>CM053790.1:377976051-378661051 GCA_028749045.1 Cupressus sempervirens
AATCACATTCAAAAAGGCTTTTTCAATCTCTTTTGGGCTTATTATGAATAAAAAATAGTTTTGGCATTTCTTTGAGCTCTTCAAGCTAGAGTAGGTGGCAATAAGCTCTCCATTAAGCCTAAGAATATTGACAATGCCTTTAGAAACAATGTGAAGGTCATGTTTGTGTGTGAGGAAGGGGGACTATTATAGTTCATGGAATGCATGTATGGTGGGCATGATGAGAATATTTTGAAGCAATTTGTTTCATCTTGGAATAATAAGAAGGTTACGGTGAAAGGCCTAATGTTCAAGTTCAATGAAGAAGTCATATTTAAAGCCATGAGACTGGCCATGGAGGGAAGGAACTGGAAAAAAATGAGTAAGAATTCTAACTTCAATGCCCTCACCAATTCTTCAATCCCCTAGAGAAACCAGTTAAAAAGTAGGATGAGTTCAATAGGGAAGAATCGTCGAGCATTTGGAAGGATATTTGCCACATTATTATGTAGTACTTCACTCTTAAAGGTAAGTTTAATATTTATTGCTTCTACCATTTGCCTTTTTTGAACCACTTACACCACAAAGTCTTAATTTCCATTATGTTCTACTTGATGCATTCCATTAAGGGCGACATTGAGGCTAACAAAAAAGAAAAAGATAATGCCATTTTACATCAAGGGTTACTACTTAGGTTTTATAACTTTCACCGTGTTCTTTTTCCCCTAATTAGGGAACCCATTGGCTTTCACATGACCATCCCCATTAGGCCCTTTGATGTCAACCCTTCTCATATTTGGTAAGAAAAGATCCAAAATAGATTCTCCACCTAACAAAAAATCTAGTGAGCTCATGAAAAAAGGTAAGTGTCAGGTTTATACTTTTGAGTTAGGTGATGTTATTGAAACCCCTAGAGCTTGTAGGTCTAATCGCCTTGCCAAAGAGAAGTGTAAACAATCCTTAAAAAATGTTGGTGGGTCAGATTTTGGTAGTTCTATGGCTAACTCTGCTAAGGAAATTTCTAGCATTTCCTCTTGTAAATCCTTGGATTCCCCTCTCCCTCTAATGTCAAAAATACCCCCATTCTCTCTCCCTTCGAGACCCAAAGAAAAAATCCTATCCCAAATCCCCCTCCCAACCCATTGTTGTATAGGTTTTGGAGGAGACTAAGGAGGTTGCTACCTCAACTATTGGTGGGTGCTTGGTAGAATGAAGGATGAAATTGACAAGCTAGACTTGAAGATTTTGGAGCTCAGATGGGAGGTCGACAATTTCAACAACCATCTGGAGGACTCCAACCAATTTGCTATTGAAGTTATGCATGCATGTTCGATGACTCTTTGTGCCCTCCATGACAAGATTACTGGGAGTAAGTTGAAGTCAAGTGAAGATTACAAGGATGTCTTCTAATTCCTTAAGGAAGAATGGATCTCCACACTGTTATCTAAGTCGTTGGAAAAATTCTAGTTTTTTGCTTTATAGGTTTTCCTAATTTTTTGTTTAGCTTGGATGGCTTTAGAACTTTTACCCACCCTGTGTGGTGTAGATACTCTGTTATTATTATTTTATTGCATGACATTACCAATACTGCTAATGCACTAAACTTTACATTTTTGGTTTTTGATAGAAGCAAGATAGTTGTTGTTGTTTATGTGTTGAAAGTTACTAGTACTATTAATATGCTAGTTTGTTATATAGACCAACACCTTCTTGTTTCTTTTAATGATTAAAAACATCCACCACTTATATTATACTTTGAAGTCATCCAATACATCATACTCAACTTGTAATGCCTACCCCTAGTTTACTTTTCATCTTATGTTGTTGAACTATTTTAGGCCAGTTTTATGATTAGCGGTACTTGGTTACCGGATTTGATTTAGATGTTATTTCATACTAAGTTTATATATGTGATGAGTTACTAAGTTATTTCATGTGTTCATGATTATTTTGATGATGATACATGTATGTTCATAGAGTGATTTCAATTATTTCATGATGATAGTTAGATAGATGATTTATGTATAGTTTCTATGGTTACTTACCTCATACTTGCATGTGCATGGTGTACTTGTATGTTTTACTTTATGATTGACATTTTTGATGTGATTAAGGGAGGGAGTTGTAGTCACCTACTAGTTGGGATCTACACAATGCACCACTCCCTGCCATTGCTTGTTTAATCTAGATTATATGTTTATGTACATACTCAAATTTTATGTAGATTGTAGGTACTGGGCATTGACTTTCCTGAATTGCCAAGATGAGTGCGCCCTATTGCAGTATCTCAATGGTAAAAGAGGGGAGATAATTCTTGAGTTCAAATCCTAACCCTAAGCTAATTTTCCTAGAAAATGGGACAAGTATCTGAGTTATTTACCCTTCTGAATTCGTCAAGTGACGTAAATTCGTGATTTTGACCCTTCAGTTTGATCTAGTATTTTGTACTTTATAATGAGTTTTCGTATTTAGTTTTGTGGGTCTGTTGTGATTTTCAGTTATAATTAAATCAAATAAAAGATTATTAAATGATTTAATTTAATGAAAATTTTATAAAGAAAATCATTATTACATATATTTAATTAATTGATAAATTAATTAAATAAAAAAAATTAAATTTAAAAGATTTAATTAAAGTTCTAATTGTGACATAATTATATTTATTTAATTTATTAATAATTTATTTAGGAGTTTTATTTTTATAATAAACTCTAAATATTATTATTAGTTGAATTAATAAATATTTTATTAAAGACGTCTTGTGATTTAATAAAAAAGAGAAAGAAAAAATTTAATAAAGTTTATTTTAATTAACTTGCAAAAGCTTGCACATGAAATTAAAATAATAAAAATAATGAAGAAAAAGGTTTTGCATGATTGCAAAATTGAAACCCTAAGAGGGAGAAAATTCTTTATTAAGAAGTTACAACTCATTTCTCCACACAGAGGTTTGGACTAGCAAATTTTAAGAAAGAGGGTTTTTGAAAATATGGGAATTTCTTACAAGCTCCAAGCATTCGACTGGTTAGCATTAGAGTGAGGTAGGATCTCGTTGAGTTTTGTACAATAGTTTTCCCCTTTGAATTTCTCTCTATCTTCTTTGTGCTTGTTTGAGAATCTCGTTTTAGAAATGGCTTTGTTTGAAATCCTTGGGTTGAAATTTACTATTCGTAAAATCATTTACAAAAGTATCTAAGATTGAAAACCCTCATTTGATAGATTATAGAAATTCGTAATTGATTAATTTCAATTCAGATAAGGTTTGGAAAAGAGATCAAAATTTATATATAGAATTCAATCAGTTGTTGGTATTAATCCTATCATATCTATTATGGGGCTCAATTATATATATATATATATATATATATATATATATATATATATATATATATATATATATATATATATATATATATATATATATATATATATATATATATATATATATATATAATTACCATAGTAATTGATAATTACTATGATAATCATATTATATATATAATTAAAATATGGTAAATTGTATTATGTTGTCCATTGTTTTTTTTTCTTCTGAAAAAGGAATATGTTATAATATATGTAGGGGGGGGGGGGGGGGGGGGGTGTGGTTTATGTTTTTTAACGAGGGATTGAGGTCATCACTTCCCCATCCCCAAGTTGTGATAGGAGCTTGGCTGCAAAGGCAGCCACAACTGTCGTGAGTAGTCGAAGCTGCTACAACAAGTGAGGCTACCTTGACAGCCAAGGCTACTTATCGTAGCAGCCTTCAGGCTTTCATAAGCATGAGATTAGTTGTTTTTTTTAATATTAATTATTTTATTAAATAAAATTTATAACTATAGTTTTTAATATATATTATAATTAATATTATTGTTATTAATATTATTATTATTATTTTAATTATTATATTATCTAATTTAATATTTATTAGTAAAAATAATTTAATATATATAATATTATTTTATTAATAAGTTTATAAATATTTTAATTAATAATTAATGATTATTATTAAAAAAATATAATAATATTTAATTAAATAAGTTTGTTTAATAATATTTTATTTATTTATTATATATATAATTATATATTAAAATAAATGAACATATGTTTTCTTTTGTAATTAAGAATTATTGTTTTTGAAGAATGTTTATTCTAGAAATGATTCAATTGTTATGAAATATTTGTATACAAAATAAATCTTATTATATTTGTGAACTCGGGAAAACTTGGACAAATAGAACACTTGAGGAAAATGAAATTGGAACCCTGTTTGCAAATTGAACCTTTACGATTTTAAAAATGAACTATGAAAACACTTGTTTAAATACTTGATGGGATGTATGTTGTATTGTATGATTTGGGGTTCAAGTTTCAACTTAGTTCGTTGACCAGTCAGGATGTTTACCAGAGGCTTAGGGGTTTTGTTCTGTGATGATGTTATGGTTATATTTTCAGTCATGGTCTTTTATACCTAACCATGGTGATGTGTCCTGTGTTTTCTATGATGAGTTTTTTATCAGTTGCTTGTTGGTGCTTTCTAGTTGATTAGAATTGAGGTGAATGATATGATTTTTCCTAGTGAAACCTTTGAATTTTGATCAATTATCTTGTCATGCTTTCTAGTTCCTTGTATAGAATTGGGGTGATTATTATGACTTTCTTATTGTGTCACACTTCTATAAACCATTATTCTTGAGAGAACCTAGGGAAGAGGGCATCTCAAGAGGCGGCTTATAGCTCTCTATCTATGATGTGTAAAGGTTATGAGATGGTGGCTCTCAAATGAACCAAACTATGAAACCCTTTCAAAGTGTACCATAGAACGAGAGATTCAAAAATGGGAGCAAGAATGCTAGCATCCAAGAATCTAGAATGAAATGAAATGCAAATGCAAACTATTCTAAATGAAATGAAAGCTACCAAAGAGAACTAAGATAAATCATAAAGGAAACTAAGATAATAAAAAGTATGCCATAATGTAAGTAGAATGAGAGCCATGCAAAAATGCAAGAATGCTTCAAGTCTCCAAAATCACCTAGAAAACCTACAACATAACAATAGCATGAGAGACTAAGATTTTTGAATGAGGAGAGAGCCCTTCCTTTTAAAGGAAAATAGACAATAGAGATTCAGAGATAAATAAAACCTGCACTATGAAGCTTTTGCAACTTGGTCTTGACTATGTCTCTCAAAGTAGGGTTTATTCTTCTTTGAGCTTGCCTTACTAGCTTATATTATGGGCTTACATATATTACGTGAGTATAGAGTTTAGGATCTAGGCCTGTCATGTTAGTGTACTCCCATGCAAAGGCTTGCTGGCTATCTTGTAAAAGCTTGAGAAGACTGGACATTTGAGACTCAGTGAGGTTTCTATTAACATACAGTTCCTTTCTTGAAGCAATTTCAATTCTCTCAACTTTTTCTAACATTAGTACTTCTGCTATGGATGGAGACTTTATCTCAAGGTGTTGCAGGAAACCAAGATGTGGTTTTCTTGGACAATTTGAAGGGAACAATTTGGATCATCACAAGATGACTCCTCAGAACCATACTAGTTGGTACGTATTGCTGCAAGAATGGCATCTTCTTCTTGGGATACCATGAACGGATTTCTCTCAATGAACATGAGTTTTTGCATAGAGCTTCAAGAGCAACATTTCATAAGTTGAGCCAAACAGCTCCATCAAGTTCACTTTGGGGTTTTGCTAGAGAATACAAAGTTAACTTCTTGGTATTTATTCCATTGGATATGGTCATCTTTCCTGGATGACATGCAATGCAAGCATCAGTCATGGCTAACCAAGGCCTTCCTAGGATTAATGGGTAACCTCCAAGAGTGGCTTTGGGTGACAAGACTATAAAATCTGAAGGGTGCTCTAAAGAATCTAGAGTAACAACAATATCCTCAACCATACCATCAGGCTTGACTATGGAATTATCAACTAACTGCAATATTGTCAATGTATCCCACAAACCAATGATATTAAGCTTCAATAGAACTTCTCTAGTCATAACATTAATTGATGCTCCCAAGTCAATTAAAACATTCTAAATTTGAGTATCATTAATGAAGATGGTTACAACTGGACTTCCTAGGTTTGAATACTTAGGCATGACAACTTTACTTAGCATGAGATCAGAGATTTGACCTAAGACATGGATAGTATCAAGGTCTTTCTTTTTCCTTCCAGGCTATTTGATATAGGCTTTTTTAATTGCTTTGGTATAGACTAGAATTTCTTTAAGTGCATCCAAAGGGAATCTGCACTGTCAATTGTTTGAGTTGATCAATCAAATCAGTGGTGACAGAATTTTCTTTTGGAGGAACAACCTGAGACAATTTCTACAGATAAGGAGGATTCTTAGGCACTGGTGTAGTTTGAGAAACAAGTGGAACATTAATAGGCTGGCTCATGGGTATATCCTCAGTATTAACAACTTTGGTTATTATTGGCTCTTTGGGTGCAGGCAGTGTAGTTCCTAATCTAAGATGGATGTCATTTATATGCAAGGAATAAGCCTGATGCTTATTATTAGGATTTGGAGTTGGTTGAGTTGGAACTTGAGTTGGCTTTTGAGGAGTGTTACTTGCTACATGAGGCAATGGCATAATAGCTTGTTGCTAAGGTGGAGGCATTAGTGTTGGTTGCTAATTAGGTTGATTAGGTCCCCACTGAGATTACGGTTGCCAGTTACCATGAGGTGGCCATTAGTTATTCTGTCACAGCTGTTGATAGGAGTTATATTTTTGTTGGTATGGGTTAAATGTAGTTGTTGCTAATAGGCTTGGTTATAGTATGGTTGTTGATTAGACCAATTGTGATTCCAATTCAGACTTTAAGGAGAATAATTTTGGGGGTTTTGGTTTGGCCAATAGGTAATATTCTTATTATAAACAAAATTATTCAGTGGGTCCAGAGGCATACCTTGTCTCTAAGCCCATGGACACCTTTGAGCAACATAGAAAACTTCTCCATTCCCCTCATCTATAGCTTTGAACTCGGTGGGCATTGAGTTAATGTCCACAAATGAAACTGTCTTACATTTGCAATTTATTTTCATCTCTCTACAATGAGAACAAAACTCAGCATGCACAACATCTAACTCTTCCTTCTTCCTCCTTGCTTGCATACTATCTAGTTAAGTGGCGACATCATTAATGATGTCCTTCTTGAAATCAGATAGTAGATTGGATAGCTCCATTTTAGATACTCCAAAACCACCATTGGACTTATGCAGTAGGTATCTAAGTATCCTATCCTTCTTCATAATGGGCCTTGAGTAATTTTCACATATATTCTTTATGTCAACCCATGCTTTTTGCGTGATGTCACCTCTTGCCATCAAGTCTAGAGCCTCAATACTTCCATCATTCACACCTTTTAAGAAAAGGTGCTTCTAAGATGCCTCATTTAGCTAATGCTGAGTATTATGTTGTAGGTTAAACATAAATTTGGATATATAATCCTCCAATGTTTTGTCCTCCTTCTAAGATATTTTTAAAATGCCATCACCTTTCAAATCTTGACCTCTACAGTATTCTTTGTAATTTGTAAGAAACATTGTACACATGGCATCCCAATCTACCACATCACTAGCACCCAACCCCATGAACCATCTCAAAGCAGCTTCTTTTAGAGTTGATGGGAACAACTTCAGCTTGTGGGCATCAGTGGTATAGTCATAACTCTGGAAAAGAATATCAAATTCAAAGAGAAAGTTCTCAGGTCTTCTGCTAAGAGGCCATAAAATTTGGGAAGTGCAGCCAACAATAGGTATATTTTATAGATTTTGGTTGCCTTGCTATTGAGGTATAGGAAAAGGAAAGGGAGCTTGAGTAGCCATTTTGGGAGGAGGACCTTCTGGTGGTGGCTGATATACAACAAGATCAAGCAGATTATCTTGGTATTTAGGTTCAACAAATAGGTCATTCAAATGCAGTGATTATTCAAATGATGAAGGGGAGATGTGTTCCTAAGCATCACCAAATAGATTTTCAAGGGGTTCTTCTTCTTCACTCTCATTTTGTGGTTCTTCAATTTGAGGATTAAATAAATGAAATGGTTCTCCTTGATAGTTACGGGGAAGAAATCTCCCAAGGTGATCTCTGCTTCTATGCATAAAAGTTCTTATTGAAGTACTAAACTAAAACTAAGACTACAACTACAAGAATTAGTTTGAATTAACACCATCCTTGGCAACGATTGCAAAAATGCTTGGCCAAACAATGGTATCAAAAGCCCAAAAAAATGGACTACTTAACTTAGGATTGGACACCCCAAATGATTCCTAATGCATTATTTAGTCTCACTTAATTATCAACCAGAGACATAAACTTGGAATGGCATCTACAAAGTATATGCTTCAAACCTCCTCTTCTAAGCCTATTTAAGGAATTCAAATGCTTATGCTTCAAAAATACTAAACTAAAACTAGTAAACAAATGTATTCTAATCAAAGCAAGAAATTATAGTTAGGAACTACTCCAACTGACTGTACTACAGGACAAGCTACTATTATTGGTATCAGTGGCTGTAGGAACAACATACTTCTAAAATATATAAATGAATAGGAAATGAACTCTACATTAACAAAACGATTCACTTATCAAGTGGCCCCCCTTGAATGAGTGAATGGAAAGTACAATCAAGATAAAGGTTGCAAACTTGAACTAAACACTATATTCATCCATAAAAATGATTACACTTTATTGAAACAATATGCAAGAGTTCTATATTAAAAACCAATTTTTTCAACTAACTCCAAAAGAGTCACAACAATTGATTATTTAAAAGGAAACTACCACTAACTCTTAAACCTATGATCACCTCATAATGAAGATTGGTTACAACTCATAAAGTTTCATAATAGAAACATTATTAACCATGAACAATCCCAGAATATAGTACACACTAAATATGCTCATTACATGCAACAAGAATCATTGACTTGCTTTGCGAAGATTTTGCAATCACGGTCAGTTTTGATGACTCTTGCACTAGTATGTTGGTCCTTGAATATCTACATTCAACTCCTACAAGATAAATGCGCACACAACTAACCATATACATATATATCTACATCATCAATATTAGGAAAAGGTGTTAGTCTTAACTATTACTCTTGAAAACCTATGGCTATAGGAGGTAACTACCTAAAACATAGCTTAGGAGAGAAAACATCCATTAACATGCATAACTATTATATTCACCATTCTTGTCTATGAAATTAAGCAGATGTTATGTCTTTAGAGGTATCCACATTCCATCTTATGTTCACACACATATATATAATCATATACATAGAAACCATAAGTTCATATGCTTAAAACCATAAATCTATGTCTATGTGCAATCAAATGTATTAGAAAGAGGATAAAATGTGGTGAGAAAGATGGCTAACTTGAGAGCCCATCACTCAAGATGGAGGCTATGAGTGAATGATTAAGATCATGATAGTCGATGGATAAGATAGCCAGTATCCAAGGATAGCTCAATATTGTCAAGATAAAAGAGAGAAGAGGGGATAGATGGATGATGGAAGAATTATGCATGACGCCTGTTTGCCAGGTTTTCATCATGGTTCTTATCCAAGGTGCCACAAGAAGTAGTTTTCACCATAGGATGAATTTTATTTCACTTTAATTTTGCTACCAAGGTGCCACAAGAAGTGGTTTTCACCAAGGCACTTTTTCTTTTTAGAAATAGGTCAAGCTTTTTTCAATTCAGATAATGTTCCTATAGGAAGGATACATAGGAAGGATACATCATTATAAGATAAGAACATAGATAATTATGCTCAAAGATGTTGATAGGGTAATGGAAGAGAGATGGTAATAGGATAAGAGTTCATGTCTTGAAAGAATTGAATGAGCATGGATAGCAAGTAAGTGTAAGCTTTAGAGGATTTTATGAGGGTAGGTGAAATATTGGACAAGATCAACATTCACACACATCTTGAAGGGTGTTGGAATGATGGAGGAACCATGGAGAAAATAGTTTGAGGTTTAGACATATGAGGTAGTAGAGTAATGTTGGGGGAAGATGGAGTGGAAGGCTTTGGAAGTTTTTTATGAAGATGTTTGGAAGAATATGGAGTGAAAGCCTTTGGAAGCTTGAATGTCAACTTTGAAGTATTTTCAATATTAAAGTCTTTCAAAAGAGACTTGAGAACCCATGTAGCTTTAGATTTTTCATTTACTTTGGATGCTTTAGAGCACATCCATTATGGATTTAGGAACCCTTATTTTCTTTAACTTAGCTCTTTAGGCATTAGACCTTTGTGATCTCTTGAATGTTTTTTTCTTCTTTGAATTCACATGTCAATTAGATGGGACATAGTGATCTTCATTTTTCAATGGATTCTTATGTTTATTCTCACTTCCAAAAGACTTGGGATTTGTGGATGAAAGAGGCTAATATGACTGGTTTAGATGGAGAGATGAATGAAAATTCATCAAGGATGGTGTCTTTGTTGATCTTGAGGCATGATGGGAGAGCTAGGAGTGGAAAATATAGGAGATGTAGGAACATAAGGTCCCAATATAGATGGAAGGTTTGAAGGCTTTAGCTTTGATGGATAAGGACCAAGTATAGATTTAGGAGATGAAAAAGGATAGTGAATGGGGATATCAACATCTTTAGAGTGAGAAATATGACCAAGGCCATCAATAAACTCATGCATAGCTTTAATAGGATCAATGCCTTTGATAGGAGCATTTGAAGCTTGAGCACAATTTTGAAGTATATATGGAGAAGTAGAACATGAGGGGACGCTTTGATCTTGACAAGTAGCTTTGGATAACATAGGAAGAGAAATTTTCTCATAATTTTTCAGTAAGCTCAGGGGAAATAGTTGAAGTGGTGTCTTCGTCATATTTAGGAGGTGGATAAAATAGGATATGGAGGGGAAAAATCTTGAAAGATATGAAAGGGTTCTTGATCTTGATCTTTCTTGACATTTATAGCTTTACATTTTTAAGAGTCCTCTTGACATGGAGCCACTTCTAAGGACAAGGGAGTATGAAGAGAGAATGGAGTAGTGCTTGGAGTAGGGATAGTAGCGCATGAAGATTGGGGGTCTTTAGGCTTAGTAGCATGGAAAATATTTGCAACCAAGTGAAGATTGGCTTGAGTTTCTTTTAGAGGCAGCCCTTGAGGATAGACATAGTCAATGTGGAAAGAATTAGGTTCTTTATTTGATGGAGGCATGTTGGAAAGCTTTAAAGTTTTGGGAGATGCACAAGTCTTGGAATAAGTAGGGGTGTCAAGGATACCATCACTAGACATAGGTTCATCAACATGATCTTGCTCAAGAGAATTATCCTCATCACATAAGTCATTAGAGGTATCAACAATTCCATTATCTATAAGAGCTTGGATTTTATGTTTCAACTCAATGCAATTTGAAGTAATATGCTCATTATGTCGATGATAAGAACAATAGATATCTAAGAATGGGTTTCCATATGAGCTAGACTTAGGCAATGTGATGAGCTTAGTGCCAATAAGTGTTTGCAAAATGTCACCATAAGAATATTCCAAGGGAGTAAATTTCCTCTCAAAATTATACCTAGGCTCTTTTTGTTGTTTCTCAAGTACATAGAATGAATCCATGTCTTCATCATTGTCTTGGTCAAAGATAGGTCCATCATGAAAACTTGACATAGGCTCAAAGGAGGTATCACTTGCTTGTTCTCTAAAGAGGTCTTTAGATCTAGAAGACGAAGACATTTGATGTCTTAGAATAGAATATGTAGATATTAAAGAAGAAGATGACCCATGTGTATTTAAAGGTCTTAAGAGAGATTCATTTAAGAATGCAATATTCTCCTCTAACTTTTTCTCAAGTTAAGATTTCATTTCTATCATGTGCATAGAAAGATGAAGGTAAGAAAGATCGTTCATCTCTTCTAGTTCTTTGTATTTAGTGTATAGGTCTTGAAACTCTTTAGTGGTATGGAGGAGATCATGATCATCTAGATTTGGTTGAGTTTTGGTAGAAAAAGGCTTGAATTCCATAGTGCTAGATAGATAATCAAGCATGAAGGAGGCTAGATGAAGCTAAGAAGGTGACACAAGATAACTTGATGTCCAAACTAGAGAGGTAGAGAATTCACTTGCTAAAATAGTAGAGAGAGATTAAAGTGACTTGTCAAGAAAGTGTCCAAGAAACTTATGACACCAATGACTAAAGTCAAGAGCTAGGAAAGAAGCCCAAATATCCAAGTAGATAGAGCAATCAGGGTGACAAGTGAACAACTTTCCCAACACAAGAGTGTAGTCAAGAAATTAAGGTAACCATTTCAGTAAAAAGATAACTACCAAGCGAACATAGACCATGAAGATAAAAAGACCAAGAGCACTAAGACCAAAGAGTCACTTTAAGAATGTTTAAGCACTAGAGACATAGAAAAAAAAAAGTCAAATGATGGGACTCCCCTTAGCAAGAAACACAAGCAAATTTTTGCACTTGATGTTTTGACTTGATTGACAAAGTTTGACAATAGTTGATAGCATAACAAGTTTGATGTGCAAAAACAATATTTTTCCAAGCAAGATAATGACACATGGAGTAGTTTTCAATAAATCAAGCAAGGAACAATGCAACCTTGCATGATACAAGCATATGTGAGGTCTCAAAAGAAATCCCTAGAACTATTGGCATGTGTATGTTCAAGGGATTTCCATGGGTTTAGCACATTCAAGAACACATCAAGAAATATCTACCTAAAGGACATGGTTAATTACTCAACAACTTGGCCCATACTAAGTGCTCCTTTGCCTTATACCAAGTGGTTTCCCACAAGAGATATTGGCTTTGGCATGGAAGTGCCATACACACAACCAAGGGAACACAAGTGGTGAGTGTAAAATCTTGGGGTGATATAGGTAGTCCACTAGGATCAATCCTTGCACCAAGAGATTCAACGACAAAAAAGGGTAGCTACTAACTATGAGTATTTAGAAAGGATTTATGTTCATATCACTCCTCTTGCTCCTAATATAGGACACCTCACCTTGTGATGAATAATTGGTCTCACGATCACAAGAGTACCTTAAGAATTTCTATCTAGTGATTTTCTCATGGTCACAATCCCACAAGTACTTCCACTAGGTGAAGACAAGTACTATGTCTACCAAGGTTTTGTGTCCTTGATAACCTTGAGATTATAGTGGGTTGGAATAGTTGAGTTCACTTGTCCCCACTTGGGTCATTCCTCTTGATTTCCCAAGAGTAGGCCGTTTAAAGGATGGTATCTAAAACAAATTAGATCCACTTTCAAGAGTCAAGACTTCTAATTCACCATGAGGGTGAAGAGCATACTCTTCTATCTTGATTGTTTCCCCAAAACATGACAAAAAGATTCAATTAATCCTCTTATTCTCAAAATCCAAAGGTGAGTCATGATTTTTAATTCACCACAAGGGTGAAGAACATACTCTCCTATCATCATAGAACCCCAATCACAAATTTAATGTTCCTATAAAATGAAAACAACTAGTATAGTGTCGCACATGGAATAAAATAAATACAAGAAAGTGTTTTTTTTTAATGCATTAGGCAACCCTGCAAACAAGTGTTAGTAGCCTTTGTACATTTGAATATTTGACGTGTTCTTTTTAGCAATGAAATGAAAACTCCCTACAAAACAACCAGGGTTAGGGCATAATAACCAAGTAAGGCCTACAACACAAAGTGGTTAGTTTCCTTCAAAAATCCAAGTTATCTTCCAACCAAGTATATGAAAAGAAAGTGCAAGCTAATCAAAAATGCTCTCATTTTTACTCTTTTCTTTTGACCTAGTCAACAAGATTGGACTTGTTTGCTATGATTTTGGATCCAAAAATAGAAATGAAAAGAAGAGTTCCCTACTAAAAACTAAAGAGATTTTAAAAAACATAAGAAATTTAGAAATATCTCTTCATTTGTGCCCTAGAGACCCATTTTGTTAAAATAGACCATATTTTGCAAATCAAGTTATTAAGCCCTAATATGAGTTTAAAATTCAAAACACAAAGAACTAACCCCCTATATAATTTAGAGAGATTTCTAAAAATGTAAATTTTCTAAAAAATTCATTGATTTGCGACCATAAATTATTTTGTATGAAAAACAAAGAAAAATGCATAATGGACACAAATCAACTCAAAACAATCTGAAAATTGGAATGAGACATTTTGGTTGCATCACCAACCTACAAAAAAAATTAGATTTGAACTCAAATTAGTTTGGAAGAGATGCTCAAATCTTTCAAAAGTAGGGTTTTGGCCTTCAAACAAATCTGCACAATGGTTAGCCTTAAAACCAAAGTAAGAAACCTACAAAACCACTTGAATAGATGCAATAAGTTGCTATAAAAAAACTATACATGAGAATGCAACTAAAATATCAGCAAGAAAATGAAGCTTAGAAACTTGGTTCTAGCCCCACGATGAGCACCAAAAATGTGTGTATGAAAAGTGTCACTCTTCTATAAACCATTATTCTTAAGAGAACCCAAGCAAGAGGGCATCTCAAGAGGTAGCTTATAGCTCTCTATCTATGATGTGAAAAGGCTATGAGATGGTGACTCTCAAATAAACCAAACTATGAAACCCTTGCAAGGTGCACCATAGAACAAGAGTTTCAAATATGGGAGCAAGAATGTTAGTAGCCAAGAATCTAGAATGAAATGCAATGCAAATGCAAGATATTCTAAATGAAATGAAAGCTACCAAAGAGAACTAAGATAAATCATAAAGGAAACTAAGATAAAAAGTATGTCATAATATAAGTAGAATGAGAGCTAAGCTAAAATGCAAAATTTCAAGAATGCACCAAGTCTCCAAATTCACCAAGAAAACTTGCAGCATAACAATAGCATGAGAGACTAAGATTTTTGAATGAGGGGAGAGCCCTTCCTTTTAAAGGAAAATGGATGATAGAGATTAAGAGGGAAAAGAAACATAATCAAGAGAGGAGAATGCATCTCGAGTGATCCACGTGCACAAGCATCTCAACCAATCACAATTAATGGTTGACTTTTGAGAGGGTTTGAAATGTGTGGAGGAGAATGAAAATTATTTTAAAAATTGAAGATTACTCCCACCTAGAAAATTGTGCATTCATGTGTAGACAAAAATGTCTTTTCTTTTGTTTCTAAAATAAGAATAATGTTTTATGTATGCAACTTAGGATAAAAAATGAGTGGGGAATTTTATTTAATTAAAAGGGAAACAAGTTCTTTTAATTAAATATGAACTTAGAATAAAGTGGTCAAACTATAGGATAAAATAAAATAAATGGATTTTGGAGATTTGATCAAGGAGAAGCATTAGACAAATAACTATGCAAAAATTCTAGAAAGGGGGCTTATAGTCTAAATGACCATTTTTGGGTGATTAGAGTTGTAACCTTTCGATTTTTTATCAGTTATCTTCTAGTGCTTTCCAATTGTTTGTATAGGACTGACGTGATTATTATGATTTATCTTTAGATGCTTTCCATTTTCTTGTAAAGGGCTTAAGTGAATATTGTGTTTTACCTATAGGTGCTTTCTAGTTGCTTGTAAAGGACTCAGGTGAAAATTGTGATTTTATAAGTTGTACTTTTTATGAGCTTAGGGAAATGGCTTGCAATGGAGGTTGGAGCCCTGAAGAGGCTACATGGGTAACCCATTGTAAGTTATTTTAATAAGTGATAAAATTTCATTAAATAAGAGTAAAATAAATTAATAAGAGTCTGAATTTTTCCTCACCCATCCCTTCAGTGATAGTATAGGCTAGGATGAGAGTAGAGAGGATGCTTGGTTGTGACATTGCCACATTAGTATGCCTTGTTTGTATGGAAGGATATTGATGCCGCATAGAGACATTAGGGGCCGAAGGCTAGAGAGGTTTACAGGATAACCTTAGATTTGGCTCATCTAATGACACATACCCACTTGCATAGTAGATTTCAAACGTGTCTTTGTTGCCTCTAAGTTTAGATGTCACTTGTGTCTTGGTACTTTTGTGATAGATGGCTATCAAAATTTTCTTGACCTAGATGTTGTTTTGACTTTGGGATTGATACATGTATGGGACTTGAGACTATCTCCTCAAAATGATGGGCATGTGCCATTTAGGTTCCACAAGGTCGCGTAGTAGTGCATTTTTCTTTCACCATTGAGATCTGACATCTGGATGCCATTGTTGGATGTCCTTGTGCAATTATTCTTTTTTGATCTTGTGTTTCTGATGTATGGTTTAATTATGTTGTATTGTATCTATTTTTTAGAGTTACTATGAGATAATATATTTTATCCTTGATGTATATTCTTTGAGCTTTTCATACCCCGTGACTTATATAGTGGATGATTATGCATTCTAGCAATGCTAAGTGGCATATTATGTAATTGTATATTATTTAATTGGAATTGTACTTGTAATAATTCTTTGATGTGGATTTTTTGTGTATCAAGTTTAGTATTAATAGAACTTATTTCTATATGTGATTCAATGTCATGGGACCCTTAAGAGTTGTAATCTATTTAAGATGGTTGTATGTATGTGAGTTATTGCTTCCACTATTTTATCTCTTGTTGTTGTTATCTTTTTCTTTTTTAATTGAAAACTTAGTGAAACTTTAGGTTAATTTCTTCTGGGTTCCCCAGTGAGGCGTTACATTTGGTATTAGAGCCTGGGTTTCTACATTGCAAGCTCTAGATATATTGGAATGCCACTAGACGAAAACTAGTTAATTGAAATGAAACATAAACAATCTTATGTATATATTACATTCTAAACAGTTTGAACTTCACACTTAATTTCTTGAAACATAGAAAAATGCAAAACTTAATTAACTCTTGAGTTGGATTTCAAACATATTTTATGGTGGTATGCCTTTGCTCACTTTGTGAACATTTTTTGTTGTTCTTGTTTAGGTGTTGTAGGAGGATGGTGTCTAAGACTAGATCCATTATTAGGGGTCATTGTGCAAGTAGAGGTAGAGGTCATGGTAGAGGTAGACATGATAGCCATCTTCTGAATCATGGAGAGAGTCTTGTTTAGGAGGATAATAGGGAGGAGAGCCATAGAGAAGAGCATGTTGACTCAAAGGAGGCTAATTTGAGGCAAATGATGAGAATGATCTTAGAGCACCTACCTCCTCCAAGGGGTCTTGATCAAAAGGGATCACATCATGTTGGGAATGGGGAGAGATAGATATCCAAGAGTCCTCGGAGAGACCTCTGTGCTGATAGACAGAGGTTGGCTAAGGCCACTTAGATGAAGGGCCTATAGAGATCCAAGATCAAACCCCTCAACAGGGTTGGCATGGGATATGTGGTAGAGCAATGGTTAATTGCTTTAGATAGATGATTTTCTATGCAAGACTTTGACTCCAATGTCAAAGTGAGGTATGCCATCACCCACTTAAAGCTCTTTGGGGCTACATGGTGTAACATTGAGGAAAAGAAACTGGGAGTGAACATGAACATTGTTACATGGGAGTTATTCCTAGAGAACTTTTGTGAACACTTCCTACAAGAGGAATGACACCAATAGAGGGCAGATGAGTTCCATGATCTGAGGCAGTGTACTATGATTGTGGTAGAGTAGGAGCAAAAATTCTATGAGCTCATGCCTTATGCAAGAATCAATCAAAACTCATCGTTGATGGTTCAACACTTCATTTGGGGTCTGAACAACCATCTCATTAGGGGTGTAAAGGTTTTCCAACCTAAAATCCTCAAGGATGTGGTACATTAGGCTAGACTTGTAGAGCAAAATGTTACCTTGTGACATGGTGGTTTTGTGGAAGAACATGCAACATCAAGGTCCAAAGGTAATCAAGGAGTGGGTAGTAGTAGGAAGCCTCCTTCTAGAGCCAATCAACAACAACAGGGAGGATCTTATCCTCTAACACAAAGTGGTGGTGGTGGTTCACACTCTAGGGATTCTTGGTACTCTTAGTGCGACAAGCACAACTAGTTTGACCAATCATCACAAAGTACTCATTCTTTTGCTAGTGGGGTAGTTTTCATCAGTTCGGTGCACCTAGAGTGCAAAGGAGTTTTGATGGAGAATGTTTTTCATGTGAAAAATGTAGGCATAAGTTGTCCCATTGTCCTTAATAGAAACCATAGTTTTGGGTCAAAGACCTACAACTTCAAAACCCACAATTGGAGATATGGGTAGATTGCAGAGTGTGTTTTTAGTGGAGTCTTATCCTCCTACAGGGGGAAAGGGTCCAATGGGACCCACACAGTGAGTGTTAGTTTTTATCTTTCTTGTAGGATTCTATAAGTAAGCCCAAGTCTAGGGGGATGGATGTAATGCCTACCCCTACTTTACTTTTCATGGTATGTTGTCAAACTCTTTTAGGCCATTTTTATGATTAGCGGTACTTGCTTATTATATTTGATTTAGATGTTATTTCATACTTAGTCTATATATGTGATGAGTTAGTTATTTCATGTGTTCATGATTATTTCGATGATGATACATGTATGTTCATATAGTGATTTCAATTATTTCATGATGATAGTTAGATAGATGATTTATATGCAGTTTCTATGGTTACTTACCCCATATTGCATTTGCATAGTGTACTTGTATGTCTTACTTTATGATTGGTGTTTCTGATGTGGTTGAGGGAGGGAGTCGTAGTTACTGCTAGTTGGAATCTACATGATGCAGCACCACTCCCCGCAATTGCCTATTTAGTTTGGATTATATGTGTATGCACATGCTTGGATTTTATGCAGATTGTAGGTACTAGGAATCAAGTTCCTTGAATTGCCAGGATGAGTGTGCCCTGTAGCAATATCTCAATGGTAAAAGAGGGGAGATAGTTCTTAAGTCCAAATCTTAACCCTAAGCCAATTATCTTAGAAAATATGACAAGTATATGAGTTATTTACCCTTACGAATTTCTCAAGTGACGTAAATTCATGATTTTGACCCTTCAGTTTGATCTAGTATTTTGAACTTTATAATGAGTTTTCATATTTAGTTTTGTGGGTTTGTTGTATTTATTTTTTATCAGTAAATGATCGGAGCTTATATTATATTAGACAAGCAAAAAATTACAAAAAATACAAGAATTCTCCATTCTGACAGGCACTGGTAAGAAAGAACAGAGGAAGAAAACCTCCAATCTAGCCTGGGACTGAAGTCCTATATTATACATATAATAAAAGGGGCATTCCCTAGTGAGAGAAGTACATCTTAATATCATAATTCTTAGAGCAGCGGGAAACCTTATGAAGAGAGGGTCCAAGTGTGCTAGAGAAAGCACCATCCATGTAGAGAGAACTAGAAACCTGTCCATAAGGTAAATGAACCACAACAACAACTAACAACCAAGAGGGTTAAGCATAAATAAAATTAGAATGATAAAAGCTAATGATTTATTAGGACTCATTTAAAAGAGAAAAAGTTGCTATCAAAACCTAAGGAAAAAAAATGAGAAGTCCCAACTGCCAATGGATTAGTTAAATGTTGTAAAATGTTATAGCATTGACTCCGAGCTGAATTTTAAGTATTTGTCCTACTTATGATTTAATATGGTGAATTAATGCCTATTTTTCTTTACTTTTTTTATGTTTAATTTTATTACTTGATTTGCTATTAATAGTTATTTTGGGTGATAGATATGGAGAGACCCAAACATGCCTCAACAACCCTTCATAGTTTTAGTTTTAAGTATTGATGATTACGGGGTGAGGGGTTCTCAAAAATATAATTAAAGGGGTACTTTGATTCATGTTATTATTGCGAGGCCAATATTATAATTATGCAAATTCGTGATCCAAGATTTGCATAAATTTTGAAAATCATGAAACCAAGTGTCGATGGGAATGATATAAGGAGATATAAACTTTCATATAGAATTATGAATTAGTTATGATTGAAAATTAATAAGCATTCTCCATCTATGCCCTTTTTTGCTAAATTATCAGCTTCAACATTACCTTCTCTAAATATATGAGAGAATCTAATTTCTTCAAATTCTTCTAGAAGTGTTAATGTTGCTTCCAACTGAGAGTTTAATATCTAGTTTGGAGTTTCCCCTTTTTTGAGTGCATTTAGGACAATTTGGGAGTCACCTTTGATTATAATTTTCTTGATTTTTAGATTGATACAAATTTTTAGACCTTCTTCTACTACTTCAAGTTTTGCCATGTTATTTGAAACAATTCCTAGAGGTTTTGCTATTTTTGCTAGCCAGTTCCTCGATTCTTCCTAATTATACACCCTATTCCTGCCTTGCCAAGGTTGCCTCTAGAAGCCCCATCGAAATTCAATTTCTTCTAGTCTTTCGGTGGTGGTTCCCATTTGCATTCTTTTATAGCTACACTATTGTTCTTCTTATATATGAGGGGTGGATTGATTAGGGGTGTCTAGTGTTTTTTAATTTATGCATTTCATTTTGAAAATGATCCTTCTTCTATCATCTTTTTCCTTATGTCACTATTTATTACCTCCACTATAGTAGCCTCAATTTTGTTGCAGAGTAATAGAAAGTTTAGTTATTTATCTTGGAAGATTTGTCTGTTTCTCTCTTTCCATATCTCCTAGACTAGTATTGTTGGGGTGATGTTCTAGAGTTTTCTATCTACTTTCTTGTCTGAGGTCTTTGGCCATCCTATTAAGTGATCACGCCATTTTTTTGGAAAAGGGGCTATCCAATTGAGTTTAGATTTGAGCCATATCCAACATTTCTTTGCAAATTTGCATTGATATAGCAGATGCTCTGCTATTTCAAAATCTTCCTTGTAGAGAATACATAATACATCTTGATGGGCCTTCAATTCCCATTTTTCTAATTCTCTCTGCTATAAGGATTCTATTTTGGATAGCTTCCCATAAGAAGATGCCAGCTTTGGGAAGCCCTACTAGATCCCAACAAAGATTCATCAGGATGTTTAATGATTCCCATCTCTACGGGTTTGTAATTTGTTTATATCCTTCTTTTACTTTGTAATTTCTATCTTTAGATGCTACCCAAATGAGTCTATCTTCCCTATTTTTGACTATGATTGGCCGATTTTTCAGAATATTTTCAAGGGATTCTTGATTTGTTTGTTTTAGGCCACAATTGACTAGGGGTTTCCACTCCCAAGAGGTTCCTACGATGCTTTGGGTTTCTTTGATATAATCTTTAACTTTTTTGCCCCATAAAGTTTTTAAGTGAATTTTGGTGTTAAAGTTTACAAAAAACTCAAGGGGGGGTACCCATTCTAAGAATCTTCCCAAAATAATGCTTTATCATCTTTCCCAATATCCCATGTCATATATTTAGTTATGATGGGATGATACTTCATTATGAAATTCCATGCTGTCAAACCTTTGGGAGGATTCCTAGTTCTAAATAATGAAGTGTTGTCCATTGCATTGAGATATTTATTATATAGAATTCTAGCCCATTTGCTATCTCTATCTTGATACATTCTCCATACCTGTTTTGCTCCTAATGCTTCATTTTGATTCTAGGTTTTTAATGCCTAATCCTCTTGTTTCTTTAGGCTTATATATTTTTTCCCAGTTGATCAACGTTGCCTTCTTATTATCTTCTAGGCCATTCCAAAAGAAGTATCTTAATTTCTTTTCAATTTTTAGATTTATGTTCTTAGGTAGTTGTAAGCATGACAATTGATAAATAGGTAGAGCCGATAAGACGACCTTGATTTTTGTTGTTTTTCTAGCCTTAGTCAGCCATTTCCCTTTCCATGCTTCTGTCCAGTTATCTATTTTTTCCAAGGTTTGTTCCCATCCTTGGTTGTTTTTTTTACCTTTATCTAAATAAATTCCTAAGTATTTGAAAGGGAAGATATTCTTTTAAAATCCTAGTTTATTACATATAAAGTCTTCTCTGTCTACTAAGTATTTAAGAAAAATATTTTTGATTTTTCTGCATTGATTATTTGTCTAGAGGTAATCATTTAGGATTGTTTCAAAATAATTTGCCTCTTTCTTAGTGCTTTCTCTAGATAAAATAGTATCATCAGTGAATTTCTGGTGTGTGGTATTTTCCATATTTTTGGTGACCTTTACTCCTTTAATTTTATCTTGAAGTTGTGCAGATTTGATTGCTCTTCCAAAGGATTCTGCCAAGATGATAAAGAGGAAAGGTGAAACAGGATCACCTTGTCTGAGCCCCCTAGATATACTAAAGAAACCTTCCAGGTACCATTGATGAGAAGTGAGATTTTGGGGTGGAGATGTATTGAAAGATGATGTTGATCCATTGTTTCAAAAAATTGAAAGCTTCGAGAGTTTTGCAAAGGAATCTCCAGTCTACTTTGTCATAAGCTTTTTGAATATCTAATTTTAGTAGCATACATGCTTCATTGTTTTTTATTTCTAAATGAATCGTTTCTTGGATGATTGAAATACCATCTATGATAGATCTCCCAGGAATAAATCCTATTTGTTCTTCTAATATTGATTTAGGCAAGAATTTTTTTAAACAATTTGTTAGAGTTTTTGAGAAGATTTTATAGATTGTATTGCATGGAGCAATAGGTTTGAAATCTCCTAGTTCATCACACTTATTTTTCTTGGGTATGAGAGTCAAGAAGGTGTGGTTGATTTATGCTACTAGAGTTCCTCTTTTTCTTGATGCTTCCAATGCTTTCCATAAATCTTCTCCTATTATCTCCCAATATTTTTGGAAGAAGAAAGCTTGAAATCCATCTGGTCTAGGTGATTTATTGGGATTAATATTAAAAAGAGTTGTTTTAATTTCTTGCAAGGTAAATGGTTTATTGAGGATTATGTTGTCGTCAAGTGAAATTACCTTATGTATAGTTTTCAACATTTCTTCTTGTTCTAATCTATTAGAAGAATCATAATTGTTAAGGATATTTTTAAAGTATTCCACGAAGACTTTTGCTATATCATTTGGATTTTCTATCGATTCACCTTGCATATTTTTAATTTTTGAAATGTTGTTATGATTTCTATGAAGGAGGGTGCTTTTGTGAATTTTTTGTGTTGCGATCTCCTTCTACCAACCATTTTTCTCTAGATTTTTGTTTCCAGTATACCTCTTCTTTAGCTAGTATTTCTTCTTGTATTAGTAGATATTTTTTTTCTAGTTGATAGGTTTCATTATACATTCCTTTTTTGATGAATTCTTTGTTTAATGTTTCCAGTTTCTCTTCTATGTCTAACTTTTCTTTAAATATATATTTTAATTGTGTATTATTCCATTTTAATATATTTTCTTTTATGATTTTTAGTTTGGATACAAAGCAAAACATCTCGGATCCTTGAAATTTTCCTTCTTGCCACCATTTTTGAATATTGTTCATAAAGTTTTTGTCCATAAACCACATCTTTTCATATTTGAAAGGATTCATGCTTGGCTTAGTCTGTTCCATGATCTCCATTTTAATTGGGAAGTGATTAGATCTTTGCATAGGTAGAATTTCAACCTTGATTTCTTTGTTCAGTTTGCTTAAATCTCCCTTAAAGAAAAATATGTCCAATGTTTCTACTATGCAACTAAAATATTTTTTTCTATTATTCCATGTATACACTCCATTTTTTGTTGGAATGTCAATGAGAGAATTCCTTTCTGTCCATTCTCTAAATATTTCTATAGCTCTAGATATTGTTCTTATCCCTCCATATTTTTCCTCTCTACTTAATATTGCATTAAAGTCTCCCCCAATAATGATGTTCTCATTTTGTAGTGTATTCAAGAAAGGGTTGATCTCTCTCCAAACTGATAATTTGTTTGCTGCTTGTGTTGGCCCATAAACATTAATAATTATCATTTGTAGATTGGTTTTAGTACTGGAAACTCTACTTCCCATCTAGTTTGTGCAGGAGGTTATGTCTTCTATATTGACTTATCGTGAGTTCTAGATAATACCCAATCCTCCTGAGGCTCCTTGTGATGGTTTGAATTCTGATTTCCAATTTCCTAATCTCTAGCCTAACTTTAGACCTTCTTTGTTTAATTTAGTTTCTTGGATTAATAGAATCTCTGTATCAATAGGTGTTAGATTACACTTTAATAAGCATTTTTTGCTAGGGGCGTTTGGGCCCCTACCATTCCATGTAGTGATTTTCATTATTCCTTGGGAAGGTTCTTCCCCTTCCCACCTTGTAGAATATCTATGATCCTAGTTTGTTCCTTTGCTTGTCGTGCTACCTCCCTTAACTCTTTTAATAATTTTTGTCCTTGTTTATATTTTAGTTTACCACAATTTGGAGTCTTTGTTCCTTCTTGGTTCATAGATAAACCCAAAATTTCCAAATTTGTTTGATTATTTACTCTTTTTTCAATTTTAGATACTATTGTTACCTAATTGTCCTCTGCTAAGATTTCCTTGATTAAATGGTTATCCATTTGGTAGTTTTCTGCTTTTGTAGGACTGTACTCATTAGGCTCATTTCCATGTGATGTTAGTAATATATGTTCTTGCCTTTTGAGGGTTATACTATTCTTTTCTTCTTCCTCGATTAACCTGAAGTCCTTTTTAAGATCTTCATAAGTATAGTTGTCTCCACCTAGATTTAGCACTCACTGTATAAGATCCTCTTTCTGTGATTTGCTGCTCTTATCTAGATTCTCATAATCGAATACCTAGATCAATTCTTTACATAAAAATTCCAAATATTCCTTCTCTGCCTCATTTAACACTACCATTTCTTGATCTTCTATCTTTTCCATATCTTTATTTAAAAAATTCTAAAGATCTTGAGTTAATAATCCTTTTGCCTCACTTTGTCCATTATACTTTGCCTTACATTTACATAGTTATGATCTGGAGAATCTATCCTTGTAGAAGGAGTTTACCAAAATTTAGTAAACATGTTTATTGCCTTAATATCAGAGATTATGTGGTCCTTCATAGATCCTTCTAGCTACTTTTGCAAGGTCTTCATGTTTCCTTCCATAAATTTGGTATTTTCATTATTATAGGTTCTAGCAGAGAATAATAGACCATTTTCAATCTCTTTTATGCTATTAGTTTTGTTGCCAAAGGATTTTGTATTTTGGCTCCTAAGCTCAGCATCTAAAAATGTCTTTTCTTTTTTGAGGCCTTTTGGAATTTTACCCTTCTTTGCATACTTTGATTTAGTTTTACACTTTTTACTGCTGATTGTTGAATTTTTTCTTCTTATTTTGGCCATAGCTTGGTTGGTTTCAGTGAATCCTCCACTAGGTTCTTTGCAGTTTATCTCATCTTGCTTAGGCTGGAATTCCTTATTAGGCCTAGTGTCTTTTGATTCCCTCAAGACTATCATATCACTGGAACCTATATTCTTAACTGATAAAGGGGGATTCTCTAGCTCTATATTTTGACTTTTTCCCTTTATGTCCTCTTGATAATGCTCAAGATCTAATCTTTGAACTCTCTTGGCAGTTTGTAGAGGGCAATTGGTATCCTTTGAAATAAGGATTGGTTTAGTTGGCTTGCCTCCTCTTATTTCTCCCAACTCTTTTTCTAAAATTACTTTCTCTGCTATGTTTTGATGAACCTCCATCTTATTAATCTCCATAATGGATTTCTTTTTCTGTAATCTTTGATTTCTAATATTCATCATGGAGAAGGTAGAAGTGAGATTTGTAGTAGATTGAAGCTTTTTGAATGTTATTTTCCTCTTATCATCTAGTTTGATAATTTTTGAGATTTTGCCTTCCCATCTTTGAAAATTTAGTTTATAGAGAGATCTATTGGTAATTATTTTAATGGGATGGATCTCTGAGGTGTTTGCTTTGTATTTAATTAAAAGTTTAATGTTATTATAGAAATTAAAAGAGTCATCTAAACCAATCAAGTCTCCAATTGAAAAATCTATTTTCCTAATAATTTCTATATGCATTAATTCTGGTGGAGTGGATTGAAGGGTGATCTAGGTGGGAATCATGAAATCTAAATTATCTTCCTTACAATCTGGAAATCACTCAAAAAATCTAAGCACATATCCTTTGAAGAAGCAATCAGATACATAGAGGAAATATTTTTTAATAAACTCATCCCTATAGTGAATGTATAGAAATTTGTCAGAATGGTGAGAAATACTTACCTAATCTTTGTAGAAAACTTCAAGCCAAGTAGTAAGATTGAGCATTTCTGATCTAGGCCCATTCACTGACATTTGAGCACTCTTGCCATCATTTTTCACTATCTTGATTGCTGATAATGATGATCTTTTCTTCAAGTTTAGCTGGGGTAGGGGTAAAAGGAGAAAGGGGCAAAAAAGTAGAATGGGGTTGGGGATTGGAGCCCACAATCCTTTTGTGTGGTGGAACATATGATTTAGGGGTTGAGGGGGGAGGACTGATGCTAGAGTTCTCAATCTTCTGGGGGTTACTCTTGAGAAAGGAATCAAGATCCGCAAGGGGATCTGCTAGAAAGCCTGTCGGGTATTTTTATTAAAAACTACATATTTGGCGAAGTTGAAGAAATGGATTTCTCTATCTAGACTAAATGTTGAGAAGATAATCGGGTGGGGATCTCTATTTGCAATCTGAATTGTAGGCAAATGTTTAATAGAATAAATCTTGGCATGGGAAGAAGGAGCCAAAGAAACCTAACTAGGGCACCATTTGGATCGAGTGCTAGCATTGTCATTTGGTGTCTTCAATGTTTGATGCCCTACTCTTTCTTCATTGTTTATCGGATTTACTCCCAAGATTGACTTCACTTTGTGATTATTTTGTTGCTTGTTTAGATGTTCCAATCTGCATGATCGTCTAGGATAGCAAAAAAATTTAACGTTTTAACAATGAAGTTGATTTTTGCTGGATTTTTAGTAGAGGTTGGGCAAAGATTAGAGTCCTTCCTTGCCCTACCCTGTCCGTCGCTAGGTTTTTTTGGCTATATGAATAGGAGGTTCTTTGGAATTCACTGTAAATCCTAATTTATTTGGTTGCCATCTTTGGTTTCTTTGATACTCTTCTTTATTCGTGATGGTCAATTTTTTCTTTTTTTCCTATTCTGCTATGTTTGTCATTTTCGCTCATAGCATGCTTTCTCTAGGAAGACTTGTGAATCCCGCCTATGTATCCTCCTTTTATTAACTAGCAAGCAATGAGAATGATGATTTCTGACAATTTTTGTAACTCACACTCACGAAAAAAATCTCAATTAAAGGGTTTCAACTTCTTCGCTACTCGCTTGCTTGAATTTTACTCTGATTCAGCTTTAGTCTGCTAAAATATAACGATGGTCTTCCCACAAGAACTTTCCACTTCAACCTTCAATAGATGTTCTTCTCTTGGGTTTCAAAATTCAGAGCAATTACAAACACCAAATGAAGCTAACAATTCTCAATAGGCGTAGTGAAAAATGAATCGTGCAACAGTGAATTCAATCTTTGTTCATCTTTACATTAATTTCTAGTGAAGTTTTGCTTGTTTTGTACAAACTTCTTATCATGGGTTTGTTGTGATTTTTAGTTATAATTAAATCAAATAAAATATTATTAAATGATTTAATTTAATGAAAAATTTATAAAGAAAAATCATTATTTAATTATATTTAATTAATTGAGAAATTAATTAAATAAAAAAATTAAATTTAAAAGATTTAATTAAAGTTCTAATGTTGATGTAATTATATTTATTTAATTTAATAATAATTTATTTATGAGTTTCATTTTTATAAAAAACTCTAAATATTATCATTAGTTAGATTAATAAATATTTTATTAAAGACATCTTGTGATTTAATAAAAAAGAGAAAGAAATTTTTTAATAAAGTTTATTTTAATTAACTTGCAAAAGCTTGCACATGAAATTAAAATAATAAAAATAATAAAGAAAAAGGTTTCGTGTATTGCAAAACCAAAACCCTAAGAGGGAGAGAACTCTTTATTAAGAAATTAGAGCACATTTCTCCACACACAAGTTTGAAGGAGCATATTTTAAGAAAGATGGCTTTCAAAAAGACGAGAATTTCTTACAAGCTCCGAGCATTTGGTTGGTTAGCATCAAAGTGAGGTAGGATCTTGTTGAGTTTTGTAAGTACTTTTCCCCTTCAAATTTCTCTTTGTTTTCTTCATACTTGTTTGAGAATCTTGTTTTAGAAATGGTTTTATTTGAAACCCTTATGTTGAAATTTACTGTTCTTGAAATCATTTGTGAAAGTATTTGAGATTGAAAACCCTCATTCGATAAATTTTAGAGATTCGTAATTTGATTGATTTCAATTCGAGTAAAAGACATCAAAATTTATATACAGAATTCAATAGGTTGTTGGTATTAATCCTATCAGATCTATTATAGAGTTCAATATATATATATATATATGGTGAATTATATTATGTTCTTTATTGTTTTTTATGATGAAAAAGGAATATTTTATAATATGGTGGGGGTGGGGGCTTTATGTTTTAATATTCTTAATAACATATTAAAAAATATATATATATATATATTTTTTAATGGGGGATTGAGGTCATCACTTCCTCGTCCCCAGGCTATGATAATAGCTTGGTGCAAAGGCGACCAAAGTTGTCATGAGCAATCAAAGCTGCTATGGCAAGCAAGGTTGCCTTGATGGCCAAGGCTGCTTATCGCATCGACCTTCAAGTTTTCATAAGCATGCGATTAGTTTTTTTTTAATTAATTATTTAATAAATAGAATTTATAATTATGGTTTTTAATACATATTAATATTAATATTATTAATATTAATAATTTAATTATCATATTATCTCATTTAATATTTATTATTATTAATATATATTATTTTATTAATAAGTTTATAAATATTATAATTAATAATTAATGATTATTATTAAATTTTTTATAATAATATTTAATTAAATAAATTTGTTTAATAATATTTTATTTATTTATTTATTTTATATATAAATAATTATATATTAAAATAAATGAATAAATATTTTCTTTTGTAATTAAGAATAATTTTTTATGAAGAATGTTTATTCTAGGAATGATTAAGTTGTTATGAAATATTTGTATAGAAAAGAAATCTTATTATATTTGTGGACTCAGGAAAACTTAGACAGACTGAACACTTGAGGAAAGCAAAATTGGAACCCTGTATGCAAATCAAACCTTTATGATTTTAAGAATGAATTGTGAAAACACATGTTTAAATACTTGATGAGATGTATGTTGTATTGTATGATTTGGGGTTCGGGTTTCGACTTAGTTCATTGACCAGTCAAGAAGTTTACCAAAGGTTTGGGGTTTTTATTCTGTGATGATGTTATGGTTATATTTTTAGTCACGATCTTTTATACCCGACCAAGGTGATGTGTCACGTGTTTTCTATGATGAGTTTTGATCAGTGGCTTGTTAGTGCTTTCTAGTTACTTGATTAGAATTGAGGTGAATGGTATGATTTTTCCTAGTGAATACTTTGAGTTTCGATCAATTACCTTGTGATGCTTTCCAGTTACTTGTATAAAACTAGTGTGATTATTGTGACTTTCTTGTTGTAACCTTTGAGTTTTCAATCAGTTATCTTCTGGTCCTTTCCAATTGCTTGTACAAGACTAAGGTGATCATTGTGATTTATCTTTAGGTGCTTTTCAGTTGTTTGTAAAGGACTAACGTGAATATTGTGTTTTATCCATAGGTGCTTTCCAGTTGCTTGTAAAGGACCGAGGTGAAAATTGTGATTTTATAAGTTGTACTTTTTATGAGCTTAGGGAAGTAGCTTGTAATGGAGGCCACAACCCTAAAGAGGCTGCCCGGGTAACCTATTATAAGTTGTTTTAATAAGTGATAACATTTCATTAAATGAGAGTAAAATGAATTAATAAGAGTCAATGTTTTTCTTCGTCCATGCCTTGAGCTAGTACAGGCTAGGATGGGAGTAGGGAGGACGTTTGTTTGCGACCTTGCCTCGTTAGTATACCTTGTCTGTACAAAAGGATATTGATGCTACATAGAGACACTAGGGGGCCGGAGGCCAGATAGGCTGCCAGGGTAACCTTAGAGTTGGCTCATGTGATGACACTTACCCACTTACATAATAGATTTCCTGCCTGTCTTTGTTGCCTCTAGGTTTAGATGTTATTTGTGTCTTGGTACCTTTGCGATAGATGACTATTAGGTTTTCCTTGACCTAGATGTTGTTTCAACTTTGGGATTGATACTTGTATGGGACTTGAGACTATTTCCTCAACACGATGGGAATGGGCCATTTAGGTTCCACGAGGTCGGGTGGTAGTGCATTTTTCTTACACCGTTGAGATCCGACAACTGGATGTCCTTGTGCAGTTATTCCTTCATTCTAATTGTGTGTTTCTGATGTATGGTTTAATTATGTTGTACTATATCTGATTTTCAAAGTTACTATGACATGATGTATTTTATCCTTGATGTATATTCTTTGAGCTTTTCATACCCTATGACTTGTACAGTGGATGATTATGCATTCTGGTTATGCCAAGTGGCATATTGTGTAATTGTTTATTATTTAATTAGAATTGTACTTGTAATAATTCTTTGATGTGGATTTGTTGTGTATTGGATTTAGTGTTAATAAAACTTATATATATATATATATATATATATATATATATATATATATGGTGAATTGTATTATGTTGTTTGTTGTTTTTTTTGATGAAAAAGGAATATTTTATAATATGGGGGGGGCTTTATGTTTTAATATTCTTAATAACATATTAAAAAATATATATTTTTTAATGGGGGATTGAGGTCATCACTTCCTCATCCCCAGGCTATGATAATAGCTTGGCTGCAAAGGCGACCAAAGTTGTCATGAGCAATCAAAGCTGCTATGGCAAGCAAGGTTGCCTTGATGGCCAAGGCTGCTTATCGCATCGACCTTCAGGTTTTCATAAGCATGTGATTAGTTTTTTTTGATTAATTATTTTAATAAATAAAATTTATAATTATGGTTTTTAATACATATTAATATTAATAATTTAATTATCATATTATCTCATTTAATATTTATTATTATTAATATATATTATTTTATTAATAAGTTTATAAATATTATAATTAATAATTAATGATTATTATTAATTTTTTTATAATAATATTTAATTAAATAATTTTTTTTAATAATATTTTATTTATTTATTTATTTTATATATAAATAATTATATATTAAAATAAATGAATAAATATTTTCTTTTGTAATTAAGAATATTTTTTTATGAAGAATGTTTATTCTAGGAATGATTAAGTTGTTATGAAATATTTGTATAGAAAAGAAATCTTATTATATTTGTGGACTCAGGAAAACTTAAACAAACTGAACACTTGAGGAAAGCAAAATTGGAACCCTGTATGCAAATCAAACCTTTATGATTTTAAGAATGAATTGTGAAAACACATGTTTAAATACTTGATGAGATGTATGTTGTATTGTATGATTTGGGGTTCGGGTTTCGACTTAGTTCATTGACCAGTCAAGAAGTTTACCAAAGGTTTGGGGTTTTTATTCTGTGTTATGGTTATATTTTTAGTCACAATCTTTTATACCCGACCAAGGTGATGTGTCACGTGTTTTCTATGATGAGTTTTGATCAGTGGCTTGTTAGTGCTTTCTAGTTACTTGATTAGAATTGAGGTGAATGGTATGATTTTTCCTAGTGAATCCTTTGAGTTTCGATCAATTATCTTGTGATGCTTTCCAGTTACTTGTATAAAACTAGTGTGATTATTGTGACTTTCTTGTTGTAACCTTTGAGTTTTCAATCAGTTATCTTCTGGTCCTTTCCAATTGCTTGTACAAGACTAAGGTGGTTATTGTGATTTATCTTTAGGTGCTTTTCAGTTGTTTGTAAAGGACTAACATGAATATTGTGTTCTATCCATAGGTGCTTTCCAGTTGCTTGTAAAGGACCGAGGTGAAAATTGTGATTTTATAAGTTGTACTTTTTATGAGCTTAGGGAAGTAGCTTGTAATGGAGGCCACAACCCTAAAGAGGTTGCCTGGGTAACCTATTATAAGTTGTTTTAATAAGTGATAACATTTCATTAAATGAGAGTAAAATGAATTAATAAGAGTCAGTGTTTTTCTTCATCCATGCCTTGAGCTAGTACAGGCTAGGATGGGAGTAGGGAGGACGTTTGGTTGCGACCTTGCCTCGTTAGTATACCTTGTCTGTACAAAAGGATATTGATGCTGCATAGAGACACTAGGGGGCCGGAGGCCAGATAGGCTGCCAGGGTAACCTTAGAGTTGGCTCATGTGATGACACTTACCCATTTACATAATAGATTTCCTGCCTGTCTTTGTTGCCTCTAGGTTTAGATGTTATTTGTGTCTTGGTACCTTTGCGATAGATGACTATTAGGTTTTCCTTGACCTAGATGTTGTTTTAACTTTGGGATTGATACTTGTATGGGACTTGAGACTATTTCCTCAACACGATGGGAGTGGGCCATTTAGGTTCCACGAGGTCGGGTGGTAGTGCATTTTTCTTACACCGTTGAGATCCGACAACTGGATGTCCTTGTGCAGTTATTCCTTCATTCTAATTGTGTGTTTCTGATGTATGGTTTAATTATGTTGTACTATATCTGATTTTCAAAGTTACTATGACATGATGTATTTTATCCTTGATGTATATTCTTTGAGCTTTTCATACCCTATGACTTGTACAGTGGATGATTATGCATTCTGGTTATGCCAAAAGGCATATTGTGTAATTGTTTATTATTTAATTGAAATTGTACTTGTAATAATTCTTTGATGTGGATTTGTTGTGTATTGGATTTAGTGTTAATAAAACTTATTTATATATGTTTATTGGATTTATATATGGATTGCATTGGATATATATATATATATATATATATATATATATATATATATATATATATATATATATATATATATATATATATATATATATATATATATATATATATATATATATATGGTGAATTGTATTATGTTGTTTATTGTTTTTTTTGATGAAAAAGGAATATTTTATAATATGGGGGGGGGGCTTTATGTTTTAATATTCTTAATAACATATTAAAATATATATATTTTAATGGGGGGTTGAGGTCATCACTTCCTCATCCCCAGGCTATGATAATAGCTTGGCTGCAAAGGCGACCAAAGTTGTCATGAGCAATCAAAGTTGCTATGGCAAGCAAGGTTGCCTTGATGGCCAAGGATGCTTATCGCATCGACCTTCAGGTTTTCATAAGCATGCGATGAGTTTTTTTTTAATTAATTATTTTAATAAATAAAATTTATAATTATGGTTTTTAATACATATTAATATTAATAATTTAATTATCATATTATCTCATTTAATATTTTTTATTATTAATATATATTATTTTATTAATAAGTTTATAAATATTATAATTAATAATTAGTGATTATTATTAATTTTTTTATAATAATATTTAATTAAATAATTTTTTTTAATAATATTTAATTTATTTATTTATTTTATATATAAATAATTATATATTAAAATAAATGAATAAATATTTTCTTTTGTAATTAAGAATAATTTTTTATGAAGAATGTTTATTCTAGGAATGATTAAGTTGTTATGAAATATTTGTATAGAAAAGAAATCTTATTATATTTGTGGACTCAGGAAAACTTAGACAGACTGAACACTTGAGGAAAGCAAAATTGGAACCCTGTATGCAAATCAGACCTTTATGATTTTAAGAATGAATTGTGAAAACACATGTTTAAATACTTGATGAGATGTATGTTGTATTGTATGATTTGGGGTTCGGGTTTCGACTTAGTTCATTGACCAGTCAAGAAGTTTACCAAAGGTTTGGGGTTTTTATTCTGTGATGATGTTATGGTTATATTTTTAGTCACAATCTTTTATACCCGACCAAGGTGATGTGTCACGTGTTTTCTATGATGAGTTTTGATCAGTGGCTTGTTAGTGCTTTCTAGTTACTTGATTAGAATTGAGGTGAATGGTATGATTTTTCCTAGTGAATCCTTTGAGTTTCGATCAATTATCTTGTGATGCTTTCCAGTTACTTGTATAAAACTAGTGTGATTATTGTGACTTTCTTGTTGTAACCTTTGAGTTTTCAATCAGTTATCTTTTTGTCCTTTCCAATTGCTTGTACAAGACTAAGGTGATTATTGTGATTTATCTTTAGGTGCTTTTCAGTTGTTTGTAAAGGACTAACGTGAATATTGTGTTTTATCCATAGGTGCTTTCCAGTTGCTTGTAAAGGACCGAGGTGAAAATTGTGATTTTATAAGTTGTACTTTTTATGAGCTTAGGGAAGTAGCTTGTGATGGAGGCCACAACCCTAAAGAGGCTGCCTGGGTAACCTATTATAAGTTGTTTTAATAAGTGATAACATTTCATTAAATGAGAGTAAAATGAATTAATAAGAGTCAGTGTTTTTCTTCGTCCATGCCTTGAGTTAGTACAGGCTAGGATGGGAGTAGGGAGGACGTTTGGTTGCGACCTTGCCTCGTTAGTATACCTTGTCTGTACAAAAGGATATTGATGCTGCATAGAGACACTAGGGGGCCGGAGGCCAGATAGGCTGCCAGGGTAACCTTAGAGTTGGCTCATGTAATTACACTTACCCACTTACATAATAGATTTCCTGCCTGTCTTTGTTGCCTCTAGGTTTAGATGTTATTTGTGTCTTGGTACCTTTGCGATAGATGACTATTAGGTTTTCCTTGACCTAGATGTTGTTTCAACTTTGGGATTGATACTTGTATGGGACTTGAGACTATTTCCTCAACACGATGGGAGTGGGCCATTTAGGTTCCACAAGGTCGGGTGGTAGTGCATTTTTCTTACACCGTTGAGATCCGACAATTGGATGTCCTTGTGCAGTTATTCCTTCATTCTAATTGTGTGTTTCTGATGTATGGTTTAATTATGTTGTACTATATCTGATTTTCAAAGTTACTATGACATGATGTATTTTATCCTTGATGTATATTCTTTGAGCTTTTCATACCCTATGACTTGTACAGTGGATGATTATGCATTCTGGTTATGCCAAGTGGCATATTGTGTAATTGTTTATTATTTAATTGGAATTGTACTTGTAATAATTCTTTGATGTGGATTTGTTGTGTATTGAATTTAGTGTTAATAAAACTTATTTATATATGTGATTCAGCGTCATGGGACTCTTAAGAGATGTAATTTGTTTATGATGGATGTATGCATGTGAGTTATTGCTTCCATTATTTTATCTCTTATTGTTGTTATCTTTTAAAAAACAAAAAAATGTTGGCAAACTTAGTGAAACTTTAAGTTAATTTCTTTTGGGTTCCCTGGCGGAGCGTTACACAACTACATTATTCTACATTGTTATTTTAAACTTGCACTAGAAATTTGCATCGTTGTTAATGACTTTGAAGCCCTGGATAAAATTCTAGAGGTTTTTAAATAGTTGAAAAGTATTTAAAGAAAGTTTATTTTTTATATCTATAAATAAATTTTACCTAAATGGTTTAGTTTAGGATTTAGTCAATTCCTAAAATCCAAAAATTAGAAATTAATGACTAAACAATAATTTTAAATAAATCATTTTTTTTTAACTTTAGAAATTTAACAATATCAAAAGTAATTGTACTTGGTGAATGAAAAAATTAATTGCATACAAATATACCATGCATAGATTGCATAAAAGAGAGACCAATAAAAAGTGTGTAGCATTTTGGGCGGAGTCTTCAAGATAGAGTTGGAGAGGGTCTTAGGAGGACAAAAACAGTGAGCACGGTCGGTGTGGGGCGTACATGGTCGCTAACCGGACCAGTGGCTAAGTTATAAAATAGCGTTAGGTAGAGTTTCAAGTCCGCATCACAGCAACGACATTGCCAAACATGGGACAGCTGTCTAAGGAAAGCTGTGTGTCAAACCTTTCTCACATCTAACCAGACTTTACAGATCTGCGGAGTGAACGGGAATCGACCCCGCGACATTTGCCTGCCTTTCTCTTAGCTGTTCGGTTCCTCACCTGCTCGAATCCCGCCACGGCCTCGCAAGGAGGGCTTATTTTCTTCTTCCTCTTTCTCTTCCTCACGCAAATGTTGATATCTGCGTCTTTCTTAGTCCATGATAGATGCTCGTGTTTTCCCGAGTAGTAGCTTAAGTGATGGCCACTCTGCTCGTTCCCCACGGTAAGAAATATTTCGTTTTATTTCTGTTTAACAGCTTCGCCATGTTGAAAACACTGCACTATCAAAACCTTTTACTTTCTTGTACGGTCAAAACTAGCGTTTCTTAGTTGAGTTCCAGTATATATAATATGGACAATTATATGATAACTGTTTTGTTATCAATTATTAACATTAAGATTGTGCGTTGAAGAAATGGTATGTGAAAAAGGGTTCGTGATAGTAGCCCGAGACGAGGATTGCAAATTAGGGGCACTTATAAAGATTAACACTTTGAAAGTAACCGAGGTGTTCATTGATTTATTTGTTAAACTGCGCACAATAATGCTCCTTATACTTCATCGGAAGAAGTATCCGCATTGAGTACTGTCATAAAGCACCCAGTCATAGATGGTTCGTGATATTAAAGTCAGACCAATAGTTCTAACCATAAACGAGGACGAACGATTTCCAGCGGAGCAGCTAAAGCTTTTTTTGCAAGAACAAATTCTAAATTTTGAACAACGGAGTTTCATGCCAAGCCTTCAATTAGTGGTTTCATTGAAGAACTCTCGTCTACAAGTAGTTGGTTCTGGGCCATATAAAAGACTTAGATCTCAATTGCAAGCAGGAGGTTCTAGCGTCTAGTCCAAACTTTTGCTTACTAGCTTGTCCTTTGAAAATCAACATGCCCGATCCATCATTAACATGAAGAAGACCTATTATAATTCTGCATTGCAGATCCTTTTATGATTACTTCTCACAAGTGCACGGATGTCTTTGTCTTTTTTAAATTTCCACGTCAAGTGTTGAAGCCATTTTCTTTGTTACTGTTATGTGCCGCAATCAATGTTGGGAGCGACTTGTACAATTTAAAGCTGCGCTGTATGATGTTGTGTAAACATAAAATCAGGCTTTATTTTATTAGTGAATGAATGGTTACAACTTACGGCTATCCACTGGTTAGCAATTTTTCGCAGAGTTGCTTCCTTGTCTCAAACCTATGACCAGCGATGTTTAAGCTATCTTTCAATACCATTGAACCAGAGCTGCCAGGCATGAAATCAAGTTTTATGTTATGGTCCCTATCTCTCACACATATTATAGCCATAGAAAACAGGCAAGGATTTTTAAAATGAACCTTGACAAGCAAAGGTTTTGATGATCCACCTTTTACTGAAGATTAATGAAAAGAAGCTAACAAGGTTTAGCTCCACATACATAACTTTCTGTAAGGAAAAGACAACGTTATTTATTTTAAAGCATTGCATAGATAACCTTTTATAAGGTCAGAATGACCTTATTTATTTCGCAACTTTGCCTGCAATATTTTGCTAATTGTTTTTATAACATCACACAGACAATAAGTTTTACACACAAACCAGTTTAAGTTTTATATGAAAGATAAAATATTCACGGTTTTTCTGTGACATATTTTAGAAAGTATAAGCACGTTTATGTATGCTAAGGACTGCCCAAATCAAGTAGGTACTTGGCCAAGCAAGTGATGATCCAAATGACTGCTAAGCATATTAGACAAATTGAGAACCCATAATTATACTGACATCATAATTTACTATGTGTCACCTATTTGGCTCCGCACACACTTATTTATCTGTGTATCGTCTTCAAGAGAAGACAAAGGGACAAAGAAGGAATGATGAAATGGACAGTTAGACTTCACATACATCTCCCACTTGAAGCTCAATTCATGTTGCGACTTCATATTTGAACAACTTCATGACAAAGCTTGGGATTGCAATAAAGGAGAAATGAAGATATCAAATGTGGATCTGGTGTTTGAGTCTTCAAGGTTGTTGACTATCCTCTTTGACATCTTAGTGTTCCTTTGAGCTTGGAGGATGGATAATTAGGGTATCTTACCAGACTTGTAACATGCTTATCACGATACCATGAATAACTTGGTATCACACTTCAGTGGGAGATTTTGATATGAGAGTTCTTTTCTCATGAAATAGTTATCTATAGTTGGAGATGTTGATTCTTGCTTATAAGATGTTTTTATTTTGTCATGGTGGACTCTTGACTCTAGATTAGTGTGTTGGCACAATACAAATTCTCTTAATAGGCTGTGCTTTTTGGAGCATGCAGTCTTCCTTTGTGGAGATGTTAGATCATGTTGTGTTTGCAAGTCATGCAAACGTGTCGTGGAAGTTTTGGCCATGTTGATTCTCTTGGTATTGAGTACATTTGTCATTTACTTGTTAAGCTCATGATGGTTTAGTGTTGTCTTTTGAAGCTTACCGTAGATCAATCATGGAGGTGCTCATGAATTCTAGAAGACTTGGGTGAAGATGGACTTCTCTTGGAATTAGAAAACAGTTGTTGAGATGGTTCCTTTTTGGAGGTTTCAGCAAGAAGATTGAGTAGCCTACACCTAGTGATGGACACAAGGAGATTGTTTTTAGAGAGAGCCATCGTGACTTGGTGTATCCTACTAGAGCATTCTCACTTCCCACTCTTGGTCTACTTGGCAGATTTATCTTCTAAAAGGAGATGTTGATTGGGTTGGTGCCTAGTTTTGGAATGATTTTGAGTTTGATCTTGCTTGTTTAGAGAGGCTTACATGTATGTTGGTTGGTCATTGTTAATGCCTTCATTTGGAGAGGCAAAGGAGATCATACTTGTCGCAACCAAGTGTGATGGTCTTGCCAAGGACTAGGCCCATAAGCTATCTAATGAAATAACCCCTCTTATTCAACAAAAGAAGCATGGGTAACAACTTATTCAAAGGTGACTATTGAAAGAGTAAATCAATCAACGAAGGATTTAATATGATGAATGGAGGTCAAAAGTCAATAAAACACCATGGAGGGGTTTATTCATTGGTTCTCATACAATAGTCGGTGTGGCCAAATATACACTTGAAAACATAAGACATCCATTCAAGTAGTGATGAATATTCCAACAAAAGGCATATTAAAAATTTATCATTGAGCGACAAGAATAGATTTCCACAATCAGATAAAGTATGAAGATGCACATTCTGGATTCGATTGTGTGCCATTTTTTTTGCATCAACGTTTCGAATCACACTCTGTGATTCATCATCAGGATATGAATAGCTGGAGGAGAAAAAATGAGCGTTCATCTTGGTCATATGCTATTCACAATGAAGAGGAATATCAGTCATGGAAGACTGTAAGTGTTGTAAGTGCTAAGAATGCCAGTCTAGAAGCTAGAAAAAAGTCAGCTGAGATCTAGTTGATTGGTTAGTAGACATTATTAACCATTAACTAATGCTTTTTAGGATTATGTCAATACCAATAAGCATGTTATGAAGTAAAATGACAATCACAATAAAGACCAAGATCATCATTAAACAAACACTGCTATAGTTCTTACTTGATAGTGATTGTTGTCAAGATAGAGATAGCTATTCAATAGTTACAATGTAACCAACAATCTAATTAAAGAAAGTAATTATTGGTATATAAGAGAGGTACGATTTATTTGTTATGAAGAGATATGATTTGGAAAGGATTTGCCCCATCAACCTTAAGGGTTCAATCCCTTTTGGTTTTACAAGATATATAAGGACCAACTTCAAGGAATCGGAAGGCATGATTGATAGAAAGAGAAATAAATATAAAGGAAAGAGGAATGGTTTTTAGACTACCATTATCCTGGTATGCGTACCATTTGGTGCAAATACTTGATATGAAGTGTTTTGATGATTATTATTTGGGCTTTGTATATTAGATCAAAATTATAATGAGTATCTATCTATCTATCTATGTATCTATTTATATATATTTATGAATTTCATAACTTAATGATAAGCATATTATTGGTGTAAAGATGTAATATAAAAAGTATGTATAAAATGTTATTTTCTTGTTGTTGTATACACTATACAGTCATGGTAAGGAAAGTGTGGTAGTCATGATTGGGAGAACGATGATGAGACCACCTTCTAAATATCCCAATGTCTAAGGAGGACAAAGTGGACTTACTTTGGGCTTAGGAAGGATAGATTTTTGGGGCAGTTTATTGTGAACACTCCTTACATTCCCTACCATGGTGAAGGGGTGCTCAATCATTAGATATAAGCTAGGAATGGCAAGATGAAGGAGAACAATGATATGACCCCACATTAGGTAGCCTACCTCATATGCATGGCAAGGGCCACATGAGGCCAAGGGGGAACAATGTATCTGCCCTTGGGTCTAGAATATAGGAGATTTTTGGGGCACCTCATCAAGCCACCCTATTTTGTCAACTATATAGTTGGGTTATCCTCAAGTTAATTCCAACCCCTATTGAATTGATTTACATGTTTGAGTTATCTCATGAAATCTAATTATGATATTTTATGAACCCTATTGTGTTGTATGGGATTGCATATCTAAAAAAACCCTATTTGCTGTAAACCCTAACCCTAATTTTGGTGCAATTGTCATTTTAGAGTAAAATTGTAGGGCAAGGCAGAAAGGGACATTACACTTAGCACTTGGTGGCATAGTTGGAAAACTCGCCAAATGCAAAAACTCGCCAAGCCCCCCAAAAGTTTAATCGGGGAAAACTCGGCGATTTAAAAAAAAAACTTGGGAAAAACTCGGGAACCTAAAAAACCGCTGAAATTTAATTAAAAATACATTTATTTTGCAAAATTTAATGAGAAGATGCATCTAATAAGTTAATTAAAGACAATACAAAAGAAAGAAACAAAGTTTAGATATATATAAATGCATAATGCATACAAAATTGCATTCTCATGCAGAATGCTCATGGTAGGAAGCAAAATAGTAAATTACTAAATAGTTTCAATCTGTCAAACTAGAAGTAAATACTAAAAGTCTAAATACATCAATACAATGTTAATCACATCTTCCTCTTTCCACTTGCACTAGCAAGAAAGCGAGGGGGTCTAGTCCTAGAAGAAGTGCCCCACACTGGGATAGGGCGTGAGCTGTGTGACTGTGAACTCTTTGGCTGTACCCCCTCGCTCGACGTCCCTACTGACTGGCTCGGCGTCCTAGAAGAGGATTCATCTCCTCCTAATGGTAATGCCTGATCCTCGCCTGAATCATCATCATCCTCGTCCTCATCCTCAATGTCATCCATAGTGAACTGAAAATCAGTGTCAGCCTCCCCCTCCATAGCCTGCCTCTCCAAATCAGCGATCTCATCTGGTGTAAACAATGGACTTGGCTCCTGTGCTGTCCAATCAGAATAAGGATCTATCTCATCTAGATCAAGCGGATCAGGTAGTTCTAAGAGCTGTGACTTTTTTATACGCAACTTAAGATTATAGTGCACATAAACAAGGTCATTAAGCCGTTTTTGAGTCATTCTGTTTCTTTTCTTTGTATGGATGGACTCAAATAAGCTCCAATTGCGCTCACAATGGGATGAGCTACAATGTTGGGATAGGACTCTGAGAGCAAATTTCCTTAAATTGGGGGTATTGCCACCCCAACTTGCCCACCAAGCATCTGCAAAACAAAATTAAAAAAGTTATAAAGCAATAAAAAACAAAATCAGAAGCACAACTTATCAATTAGCAAAAGTTTTAAAGTTTGATGCTTTACCTGGTGCTTGAATAGATCTTGCTCTCTTTGCTAGCATAGAAGAGAACAAAGGACCCCTTGATTCCACATAGATTTGTTGTTCGGTCACAATAAGGTCTCTCTCCTCTTCACTTGATATCATTCTCTCAATGCATTTAGAGAGACCTTCTATGACCTCTCCATTAGGATCTGAGTAGGAATCATCAGCCCTAAAACAAATAGAAAATGATATCAAGTCTTACTACACAACCTTAAAAAGTAAAGTAAAATAAAGACTTATTAAAATCCCAACTTCAAGGACAATCAATTATCATAGTACCTGAATTTGGGATTGAGGAAGTAGCCTGCTGCATGAATAGGTTGGTGGAGCATATTGTTCCACCTCCTATCAATTATTTCCCAAATGGGGTCAAATTTGAGACTGTCCCCGTGATAGTAACTTCTAACAGCCTCTTTCGCCCTATCCATGGCCTCATAAAGACCTCCCATTGGAGATTGCTGCCCATCACATGTGCGCAATACTAGAACCAGGGGCAGAGACATCTACATTTGAAATTTGAAAAATACAAATTAGTTAATAACCTAGTAAGTTATGAATTGATAATGAAACTTGAATAAACTAAAAATATAATGAAGTTACCTCCACAATCTCCTTAGCCTTTGCAAAAAAGCTATCATCAAAGACTATTCGTGCCACAGCTTCTCCTTCAGGCTTCTTTGAGTAAGGTGAAGCAACCCAATCAACACACACAAACATTTGCTTCAAAGCCAATATGTGGTCAAGAATACTTTGCAACGTCAAGTAGACCGTTGCAAACCTTGTCATAGCAGGTCTCATCAAATCTTTGCCTTTAGTGGCTTTTCTCATCAAACTGAGAACCCATGGGTGATTATAGATATATTTCGTGACTCGCCTAGCATCTTCCACAACTGGACTCACCCAATCAAGTTTTCCTATGTCCTCCAAAAGAAGGTCAAGGACATGTGCTGCACAAGGTGATCAAAAAAGTGTGGGATGCCTCTCTTGGAGGATTCTACCTAAAAGATTAGCAAAAAATCAATAATCAGTAACAAACTTTCCATATTTAGTATTTACAAATTACATCAAATCTAAATTGAATAATACCATAGCATTACATTCATGATTCATATTGATTCAAATATAAAAAATTAAATCTACCTGCTGCCACATATGCTGCTGCATTATTTGTGATTATTTGCACCACATTCTCTATTCCCACCTCCATGACAACATTCTCCAACATTAAAGCCAATGTGGCTGCATTTTTCATTTTGTTGGAGGCATCGACAGATTTCCAAAACACCACATCATCTTTGCAAGCAATCAAGAAGTTAATAATGGTTCTACTTCTTCCATCTGTCCACCCATCAGATAAAATGGTGCAGCCATACTTCTTCCACTCTTTCTTTTGGTCTTCTATCAACAATCTTGCCCTACCAACCGCTTTGTCAAGCAACCTACAAAATTTAAGTGTAATATTAAATAAAGTGTAAGTGTTAGTAAAAAATTAGGAAATAAGTTATAACAATTAAGATTTAAAATATAACAATGAACTAAAGTGAATCTCAATTATTTACAATTACTAAATAGTAAAATACTAACCTTCCACTTATATCCTTGCGATTAGGCGGCTTGTACCCTTTGCCTGATATTGTCATTGCATTCACCATATTGACCCAATAGGGACTATCAGCGGCATTCATTGAGATATTGTTGAAAAACCAAAAATCAGCTGCTGCAATATTAGTTTGCTCATGCACCTCCTTAAACCATGCAGTGCCCTCTAATGATGGCTGTGCTTCAGGTGTGTTCCTGGGCACAAAATAACCACCTATCCCTGATGGGGATCTGGATGGTGATGATGAAGAAGTAGGAGATGTAGAAGAAGTGGAACCGGTAAAAGAGAAATTTTGTTTGTGGATCCGTGGGCCACGAAGAGATCCTGGTATGTTCTCAAGTGCTTCTTCTTCCTCTTGCATATCAAAAGGAGCTCCTTCAGATTCAGCTATGGCTGCCCTCATAGCTATTTTTGCCCTCTCCCTATTCAATTTTTTCTCTTCAGCAGCTGCAAGTAGGGCATGGATGAATCTTTTTTCTTCATCAGTTACCTTGAGACAAGGATTTGAGTCATGTTTCTTTATGCCTGCAAGGTGGTATTTGAGGCAGTTTATGCCTCCAGAAATAATTCTCTCACAGGGAATGCATATCACCTTCCCAATATCATTTGGACTTGGAGCTTCATAGGCATACCGCCATGCCTTATCTCTTGCATTTTTAGGCCGAGTGCCTATATATCCAGATGGGCATGGTGTTTGTGGCCACTCTTCTTGTGGGTTTGTCATTTTTTAAATGGTTGACCGCTGCCCTACACATAAATATATAGAGAAATGAATAAACAAAGTTAGAACTTAGAAGCTAGGGTTTCAAATGATTCAAACTTCAAACTTGAACCATATCCTTAGCAAACAACAAACTTCAACCATATCCTTAGAAGCTAGGGTTTCAAATGATTCAAAATGATTTTAAATGATTTGAAAACATTTACAAAAAACAACAAAAAAAAAAGAACATTTGTTATAAAACTATAAAAAGTTTTCAAACTATGATAAGATGAACATACCTGGAAAGAAATTTGTCTTCTAAAATCGGTTAGAATCCTCTACAATTCACTCAAATCCGCCTTGAATCACTTGCAATCAGCCAAGAATGCCTCCAAACCTTCTTCTCTTCACTCCTCAAGGTTCTAAACAATGCAAATACAAGAAAGAATGAGAAAAAACACACTCACTGCCGCTTAAATCCGTCACAGGCGTTCACCAGTAAATCGCGAGTTTTTTTACCAGATTGCCGAGTTTTTAAATCGGCGAGTTAACTGGTTAAAAACTCGCCGAGCTAGGAAACTCGGCGAGTTTTCCATCTATGCTTGGTGGTGTTGGTAGAAGGATGAGATATGGTTTGCATCTTCTCTTTGGCATTATGTTTCTTGCCACAGTCGCTTATTCCCTAGTTTGTGGTCATCAATTGTTGGTGTACTTAGTTGTTTTTTAACAGAAAATATGTGATTTTCTATTGAGGACTTGAAAAAGTGAGATTGAAGGCAAGAGAATTGAACAACAAATTTGTATAAATAAGCTCTTTTTGCAGCAGGTCGGTTGCATTTTGCAGATCATTGTGATTTTTATGTAAGTTTCGATTGATAAATTTGAGTTGTTTTTGGTTGACTTTTATTATTATTGGAAAATAGCTTAATTTGTTTATAATAAAATATGTTCTATGTTAAGTATCACAGTCTGAAATTTCAAAACTGCCATAAAAAAAGAATGTCTCCAATTCCCCAAAACCAAATTTCACTTATGGCTACCCACATGATTTTTACATTTGGCTATCAACAACCATATATCTTCAAAAAGACTAAAATTTTGACTCAGTCCCAATAACAAAATTGGGATCCACCATACAAATTTTCTGTACTATTTAAAAAAAGGAACAATGGACCAAAGTGGACTACACAGTAGGGTTGGAAGGACCTGGGTCAGTCAGTACCGCCCTCCTTTCCTGGTTCATTCCTTCGTTTTGCTTTGTGCTCGCCGCCTTGACCTAGTCGGCCTATGTTCTGTTGCAATCCTCCATTTTGCCCACCTTAATCACTACCTCACCATGCAGTTCGCCCTCGTCCCCTTTGGCCCCTTATTGGTCCAACCCTTCTCCTTTAATGCACCACTCCATGTTCAGCTTGTGGAGCCCTCCAATAGTCTGCAACCTTGTGTGTGAGGGTAGCTCTGTCAAAGTGTTCCTTGTCCAAACCAGAGGCAATCGCCCGCTCCCAATCCTCCGTATACTGGACATACTACTCTCCACATGTCCCTGGCTTCAGTTTTTCTTGCAACCTTGTTTTAACTTTTGAGCTGTGTGGTAGATAAAAAATGGATGGAGATGAATGGGGCACCCTTACATGGATCCAAATTCCTCTCTGGGTATGAAATCCAATCCTTGGTTCAGCAACACAGAGGAATGTTTAAATATTTTGTGCCCACTCTTCGTGTACACACCTTGTCAACAGTCAGCAACGATCGCAATGTTGTTGAATTTAAGTTGCCATGTGCAAAACAGAGAGGACATGTTGGTATTGATCTTCCATTTGTCTTTGCTTGCTGCAAGTTGATGCCAAACGTGCCTTGTAACATCAGGAGGAAGAAAGGTTCATCTGTTGTTAAGACATTTTTGAGCCTCTCCTCCGTTACCACCCCCTCCCACTCCCACCAAAAAGAAAGTCATCTGCTGTTTGGCAGCACCGAGATTGAAGTTGGCCTCCATTCTCTTCTTGTTCTGTGAATTCCTCCCAACCCCAATGCCAAAATAATCTGTTTGAGGCTTTTTGAAGGAACAAATACTCGTATGGTGTGTGCATTTACTCAATGTCCTTTCCAATTTCTCGAGAGTCCACCACCTTTCAAAAATTTATTTGGGTACTGTACACACAAGCCACATCTTCAATCCATGTACCTTTCAAAAATTTATTTGGGTACTGTACACACAAGCCACATCTTCAATCCAGGTGATTGAATTCAATACCTGGAATCATAACATTTTAGTCGAGTCACATCCATGGGTAACCAAACCATGTCATCATCCACCAAGGTGTTGGGGTGGCACTTGTGTTGCCAACTTGGAAAGTGCATCAACAACTGCATTTCCTTTGTGATATATATAGGAGATTTTGAAGTGGGCAAATTCAGTCCGTTTCCTTTGCATTATAGTAATTATCTTGTCTAATTTCCAAACATGGGATTGACCTGTGGAAATTGCATTTACAATAATCTGTGAGTCACCTTCCAAGTGAATTAGTTCCACCTTCAATTGCTTGGTCAAGTCAACCACTAGTAGTGCAGCTTTGGCCTCTGCTTCACTATTAGGTCCATCCTCCAATTATTTGGATTCAGTTGCAAGTATGTGCCCTGCACTGTCTCTTGCAACACAACCAGCACCAGAAGGGCCCGAATTTCCCTTTGATGCACCATCGAAATTCACTTTCACCCATCCATCCAGGGTTGGAACCTAAGCAACATCATCCCTTTTTTGTCGGCTCAAATAAACCCAAGATAGCCCATTAAAGGGCCTGTTTTTCTTTGGCATTGTTCATGTGACATGTATATGGTTTTTGAATGGATTACACTACGAGGGTCTTCAGATGTTCTGCACATCAATGTTTTTTTGGTGTGTTGTTTCTGCAGGATATTGGATTGTATACTGATAATTGATAAAGGGTGTTGTATGGGTGGATGTGTTGGCATGGATTAATTGATTTTGTATGCTTAGTTGGATGTGAATAGCAACTAGCTGTCATTGCAATTTCAACTATGCTGATTTATGGTGATTTATTCTTGGCCTGTCATTGGATTTGGTGTTTGTGTTTGACATAAAGGCCATGGAAAGCAGGTTTTAAATGCTGCAGTTTTACATTTGAACAACCTTTCACTTGGTCTGTTTCCATGGCTTTTATCTCAAACACAATCACCAAAGTCCATGGTAATAAATAGGCCAAGAATCATCACGATAGTTGGAAAATTAGCTGCAACTAGTTCCTAATCCCTCCCAACCAACCATACAACATTAGTAAATTCATTTCAACATATCTAGCCCATACACCAACTCTTAAAATTGTACAATCCACTGTCCTACCATAATGTCCCCTCCCGAGACCTAACTTAGTCTGCCCTAAAATTCCTGTTTTAGGGTTTGAATAATGCTTAGGAATGGCGATTGTCACATCACTATCTTGGTATAGGTCCTACAACTAGGTTAGTATCACAAGATAAATAATCGTATAAGCCAACATTATGCAGATAGAACTCCAATTCACTACTGTTATTCAACTTATGGGATTTCCTTGATGTTCTATCTATCCAGCTTGTTGTCATGACTCATTATGGAGCACTAGTTTGGAGACCATACAAGGTGCCTTGAGTTGTTCCACCCAGCCCAAAAGCATGGAATGACAACCTTCATCCAGCCACCCAGCCTCACTCAGGGTGTCTCTATCGTCGTGGCTTCTCTAGCTACTTGCAATCCTTTGTATGCACCATGTGTCCACTCTAAAATGAGATAGCCCAATGGATAAGAATCATTAAGGGAATCGTCCTATGTGTCACATTATATACAGGGAGATATAAAGCAAGTTAGAAACATATAATGTGTATATCAACAGTAAGGTGTAACATTCTACATCAGATGCAAGACCAATAGGTATTATGCAATTCTCTATAATATGCACCATAACACCTGATGGAGCCTAAATATTTTGCAAAACTTATAGTCTCCATTTAAGGAAAAAATGTTAGAGATTCATGATGGAAATAATAGATACATACACAGTAAACAACCCAAACAGCAGGGGCATTGAAATCCCTCTAAAATGAGATAGCCCAATGGATAAGAATCATTAAGGGAATTGTCATATGTGTCACTTTATATACAGGGAGATATAAAGCAAGTTAGAAACATATAATGTGTATATCAACAGTAAGGTGTAATATTCTACATCAGATGCAAGACCAATAGGTGTTATTCAATTCTCTATAATATGCACCATACCACCTGATGGAGCCTAAATATTTTGCAAAACTTATAGTCTCCATTTAAGAAAAAATGTTAGAGATTCATGATGGAAATAATAAATACGTACACAGTAAACAATGCAAACAGCAGGGGCACTGAAATCCCTCTCTTTTTATGTTTGCTCAAGTGAGCATATACCTTTTAGCTTAGTTACCGATTCGGGATACGAATCCGATTTGGGCACGTGAATCGGATCCGTGGATTCGTGATTTTTTTTTTTTTTCCCGATTAGGATTCGTGGAGGATTCGTGAATATATATATATATATTACTGATCTTGCCCAAGCCCCAACTAGTAACAGATATATATATTTATTTATTTGTTTCTCTCATTTATTAGTATATATAATGCATAAAAAGGTCATTTTAGCACTAGAAAGCAAAAATATATATTTAAAAAAGTCATATTAAATAACTTAGACTCACTTAAACCTGTCGATCCTTGAGGATTCATGCTGGATCCTTGAGGATTCGTGCAGATCCGGGCAGGATCCTTGTTTTACACAGTGGATTCGTCAGGATTCGTGGCCCACGAATCCTGACGAATCCACTGTGTAAAACAAGGATCCTGCCCGGATCTGCACGAATCCAGGCACGAATCTGGATCCGGATCGGACCCGAATCCGGATCCGGCCTCTAGGGCACGAATCCGGTAACTAAGCCTTTTAGCATTAACGTGGTACCATAGGAGCAGAATAAACAAACAAACCAGATAACAATATTGTACTCATATAGATCAAAGGCAGCTTTTAAACAGTGATAGTCACATCTACAAGCAATCAAATTCAAAACCAAATCAGCAGCTTGATCATTATATATATACACCGGCAATATAGTCAATCCTTTGGCTCTTGCATAATACCAGTTGCATAACTTCGGGCTGAGGCTGTAACAAGTGTTTACAAAAGACATGGAAGAGCATGGGTTGCCGACACATGAAAATGTAACAAAAAAATTATTTTGTAAAGTCAATATCATTCAGATTCAGTCAGGATCTCCACGGTGATAAAAGAGTATATGGTTCGATTGCAAATAAAGGCTTCAAGTTCAAAACGAACATATATGAAGAAGTAAGAAGTATTATCCATCTGCATGTGATAGCAAGAACAATGGAAATTGGTGAGCACTTAGACATTCCCCTGAATGAGACCCTTGCAGTGATAAGTCATGTCAAGTATAAGAAGCGCAGCTTTATGAGAAGCATAGAATATGAGAGGATCCTGGTTGCATAATGATATCAAACTTGGCATTAGAACAGTGAGATAGATCTATACAGCCCGTGGAAATATGTTTTATCAGACCGCCATGAATTCTTGTCGGATGGGGCAAAGCCTAAGAAAATATTAAATTGCCGGAAGTTTGCTATTTGAGATGGTTTGAAGTGATGGCTTTCATAATTCTGCAGCAATGATAATGTTCAAGCCTGGTAGCAATGAAGATTTATATATACACTAAGATGAATAGACCCGTCACAAGAACATATGGAGCAATAAAAGGATGCAATAATGAAGGTAATATTTCTGGAAGTCTTCATGGGTAAAGACGGCATATGGAAGTTGCAATATATGCAATCCTTTGAATTGAATTTGCTCCTCTCAGCGTCAACGACGTCCACAGGATCTTTTGGGTAAGTATTTCCCATAATTTTTTTATCTATATACTTATAGCGTTTTGTATATGTTTTGGCAAGTGTACATTTAGATGTGGGAGCTATCATGTGCAGGAGAATCCGGAGAAGAAAATGCAGAAGTCGTGGGATGTTTGACACCTGAAAGATGGAGGAAACGTCAGAAATGGGAAGAACAACACACACCTGGGCAGATAAATGACAGGCAATGAGAAATCGATGTTTATTAAGCAAATCATAGTCGTGTGTTGTTTCAAGGAGCTCATATGAGTCCATCATATATTAATTTAAACCGTTGGTCATAGAATGCCAAAATTATATTAACACCTTATGTAAAAGATGAACGATTATGAGTTAGGAAGAGGTGCAATGTTTGGAGATGTAACTGATGCCTCTTATTACATGATAAATATAAGATGTAATATCAAACAAAGAGATTCATATTATAAAATTTATACATATCTTATGCACTTATGATATATTATATTTTTCATTTGCAAAGAAATGATTTTTTGGACGAAGCCTGTGGATGGTGGATTATCGAATGAATTCTTGTGCAATTCTAGAGTCAAACTGTATTGGATGGATCATCTGTAAGAAGTGTCTCCAGTACAATTTTATTTCCGGATCAATAAGAAATATCTATCTAATTTATTTGCCTTAGAGTTCTAAATTATTATTAAGTCGTCTCCTTTATAAATGTTTTTTATTTATTTTCTATGAACATTTTAAAATTCGGATAAGTGGATTGGGTCATTATTGCATTTTAAATTTGATAAACATAGATATTGTGAAATATTTAATTGTTTCCTATTTATGTCTAGTTTGTCTCCGTAGGAGTTAGAGTGCATCCTAGACTAGTTTAAAATTGCATTTATATAAATCATCCGTCATGTCTGAATTGTTAAAATTGTTTATAGTTTAAATATATTGAACTTTATAAAGTTGTACGTTTCAACTAATAATATTGACTTTGATTGTCCATTTAATTAAGCACTGGTCTTTTACTCTTGATTCATAATCCATATGCTGGCAATTGTTTCATTTCTTTCTATTGAGAAAATAATATATTCATTTGTTGCAATCATCTATAATAATCACTTTTTGTAAAAAAAATCTCATATATTCTGTTATTATTCTTAATTCGTAATTCACAAATTTGAAATTTTCTATATTTCTTGCCATTAGGAAAATTTTTATTATATTCGTGTTTTAACCGATTTGCTTTAAGCATCTTGGATATAAGGTTGTTGTCCAGGATCAGGTACACCAGCCTTGGTTTTGCAAAGCCGAAAGCTTAGAGGATTTGGATTGCATCAATCAATGCCGTCAAGTTGGCCTTAATCGGTTGGGTATCTCAACATCGAGCAGGCAAGACTCGTAGGATTCTAATCTACGGTTTTGGGAACCAACAGATTGGCGACTCTGCTGGGGAAAGTTGCAAAACAAACCCTAAGAGTTTTTGATTTCAGGATCGATAAGAGTTAGGTTCTATTGAAACATTTTGATTTATTTAAAATTCTAAATTGATAAGTTTTTAACGGTTCATTACAAACTCTCGTAATTGTTTTATAAATCTTAAAGTGCTTTATGAAGATTTGATCTTGTAGAAGCATTGTATGTTTTTCTTTAAGCTTTTTTTGCAGATTCGATCATTGGTGAGGTATACTCTGCTGGAAGGAAGAACTCGGACTCTTGAAGATTATTCATTTCCTCCATTTGGAGCTGGCGACTCTATTGTATTTTGATTGGTACTTTAACAAAAGGAGTGCTTGGATCATCAGTGACTCTACTGAGGGAGAGGACTTAGAAGGAAATGGTAGATGGTCTTTCAAATGTACCGATCATTTGAAAGAAAGCCTTTTATTCTAGATTGCACCAAGCCATCGGATTTCAACAATTTTGATTATGAACCTAGCAAGTTATCTCCAAAGCTTTCACCACGGGTACCAAAGTTCCATGGAAAATGGGATGAATCGGCGATTCAACATTTGGATGCATTTTACATATTTTTAGAAGATTATGAGATTTGTATAGAAGATCAAGTGATGAAGTTGTTTGCGAGAACATTGAAAGACAATGCAAGACAAGCATATGAATCATTACCGACACAATGCATCTCATCTTGGAAATAATTCGAACAATGGTTTCTTGCTATATTTCATGATGTGGACCAAGAAGAAGAGATTTGTTATGAACAATATGAAGATCAGAATTGCAATATGGAAGAGGATCCTGATATATCTCCACTTGATGCCTTTTTCAATATAGAAAGATATGAAGGCGAGACTTGAGCACATTTGTTTTTGAGGATGCTAAACGCATACCATGAGATTTCATCAAACCTCAAGCCTCATTACAAGGAATTTCTGAACAGAATTGTCAAGTTGAAAATCTCGCCAAAGGACCCTGATGTAAAGCTACTTCTTCAGATATGGGATGAAGCTATTAAAGATGAAGAAAAGGATGGCAAAGTAAAACAAGAAGATAATGATGTTTTAGATTCAAGTGTAGAAGAAATTGAAGAAGAATCCGGTCATGGTGAGACCGGTAAGGAATTAGATTGTGAAGAAAATGGAAATGATGAGGAGGATTCTCTTAGTGTGGATGAGATTTCGACCTTGTTGGACATAGAATATCAAAATTATGTCGAAAAGGGTGGTCAAGTTTTTCTTCCCATATACAAGGAGAAACAAATTGATGTGTCCTATGAAACATTTAATGAACAAGAAAATCTGTTCATTTCTACAAATGCATATCACTTTCATGAGGAGGAAAATAACGAACTAGAAGAAGCATATAGTTCTCATGATGATATATTTGTTGAAGATGTGCATTATGGTTCAAGTATAGAAAGAGATCAATTTGGATACATTTTCAAAGAATTTTCAGATCCCATATATGATGAATTAACACAAGGGAATGAAGAATATAATTCTTATATATTTCTAGATTTCAAAGACAATGTGAACATTTGTGAAGAGGAAGAAAGTGCATCCAAAATAACATATGAACATGAAGAAATTTCAGATGAAGGTTCTCATGAAGATATTCCCGAGGTTGCTTTCTTGAGTCCATTGTTTGAAGAAGAGTTTTTTCAAATATATCAGCACTATGATAACATGCCTAAGGATGATTTTGAAAATAATGAAAATCATAGCATAAGTGGAGAAATATATTCAGAGGAAGAGCCATTTTCCAATCCATTTTATGATCAATCTTTGCATTTAAAATGTGAAGATGAGATGGAATCAAATGTATATAATGAGGAGGATGTGTTGGAAGTTAGTCCTGAAAATTTTCCAAATATCTCAATTGATCAGATTTCTGATAAAAGAGAAGTAATAGAAGACAGACCTGAATTCTGTATATTCTCAAATCCATTGTTTGAGGAGGATTTTCTTTGCGATCAAGTCCATCAGCATCATGATGAAGGTAGCAGGTCTGATTTTGAAGTTGATGAAACTCATGATATGCATATAGAAGATGAGATACCTTTCAGCTCATCCCATCAGCAGGAAATACATCAGATGTGAAGGTGATATATATATATATATATATATATATATATATATATATATATATATATATATATATATATATATATATATATATATATATATATATATATATATATATATATATATATAAAGAAAGAAAAGAATGTGTTGAAAAACAGTGCTGAGAGTTTTCCAAATGTACTATCTGATCAGATCCTTGATGAAAGTGAGGTAGCATTTCATAAAGTTAAGCTTTTTTGTGAGGAGACAATTTCTTGAGCATGGTGATGGGGCAGTTTGTGTGGAGAAGGATGTCCAAGAAGATGTTTGTACAACTGCTCAAAGGTGTTACTCAAAGGAGCTTCTATTCAGCAAAGACCACGTTGATGAAACAAAGACAACACGTATTGTCGATAAAGATGATTCACCTAATGCATATTTGAAAGATGGACAGCAAACCAAGGCAATGAAAGAAAGGTATATGTCACATGATGATTGTTTTCCAACATTTGCTAATGGATCAGATTTTACTAAGGAATAGTATGATTTCATGATCAGCAGGTCCAAAGTGTTACATAATCAGAACTATGTGTTTGATAGAGGAAAAGAATCAATGTTCATTTTTGGGGGGCCTGGGGTCACCCAAATTTCACTTTGCACCATGTTAAGCATGGATGCTCGGTTTGCTCCTCCAGAGATAGATGGAATCTCATTATGCCCACAAGGAGCATATGTCCCCAATCAGAGCCACTGATGGAGCCTAAATATTTTGCAAAACTTATAGTCTCCATTTAAGAAAAATGTTGAGAGATTCATGATGGAAATAATAAATACGTACACAGTAAACAACCCAAACAGCAGGGGCATTGAAAACCCGCTCTTTTTATGTTTGCTCAAGTGAGTATATACCTTTTGGCATTACCTGTGGTACCATAAGAGCAGAATAAACAAACAAATCAGATAACAACATTGTACTCATATAGATCAAAGGCAGCTTTTAAACAGTGATAGTCACATCTACAAGCACTCAAATTCAAAACCAAAACAGTAGCTTGATCATTATATCTATACACTGGCAATATAGTCAATCCTTTGGCTCTTGCATAATACCAGTTGCATAACTTCGGGCTGAGGCTATAACAATATAGTCAATCCTTTGTCTCTTGCATGATACCAGTTGCATAACTCAGGTTGAGGCTGTAACAAGTGTTTACAAAAGACGTGGAAGAGCATGGGTTGCTGACACATGAAAATGTAACAAAAGAATTATTTTGTAAAGTCAGTATCACTCAGATTCAGTCAGGATCACCACGGTGATAAAAGAGTATACGGTTCAATTGCAAATGAAAGCTTCAAGTTCAAAATGAACATATATGAAGAAGTAAGAAATATTATCCATCTGCATGTGATAGCAAGGACAATGGAAATTGGTGAGCACTTAGACATTCCTGTGAATGAGACCCTTGCAGTGAATTACCATGTCAAGTATAAGAAGCTTAGCCTTATGAGAAGCATAGAATATGAGAGTATCCTGTTTGCATAATGATATCAAACTTGGCATTAGAACAATGAGATAGATCTATATAGCCCATGGAAATATGTTTTATCAGATCGCCATGAATTCTTGTCGGATGGGCCAAAGCATAAGAAAATATTACATTGCCGGAAGTTTTCTATTTGAGATGGTTTGAAGTGATGGCTTTCATATTGCAGCAATGGTAATGTTCAAGCCTGGTAGCAATGAAGATTTATATATACACTAAGATGAATAGACCCGTCACAAGAACATATGTAGCGATAAAAGGATGCAATAACGAAGGTAATATTTCCAGAAGTCTTCATGGGTAAAGACGGCATATGGAAGTCACAATATATGCAATCCTTTGAATCGAATTTGCTCCTCTCAGCGTGAACGACATCCACAGGATCTTTTGAGTAAGTATTTCCCATAATTTTTTTATCTATATACTTATAGCGTTTTGTATATGTTTTGGCAGGTGTACGTTCAAATGCAAGAGCCATCATGCACAGGAGAATCTAGAGAAGAAAATGCAGAAGTCGTGGGATGTTTGCACCCGAAAGATGGAGGAATTGTCATAAATGGGAAGAACAACACACACTTGGGTGGATAAATTACAGGCAATGAGAAATTGATGATTATTAAGCAAATCATAATCGTGTGTTGTTTCAAGGAGCTCATATGAGTCTGCATTATTTTGTTTGATTATTATATATTAATTTAAACCGTTGGTCATAGAATACCAAAATTATATTAACACCTTATGTAAAAGATGAACGGTATGAGTTAGGAAGAGGTGCAATGTTTGGAGATGTAACCAATGCCTCCTATTACTTTATAAATACAAGATGTAATATCAAACAAAGAGATTCATATTATAAAATTTATACATATCTTATGCACTTATGATAGATTATATTTTTTATTTGCAAAGGAATGATTTTTTGAACTAAGCCTGTGGATGGTGGATTATTGAATGAATTCTTGTGTGATTCTAGAGTCGAACTGTATTGGATGGATCATCCATAAGGAATGTCTCTAGTACAATTTTATTTCCGGATCAGTAAGAAATATCTATTTAATTTATTTGCATTAGAGTTTTAAATTATTATTAAATTGTGTCTTTTATAAATGTTTTTTATTTATTTTCTATAAACATTTTAAAGTTTGGATAAGTGGATTGGGTCATTATTGCATTTTAAATTTGATAAACATAGATATTGTGAAATATTTAATTGTTTCCCTATTTATGTCTAGTTTGTATTGGCAAGAGTTAAAGTGCATCCTATACTAGTTTAAAATTGCATTTATATAATTGATTTGTCACGTCTGAATTGTTAAAATTGTTTATAGTTTAAATATATTGAACTTTATAAAGTTGTACGTTTCAACTAATAATATTGACTTTGATTGTCCATTTAATTAAGCACTAGTCTTTTATTCTTTATTCATAATCCATATGCTGGCAACTGTTTCATTTCTTTTCATTGAGGAAATAATATATTCATTAAGCATCTTGGAATAAGGTTGTTATTTATGATCAAGTACACTTGCCTCGGTTTTGTAGAGCCGAAAGCATAGGGGATTTGGATCTCATTGATCAATCCTGTCAAGTTGGCCTTAACCAGTTGGGTATCCCAGCATCGAGCAGGCAAGGCTTGTAGGATTCCAATCTGCGGTTTTGGGAACCAACACCACCGACGAGAATAGGGGTTACAGATTAATGTATATGTTCTTTCTAAAATCGTATCCTAATCTGATTACTCTATGATCTTATTTCTTATTACAATATTTTCATTCATTTTTGATCCTTTTTGCATGATCTCCTCGAATGAAACCTTCTGCTCTCTATATCTTCCAATATGAGGGATTGTCCCACTCCTTTGCAAGGGTCACGACCTTTCACAATTACCATCATAACCTTCTATCATTTATACCCTTTGAGAGTTGCAACCTTTCATCATTTTTGCTTATTGAAGTAACCAATTTCTTATTTTCCTCTCATTCCTCCTTTGTCTTCTATTTTAGATTCACATCTTCCATTCTTCCTTACTCCATCCTTATCCCCTTTTCAAATGAAGTCCATTCTCCTTTTTATATCTCATCTTTGAGGGAGTCACAACTTTTCATCTTATGCCTTTTGATCATTCAGTAATCATAACTAAATTTTAGTTATGGTTATATTTTGTTTTATTCTTTTATATATTAATTTTATTTGTAAATCCTGTTTCGAAAAGGGGACATTTCAATCTGCCCTTCCCAAAATTGCCTGTCCTCAAGCAGTGTTCATGGGGTCTTATTTGTAATCTACCTTTTGTCGTGCTACTTTGATATTAACCAAGGCACCGAGAATTTGCAAGATTTGCAATTTCAAGATAAGTTTTTTCTCATTACACTAAGAGAAGGAATAAGGTCACCTTGTAATAGCATTGAAACTGATTTGGTTTGACCCAATGTCTGGAGGATTCTATGACCCATATCTATGACTTCAAATGTCATAAATTCCGATTTTTTGATTCACATTGGGTATTCTCATATTCGAGATTAACTAAAATTATAGAACAAAAAACGAAACATATGCTTGATAACACGGCGTATACACATGAATGCATGAAGACATGGAGCATACACAAAGTATAGACTTGGTATATGTAGACACAAAGCATATGTGTGAGTACATGCATAGTTAGAGCCTTTGTACTGCCTAGAATGCGTTTATTGATCTATCTTTTACCCTTTAGGATGGCAAGATCAATGCTTGGATACCGATTGTAATGTCCCCTACCGTGAATTAACTCATTCTGCCCTAAAATTCTCTTTGTAGGGTATGAATAATGCTTAGGAATGGCAATGGTCACTTTAGTGGGTCCTGCAACCAGGTCAGAATTACAAGGTGAATAAGCATATAAGCCAATATTATACAAATAGAATTACAATTTGCTACTACAATATTCAACATACCGGATTCCCTTGACCCATCTATCTAATTTATCGTCATTATGGAGCACCAAATGGGAGACCATACAAGGTACCTTGGGCTGTTCGACCTATCCCAAGAGCAGCAAGGAATCACAACCTTCATCTGGCCTCCCAGCTCCACCTGGGGTGTCTCTACTGGTGTGGCTGCCTAGCTACTTTCAACCTTTCAAATGTACCATGCCTCCCCGCGAAAATGAGATAGCCCAATGGATAAAGAATCATTAAGGGAATTGTCATATGAGTCACATTATGTACAGGCAGATTTAAAGCAAGTAAAAAACATATAGTGTGTATATCAGCAGTAATGTGGAATATTCTACATCAGATACAACACCAATCATTATCGTGCAACTCATTGTAATTTACACCAGTCCACTGACAAGAACAGGTGTTGCAGATTAAAACACTCCAATTAATCCACAAGTAACCCATAGTTCATGAAGCAATAGGTATGATATTCGTATTTGCAACATCCTTTTTCATAACAAGAACACATAATCTAATCTACCAAACATTCACAAAACATTATCACACTATGAACACATCAAAATACACAATAACCTAACATAGTTATCATAACAACAAAACATCATCATATATTACTTAAGGTTTTTCCAAGACAGATTTTTTTTCTGCAGGGCAGGGGATGACAGTGGGAACAGCTATATAAAAAATAGGGAATATTTAAAATATATAGGGTATTTTTAAATATTCCCATAGAAACATGGAGAAAACATGCATATATGTATTATAGAACCGTAACATATAATGGTCGTGTTAAATATTTTGACTTTAGAGTTCACATGAGAGTGGAAATCAAACAAATTTTCAAAACTGAAACATTATTTTTGCGGGACAGCCAAGTGAAAGGTTTCCAGAAGTTTCTGAATTTCTGGGATGTCTTGGAAATTGGGACTGGTCATATTTTGCTGGAAATGCGTCCTGGGTAACATTGTATCTTACAAACATATGTAGTGGAGATCAAACAAACACATTCAATGCACTCAAATCAATCATGCATAAACAAACTTGGCTATTAAGTAAATACCAAATAAACATTGCACTTATCTCATACTACCACAGTCACCACTTTTCAGTATCATGCATCTTAATTATCCCATTAAGCTCAAGGTAGAAAATAATGCAACTCATACTACATGAACTTTTAACACCTTGACACAAGAATTTGTAGCATCCATATTAGACACTATTCATACGCACTGAACACCAACATAATGATACCTAACAAACACATATACAATACAAAAAATGAAGATGTGCCAAATAAAACACATATTGAGGAAGTATACACTTTATTCAAGCCAGAATACACATCAATCATCAAACATATATAAATACAAGACATTTATCAACATAAATAAAAGACAAGACATGCTAACATGAATAAAAGACATACAAATAACTAGGCAAAGGCACAGAGGCAGGGCCCCGTAGGGGTAGGGTTGAAAGTAGAGTCACTAAAGTCAGTTCCTCTCCCGCCCCTAACCCTCCCTATGGTTGGAGGATCCGAATAATCTGAAACAAGACAAATATAAATGCACAAAACTATCTTTTACTAACACTATGATACTTCTTAGTGTAAAGAATAATAACACAATGTATGCTAGCTTCTATTTGCTACATGCTTTCTAGCCACATGGTAGATTATTGGATTATTTTCAATATCAAATGCATTAGGGACTTAATAATTTACAGACTCTTTGGAAATAGTGATAGATGTACATAAGAATATAAAGACATGCTTGCTTTCTTTTTACTCCATCCACTAAAATCTCATGTGATATAATGTATCTGGAGATGAGCAATCTCATAGTTTAGTATTTATTGGTAGCATAACCTTGTAGATTTCACAAGACATCACGATCACACACGTGTAGCTATAGCACCTGGTTTACCATCCTATGATAGGGCTCACACTCATGGATAGGACATCCAAACTACCAAATCACAAGTGGAGAACGATATAGCAGTTTTCTCTTGGGAAAAACTAGGTAACATCCTGTGCATTAAAACATTCATTTCCACTTAGGGAAGTACTCACTGTTTAATGGCAATCATAAGTAGCAAAGCATAAAAATACAGACATCAGGGACTTCCAACCAATAGTTCTGACCAGAAGCTTGGGTGTGGAAGTGATGCATGGGATTGAAGCTGTAGAAACAACCCATGGGTGTAGAGATTTAGAGTATGATTGCTTAGAATAGCATGCTAGGACTTCTAAGATCCTATTTACATAGGTTTTTACTTAATCTTTTGGCAAACAATAATATCTAAAAAAGGTCCATAATCATGCAACGGAGACTACCAAAAAAAAAATGCTGAGAATGCTATTAGATCTTTACATTTTATACAATCCTAAAAATTACTTGGCAACCATAAAACATATAAACCATCAGTTATAGATACTCCAATTTATTACAACATCAAAACTAATTCAATTTTCCGAAACACAATTTCCAATGAAATTGAAACCACAGCGTGGTCTATTTTAGTTAAAAATCATTTCTAAGTTCATTGCAATCATGTAGTTTCATCCATAAGTCCAATTTTATCTTATACAGTCCTAAAATTTACTCAGTGAGCATCAGCTATTATATCTTGATACAATCCTAAAAATTACTTGGGAACCAGAGAACATACAAACCATTGGCTATAGATACTCTAATTGATCAGAACACGAAAACTAGTTCTCTTTTCACAAAACACAATTTCCAATGAAATTTATATGAAATTGAAATCACAACATTTTCTATTTCAGTAAAAAACTAATTCCCACGTTCATTGCAATCACGTAGATTCATCCATAAGTTCAATTAGATAAATTTCCAATTTTAGGGTTTCAATTTTTGTTGTAGAGTTTTTGTTGCTCTTTCTGAGTTCCATCAAGCCAAGCATTTCACATTCAGGGTTTGAATTCTGATTTAAGCTATTCAAAATCAGTCTCACATGTCTACAAGAATCCTCATGTTTAGTTTACATTGATTCCCCTAAATCACTGGTTTCCATGGATTCAGCTGTCTAGTTCTCTCACTACAATTCCACCATAGTTCATAAATTAGTCCTTAAACTTTCCTGAGGCTGACAGCTCCAGCCTCCAACCTTACATGTAATTCCAATGATTAAGTTGAATTTGAGTTGAATTTGAAAGCTAAAACATTTACCATCTCATTTCTAGTTTTTGAAAATATGCAGTTGCATGTAGTAGTAATGTTCTTTTTGTTGAATCCTAGAATCTTGTTTAGTTTGCTTTATCTTCAAATTTGTCAGTCCAATTGATTCATTTAAATATCTTTCGACTTTAAACTTAATATTTTTATTTTATTCTCGTCAAATCCTTGACAACTGTAGGGTTTTTAATTGATATTTATTATTCTTTACTAATATCTATCCTTGAATCCAATTCAAAATTAGATTTTATTTAATTTAATATTTAAAGAATATAAGTCATTTGTTCAGATAATTTTAGTTCATCCATACACTTTTCAATTCTAATTTATTAAAAATAAAATAAATCTAAATAATTACAATTCCAATTTAACTAATCAAAGACAAGGGTATTGCTTCATAACCAAGATCAAGTCTTTATCCATTTCACATACCGATATAGTTCCACATCTCCCCTTTAGAGAACATCCATACACAAATTGAAGCAATTATAGAAAATCCATACATTTTTCATTTCTAATTTCAAATTAAATAAATATAAATTATAAAAATAAACTAAATCTAAATAATTATACTTCTAATCCATCTTAAGTTTTAACTAATTGAAGACAAGCGTATTGCGTCATAATCGAGATCAATGTCCATTTCACATATTAACCTAGTTCCACATTTACCCACTGCCTGTTCTTTTTTTAAAAATGTTTTTTGGGGCTCAGTGAACACTTTGGACTGGAGCTATGAACCAGTGGGGTCGTATTGGGGCACCCCATCCCTGTGGTGAGTACATTGATAGTGCTGAGCCGTTAATGCCTCCTGAAGTTGTCTCATGCTTATTATATCCTTTTTACTTCTTGTATCTCTATTTGAGACTGTCAATCTCATCTCTCTGATTTTAACCTCCTTAGCACTCCATATGAATACCTCACCTTATGTCTCCTTTCATTTGATTTCCTCATTTCTCACGTGTTAGTCATTTACAACTTATATCTTCTTGCTGCCTTTATACCCTTATCGCTACAAGAAAAAGCTTGTACAGGCTCTATATCGGTCGCTAATCTGTCCTTCCAGCATGCCAAGACTTGCTATCAACAGTGGTATTTCACGCAAGTCTTCGAACAGTGGTAGTGGGAGTCGAACACAAGATCTCCCCATTGGAAGGTGAATGCCTTCACTGTCACATGGCTGTGTCATCCCCCACATTACCTGTTCTTCAATACTTAAGTATGGGCTACCCAACCATATATATTACATTAAATTACATGAAAGGTACATTCAGTAATGGATATCAAACTATCCAGTCAAACATCAATTGCCCATTCAAACCTGCTGCTTGATGATCACGTTCTCCTACTGCCACTAAGTACTTCACACCAAAAGAAGCCAATGTAATCCTCATGACAACCTCTTCTCTCCATGTTTCATTATTGGTGTAGTTTCCAAGGAAGAGAGAGTCAACCTGTATGAAGCTTCCATTTTCTGTTTATAAATCTAGACCCACAACTGCACTGCTCAGATTGCTTGTAGAAGTCCCATCAAAGCTAAAGTGTGGTAAAACTTGGCTGAATGATGAGCCAGGCATCCTTATCACTTTCTACTGATCTCATTTTTTCTTGAAAGACATGAAAAATTCTTATGTCTTTCTTACTGATGGCCTCTAACCATTAAACAGGGGCAAGGGTTTTGCTTGTTGTTCTTAAATTCTTGGAAATTATGACTTGGCTTGATAAATTGAAACATGTCTTCACCATAGAAAATAGGTTGATTCTTGCTGAAGCTGAAGATTTTGTATGGATGGGTCAGGTGACTGGAAAATCACACTGCTCAGAGTGCTCCTAGAAGTCCCATTGAAGCTAAAGTATAGAAAAGATAGGTTGGATGATGAGTAAGGATTTTCCTTGTTTTTCTTAACTGACAGGAAAGTATGACTTGGCTTGATGAATTGGAACATGTCTTCACCATAGAGAATAGTTGGATTCCTGCTGGAGCTGAAGATTTTGTATTGATGGCTCAGGTGACTGGAAAATCTGATCTGATAAATAGGAGATAATTTCCACAGCAAGTCAAATTGTGATATTGCTATCAGGATTTAACTGTGTGATTTTTGAGTCTAACTCATTGACCCATGTTTCATGAGTTGGACTCAAAAATCACACAGTTAAATCCTGATAGCAATATCACAATCTGATCTGAGTTGATGCACTGAAATATGTCTGCAAAGTTTGAAATGCTGGTGTGGTCTGTTGCACGTTTATCAACCCATATGTTGTAGCACTCTTCCAGTTATTATGAGACTGACAACTAGATTAAACTCATGAAACATGGGTCAATGAGTTTGACTCAAAAATCACACAGTTAAATCCTGATAGCAATATCACAATCTGATCTGAGTTGATGCACTGAAATATGTCTGCAAAGTTTGAAATGCTGATGTGATCTGTTGCACATTTATCAACCCATATGTTGTAGCACTCTTCCAGTTGTTATGAGACTGACAACTAGATTGAATTGTGTGCTAGTAAAAGCTAACAGGCGACCTATCTATGCTTTAGTCATATTTTATTAAAGAGTTTTTACATGCCTGTCACAAATTCTCTTATTTCTGTAAGCATGACAAATGTTGATGACCGCATTTCACCCTTCTTTGCACAACAATTCTTCTGGTCAAGCATTTACACCCTGAGTATTGGCTTGCTGAAGGCAACAATCCCAAAAGATAGTGTCACCTAGACCCTATGGTTGTTTCGCCATGGAGATTCAAGCCTGAAGATTCATGCATGCAACAAATATGAAACACAAAGGCTAAACAAAAACTAGTGGATGACCAAATGTGAAAGCTTCTCATAAACATCACAATGAGCAAATCACATGCAGTGGTCTCCCTTGCCCAAAGGGGCAGCTCAAATACTCGCTTCTCAAATTTCAAAATCAGGATTGTCTCCTCAAAGCTTCTCCCTTAGCTTTTATCTCAAAACCTCAAATTTCCTCCTAATGGATAGGAAATATGCACACTTATATTCGTAAAATCCTTTTTACTACAACATTTCATGTTACTATATTTTTGAGATGTCCTGAACTAGGATATTGTTTCAATGTGATGCTTCATTTCATTGTGAAATTGAAAATAACAGCATGCAAACATGCATACCTAACATGCAAAGAAAATGATATAGATTTCCAAGGAAATAAACATGCACGGCTGTTACATCAAATATACTGCAGTTAAAAAGCTAGAACATGCATAAAATTATCATGCAACATTTCTACATGATTCCACTCCAATATCATTAAACCCCTGTAAGATATGATCATTTTGCATATGGAAGAAGATTGAATGACATGCAAGAAGAGTGACCAATGCATAAGTGGGCCTGCTGCTGGAGAGGTGCGCCAACACCAACATGCAAGGGGAAGTCAATATCAATCAAACCCACAAATAATTGCTGCAATATGAGGAACGATCACTGCACAAAATGGAGAAGTGCTACTACACAATCGCCCACAAATAGAGCCAAACATCGATGAGAATCTCTCCTCACAATGGCACCATGAATATCTCAATGTCACAGCCAAGGATGGTATAATTGTCCACAAACTGAACAATGTAATGCATCTATGAATCCTGAAGTGAATCCACCAAACCATCTAGGGTTTCTATCCTAGGGTTTAACTAGACCTTCAAGCTCAGGGAAAAGACTCAAAATAATAATAACCATCTCCAGAATGCCTTCACAATTATTTTTTTCCTCCTTTTATTATAGCCTTTTCCTTATTTTGAGAGAAATACTCCAAGAAGCAACTTTATTTTATAATAAAGTCACTTAATAAATTTAAGCGACTTTATCAAAGTCACTTCTAATTAAAATAATCAAAATAAAGTCATTTTTGAAAATATTTAATTTATCTTGACAATTTAATAATTTTTTTCCACCAACATTTGGGGACATTACAATTTTTAGGAATAACAGACATAATTCTTCCACAGTCCATTGAAATAAGTTGAAAGAGATTCTGGGTAAAACCATTTATAAGTGTTTAGCATCAGTGTTTTGGATTGCACTCCTCTTCTTTATAAAGCACATGATTTGCAATCTATCTAATATTTTTGCTTTTCTTCATCTTGATGATGAATCAGAGTGTGATTTGAAATATCATTCTAAAAAGTTGAAAACTTATACACAGTTTTATGTGGAAACTCTTTTAATTAACATTTTCAGGACTTCAATTAATTACATAATAATTTTGTAGCATTGGCCTACTTTGGTGCATTAAATGTATTCCAAGTTCATATTATCATATGTATATATTAAGAATCCTTGAATTATTCCATGTATGCTATGCTTATAATTTTTTTTCCGTATCTTTTTCTTTTCATTTGGATCAGTCCTTTGCTTACCAAATGCTGTATATTTGGACTGCAGGTATGTTCTATTTTTGGTTTTTGATATCCTTCATGTGTGTAAAGGAATTTGAGCTGGGGATAGTGGCTGGCATATCTATTAGCTCTTCTCCTGGTAGTGTCTATGCAACTGCACCTTCAGATATACCAAGTGATCTCTTTGGTCCCATACAAATTTCACCTTCTGTTGTCCCCCATGAAATACCTCCAGCAATGCCGATGCCACCTATGTATCCATATTTCCCTACTGCACCCAATCCTGTTCTAACAGGTAAGTTACATTCATTGCATTGACCTTTTTAATATATCAATTTACTTGATTCTCATGTAAATTCTTCTCTCTCTTTATTTGCAAAAGGGGTTTTGGTTTTTCAATGAAATAGTGTCTGTTTAGAACTTCTGGGTTGTCATTTTAGGATAGATCTTGGTAATGGCATCTAGTTGGTTAATGTGAAATACTTTGAAATTTGTCTTAACATGGTTTTCTGAAAAAAATGGTTATCTTATATGAGTTTTCAAAGCTTCTCTAAAATTTGTTTTGGTCTTTTTCCTTATGAAGGAAAATGTCCAGTGAATATCTCTGCATTCACACAAACTGTGGATCTGACAGCAGCTGATTGTTCTGCACCTCTTGCCACATACCTGGGGAATGTCATTTGCTGTCCACAGGTTCATAGTATGCTCAGAATATTTCAGGGAAAGCAAAGTTTAGCTAGCGGTTCCTTGGTGCTAAACATAACAACTGCAAAGTATTGTTTAAAAGATATTGTGAGTGTCTTAACCAGCAGTGGAGCAAACAATACAATTCCAGCCCTTTGCTCTGTCAAGCCTTCTAATCTCACTGGAGGTTCTTGTCCAGTAAAAGATGTGCATAGTTTTGAGCAAATAGTGAACACAAGTAAACTGTTAGATGCATGCAGATCTGTTGATCCTTTGAAAGAGTGTTGCAGGCCAGTTTGTGAGCCTGCTATTATTGAGGCTGCAGTTCATTTAGCCTCAAGAGACTGGAGCTCATTGGCAAAAAATGCTGCATTAGCTTCCCCAGCAGAGCAAATTACATTAAATGATTGCAAAGGCGTGGTTTTTTCTTGGCTTTCAAGACACCTTGACCCAGATACAGCAAATAATGCATTCCGGATTTTGTTTAGTTGCAAGGTTAACAAAGGTTTGTCAATCTAATTCACTCAACAGAAGTTTGATTTCTGTCTCAAGTTTATTTTATTTTGATATGTTTGAAAGTGCATGGTTTAGCCTTTTAGTTTTCTTAAACCAGTTTTGGCTTGATAACTTCTAATGCAAGCTCACCATCAAGAATGCATTACTGGTTTTTGTTTCTGTATTTTTGAATTGGAGAGGTTATTTTATACATAGTTTGAAACTATAATGTTGGACGAAAATTAATTACTCTAGATATCCTTTAATTCAATTTGTATGTTATCCAACAGCCTTCTTTGATGTAGTTCTTCAATGAGTTGATTATAATCAAATTAAATGAAAAGCATTTAGGTAATTGGCTAATAAGGGTAGTTGTTAGTTGACACCCCCCCCCCCCCCCAAAAAAAAACTGAAATACTAGTTGCAAGTAGAGTTTCAGAAAGTATTTGTCCAGAAAACATCAACAGGATACCATATGATGACAAACAGAAGCAGAACAGACTTAGACTAACTCAAAACTGATTTCTCAATACCAATCTAGACTAATACCAAAACAGTAAAACTTTCTTGTGTCGCTCCAAAGGTCAAGGGAAAGAGTTTTGAACTTAGAAAATAAAGTGTGCTGCATGCAAGTATATAGAGGAAATGGACAAAAATTATGCTTTTCCTTTAGGCTGACATGGCCTATGCATGGCCCTTCTGCTGCAGCGTGTTTACTTTGAAGCTCATGTGCTTTAAGTTCCTACTCTTAAGGAAGGTGAGAGGAAATAAACACACATTATGCATTTATTTAGTCTGACATGCCCTTTGCATGACCATTCTTCTGTGAAGTGTTTATCTTGAAGCTTCTGTTCTCTAAGTTTCTGCCCTTGAGGAAGGTGCTTCAACTGTGTGAAGGATGCTGTCAGCAGATCATTCCTTGTGGTCAGGACTGTCGGATGTTCTCCCTGTTTTGCAATTGATAGGCAACGGAACTAGAGAAAGAATATGTGCGCCACCAAAAATCCAAAGGAATCATTATTTTCACTCAAAAGATACTGGAGTCTTTCTGTTCTGTAAAAGCTTAAGGCTGAACATGCACTAGGATGTGTGGATGATTAGCATTGTTGACAGTGTGATGAATAAAACCTCAGAAGCTGATGTGGGCTTCCTGGCTTGAGATGTGGAGGAGGAGGCAGACGGATGTGGATGCCGGAGTGGAGGCAGGTGGACGCCACTCAAAAGTGCCTCCCAAGCATCCAAAGCTGTGTGGAAGCCATTGTGGGTCTGGGTGGCTTACATGAACATCCGGGAGCTGCCACTAGCATACGTGGGCCTAGATGCCTAAAAAGGCCTTTTGTTTTTGCCACTTAAAACATTCATCTAGCACATGGGAAAAAGACTTTTTGAACCTATTTTTTGCTCCTGAACCATAAAGCAACCGTAAAAGAGGTCATTCAACCACAACTAGATTCTTTTCTCATTTGGTCTCCATTTTGGCATTTTGAAGGTAAGGTGATTATTTTCGAAGTGAGTCATTTGTAGGGCAAGAGATAGCTTCCACAAACAAGTTTTAAGCATCTATGGTAAGCATTTGATCCCATTATTGAGTTATTCAATGATTTTTGTGAGATTTGGATGAATTTCTTCAATTTTGTGAAGAAATTTTTCTAAATATTTTTCATTTAAAAAAAGAAAATGAAAAAAAGAAACAAATTCAGCTATCTATTATAGTAGTGTTGTATCATTATTTTGCACTTGTATGTTTGATTTTCATAGTTTTTTTCTAATTTAAATTTATTTAATTTCTTATTATAAGCATTTCAATAAATTAGATGTATTGTGCAGGAATGGCCACCACCGTTAGTCAAAGTTTAGTGGGAGGGCAAGGAGCCTATAGTTTTAAAATTGATGTAGGATCTCCTTTATGGAGACATACCACAAGAATCTCATAGGTTTCTAGAGGCGGCTCATATATTTGGAAGTGTAATTATTTTCAAAGTTACAAAGGGAAACCATTCAATAGATCATATTCTTGGGACAAACTTCATTTTATGGGCCTTGTTGGTAAAGGATTTGCAATGTGCAAAGGCACAAATTGGAAGGGGTTGTCTAATACACAAATAGCTTCATTTGTAAAAGAAAAAGAAGTTGCTGATAAATTGATAAAAATATCAAAAATATTTTTTCAACCTTTATCCTAAAAAAAAAACAATGCCATTACCCATAGAACCAATTGTATCCTTCAAACACTCATAATTGCAAGTATCTATACTGGGAGTGAGAGGAAGAAGTAAAAACTATTGCCCACTAAAGAGGTCCATTGGACACTCCATTTAAAATGGAGGTAAGATAGCTTGCTGATCAAGCTATTGCATGTTGTCTCTATACCAACAATTTTCTTTTCAACTTGGTGAGATCACCATATTGGAAGAAATGGTGGCAGCCATAAATAAAGCATCGAATGATACACGTCTCGGGAATGAAAAGGTGCGTACTACTTTATTGCAAAAAGAGATGGCTTGTGTAGAGAAGCTATTTAACCAATTAGAAATTCATGGAAAACTTTGGGTGTTTCTATTGTTTTGGATGGAAAGATATGAGAAATCAACCATTAATTACTGTGATTGCAGTGTCGCCCAAAGGGGCAATGTTTTTGAAGGCAGTTAATTGTGAAGGGGAAGTGAAAGATTAACACTTCATTTCCAAAATTCTCATTGAGGCCATAGAGTTGGTGGGTAGTGAGAATGTAGTCTAAATGATTATAGATAAGGCAAAAAATTGTAGGGGTGCAGGTGCTTTGGTTGAGGGCTGGTATTGACCATATTTTTTGGAAACCATGCACCATATGGCCCCTAAACTTGGTCATGCAACAGATTGCCACTCAAATGGATTGGGTGAATCAAACACACGAAGAGTGAGAGGAGATACAAATGTTTGACCACCACATGTTACAATTTATATTCAGATCATTCTCCAAGTTGGAGTTGCTAAAGGTAAATTGTAATTAGTAAGTCTCATTTATTTGTTTAATTTGAATATATTTTATGTCCAATTATCAAATTGTGTATAACTTTACTTGGTATTTATTGACATTGTTATGGTTTACTTACTTAGGTGGCTGAAACCCGATTTGCATCTGAAACTATTGCTATGAGACGACTTGTCAAGGTGCAAGGGGCATTAAGCCAAATGGTTATTTCTAGCTAGTGGGGTATATGGAAGACTACAAATTTAGAGAGGGTACAAAAGGTCAAGGCATTGATCTTGGGTGATAGTTGGTGGGCTTGTGTGCAATTTGTATTAGATTTCACTAATCCTACCATGACTAGGCTCAGCTTTGCTGATTCAGATCAGCCTTGTTTGGGAGATGTCTATGATGACATGGATACAGTGGTAGAGAAGGTAAAACTTTCTATACAAACACATGAGAATGACCCCACAAAATGTGAAGCCATATGTTATCAATTAGAAACAATCATTCATTACCATTGGGAAAAGATGACTATCCCATTGCAACTCCTTGCATACGCCTTATCTCCAAGGTACTACTGTGAGGAAGTATTTGGTATGCCTGATAAAGTAGCACCATATGTGGATGGAGAAGTTGCTAGTGGGCGCTACAAAGCTTTTGCAATACTTTTCCTAGATGATGTCATTCACAAAAAAGTTAGGACAAAATTGCTAAGGGACCAATGTGACATGGGAGCTATCACATGGTGGTACCTCTATGGTCAACCATAGCCATCTACAACCTCTCACAATCAAAATTCTCTCACAAGTAAGTTTTTTTTGTTTTTTGTTTTTTTCATTTTTATGTTTAACTTTAATAATTAATTTTGTAATTGTGAACATTGTCTAGGTTGCAAGTTCTTCAGCTGCTGAATAGAATTGGAGAACTTACTTGTTTATCCAGTCAATGAAGCATAATTGGTTGGGCTCTAAAAAAGTTGAAGACTTGGTTTACATTCATACCAACTTACTCTTTTGTCACATAAGGAGGATCACTATAGGGAAGGGGCAGCCAAGCATTGGGATGTAGAACTTAATTGTGCAAACATGGGATACAACGATTCAAGATCTTACTACATTCAGGGATGACGATGAATCTTACTACTTTCATGGATGATGAATGCTGATAACATCATGACACATGGTGCATCTAGTTAAGTGGAACCGTTCTCGGTTCCAATGATCTTGAACTTGCATCAATTGGAGGAGTTGGAGACAAGGAGAAATTTTTTGCGAATTGATATGATTTGGATTCGTATTGATGAAGATTGAATCATTAATTATATTTTGATTTTGTAATTGTGATGATTTGTTGATTTTCATTGGAATCGTGAATATAGATGTATATGATATTGTTTCATAGTAACACGAGGATGCGTCCCTGCTGTTTTTGGCTGCCGCACCTGAGACAAGGACACATCTTGGATGGTGGGACGACGCTCCCGTGTCCCCAGTGGCGCCACCAACTTGTTGCTGGGAGGGGGATGTCCTTGCGTCTCCGTTTGGAGACTTGGGGACAGGGACACATCCCCCAACCCAGTTGGGGACATCTGGCAGTCCCCCTTTTTGGCACAAAAAAAACACAATTTTTTTAAAAAAGGTTTTGTTTTTGTTGTTTTTTATTGTTTGCTAACCCTGGGGTATGTGGGGTCCATTTAGAGGTCAAAATCTCATTAAATCTCTATGTTTTCTCATTTATATTCATTTCATAGTTTTCTCATTTTAGCAACAGTAGCAAGAAGAAAAGTTTTCATAGTTTTCTAAGTTTGTAGTTTGTATTTGAAACTTGAATATTTGAAGTTTGAAACATTGAACATTGTGACCATATCATGGTTGTTGCTATTTGATGTAATTAAGTGTATGATGTCATTGAAGGATTGATGAGATAATGATACTCATACTTTTGCTAAATTTATAATATGATATATTATAATAGATATCTATGACTTTTAAGTTTTGAATTTGAATCTTCTCTTTATTATTTAAGTTATTTGATAGAAGTTAGAAGTTAGATCCCTTTCATAATTCATTGTTCACTGTTTAGTGCAATGTAAAACAAAAGTAGCAATAGCTGATTTGATGAACATATACTTCATATTTATGTCTTATATTTTTATACATCTTTTCATAATTAGCATTTTAAGTATCATATGTATAGTAATATACTATATACCCCCCGTCCCCCCCTCCCGTCTCCTGCTGCCATCCCCTCGTCGTCCCCAAATTGAGGCCCCTTTGTCCTTGTCTCGAAAACTTGTCCCCCCATCCCCCTGTCCCCGCGCCCCCCAGGCTGGTGTAACTATGTATTGTTTAACTTTATACTCCTATTGAATATTTGAATTTGAATATGTAATGGTGAAGTTGCAAGTATCATACTATCAAATGTTTTAATCTTGTATATTTCTTTCATTTCTTTGCACATATATATATTTAAAATATACATGTGTGCATCCATATGCATCCACATCCCCTCCCTCCAAAAAAAAAGAAAATTGCGCATCCATGCACCCGCATCTGCATCCAAATCCGAATCGTAATTTAAATTATTTGTTAACACTAGTCCCCAAATTTCACGTTTGTATTCAGAAATACATCCTTCTGTATGCTTAACCCCATGCTTGAAACCTGGACCTTAATACATAATTGTGTTAAGAATATTAACCTGATCACCTATAGGTCTGATAGTACAGACCGTAATTCTTCTTCTTAGTATAATATATCTCTAAATTAGCATTTTATATATAACTCTAAGGGCTGGCGACTTCTCAGGAAACAAGAGTATAATGTTTAACTAAACTAATAAATAGTTAGTTAAGTGTTATTAGTTATGTCTTCCATGAATCGCCAACTAGGAAGGAGTTTGATTAGTGCTTATTTAGGAAGGGTTATGTCCCTTTAAGGGACATACCCTTTAGGAAGGATATATTATTAGGTTGTAGATGCAAATTAAAGGACATAGTTACATCAGTCTGCTTCTCTAAGTATTTACATTCTACGATGTATATCTGAGATACTCCCTCACAATAAAAGGTTAAATATTCAGTACTGGATCTGCATCATAATAAGCACTAACTTCATCAGATACTCAAAATTTTAGAAGACCATTCTCAACAAATAAGATTGGATTAAAAGCCTGATTCAGAGACAAGGATTAAGTAGAAACTTTACATGGTATCAGAGCCAAGTTATCAAACCTAGGGCTCTACAAAATTTAGTTATTAGACTTCATATATATTTAGTAATTTTCTCCGATCTTCAATGGCATACACAATTAGACCCGAGGACAGGTTTGATGGGAAAGAACACTTTGAAGCCTGGAAATTCAGAATCATGATGATTCTTGAAGAGAACGATGTAAAACAATTTGTTGATGGAGCATCCAAACAACTCTTAGTTGAACCTCACAAATCCATATGGAGCAAAGGAAATAGAAAAGCTATTCAAATCATTTTGGATGGAGTTAAAAATGATATTGTACCTATGCTTATAAAACATCAAACTTCCTTTGATATGATGAATGCATTACGAAATGCATATGAAGTAAACAATGCAACTAGGGTTCTTGCACTAAAAAGGCAATTGAATTACATTCAGATAAAGAAAGGAGAATCAATAAATTCTTATTTCCTAAGAGTTGCCGGCATTAGAGATGAATTATCAAGCATAGGAACCATCATTAGTGAGACAGAATTAATGCTTATGGCTATAGATTGATTGCTAGATTCATGGGAGACATTTGCACAAGGAATAAGTGCCAAAGATCAGCTTCCATACTTTAACAGACTCAAGAATGATTGTCTTCAAGAGGAATCTAGAAAATTAAAGAAATGAGAGAAACCAAAAGTAGAAGATGAAGAACTTCAAGTTCTTAATGCAAACTCCTACAAGGGCAAGAAGAAGCATTTCAAGAAGAAAAAGGGAAATCAAAAGAATGGAAAGCCCAAGAAATATTTATCTAAAATAAAGTGTTTCAAATGTGAAAAATTTGGACACTATAGATCTAATTGTTCTAAAAATTCCAAACAACATGCAAATTGTACAAATGTCATTAGAGAAGAAGATACTTATGATCTTGAGAACCATGTTTTGTATTCCTCTCTATCAAATGAAATTTCAAATAAAGCATGGGTGATTGATAGTGGATCTTCTAGACATATAATGGGTACAAAAAAACTCTAGATTCTTTATTAGAGAAGGTTAACGGTGAAGTTACCATTGGTGATAACTCAACACACGCCATTGAAGGAATTGGAAATTGTACTTTGAAACTAAAATCAGGAAATACTCTTCTTCTTAAAGGTGTACTCTATGTACCAGGGATTAAAAGAAACCTGATCTCAATTACAACACTTGAAGATGATGGACACAATGTTGCATTCGTTGACGACAAAGTATTAACTTGGGCTAAGAACTCTTCTATCAAGAAAACAAAGTTAATTGGTCAAAGAAAAGGATATTTGTATGAATTAAATATAGAATATAGTTGATCCATTCAAGCCCTAGTCCACGAAGCTGTAGATACAAATGAAAAATGGCACAAAAGATTAGGGCATCTAAATTTTAAAACCTTATCAACTATGGAGAAGATGGTTACTAGATTACCCAAATTAAATAAAGACCATCCTAGTATTGCAAAGGCTGTGCTTTGGGTAAAAGCATCAGAAGTCCCTTTCATGATAGTATTAGGAAAACAAATAATGTACTAGAATTAATTCATTCAGATTTATGTGGACCTATGTTTGTTCCTTCTCTTGGAGGATTCTGGTATTATATCGTGTTCATAGATGACTTCTTCAGGAAAACATGGATTTATTTTTTAAAATGCAAGGAATCAGAAGAAATCCTACAAAGATTTAAAGAATTCAAAGCATTAATTGAAAATTTTTCAAGACATAAAATTAAAACCATTAGAACTGATAACAGGAGAATATACCTCAAACTTGTTTAAAAGGTTTTGTAAAGAATCAGGGATTAAGAGGGAGTACACTGTTCCTTATAACCCAGAGCAAAACAGAGTAGCAGAAAGAAAGAATAGGACAATTATAGAAGTTGCTAGGGCTATGATTTTTGACCAAAATCTAGAATACTATCTTTGGGCAGAAGCCTCTTGTACTGCTGTATATATTCAAAACAGAAGCTCTCACTCCTATTTTAAAGATTATACCCTTGAAGAAGTATTTACTAAAGTAAAACCCAATAGAAGTCATCTTAGAATTTTTGGATGTCCTGTATATATCCATGTTCCAAAAGAAAAGAGAACCAAGTTAGAACCCTCTGGGAGGAAAGGTATTTTTGTAGGTCATAGTGAAACTTCTAAAACATATAGGAATTTCATACCTGGACAGAAAACCATTGAACTCAGCAGAGATGTAATCTTTGAAGATCTTGCATTCAAGAGAGCAATAAGTTCTGATGAACCTTCTCCGTTATCTAGTTCTGAAAGGAATAGTGAATTTGGATCCCAAAGGGAGAACCTAGAAGAAATTGAAGATGAAATTCAAAATATGAACCTTGAAGAAAATTCAAAGAAAAGACCACTTTGGGCCATAAAAACAGTTGAAGCAGCTCAAGACTTTGCTGCACCTTTTGGAACAGTCAAAGAAAGCAAAAGACCTAAAAGATTCTCCGGTTATACTATAAAGATGAGTGATTTATCCAAAATAGAGCCAACCAATCCTTTTGATGCTCTTAAACATACAGCTTGGAAAGAAGTTATATCAGAAGAATACCAATTTATTATGAAAAATGATGTTTGGGAAATTGTTCCAAGACCTAAAGGAAAATCTATTGTTTCTTCCAAGTGGATATTTAAATTAAAGCATGTTGCTGACGGTAGTATTGAGAAGTATAAAGCCAAATTTATAGCTAGAGGATTTTCTCAGAAAGAAGGGATTGATTATGAAGAAACCTTTGCTCCTGTTGCCATATATACCTCTGTAAGAGCAGTCTTAGCAATTGCCCCATCAAAGGGATGGAAGGTACATCAGATGGATGTGAAAACAACATTCCTAAATAGAAATATTTGAGAAGAAGTATATCTAGAGCAACTTGAAGAATTTGGAACTCATGATCCTAACACTTCTGTTTGTAGGCTCAAGAAAGCTCTCTATGGACTTAAACAGGCTCTTAGGGCTTGGTATGAAAGAATTGATAAGTATCTCACCAGCTTAGGATTCTCCAAGAATGAAGCTGATCCAAATTTATATTTTAAAAGAGATAAAGATGATATGGTAATTTTGATACTGTATGTCGATGATTTACTAATAATAGGTGATGATCACCTTATAGATCAGTGTAAGAAAGATCTAACTATATAATTCGAAATGAAAGATTTGGGACTCCTTCATTACTTGCTAGGATTGGAAGTACGACATAATTTTGACAGTATCATACTTAATCAAGGAAAGTATACATCAGACATTTTGAAGAGATTTGGAATGTGGAATTGTAAACCTATGTCTTCTCCAATGGAGACTAATCTACATAAACTTAAGCAGCAACAGAATCACCTTCCATAGATTCTACTCTCTACAAACAGATGATTGGGTCCCTTATGTATTTAGTAAATACAAGACTGGATATTTGCTATGTAGTTAATGCCTTATGTCAGTTTATGTGTGAACCAAAGGAGATTCATCTAGTTGCAGTTAAACACATTATGAGATACTTACAAGGCACTCTTAATTATGGACTCAAATATGAGAAAGTTGCTTTAGACTTATATGGATCCACTAATTTAGATTGGGGTGGAAGTGTTAAAGACGGGAAAAATACTTCAGGATGCTGTTTCAGTTTAGGATCAGTAATGATATCTTGGATATGTAGAAAGCAGTTTTCATTAGCACAGAGTTCCACAGAAGTCGAATACATTGCAGCAGTTATGGCCTCTCGAGAGGCAATCTGGCTAAGGAAGTTATTTGTGGGATTATTTAGGCAAACTATGAATCCCACGATTATTCATGGTGATAATCAAAGTTCCATCAAGCTCTCAGTGAATCTTGTTTTTCATGATAGGTCGAAGCATATTGAGATTCCTTACCATTATGTAAGAGATATGGTAGATAGGAATTTTGTAAAATTGGAATACATTTGCACTGCAGATCAAATAGCAGACATAATCACCAAACCTCTATCTAGAGTAAAGATAGAGCATTTCAGGAGGAAACTTGGTATGGTTGAGTTGTAATCCATTTGTATTCTTTTGATTATTAATAAAATAATTTTTATTTTGTCAGGCTATTGACTGTTACGGGCTCCACCATGCGTATTCATTATTTATAGAGGTGACGATCTCTAAAATAATGAATACTTGTATAAAAGGCATTATGAGAGATGGCGATCTCTTAGATAATTTACTAAATAGTAGATTTTACTGTAAGATCTAGATGAGTTTTTAGATGATATTGTGATGTTGACATTGCTGTGTTCACAAGTCACAAATTGGATAAAGGAAGAATCTTAGTATTCTCCAGGTTTATCCTACATTCTGGTAAATTTTATAACTCAGGATCTTGTTGTGATATAGAATTACCAGTTTCTATGAAATCACAGCTTGGATAAATGAAGAGATTACTCTTCAGATTTATCCTGTATAATATCACTAGTAGCAGTGATTTGTGATGTCACAGGTTTAGTAATATGACTTTGTATCATGTGTTCTATGATACCACATACTAAGAAGAATCAGACAGATAGAGTATTAATTCTTGCTTATTCATTTGTATTGGTGTTGCTAGATATAATATCTCTCTGTAGGATTATCAGGTTAAGAGGGAGTGTTAAGAATATTAACCTGATCACCTACAGGTCTGATAGTACAGACTGTAATTCTTCTTCTCAGTATAATATATCTTTAAATTAGCATTTTATATGGAACTCTAAGGGCCGGCGGCTTATCAAGAAATAAGAGTATAATGTTTAACTAAACTAATAAATAGTTAGTTAGGTGTTACCGACTAGGAAGGAGTTTGATTAGTGCTTATTTAGGAAGGGTTACGTCCCTTTAAGGTACATACCCTTTAGGAAGGATATATTAGTAGGCTGTAGATGCAGATTAAAGGACACACAGTTACATCAGTCTGCTCCTCTAAGTATTTACATTCTGCGATTTATATCTGAGATACTCCCGCATAATAAAAGGTTAAATATTCAGAATTGGATCTGCATCATAGTAAGCACTAACTTCATCAAATACTCAGAATTTTAGAAGACCATTCTCAGAAAATAAGACTGGATTAAAAGTCTGATTCAGAGACAAGGATTAAGCAGAAACTTTACAAATTGCTGTGAAATTTTTAATGCCGAGGAACTAGTCTCTAATATTTTTGGTGTGAGTTTAGCATTTAAATGGTTGGTGCATTTTAAATAAATTTGCAGCGATGGCATGAAGCGAGAATTTTTATATTTGGTTTATGGCATGGCATTCTAGTCAAATCCGTTCATGTTAACATTACATTACTTGACGATTTCTGAATTGTATTTGCTAAGCTGGATAGCTTTGTGAAGGTTCTTAATATTCCAAAATTGTAATAAGTTTTTGACATTAATTTCCTCAATATTAAAATATGATAATTTGTTTTTGTTGATTTTGCAGTCTGTCCTTTGTCATTTGAGGATACATCAGCAGTAGTTGAAGCTTGCAGTGGCTCATTTCCTTCTAATTCTTCATGCTGTAGCACTGTGAATAACTACATTTTGACAATGCAAAAGCAAATGCTAATTACAAACAAGCAAGCACTGAACTGTGCTACAGTTTTTGGATCCATGCTACAGAAAAAGGGGGTTGCTACAGATATTTATGAACTGTGTGATGTTGACTTAAAAGACTTCAGCCTTCAAGGTACTTTTAGCCTCATATGTCGAAGATTTCACTGCAGTTTTCTCACAGATTAGAATTTACATTTTCTTTAAATGGTTGCTAATTTTATGCTTCATTACTGGTGTTGCATGGGGCACAATTGAGAGCAGCAACTGGGCAGCAAGGTATAAATTGTTCTTTTTGTTGGTCTATTGTATAGCTAATAAGCCTTTATATATAAATATAAGGTGTTACTTATAATGCTGAGGATTTTATATGAAGGTACAATTTAAGCATAAAAGTTGGTCTTAACTCTCAATCTTCTAGATTACAGTTAACATGGCTGTGATAAAATGTAAGAGTACGACCACATTTATTATAAATTTTTCCTGATCACATGATCTTGCTATTATAATTCCACTCAGGTTGCCTACTCCGGAGTTTACCAACAGATGTGGTGGTTGACAGTTCTTCTGGTGTTAGTTTTACATGTGACTTGAGTGATAACATTGCTGCTCCCTGGCCTTCGTCTTCTACCATGTCATCCTTATCTACTTGTGCCGCAGGTGTGCATCGCTAATGTAAAGAGTTTCTTGGAACTTTTATTACTTTTTAAGCAAGTATGCTGAATTTTAAGTCTATTATTGCAGCAGCTTCATTGCCGGCATTGCCAACTTCTGAAACCTCAGACTATATAGGTAAGCAAATTTATGTTGTAATTGAAACCCTGCTTTAGTCAAAGGAAATTATAAGCTCTCTCCCTTATTTTTTCTGGTTGCATTCATGTTTAATTACTGTCTTTAATGCAATGATGTTTTCCTTGTGCTAGCATTTAATATTATTTAAGCTATCACTGAATTCTGGTTGGGTTCGCAAGGTTAAATAGCATTTTGAGTGCACTGGGTGATGGCTAATGATGTTACTCGCATTTTGAGGAGTTCTCATTTTAGTTGTTACTAAATTGCATAAGATTGGAAACATTGGCATGTAATTTGAAAATATCAAGAACCAATTGATCGAATCCATTGAGACTACTGTTTCCAGAGAGCTCTTTTAATAAAAGTAAAATATTGTGAATAGATAAGTAACATGCGTTTAAATAAATTTTTTACGTGATTTTAGGACACCTGTGCAAAAATGTTATTCTTTTGCAGTCAACTATGTATGTAAGCCAAACTTATCAAAATATTTCATCGTTGCATTTCATGTAACAACTTTGTATTGAAGTTGAGAAACATATTTACCTATTTTCAAGTAGACTGCGTGTGTTTTCATTGCTTTTATATGCTCTGATTTTTCATGACATTGGGAAAGTTGCAGGTGATTGCAGCATCGCTGTAGAATCCTACCTTATCAGTTCACTCTGCATCCTTTTCATCATATTCTTGTAGACAGGTGTTGCTGGAAATGTAATATTATTCATTTTTACATCTATATGGACACACAAGCTAGGTAGAAACTGGTAGTTGTCCCTTCACGGGCTTTACTTGTAAATAGAATTGAGTATAGGCTAGGTGTTAGTTTATTATCTTACAGGCATCCTTGCTGCCTTTGTTGGAGGTTTTTGACCCATTAGCCTCGAAGTGTATTTTACTGTGTACGCATTATGTTAGCACTGCTATTGGTGCTACAGCCAAAGTTACATTTCTTGTACAGTGAGCTCCTTTTGAAATACCACCTTCTTTGGAAGTTTATTTGCAGTGTTTTTTCTTTCTGTACATATCATGGCAGGGGTGGAGGATAGCTTGCTAGATCCTCTTGCATGTGGCTTCTAATATCTGCTGCATGCAATTATGGCTGTTTTGGCGACAATGGGATATGAAATTTTGAGCATATAAGATTCAGGAATTACATAAACTAAAATACTCACTGTTTTGTAACAGCTATCCGTGCTTGTGCAGAATTTCTCCTTTCATCTCATTGGCTTCATTGTGAAATCTGCAAGAACTTTATAAATCTTTTGTGAATTACCTGCTTGAATAGCAGAAACAAGGATCTGTATAACATATGTATAGTCTCGTTTTAATCTCTACATGATAGTAAATGTTTTTAAAAATAATATTTAGAACATGTGCTTACCCTTGCTGTTTAAGAAAACTATTTGGCTCAAGCAGCAGTTGGGCAAAGTTTGTCCCGTCTTTTTGGAGTTACCTGAGGGTGCTTATGTGATTGTTTTTTTATTGATTAGAATTTGCTCATGCAAATACAAAGCTTTTGCAGGGAGCAGGCTATTTCAGGGCAAAAGGCAAAATCACGGGTCCAAAAATACACCTAAAATTATGCTTATTGGTGTAGTACAATGCAACTCATATTTATGTGGTCTCTTTTCTTTTTGTAAAGATGCTATGGAGAATATATAAATCTATCACAATGGATGCCGTGAAAGAAGTGTATCTGTGTTTTTTATGTTCGGCAAATAGCACGTAAATGACATCAACAAGACTGATCAGTTTAAGGAACCAAAGAGATCACAGCTTTAAACTATCTTCATTTCGCTTTCAATGTCTGATCTGCTGCTTAGCAGTTTGGTTTAAACTTTATTTTATCTTTGTAAAATAAATGATGCATGTTGAAACTTAAGATGAATCTTATATTTTATTGGGCATCCTATCCTTGGAACGGCTGACATACCCTCATAATTTTGTATAGAAACTATGAAGTGACTCTCATAATTCTTTTGTAGATATTAGAAATACTTGAGATTTCTTTCCTTGCTTTGGTAGTTGAACTGTGACACCGTGCAGATTTGTATGCATATTTACACCCAAACGAATTTGCCAGGGCCAATAATTACCGGACATCTCAATAGTCAGATGGGAATCTATTCATAACATGTATAGTTGAAATAACACGACAGAGAATTTATTAACGATGCCCTCAAATTCGCACGTAACTTCATAAGAAGAAGTTGGCTTTTGACTTTCGATCTAACAGAGGACAGTAGTCCCTTGTGGCTAAAAGAAGATGATGACAATATCAGCAAACAGACTTCTCAGGATGAAAAAGGTGGTGTCTCACTTTGGCGCTGAACTCATAGGGCTATGCAGCCTCCACGGGTTGTGTGTAATGGTATGAAGATGCGGCTTAAATCAGAGAAATTTACTTGCAAAATGTATAACGAACCCACTGTGGTAGACTATGTAATATGTTTGCAATCAATCATCACTAAAGTAGTTGATTTCAGAATTAAACAATGTCCCATAGAACTAAATTGAGACCATATGCCTCTTGTATTAAATACAATATGAAAGTCAAAAGACTTGAAAGTGATCAGGTCCTAGATAAAAGCACAAAAGGACATAAAGAGGGCAAGGTTCTTGTAAACAACGATGATAAAAAGATATTTTGCACCGCTCTTGAACAACAACTCCAAATGCATAATGACATCGAGAATATCAAGGAAAATAGTGATAAAAAAAATCATCAGCAGTAGTTCTCTAATCCCACTAATTAAGGAAGCACTAAAGGGTTGCAAGAGAACAGGGATGAAGAAGAGCATCTCAAACACCTTTCTTGCTAATCCATGGTATGACGAAAAATACAAGGTCGCAAAACAGGAAATTTAAAGGGAGAAAGGAAAACAAAACAATCATAAGAGAATACAAACAACTAATCAAATGCAAAAAAAGAGAATGTGATTAATCAAAGGAAGGAGCTAATCATGTTAGGAAAGCACAATCCAAAAGATTTTTGGAGGAAGTTACAAGAAGCTAAGGAAACATGTTGGAAATAAAATTATGGATTCTTAGTGATCAGAGTATGCAAAGACTCTTTATGAGAGATTAAAGGATGAAGTTTCACTCTCCACAACCAACAATTCGGATGAACTATTTTCTGATGAAGACATTACTCTAGGGATAAGGAGATTAGCGAGTGAAAAAATTCAAGATATTGATGGGTTGCAGGCTGGATTTTTAAAGCGGGGGACAAATTTGTTGACTCCACACATTAGAGAGATTTTTAATATGGTCACACAAGGTTGCTTTCCCATGGAGTGGACTACCAATGTAGTTATTCCTCTCCATAAGAGCTAGGATGTCAACAACCTTTTCAACTACCACACCATCATGTTTAACCCCCTATTAAGTAGACTCTACAGGAGTATGGTAGAGCAGAGAATCAATACATGGGCAAAAACAAAAGAGAAAAGAGCTATGGGACATGTGGGTTTCAAACCAAAACATTCCACCACTGATCACTGCATTACCCTAAGGTTCCTCATAGAAAAAACGTGGGATAAACAGGGGGATGAAGCTTTTTGTTACTTTGTTGACTTTAAGAAAGCTTTCGACACTGTCCCTAGGGATAAGTTATGGAATCAGATGGAAGAATTAGAGGTTCCAACAGAGTATAGAGTCGTTGTTTATAAACTTTACGAACAAGTTAAAGCGAAAATCAAAACCAAAGTGGGCATGTCGGAATGCTTTGGCAGTTACAGGGGTCAAACAGGGATGCTCGTTATCGCCTACCTTGTTTGGCCTCTATATTGACAAGTTAGAGGAGTGACTAAACAAAGCCAACAAAGAGGGAATTTAGTAGGCTGAATATGTGATCAGATTGCTTTTATATGCCAATGACTTCATTCTCATTGCTAAAACAACACAAGGGTTAAGAGAGCATTTGAAGAATTTAGAAACCTTTTGCACGGAAGTAGGAATGGAGGTCAACACTTCTAAGACCAAGATCATAGTCTTTTCCTTGAGGAAAAGAAAATAACAATGCACTTTCATATTTAATGAGTGTTAGAAATTGTAAAAGAATATAGGTATTTGGGATATATTTCTAATACTGGCTTAGTTGGGAAACATGCAGATAAAAAAGGATACAAGAGGGATGGAAGACATCTTATCTTTTTCAAAACAGGTGCAAGACAATAGAGTTATGGGATTGGAAGACTAAAAAAACCCTCTTTGGGTTGTTGGTGATACCAATTATTTTATATGGTAGTGAGGTATGGGGGAGCAACGTATCAAACCATAAATGGTGACAAATTGAAAGGATTCATAAATACTTCATCACAACTAATCTCAAAGTCAAATCCACAGTCCCATACGAGATTATTTTAGCGGAGGCGGACATGTTCCTGATGGAGGCCTCGGCAATTGTTAGATTGCTGAGCTATCTAAAGAAGGTGAGTAAAATGGATGCACATCGCTGGCCTAGTAGGGTGGTTGACAGAGAATTGGCTCGTCGGAGGAAGACATGGAAGAAACAAAACAATAAATGGTTCAATAAGTGGAACATTGACTACCAAGAATGCTCAGAAAACAATTCTAAATAAAAAAATGAGTGGCAGGAAAAGTTAGATCTGTCATGTGGGCAAACCAGTTAGGTAGAAAACAAAACCTATTATGTCAAAGAATTTAATCCCACATGCGAACATGATGACAAAGAATATTTAGGAGCCGAGATCAAAGGAAAAACAAAAATTTTAATTGCTCAATTGAGATCTGGTTTGCATCGTTTGAGATGTGAAACTGGTAGATGGAAGGTTCCTAAGGAAGAGTGGAAGGACAAAATTTGTAGATTTTGTAACAAGGGTGTGGTGGAAATAGAGTGGCACTATCAGAAAGATTGTATGGCATACAAAAACATTCATAGCTAACACAAATAAATGTTAAAAGTGAATGACATAAAAAACCTTTTTGAAGGACAAATAGTCCTCAAGGGGCTATTTTACTTATGCAGATTCACAACAAAAGAGACAGGCTGGAGAAATCACATCATATTGACTAGGAGTTCTATGTTGGGTCCATTAGGCTTATGGCCTCGTGGACGTCATTAGAATCTTTCATTCATTTATTCACAAAAGATGCAAGAAGCCTTTGTAGTCTAAGACATTATTTGGGGTTAGTTTCAAAAATGATGTAACCGTTAGCAATGCATTTGTCAAATTATATAAAAATTAGAAAGTTATTAGCTGATAGACTTTTGCTTGGGCGAGAGCCCGCCATGTTTTCCTCATGCTATTGCTTATGATGATAGGAAAATTTGGTGTGCAGTTGAAAAATAACATGTAAAAAGCGGTGGTGGGTGAAAAAGCCTTCATTCCAATTTCTCACTTGTCACTTCAAACTTACTAGCCGACATGATGACCACCCAGATGCCCCAATTACCCCATAAGAGAGGTAGTGACTATTGGGGCATGAAAAACATCGATGTTACGAAGGGAAAACACAAAGATTGTTTAAAAAAGTTGTGAAAAGCATTGTAAGCAAAACGGTTCTCGTGGCTACATAGCCACTCCCCAAGAAATAATATTCATGTCAATAATCTTATCATTATTTGTCTTCTCATATAGGCTATGTGTGACGAGGTATAATTAAAAAATGCTTTATTGATGATAGTATGCAAAGGGGAAAAAAGTCTTTTTATTAAATTAAAATTAATATTTAATCATAGTAAAAAATTTATAGTTGCAAAATATTGAAATAAATAAAATAGTAAGAAATAATGTTAGAGAGTAAGAAGTAAATTTTGAAAGATTTTAAAAATAAATATATTAATAAAATTATTAATACATTTTAAAAAAACTAAATAAAATAGGTATGTTATTTAAGCAATACATTAGTAGTGCATTATTGTGAAAAGAAATAATGAATTATTTTTTTCAAAAATGAATTATTGTATAAAGTTGACATTTTTGTTATATTCTATTGTAAGAGTTTTAGTTTTTTTTTTAAAATTATTTTTTTGGAATGTATATGACTTCATATTCATATATTTTGATGTAGTTTTAATGTTTCTAGATTAGTTAAAATGATCTTTTCAACTCTGTATTGTTCAATTGTTTTAACAAAAAAAAAAAAAAAAAGTGAAATCAAGTCGTAGAATAATTTTAGATGAATTTTATAGAGGAATTGGTCTCCTCGTCATTTAACCTAGATTTTTATTATGTATTTCTCACCTTGATTTATGTTCAATGTTTAACATGGTGTGTTGACATTAAGTTTCAATAAGAGCTTACTATGTTCAAGATATTTTGTAAGAAATTCTATTGCTTATGAAATATATCATTTGGATGTAATAAGTTTCATGTGGAACATTCATTCTTATTAAAAAATAGATTTACATTAACAAATACTAATTAGAGTAAGATCAATAAAGATGAATTGAAAACATATTTGCTTCCTTTAAAAAATAAATTATTTATAACCTTCTCTTCACTAGTACAAATGTATCTTTTAATAATTTTATTTTAAATATACTTTTCAAAGGTCTAACACACATACTATGTTGTGTGTTAGACCTTTGAAAATATATTTAAAATAAAATTATTAAAAGATCTTAAATGTACAAATATGTGAACAAATATTAGATGTCAATAAATATTAAGAGATCATAAGCTTTTTGTACAAAGTTCTTTCGTGAAAAATAACCTTATTAAATTCTTTAATAAAAGAAGGCTCAATGAATTGTTATCAATAATTATGCAATACGGCCTGTTCATGGGTGTGTTGGGGTTAATCTAATCTCGAAAACGAAAAATGCACTATGGATACCTCTAGAGGAGGGACAAATCAAAATAAATTTTGACAGGGCTGCAAGGGGCAGCCTAGGTGTATCAAGATGTGAATGTATGGCAAGAGACCACAAATGCAATATCATTGCATTTACAACCAAAAGATTGCTGGATGAAACAAAAAATATTGCAAAATGTTTTGTTCCTAAGGAAACTTTGTAATTAGGAGTAAAGATCAGAGGTGGAAGAATACATTTTGAAGGTGATTTAGATCATCATCTATGGCATCAAGAAAGGAAAGATGTAAGCATGACATTTGGACCAAAGCATTAGGCAAATTAAGGAGTTGCTATTGGACTTTGGGGATTTTAAAGTTTCACATTGTTACAGGGAAGCAAATAAAGTGGCGGATCGGCTAGCCAACTTAGGTGCCAATTGGGTCCTCAACATATATAATTTGTGAGGACTTCCGCCACCTTGGAGAGTAATTTAAGATAGAAAAGTAGACAACCATTAGTGTAGATATCCAAATCATGGTACTCCATTTTGGATGTTTGAAACATTATGTTTTAGACTCACAAGGACATTAACCACCCCAGGGTATGCATAAACGATCATGATTTCAAAGCATCCTTCATGCGTGGCAAAGATGTGTGGTTGGCTCAGGTACATTTTCCAATGTTTCCAGAGAGTTTCATGGGTACTAAATCTAGGTGGAAGACAAGGTGAGACCATTGTTTTACATAGAGAACAAAAATGGAGGCAAATTTTCTTGTTGGCTCTGATTCGCAAATTCAGACTTACAAAGGACAGAGTTCTTTGCTGCAACTGAAACACATTTTCGTCATTGAGGATCCAAATTTTATGAAGGGCATTCAGATGATATTTGAGCAAAGAGTATTTGAATGACTTTTGGAAGAAGTAGTCCAATTTGGATGTGGCCTCTTTATTTGTGGCGATTGCTTTGCTGGTGGGGGATCAAAAGATGAAGTTCAGAAGGTGGTTGCTGCTAATGTTGATAGACAATGGCTTTTGGGTTTGGATGAAGTCATTGAGCGAGTGGTTTTGAGGGTGGACATTGAACCTTGGCATTTGATTGGCAGAGGGGATTCCTCCATCCAGCCATTGGTGGTTTGGCTGTCCTCAAACCCGCAGGGAGTGCATATCCCAAAAGCTGCCGAGGGATGGAAATTGATATTGGATTTTCTAGCTGAGAACATCTGGAAGCCGAAGGAGGTGGGGCGTGGTTTTATGAAGGCGATGGTGAGAAAAAGCACACTGGCCCCTGGACAAAAATCCCACCACTGGATTGTGAAGAAATCGCAGCCAAAAGATGGGGCGTCTACTACAGAGGGGATGTGGGTTGATACTTCCTTGATTCCAGAGAAGGGAGATGGCAAGGGCAAGCGTTGTAGGTTGGGGCAGGGACTCTCGGTGGAGGATGATCGCGCTACCCCAACATTTACTCGGGAGGAAGCGACCAACAGGTTTAAGATGTAGCTGATGATGGCAGTGGTGACACTACTAGTTTGGTTTATGTATGATTAATGTATGGGTGGGTGTTAGTATGTTTTTGGAGAGTTAAAACTCCTTTTTGGGTTATTATTACCAAATGGTATATGTTAGGGGATGGGTAGCTATAAATGCAAGGCTTATGCCATACTGAAAATGTACTCTTTTTTTCAACATTAATACAATCAATATTACCAATCAAAAAATAATAATTATGCAATAGGTCAAAAAATAACTTGAAATTTTCAAATTATAAAAAAATCAATTTATTAATTTATAAAATATAAATGATTAAGATTCATGAAATAATTTTTAGTTTTATAAAATTTTAAATCAAAGTTAATAACATATTTTTTAATGTAATTAAAAATAATAATTTATGATATTGTAATATTTAATTTAAACACAAAATCTAAAATTTTGAACTAAATTAAAAAGACCATTGACATTGACATTAGCTTATTAAGCCTTTCTATTTCCAATTTTTTTTTCATTGACTTCGGCAAAAGGGCTCATATCACAATTTTTTTAGCCAATTAGATTTGAGAAAAGTAATTTTTGATAATAGTGTTGTTAAAAAAATCGTAACTTACTTTACCAAATATGAAAATGTCATATTATAAAAAAATTTGATGAAGTTTGATTGGATAAAATTGTATAGTTTAATCACTTATAAAGAATTGTTCGATGCCTATAGTTCCAAAAAGCCTATGGCTAGAACTAAAAACTAATTAGTATACAAGTGAGTGAAAAAGTACTCTTTTTAGAATGACAGTCTTACCATTAAAATATAAATTTCTATTGTTAAGTATCATACACAAATTCCTATTTAATATACATGTATTTAGAACTGAATCTACACTCTTCATATATTAAATTTAAACAAATTTTCCAGTTAAATCAGAGACTTTACTATAATAATTAATAATAATAAATTAATGACTTACAATTACCTAAGAATCAGTTCTGAATTAACCGGTTTACCAAAAAGCATCAATGGCCAATTAGCTGGTCTAGACATATCCTTTTGGCATTGTTACCTTGAGCATATGGGTCAAAAGCCTGTTATTCATCAAACATAGAGAAGACTTGACGGTTTGTAATTTATTTATTTTAGTCAATTTCAATTTTAAAATATATGAAAGTGTCTCTCTGCACTGTCAAAATAACCATATTAAAATATAAAAAATACTATTTGTATTTCCAATTTAAATAATAATAATAATAATAAATTGCGATATTGCTATCAAGATTTAACTGTGTGATTTTGAGCCAAACTCATAGACCCATATTTCATGAGTAGTGATTCAACATGAATCCATCTCTCATGAGAATAAATGAAACACTTAGCACTCATTGGATCTAAGTGATGCTCACAAGGGTGAAGCACTGTGACTTCCTATGAGGTCACCCATCCCAGTACTATTCCAGCCTGAGCACACATAGCTACAGAGTTTCCTCCATGGTTAAACCCAAAGCTTGCAACCCCATTTGCAAAACCTTCACCAAGTGTTGTGCCTTATGAACCATTCATTAGAAAGCCCCTTAAGCTCATCAATTGATAAGTCGTAGTTAAGCATGCTCAGGCTGGAGTAGTACTGGGATGGGTGACCTCCTGGGAAGTCTTGGTGCTTCACCCTTGTGAGCATCACCTAGATCCAATGAGTGCTAAGTGTTCCATTTATTCACATGAGAGATTGATTCATGTTGAATCACTACTCATGAAATATGGGTCAATGAGTTTGACTCAAAATCACACAATTAAATCTTGATAGCAATATCACAATTTGACTTGTTATGGAAATTATCTTCTACTTATCAATTGATGAGCTTAAGGGGATTTCTAATGAATGGTTCATAAGGCACAACACTTGGTGAAGGTTTTGCAAATGGAGTTGCAAGCTTTGGGTTTAACCATGGAAGAAACTCCATAGTTAAGCGCACTCAGGCTGGAGTAGTACTTGGATGGGTGACCTCCTGGGAAGTCCCAATGCTTCATCCTTGTGAGCATCACCTAGATCGAATGAGTGCTAAGTGTTCCATTTATTCTCATTAGAGATGGATTCATGTTGAAACACTACTCATGAAATATGGGTCAATGAGTTTGACTCAAATCACATAGTTAAATCCTGATAGCAATATCACAATTTGACTTGCTGTGGAAATTATCTCCTACTTATCAATTGATGAGCTTAAGGGCCTTTTTAATGAATGGTTTACAAGGCACAACACTTGGTGAAGGTTTTGCAAGTGGGGTTGTAAGATTTGGGTTTAACCATGGAGGAAACTCCGTAGTTAAGCGCATTTAGGCTGGAGTAGTACTGGGATGGGTGACCTCCCGGGAAGTCTTGGTGCATCACCCCTGTGAGCATCACCTGGATCTAATGAGTGCTAAGTGTTCTATTTATTCTCATGAGAGCTAGATTAATGTTGAATCACTACTCATGAAATATGGGTCAATGAGTTTGACTCAAAATCACATAGTTAAATCCTAATAGCAATATCACAATTTGACTTGCTGTGGAAATTATCTCCTACTTATCAATCATAATAAAATTAAGAAATATTATTTCAATTTTAAATTAAAAAATGACTAGAATTATTATGAAAATAAAATGGAATATTGTCACATTGTGAAGATGGTTGCACAATTTGGAAAGCATCTCAAATTCTTGTTTAAATAAGGATGCAACGTTTGCCAATAAAACAACACTATAAAGTAATTGATCCCATACAACTATTGCTATACCTTGCATCTGTTCTTGGTACAAGTGCTAGTTATATTGTACACATGCACCAAGATACATAATATCATGCTCTTTCACCATACAATTAGTTTCCTTGAAATGTTGAAAAAACCCAAAGCCTCTCGCTCCACAACACCACCAGATCACACTCTACAACCCAGATCACCTATTAAGCCATCTTCCCAACAAAAGGAAATTAGATTCATTACAAAAGCTAATTAGATTATTACCAGTTGACCAAATTCTTGGCATAATTTTTAGTTTTCTGATTTAATAATTAATTTTTATTTTGATTTAATAATTAATTTTAAAATCATTTTACAATGGTTTCTATTTTATTTTATTTATTAAAATAATAAATGGAATTCTATTGGCTAGTTAGCCACTAGCCTTGCACCAATAAGATGAGGTGGAATGGTTAAGTTGATAGAAAGATATGAAAGTTAGAAATTGTCAAGTTTTTAGTTTATGATTTAATAATTAATTTTAAAATTATTTTACAATGGTTTCTATTTTATTTATTAATTAAAAAATAATAATAAATGGAATTCTATTGGCTAGTTAGCCACTAACCTTGCACCGATAGGAGGAGGTGTAATGGTCAAGTTGATAGAAATATATGAAAGATATGTATGTTAGAAATGGTCCAACCGATAGAAAGATATGAATGTTAGAGATATATGTAACACTAATTAGCCACTAGCCTTGCACCGATAGGAGGAGGTGTAATGATTAAGCCAATAGAAAGATATGTTAGAAATGGTTAAGCCGATAGAAAGTCATGTATGTTAGAAATATATGTATGTTACGTAATGTGTTGGAAGGTACACATCAAAATAATAGTTATTAAAATAATATTAACTAATTAAATGCTATGATTTACAATGTTGGATTATAGGATGTGGATTAAGCATTCAAAATTAATGAATTTTTAAATTTGTTTTGATGCCTAATATATAATAAGATTAATTATTTTTAGGGATCAATCAAGTTAAATAAGTATTTGAAAGAATTGTAGCCTCAACAAATTATTCTATTTTAAAACATCTAACAATAAAATAAATTCAATATACAAAGTTTCACCTTATAGTATGAGAGAAATGCTTGATTGTTTTTCTTGGCATGTTTCTATTTTACTTCTCTAATCATGGCAATGAAAAATGCATTCTCTTTTGTCATCATTAAATTTTCAATATTATCCTAAATGTTAAAATTTAAAACTTATAATTGATTTGTTTACAAAATTTATATTTAAAAAAAAATATTTTTAAATGGTGGATCTAGAGATCATGAAATCTTAACAACTATTTTAATAAAAAATTCATTTGTATAATGTTACTAAAAGTATGGTATTATTATTATTATTATTTAGAGTAAACAATTTTATTTGTGTCCACACACACACACACACACACACACACACACACACACATATTTATCATTACAAATATTTTTATAACTTTTGTGAAGGTTAATCATGTTTTTCATAAGAGTTTATTATCATAAGAATTGTTTTATTATAGTTATATATTATGGTATTGCTATTAAAATTTACATGTGTATTTTTTTAATTACACTAGTGAACATGGGGTGCAACACTTTCCACAAGGTTACTCATCTCAATACTCTACATCAAGTGCACTTAATCATGGAGTTTTGGAAGTTCACTTTTTTTTCTTTGCTTGATTGACTTTTGGACCTTACTTGTGTGATAAGGCAATTTGGCCGAGTCTAGGATGTTTTCTATGATCTTGTTGCGCCCACAATGAGGAAGGTGATTGGGGTCCCCAACTTTCTTATGAAGTTGTTCACAAGTTTACCAATTTTCTACCTAATTTTTGATGGAAGACACACTGGAGTGGGGGGTGATTCCTCCATAGAGATCCTAGGACTTTCTTACATTAGGAAGTTAGGATAATCAAAGTGATCTTGTAGGAGTTGACGGTATCAAATTTAGTTTTGTTCTCATAGCTACTAGTTAATGGATACAAAAAAGTAGGTTCACTTTTATAAACCCTTATTCCCAAAAAATCACAATGAGAGAGAGACTTGAGAGACAACTTATAGCTTCCTATCTATAACATGCAAGAGCTATGAGATGATGACTCTCAAATGAACCAACTTATGGAACCCTTGCAAGGTGCACCATAGAATGGAAGATTCAAAGACAAGAGTAAGGATGCTAGTATCCAAGAATCAATATGCAAATGTGATGCAAGCTAAATGAAAGATGAAAATGCAAGCTAAACTAACAAAATGAGAGTATTGTAAAGCCTTCCTATTAAGACTATGCGAGCTAATTTAGAGCATAAAGAAAGCTAAACTAAGCATGACATGAAGCTACTATGAGAATGCAAATATAAGATTGCAAGTGCAAGAATGTTCCAAGTTCTTTAAAGCTCCAAAGTCACCTAGAAATCCTACAACATAACGTTAGTACAAAATATAAGATAGAGAATGAGAAGAGAGCCCTTCCTTTTAAAGAGAAATGGATGATTAAGATTAAGAGATAGAAGAGACTCAATCAAGGGTGGAGAATGCATCTCGAGTGATCTATGTGCACAAGCACCTCACCTAAGCAAGATGAACATTGATGTTTAAAAGGCAAAAGATGTATGCAGGAGATTTTAGGCTATTTTGAAAATAAAGATTCCTCTCACATAGAAAATTGTGCATCATGTGTATACAAAAATGCATTTTCCTCTTATTTTGAAAATAGAAATAATGCTTTATGTGTGCACACTTAGAAAAAGTGCCATATAATGCTTTATGTGTGCACACTTTAATAAATTTATTATAGTATATATAATATTTAAATTAATAAAAATATTATATAGTATTTTTATAATAATACTAGATATAATTGTTGGAGTTTATAAGTGGGAATATTTACTTTTGAGGGTTTGGGGGGGGGGGGGTGTGAATCAGAAGTAAAAGTATTTAACCTCTAAAACTTTTAACTGATATTATTCGTATGCATCTAACATCTCTAATAATCATGAAAGTAAAGACATGCATGAAAATAGATAACACAAGATTTTGGTCACCCAGAAACCCACCAAAATGAGAAGGTAAAACTGGGGTGGGGATGACACCCACAAATTATCATTGCAACAATATGTAATTGGTTAAGGTTACAAAGTTTGACCATCAACAATGGTCTGCACTGTGAAAGGCTTGCCCTATTAAAGGCTTTACACCTTGTTAAAAGTGACCTGTCTAAAAGATTTATAAGCACTCACTTGGAATGTTACCATGTTAAATGATTTACAACCCTGTTAAGGATCTACAATATAGCTGTTAAGCCAACCTATCATCATAGGATTTCCATTCTCCTAATACAATGGTTAGAAAGTATAGTAGAATGACTTGATCTGATGACTTACAATCTTCAATTGCTGATTCTAGATCCTTCTTCTGCTCAATCTGATTTGATCCTTCTTGATCTGATAATTCTCTATTCATAATACTGAAGCTCTATTCTAAGAAACTTGATTATGCAGTGCTACTCTTTCCTCTAAATCCTTACACTCCTTAAAACTTTGCTAACATTCTTTCATGCATTCCCATATGACTTCTTACTCTTCCATTCAACTCTCTCTCACACACATGAATTATGGTGTATCAACCTCCTTTTAAAGGCTTTGAGGACTTAGGGGTAGGTATGAATCTACGATTGATATTCATCCATCTTTTCTCGCTCAAATCTTTACACTTTTCCTATTGGTTGCATGCTTTCTCCATTTTTCTAATTGGTTGGATGCTAATTACATAGGGAATGTAAAAGATTCGATCTTATCTTTTAGATCCTTCGAGATTCATCTTGAGTCGGCTCAAAAATAGTATACATCTAAATTTGTGAAGGCACAAACTCATATGTTGATTCTATGTTACTCAACACTTACTAATTACTGATGCTCAATACATATAGCATTTTTGTCTTGCTCGGCTCCTATAGTAACTTTGTCTCACTCGGCATCTATACTTTGCTCGGCACTTATAGTGGCTCGACACTTAAAATTTTCTCGACACTTGTTGAATTTCTGACCTAACACATACTATAGCTCGGTATCTATATTATACTTGACATCAACCTTAGAATTTTCTTAAGTGGGTTGACATTCAATTATCAAAACCAATCTGAGACCAACAATCTCCCCCCTTTGACATGAGTGTCAAAAATACTTAACTAAAAATTATGAATCTGATCTCTATAAGTATAATACACATCCTATTCGACATATGTACAAAACTTCAAAAACATGTTCAAAATTTTGTAGAATACTATATACCTTAAAAACTTGTAACTCCCCTTTAGCTGATGTGCCATTTCTGTATCCAAAATTCCTTATGCTGAATTTGTCTCATGCTATTTAATCTGATACTCTTTATCTCTACCTTGTCATTCCTTTCCTTGTCTGATTTGTTTCTACTTTGTGTCTGCTCCCCCTTTCACACATCTCCTTTGCAATTTTTGTATCCTTTTGGCTGTATCTCCTTATTTCTCCTCAAAACTCAAAAGTTTATTATCTTCCCTTTTGGGTATCTCCCCCTTTATTATCTACCTCACAATGTATTTCTCCCTAATTATTATATCTCCCCCTTTTTGACACTTATGTGAAAGGGTCCTAAGAATGAATTGAATACTTAGCCAAAAAAGATTTATTTACCTCCATGATAATCTTTAGAGCAATATCCCAATTGTCTAATGCAATCTTTAGTGCTTTAAGCTGGATGGCTATCTCTGCTACAAGGTGTACTAGGCCTTCCAATGTAGAAAGATTAAGATCTTTCTTCAAAACATTCTCTGCATAGGCCATTTCTTTATGCAAAACTTCCATGTGTGGGGTGATTGCAGACTGAATTTGTATTAATTTGGCCTTGGTATTTAGCCTCATTTGCTGTGAGTACAACTAATTCCTTTTGAGTGTGAAGCATTGTGGTAAAATGCTTCTCACTTTGAGCTAGATCCTTTGGTAGCTGTGTGCTAGATACCTTGAGGTTCCTTTCCAAGCTCAATATCCTCTAGCTTGTTTCTTGTGTGAAGTATGAAGAATCACACAATTTGGAGTACATTGAGAATATGTTCTCAAGTACTGCTTTCACCTTTTCAACCTTTTTAGCCAATTTAACTTGAGACAGTGATATTCATCAAATATTTTCTCATTGACCTTCATCTGGAATTTCTTTTCAGACCATTCAAGTAATTTGACATTAGTGTCTAGGTCTTCATTTTGTACTTGGTCCACTATGTTGGATAGTTGCTCCATGATGGGCTTTGTCTTATCAGGTATTGGCAAGATGAATGCATCAAGAAAGATGTCTTTGATTTTAATCAGTGCTTGCCTTTTCCTATACTCATTCTTGAGTATTTCTTGCTTCTTCTTCTTCTCCAGTGTGTCTTGCACTTCATTGATTTGTGCTATGTTCATTGTTTTATAGTCATAGCTTGGTATGACTATCTCCTCATCAAGTGTAGGGTCTCCATAATAAAGTATCTTTGCTACCTTGGTAGAGCTCATGCCTGGTGCTAATATTTGTAGTGGTACTACATCAATGCTTGACTTCTTAATAGGAGTCCCTGTAGTAGGAAAATGACTAATGTTTGTATTGCTTCTTGTTCTTTCTCCTTAGGGGTCTTCTCCTCTTCCTTGTCTTCTTCAACACCACCTTGATCAATTATAGTGATCAAAGGAGGTGCACCTTGACTTTATGCTGTAGGAGCATAAGTATCCTTCTGTCCTCTTTACTCCTTTGCCTGCTCCTCAGTAGTTGAAGTCTTTGTAACTGTGCAATCAACCTTAGTAGATGCATCTTGTGTTGGTTTCTCTTGTGGTTGTCCACTTGTAGCTATTGGAGTTTGTGAAGGTGGTTCTTGTGGATTCATCTTCTCTTGGGTAATCTTATATATTGCCTTTTGTAGTTCCTCTACACTCACTAGAACTAGATTGGTACGTAATTGTGCTTGTAATGTTGTCCGATGAAGGATCTTTTTGAGATCCTATGCATTAGTGGGTTGATGTTCTGACCAGAGGTGTCAGGAACATCCTTCACAATTATTGTTTCTGCAGATATAGGTGTAGCATGTGGAGGACTAGGTGGTGGCAATTGTGTGTCTTGGACACTCTGTTCCTATTACTGCTCCTCAGCTATTGCCTCATCACCTTTCTATGTTTCCTTCTCCACTATTACTTCTTCCTTTTCTTTCTCTCCTTCTTCCTCCTTTTCATTTTCCTCTTCCTCTTCATCATTATTTCTTCCCTTAAAGGGATCTTCTTGTCCTTCCTTTACTATTTGAAGGCCATAAATCACTTTCCACATGAGAGTGGACCTCTTTACAACATCTTCAATTTTATTTTGTAGTATGCTGAAGGCTCTGTATTTGGGTGCAAACTTTTTCCCATGTTTCTTTCTAGCCTTGTTTATTTGACCTTTAGTGAGGTCAGGCATTACACAAGCCAAAGTTGACTCCCTTATTTCTTTCTCTATTTTTAGGCGATAATGCCATTTATTTTCTACAATTGTATATAGCTCCTTGGGCATGGTATTATCCAATTCAAGTGGAGTATTCTTGAACTTAGCTATCATAATGTAGATTGACTCTTCCACTACATTCTGCTCCTCTCTACTTAACTTATTGAAGTCAATAGATTTTAATCTAGACAAGTCTCCATTATCCCCAATATTGTCACAAAAATTTTCTAAATTAGATTTAGTGGTATGAATTACCACTCTGAATTGTTCATTATTAGATTCTATCCTTTCTTCATTTGACTTTGGAGGTGCCACATATTTTCTTCTCTTTTTCTGTGCTGGCCCTTCTTGTTGTGTTGCTTTTTGCTTCTCCTATTCCTTGGCTACCTTTTTTGTAGCCCTAGTATCTGCCCTTGTGGTAGGCTTTGCTGGGCTTGGCTTGGCTATTTTCTTCTTGCCTTGTGGCTATGCAATAGGCTGTTTATGTGCTTTCCTCTTCTTGGGTTGTGCTTTAGGTGCTTCCTACTCGACACCTTCTTCTTCTTCAACATCCTCACCCATGCCTTGGGTTAATGCTAGTGGCCCTTGCCCTTGTTCATCTTCATCATCATATGCTTATTCAACATCTTCTTCTCTACAACCCCTTCTCCAAATTTAGCTTTGAGCTTCTTCACTACTTTGTCCTTTTTATATAATGTAGAAGTTGTCTTTAACTCCATATCTACTTTGGATCTCACCACATCACATGTGCCAAAATGTGGGGCACTCTTATCTACTTCCTCTGCTAACAATGTTGTAATTGCTATAGCTGCATCATCAATTGTTTATCTAATATCCAAGAGGTCTAAGCCATCTAACCCTTGGTATGGCTGCTTGAATGTAGGTATAATCAATGTCAACAAGAAAGAAAATGTCATTTGTATGCTGCTCTACTAATGAAATAGGTATCCTCAGTCTCTGTTTCATAGAATTCTTGAAATCTTCAAAATAACTAGTCATTAGTGTTTCAAAATTTGCCCTCATTTGTTCAATATATTCATTCACCTAGGCTACTATTGACCTATTTGTCTTCCAACTAACCTTTCCAAAAGACGAAAATTCATTCTGTACATAGAAAAATATACAAATCAAAATTGCACCAAATTTACATTGAGCTCGCTTTGTTCTTCTTATAGCTCTTAGATTTTCATTGATTTGCTGTAGTTACAGTTCAACTAGATCATAAATATGATCCTTTTAAACTAGTTTGTAGCCAACATCTACTGCAATGCACGATACACTGTTGAGTCTGCTAGATTGGTAAAACTTGTGGGAAATGACTCTAACATAAAAAAAAAAAAGAGGATCCTTAATAGTATCTATGGTCATGCCTCTCTTGTTCCATTTAGCTCATGTATTCTTCTCAATGGCTTCTTTGGAGTCACTCCTTAGGGTTTTGGGGTGATCTAGGGTTAGATACCCTGTTACCCTATGAACAATCCTTTTTGATATTTTGACTAGGCCATCTTCTAGCCACAAATTTCCATCATGAATCCTACTCAACACAATTTTGATCCATTCAATTTTGAAAACATTAGGGAATTCAAGGGCACAGGTTAAGCCCTTCCTCTCAACAATTTGAAACTCTTCCTTCAAGACTTTGTTTTCACACAATTTATCATATGCTTCCCTAATATCCATATCTCCAATGGCTCCTATCTTGCAGTTATAACATCTCCTAACATCTTGCACCATTACTACCTTAGGGGGAATTACAGATAGTGCTCCGGTTGGGTCATTTTTGTAAGCAACTTTAGGAATAGGTCAAAAATCAGGTTGCTTAACTTCATTTGACACTAATTAAACTTCAAATAGCTCTTTATCTTGAGATTTCCTAGAACTGGAGGCCATTTCTTTGAACTAGGGTTTAAACATGATTTTTTTTTGAAACTGCATAGCTCGACACTAGTATAAATACCTTGGAATCAAAGAATCTGTGCTGAATCTTTGTAGAAATCTGCTCAAATGCTCAAAATTCTGCTTGGGAATCATTTTGCACTCCACTTTATCTTTTCTTTTTGTTCTCTATGGTGAAAATGATTCAAAATGTGAACATATACCCTAATTTTATAGTATTTAATGCTTAGTGCATTTACAACTATCCACTCGGCTCCTTAAGTAATTTTGCTTTATTTGGCTTCCATTGTCTTTCCAACACTTGGCATATACTGGAGTTTCCCTTACTTGGCTTCAATGCAAATTTCCCTTCACTCGACATTCATTACTAACTTGACTGCAACTAATCATTTAGCTTCTACTAACTTTGGTAGACAACTCGACATGTACTAGATCTTTTACTCAACTTCTGAAGGCAACTCGAGAACACTTCTGAAGATTTAAATTTTTAACTTTGCATCTCTATTCATGCCAATATTTCCTTTTCAATACTTACTTGTCTTGGAACTGATGTATGATAAAACTTTGTATATCAATTTCACATACCTTCTTTTACTTAGTTAGATGAAGTGTGATCACTTGACCTTTTGCGTGAAGTGATCCCTTCATTGGATGTACTACTTCCATCTTTCTTCTTCCATGTTTTAATCATCTCTCCTTTAATGTGTTCAACATCTACCTTTCCTTTTTCTTTATTGAACTTTGAGTTGGGTGCCTTTGACCTTGTTGGGCAATTTCTACTGATATGACCATTCTTCAAATAACTGAAGCATGTAGTTTGGCTCAACCATCTACTGTAGTTTCCATTGACATGTGTTCTTATGCAATTTTTAGGGATGTGTCCATATTCTTGACAGTAGTGACAACTATACTTGGTGTAGTCCCAATTGTAGTGATGTCCATGATTGCTTGACCTTGCTAGCTGATTAGGTGTCCACATAGGCTTTGATCTACATTCAAAAGCTCTATGCCCATACTTCTTGCAATTGTAGCAGTGACCTTCAAATCTTGGTGTTCTGATGGTTCTAGTCCTGTAGTCATGTGCTTGATGTCCTTACTTGTTGCACTTATGACAGTGACCCATGTTCTTAGGTTTGTCATACCAATGGGATTTCTTACTCCTGCACACATTAGAGGTATGTCCTTTTTTACCACAAAAATGACAAGTGGGTTTAGTGTTCTTACCTTTGTCACTTCTTTCTTCTATAGTCTTGGATGATTCTCCTTTTTTAGTGCTAGTGTATCCTAGTCCTGAAGTATCATTGCTTGCTCTTGGTGATTTTAGAATCTATTTAAAGTACTTGATGGCTTCATTGGGTTTGTTGAAGTTCTTTGTTATCTCCTTCTCTCTTTTTAGATCATTTTGCAATTGTTCATTTTGCATCTTTAGTGTGGAGATCTCAATGTCCTTGACATTCAACTCATGATGTGCATTCATCATCTACCTTAGGGTGTCTAGTTGCATGTTGGAAATTGTGGCAAGTTCAATTGACTTTTCTTCCAATCTATTGGCAAGATTTCTCTTGTCTTCTTCTATCATAGCCTTATCTTCAATGACTCTTTTCTTCTGTTCAGTCACTTCACAAAGCATCATGGCTTGTGATTCTTGTTCAAGCTTGAGAGTTTTGATTTCTTTTTCTTGAGATCTATTCTTCTCCATTAGGTCTGCTATTGCCGCATCAAACTCTTTGGAATCTCCATTTGCAAATTCTTTTGAGGTGTCAATCTCCTTTTATTGTGTATCATTCTCACTTATGGCAATCTCTCTTCTTCTCTTTAAGGATTTCCTCAATTCTTCCTTAGCTTCTTCCAAAGTACATAGAACGAGCTGCATATCAATCACTTGGTTTTTTATGATCTTCCCAAGTTTGTAGACTTCCATTTTTAGATCTTTTTCTCCAAGCTGTAAGGCTTCTCCTTGTGAGGACTCAGCTCTGATACCACTTGTTGGAATTTACAAGTGGGAAGATTTACTTCTAAGAGGGGGGGCGAATCATAAGTAAATGAATTTAACTTCTAAAAATTTTAACTGATATTATTCACATGGATCTAACATCTCTAATAATCATGAAAGTAAAGACATGCATGAAAATATATAACACAAGATTTTGGTCACCTAGAAACCCTCCAAAATGAGAAGGTAAAATTGGGGTGGGGATGACACCCACAAATTATCACTACAACAATATGTAACTGGTTAAGGTTACAAAGTTTGACAATCAACAATGGTCTGCCCTATTAAAGGATTTAGACCCTGTTAAAAGTGACATGCCTAAAGGATTTACAAACACTCACTTGGAATAGAACCCTGCTAAAGGATTTACAACCCTATTAAGGATCTACAATATAGCTGTTAAGCCAACCTATCATCATAGGATTTCCATTCTCCTAATACAATGGCTAGAAAGTATAGTAGAATGACTTGATCTAATGACCTAAAATCTTCAATTGCTAATTTCAGATCATTGTTCTGCTCAATCTGATATGATCCTTCCTGATCTAATAACTCTCTATTCGTAGTACTGATGCTCTATTCTGATCAACTTGTTTCTATAGTGTTGCTCTTTCCTCTAAATCCTTACACCCCATAAAACTTTGCTAACATTCTTTCATGCATTCCCATATGACTTCTTATTCTTCCATTCAACTCTCTCTTACAGACACAAATTATGGTGTATCGACCTCCTTTTAAAGGTTTTGAGGACTTAGGGTTAGGTATGAATCTACGATCGATATTCATCCATCTTTTCCTGCTCAAATCTTTACACTTTTCCTATTGGTTGCATGCTTTCTCCAATTTTCTAATTGGCTGCATGCTAATTACATTGGGAGTGTAAAAGATTCGATCTTATCTTTTAGATCCTTCAAGATTCATCTTGAGTTGGCTTGAAAATGGTTTACATCTGAGTTTGTGAAGGCACAAACTCATATGCTAATTCTGTGTTACTCGACACTTACTGATTATTGATGCTCAACACATATAGCATTTCTGTCTTCCTCGGCTCCTATAGTAACTCTATCTCACTCGACATCTATACTTTGCTCGGCGTCTATAGTGACTCGACACTTGAAACTTGCCCGACACTTGAAGTTTACTTGACACTTGTTGAATTTATGGCTTGACACATACTATAGCTTGACATCTATATTATACTCAACATCAACTTTAGAATTTTCTTAAGTGTGTTGATACTCAATTGTCAAAACCAATCTAAGACCAACAATAATAGTATTTCTTAAAATCTTGTATAATATAAGTATATGTAATATTTTTAATTAAATGAAAAAAAAAAATTTATAAAATATAATATTAAAAATATTAAAAAGTATCAAAATATCATGTTTTACAATTGAGTATAAATCACATTATTAAAAATATAACTCTTAAAAGCTATCATGTTTTACAATTTGTGAAATTCGGTCCATATAAGAATTAAAATGATTAATCCTTGATGTTCAATCATAGAAAAATATTTTATAGAAATTATTAAGTTAAAAAACTTGCATCTAAATATGTACAATGTATTGATTTTATAATTAAATTTATAAAGGATAAATTTATATTACATGAAAGGAAAATATTTAATCATGAGTTAATGCATGAAATGCAAAAAGTATCACAATAGTACTTAGCTTATGACACGTAGTAACTAGTGCTTGCACCGAGAACAGATGCAAGGTATACCCGATAGTTGTATGTGATCAATTACTTTATAGTGTTATTTTATTGGAAAACTTTGCATCCTTATTTAAACAAAAAGATGGTTTCAAAATTGTGCAATCATCTTCAGAATGTGACGACTTTCCATTTTATTTGCATAATATTTTTGTTAAAATATTATTCATAATATTCATAAACTTTCAAATAATGTTTTTAAAATTTTATTCATTTATAATTTTATTCATAAACTTTCAAATAATGGTTTTAAAATTTTATTATGATTATTTTGATAGTGCATAGACAATATAATATATTTTAAAACTAAAATTGATTAAAATAAATAAATTACAAATTGTCAAGTTTTCTCTATGTTTGATGAATAACAGGTTTCCAACCCATATGCTTTAAAATATGAAGAGAATAGATTCAATTCTAAAATACATGTATATTAAATAGAAATTTGTGTATGATACTTAATAATAGAAATTTATATTTTAATGGTAAGACTATCATTCTAAAAAGACTACTTTTTCACTCATATATTGATTTGTTTTTAGTTCCAGCTATACATTTTTTTTGTGATTGGTAAACGACCAAAGCCTAGATTAATTATTATTTGTTGTAATTAATTATTTTTATGTGTTAAGCGAATTCAAACCCAAGACCTCCTACATGAGAGGCTCACAAGTTACAGTTGTGTTGTAGGCTCTTGCCTCTAGCCATAGACTTTTTGGAACTATAGCCATCAAATGATTCTTAATAAGTGATTAAACTATACAATTTTGTCCAATCAAACTTCATTTTTCTTTTATAATATGATATTTTCATATTTCATAAAATAAGTTACAATTTTTTTAACAAAACAATTATCAAAAATTACTTTTTTCAAATCTAACCAGCTAAAAACTTTGTTGCAATTTGAACCCTTTTTGTGGAAGTCAATAGATTTTTTTTTGGAAATAGAAAGGTTCAATAAGCTAAAGTTAATGTCAATAGTCTTTTCAATTTAATTCATAATTTTAGATTTTGTTTTTAAATTAAATATTATAATATCATATATTATTTTTAAAAAAATACATTAAAAAACATGTTATTAACTTAGTTTTGAAAATTATAAAACTAAAAATTATTTCATGAATCTTAATAGTTTTATATTTTATAAATGAATAAATGAATAAATTACAATTTGAAAGTTTCAAATTATTTTTTGACCTATCATAAGAATCGCATTGCATAATTATTGATAACAATTCATTAAGCCTTCTTCTGTTAAAGAATTTTATAAGGTTATTTTTCATGAAGGAGCTTTGCACAAAAAGCTTATGATCTCTTACTATTTATCAACATCTAATATTTTTTAACATATTTGTACAATTATATCTTTTTGGGTGGCCTTGTTTTAATTCACAACATAGTAGGCGTGTTAGACCTTTGAAAAGTAAATTTAAAATAAAATTATTAAAAGATATATTTGTACTAGTTAAGAGAAGGTTATAAATAATTTATTTTTTAAAGGAAACAAATCTATTTTCAATTCATCTTTATTGATCTTAGTCTAATTAGTAGTTGTTAATGTAAATCTATTTTTTTATTAAGAATGAATATTCCACATGAAACTGATTACAACTAAATAATGTATTTCATAAGCAATAGAATTTCTTAAGGAATGTCTAGAACATAATAAGTTCTTGTTGAAACTTATGTCAACTCACCATGTTGAACATTGAACATAAATCAAGGTGAGAAATACATAATAAAAATCTAGGCTAAAATGATGAGGAGACCAATTCCTTTCTATAAAATTTATCTAAAATTAAATTTTGAAGACTTGATTTCACTTTTTTTTTTGTTAAAACAATTGCACAATATAGAGTTGAAATGATCATTTTAAATAATCTAGAAACATTAAAACTACATTAAAATATATGAATATGAAGTCATATACATTCAAAAAATAATGAAAAAAACTACTAAAATTCTTCCAATAGAATATAACAAAAATGTCAATTTTATACAATAATTCAATTTTTTAAAAATAAATTCATTATTTCGTTTCACAATAATGAACTACTTAAGTAACATACCTATTTTTAAAAAAAAAATAAAAAATATATTAATATATTTATTTTAAAATCTTTAAAATTCACTTCCTCTTACTCTCTAACATTATTTCTTACTTTTATTTCTTTCAATATTTTGCATAATATTTTGCAACCATAATTTTTTATACTATGATTTAATATAAATTTTAATTTAATAAAAATACCTTTTTTCTCCTTTAAATACTATCATCAATAAAACATTTTTTTCATTATACCTCATCACATAGCTTATATAAGAAGACAAGTGTAATGCCCTGCCAAGGGATCCAAAGAATTAACCTAAAGTTTCACTAAGTTTGGCAACAATTTTTTTTTTTAAAAATCATGTGCTGCGACCTGTAGCGCCGTCCCGTATGGGAGGCCCGCCGTGGCAGTGGCCATCGTGCAGCCTTTAATGGCTGCCGGTAGTTCCACTGTCGTGGATAGTGACCACCAATGGGGGGGTGGGATGTGATTGCCCGCCCCTCCCCAATTTGTATATAATAATTTTTTTTATAAAACGATTTCGATAATCATTTTCTCCATTAAATCGTTTCACTTAAAAACGCTTTTCAAAAGTGATTCGGGTTTAATATATATACCTCCCACTATGATTTATCATTTAGTTTCTCAATATATATATATATGTATGTATGTATGTATGTATGTATGTAAATATGTGTACACACACACACACACACACATGCAGAGTTTTATTAAATACTACAACATAAACATATATATATATATATATATATATATATATATATATATATATATATATATATATATATATATATATATATATGTATGTATGTATGTGTATGTATATATATATATATATGTATGTATATATATGTATGTATATATATATATATGTATGTATATATATATATATGTATGTATATATGTATATATATATATATATATGTATGTATATATGTATATATATATATGTATGTATATATGTATATATATATATATGTATGTATATATGTATATATATATATATATGTATATATGTATATGTATATATATATACATACATATATATATATATATATATATGTATGTATATATATATACATACATATATATATATATATATATGTATGTATATATATATACATATATATATATACATATATATATATATATATATACATATATACATACATATATAAATATATATATATATATGTATAAATAAATAAATAAATAAATAAATAAATAAATAAATAAATAGATTTGAAAAATATAAAAACATGTATATTTCTACAGAGAACATATACACAATTTTTTTTTAAAGGGCTTCCAATTTTAAGAATTTCCTATAAAATATTTGTTCTCTAAATTTACCCAATAATTCTTCTAATAGATTTGATTATAAATTTTAATCCTAGCCCCATAATTTCATCGGATCTATGCATATGAAAGTTTCTTATATGAAATTTAACTACCCATGACAAAATGCATATAACCAAAGTATGGGAATCCTCAGAAAGCATTCAAAAGACACGAAGAAGACAAGAAGTACGAGAAGTGAAAATGACATATACAAAAATTACGAGTGTCTACCTGGACATTGATGCTAAATCACTTCTCCTCAGAATTCTGCAGAGCAAGCTCCTTCCTTCTCCAACATTCTCGAGTCCTCCAAATGCGCTCTCCAAAACGCTCTCCCTAAGCTTCTAGGAGTGCCTCAATATATAGAACTCTCAGGAAGCACCTAGAATGTCTCTAGACACAACTAGAAGATGTTGACAACAAAGCACGAGCTTTTTCCAACCTTCTAGATGAGTCATAAGATTGTAGACACCATGTGCTTAATTTGTGCGCTAACTCCTGTGTTGTTGACATATGTGCAATCAAAAGGTGTGTTTACTCCTAGGCAAGCTTATAACTTTTATTTTAATTCTTTTATAACTTTTATTATTATTTTATTATTATTATTAATTTTAATTTCTAATTTCTTTTACTTAATTCTTTTCTCAATTAAGTCTCATTTAATTAATTATAATCAAAATATCAAAGATCATGATATTATATTAATTTTTTTCCCAAATAATTAATTTATTAATTAAATCTATTTGTTAAGACTTAATTAATAGAAAATCCACCATAGACCTCCAAGATAAAATATGAAAACCCATCATAGAACAATCCATACAAAATCAGTCTAAAGGGTTAAAAATCATGAATTATGTCATCCAACACATTTAGAAGGTAAAATATCCAGATACTTGTCCTACCTCACTAGGACAAATGGTTTAGGGGTTTAGGATTTGGACTTGAGAATTTATCTCCCTTCTCTTACCATTAAGATAGTGTGATAGGGTATGCTCATCCTGGCAATTCAGGAAAGTTGATACCCGGTACCTACAACCTGCATAAAAACCATGCATGTACATGCAATATATATAATGCTAAGCTAAACAGGCAATGGTAGGAAGTGGTGCATTGTGTAGATCCCAACTAGCAGGTGACTATGACTCCCTTCCTTAACCACATCAAAATGCCATACATAAGAACAAACACACACACCATACACATGCAAGTATGGGGTAAGTATCCATAAGAAAACACATGTGATAATAAACCATCTAACTAATCATCATTAATAACTTGAAATAATGTAATAATCATCATGCATATATGAAATGTAAAGTCTAAGTAATCTCATCATATATCAACCGAATCCATAGCATAATATCTGATAGTCTCAAAACAATGCTACTAACCATCAACATAAAACTAGTCTAACATAGTCTGACAATAATAGCAACAATGTGTCCAGAAAAAATGTAAATGAGAGAAGGCACTACATCCACGCCCCCTTGGATTAGGCTTACTCCTGGAAGCCTTCAAACAAGTAGGGATATAACTCCCATAATCTAGCTGCATCCTTCCATGTAGCTGAAGAATCATCAGTAGAGTCCCATTGGACCCTTACTTGCTCCTTGGTTCGACCCCTGAGAGTCAACTCCTGCTACTCTAGAATACGAACTGGCTCCAAAGCCAGCTGCCCATCCTCTACCTGCAACACATTCCAATCAAGAACATGTACAACATCAGGAATTTACTACCTAAGTACTAAAACATGGAAAATATCATGAATGCGAGCTAGGTTGGGTGGTAGAGCAAGGCAATAAGCAACTAGGCCAATCCTCTCTAAAATCTCGAATGGTCCCACAAAATGAGGTGCTAACTTTGAACCCTTTTTGTATTAGATCAGACTCTTCTGTGGATGCACTCTGAAGAAAACCTTGTCTCCCATAGCAAACTGCTTATCTGTCCTATGTGCATCAACATACTTTTTCTATCTATCTTGTGCGTTAGTTAAGTGCTCGCGAATACGCACTACCTATTGCTCCATATCACGAAGCATCTTAGGACCCAAAAGGATGCAATCCTCAAGACAGTCCCAACTCAAAGGTGTACGACAAGGACACCCATATAAAGCTTGAAATGGTGCCATGCTAATAGAACTATGATACCCGTTGTTGTAAGTAAACTCCACTAGGTAGAGATAATCCTCCCAATGTGTTTGTCTATCCATCACATATATCCTTAACATATCTTCCAAAACTTGATTCACCTTCTCTGTCTGACCATCTGTCTTTGGGTGATATGCTGAACTGAAATTCAATTGTGCTCCAAGCCCATGCTGTAGCGAAGTCCAGAATGCAGATGTGAATATAGGATCCCTATCCGAAATGATCTTTTGGGGAATACCATGTAGTCTCACAATGTCGCACATGAAGACATTAGCTACAGAAGCTACCATGTAGGAAGACCTGATTGGTGAAAAATGTGCCACCTTAGTCAACCGATCAATAGTGACCATGATAGCATCATGAAAATGAACAGTCATAGGTAATCCTACAATGAAGTCCATAGAGATGATGTCCCACTTCCATGAAGGAATGAGATTTGGTTGCAAAAGTCCTGCCGGTGCTGGTGTTTTGCCTTAACTCTTTGACACTCAAGACACCTAGCCACATAATCAGCAATGTCTCGCTTCATCCCAGACCACTAGAATAAACATCACAAATCAACATGCATCTTCTTAACACCTGGATGTGTCGAGTAGGGTGTATGATGGGCCTCTGCTAGAATCAAGGTGCGAAGCTCATCCAATAACGACACATAAATCCTCCCTAAATGTCTCAAAAGACCATCTGACTCTTGGACGTATCCTGCAAACTTACCCTCCAAAGGTCTTCCTAAATCTATCTCTCTACACACTTCCTGGTACCAAGAATCTTTAGGAAGTGCCTGAAGAATCTGACTCTTCAAATCAACAATAAGAGTCATAGATGATATCACATGTCTCCTACAACTCAAAGCATCTGCCACCACATTCTCTTTCCCTTGGATGTACTTAACCTTGAAGTCATACTCACATAGAAATTCCATCCATCCCCTTTGGCGATTATTCAAATTAGGCTGCATGAAAATGTATTGAAGACTGTGATGATCACTATGTAGCTCGAATCTATGCCCCAACAAGAAATGTCTCCATCTTGTCAAAGCATAAACTATTGCTGCTAACTCAAGATCATGTGTAGGATAATTTAGCTTGTGATCCTTGAGCTTGCGTGATTCGTACACAATCACCTGTCCATTCTGCATCAAAACTGCTCCAATACCCTCAAGGGAAGCATCTGTACACACCATGAAATCACCTTCTGGATTTGGTACTACTAAGATTAGTGCACTAGTCAAAAGCTCCTTGAGATTTCAAAATGCTTCCTCACATTTCTCTATCCATATAAACTTCTTTCCTTTCCTTTGAAGGGAAGTGATAGGATGTGCTATTCTAGAGAAATTTTGGACAAATTTGCGATAATAACCAACTAGACCCATGAAACTACGAATCTTTGACACATTAGTCGATGTAGGCCAATCTACTATTGCCTGAATCTTTTCAGGGTCTACTGAAATACCATCACCTAAAATGACATGCCCTAAATACTAAATCTCTGACTTGAAGAATTCACACTTAGCTGCATTGGCATAAAGTTGATTGTCTCTTAAGCATTGTAAAACCAATCACAGGTGTTCCTCATGCTCCTTCTGAGACTTAGAATATATCAATATATCATGAAGAAACACAAGTACAAACCTGTTAAGATAAGATCAAAACACACCATTGATCAAGCTCATGAAAATTGATGGAGCATTAGTCAGCCCAAAAGGTACCACTATGAACTCATAATGCCCATATCAAGTTCAAAAGGCGGTCTTGTGAATGTTGGCTTCCTTAATGTGAAGATGGTGGTATCCTGAATTAAGGTCGATCTTAGAGAATAATGTAGCTCCTAAATCAAACAACATTGAAAGAGATGTACCTCAAATAGCTCCTGTGGTTTCAACCACTGTTCCCTAATGATCTGCCTGACAGTGATCTACCGCTGCAAACACTCTATGAGCTCTTCCTACATCCCCAATTGTAGGCTCAGATGTTGTTGGCCTAGGTCTTGAATACTGGGGTGCTCATTGTGGGATAATGAGCTACCAAAATGTCCAACTTGCCCACATGTAAAACATCCTATATTTCTGCCAGATCCTCTACCCATAGGTGGTGCATTTGACTGCTAACAACTATTCCTGCTAACAAAAGACTGATTGCTCTGAGCTGGCTGATTGGTTTGATTTCATTTATTGCGCTAAGCATTGCAGTTGTTCTTGAAATTAGAACCTCTACCACCACCTTGAGCCTAAGAGTTTGTTCCCTTCTGCTGCTGTGTCTGTTGAGACTGTTGCTAATATTGTTTCCCCTTAGAAAAAGGAGGCTTCCTGTTACCACCTAAATTGTAGTTGCCTTTAGATCCTGATGCTGCTGGTGCTCCAAAAGAACCTCACTGACCAAGGTTGACACTTTTTTCTACAAGGATGGCTTGTCATACTGCATCCTTGAGGGTTTTTGGCTCAAATACCTTGACACCCCCAATTATATGGTTGTTCAAACCCCTAATAAAGTGCTGTGTCAACTGAGCTGAGTTGTCATTGAATCTTGAAAAGGACATGAGCTCATAAAATTTGCACTCATACTCTGTCACAATCATAGAATACTGCCTGAGATTATGGAACTCATCTACCCTTTGCTGCTTTCATTCCTCTAGTAGGAATCATTCATGAAAACTCTCTAAGAATAGCTCCCAAGTGACACTGCTCATATCAATACCCAGCTTCTTTTCCTCAATTTTCCACCAGATGGCCCCAAAATTCTCCAGATTGGTAATGATGAATCTTGCCTTAACATTACTATCAAAGTCTTGCATAGAAAAAATCTTGTCAAGGGCAATAAGCCATTATTTTGCCACATAACCAGAACCTCTCCCATTAAAGGGCTTGACCTTGGATCTCGAAAGGTCCTTCATCTAAGTAGATACAATGGATCTTTGTCGATCCTTCTGAGGGCTCCTAGACCTGGGTCTATGCTCTTATTCTGTTTGATGTGCTCTATGTTGATCTTGAACAGGAGGTAGACGGTCAAGAATGGTCTGCATCATCTATCTCAAGTTAACCTCCTTAGACTCAGCTTGGTCCTCTCTATGCCTCTCTTCTTGTTGCTTACTAGTGTGCTCTCCTCTGCTTTCTTCATGAGCAGATTCCCCATGAATAGACTCATGGACACTGATAGGTTTGCCATGACCATGGCCTCTTCCACGACCTCTACCATGGCCTCTAATAGAAGATGTAGTCCCAAATGCTATCCTACAACAATATCCAGAATATGAAATACTATTACAACCAAAAGACACATGTTTTGCAAATAGACTAAGTTCGATTTTCAGTTTTGCTTATGTTTAGATTTAAGTAGGATTTTCAGTTTTGAAAGCTAAGTATTGCATATGCAAGTAATAATTCAAGTTTTGTTTTAGTTCACCTAGTTTTCAAGTTTGAAGAGATACACATAATAGTTTCAAATCCTAGTTTTGTTCCAAAATACCTAGAGCTCCCAATGTAGAAACTCGAGCTTTGATACCAAATGTAATGCCCTACCAAGGGATCCAAATAATTAACCTAAAGTTTCACTAAGTTTGGCAACATTTTTTTTTTAGCTACATGGGAGGATGCAGCTAGATTACGGGAGTTATATCCCTACTTGTTTGTAGGCTTCCAGGAGTAAGCCTATCCAAGGGGGGGTGGATGTAGTGCCTGCCCTTGCTTACATTTTTTTTGGACACATTGTTGCTATTATTGTCGGACTATGTTAGACTAGTTTTATGTTGATAGTTAGTAGCATTGTTTTGAGACTACCAGATATTGTGCTATGGATTCAATGGATGTCTGATGAGATTACTTAGACTTTACATTTCATATATGCATGATGATTATTACATTATTTTCAGTTATTGATGATGATTAGTTAGATGGTTTATTCTCACATGTGTTTTCTTATGGATACTTACCCCATACTTGCATGTGTATGGTGTGCGTGTTTGTTCTTATGTATGGCATTCTGATGTGGTTAAGGAAGGGAGTTGTAGTCACCTGCTAGTCAAGATCTACATGATGCACCACTTCTTGCCATTGCCTATTTAGCTTAGCATTATATACATTCTATGTACATGCATGATTTTTATGCAGGTTGCAGGTACCGGGTATCGACTTCCTTGAATTACACACACACACACACATATATGTTTATGCTGTAGTATTTAATAAAACTCTGTGTATTTACATACATACATACATATATGCATATTATATATATATATATATATATATATTAATGAAGTTTTAATATTCAAGTTTTTAAATAAATAATATAGTTTTAAATTAATCAATTTACTTAATTAGAGTTTAGTCTAATTAAGGTTAATTAAAGTTATATCATTTAAGTTATCATTTTGAGATTTTCAAGAGAAGAAATTAAGTTATTTGAAAACAACAATTCATTATCAAAATAACGTATAGCGTATATTCTTAGAACATTTAGAAAATTGAATTCTAAGAGTTAGAGGGAAAAAACTTAAATCCATCAAAAAAATACATGGGTTAGGAAAAGCGTACAAAATGTTCCTCCACTCAATATCTAAATTTGGAAATGAAAACTGAGACCTCCACACTTAATTCAATTATGTAATTTTAACAAAACCAAAACATGTGCTTGCATTGTGTTTTCTTTATGCTATCTATTTTGGGTTTTGGGTTGACTAGTGTTGACCAGTTATAGGACGTCTACCAGAGGCTCGGAGGTTATGATTGTGATGTCATGATGATGTCTTTTAATTCTGATCTTTATAAACCCAACCATGGTTATGTGATGGTATGCTCTATGAGATGTTTGTATTTACTGATTGTTATTGCTTTCCAGTCTTTTTGTGTGAAGCTGAGATTCATATGTATGAGATACTTGACTTAACCATTTTGGGTCATCAATCAATTATACTTGGGTCACTTCCAGTGATTTGATGGAATTGAAATTGTTTATCTGATCTTGATGATGTCATGTTGTGACATGTTTTGACTCAACCATTTTGGAGTCTTCGATTAGTATTACTTTGAGATGCTTTTTGGTTGCTTATTAAGAACCAATGATTATTGTGATTATTAGGGATACCTTCAGTTGCCAATAGAGAACTGTTGTGGTCATGATTATCTATGGATTCTTTTCATTTGACTCATGGAAATTTGATGTTTATATTGTGGATTATCTTTTGGTATTTTGTGATTTATGATTCCATGAGCTTAGGGTAGGTTATCTACTTGTAGTGTTGGGAAGTGGCTTGCGATGGGGGCTAGGGCCCTAAGAGGCTGCTAGGGTAACTCATTGTAAGTTGTCTTAATAACTGAAAACATTCACACCTAATACTGACTTAAATGAACCTAACAAGATAATTATTTTGTTCTCGCCCATGCCTCGAGTGCTAGTACAGACTAGGATGGGAGTAAAGAGAATGCTTGGTTGCGACTTTGCATTCCATAGTATGCCTCATCTGTATGAGAGGATACTAGTGGCCACACAGGGATCACTAGGGGGCCAGGGTCTATTGGGAGACTACCAGGGTAACCCTAGCATGATCCATGCGATGACACTTTCCCGCTTGCATAGTAGGTTTCCTACATGTCATTGTTGTGCCTTTGGGATTAGATGTCAATTTTTGTGATTGGAACCTTTGAGTTAGTATACTTTTAAGATTCTTGGACTCAGAGAGTATTATGCTATGTGATTTTGATAGCCTGTTTGGGACTTGAGATTATCTCCTCAACGTAGTGGGAGTGGACCATTTAGGTACCACACAGTCGGGTGGTAGTACTTTATCACTCTTATCATTTGAGATCTGTTTGAGACATTGTGGTTGATGTGTTCTTTATGATGGTGGACATGTATCCTTACATTGATGATTTTCATATGTTAGATGATGTTATCTTATGCTTTACTTTGCATGTTAGATTTCTTTTTTGCATATGATGTAGTATGTTTTTAGGAGTGACATTCCTATTTGATAATATCGATGATCTCTTCGATGATTTGGAATGTTACACATAGAGGGATGGCTAGGACCCACGATGGTCTAATGATGCTATTTACGATTGGGAGGAACCATGCACTTAGTTAATTATGTTTGATGATATATGGCTATCTTTTATGATGATTTATCATGTGATTACCTTTATTTTATTGCATTTGCATCATGGATTAGAATAGGATGATGTAATTTATTTCACATATTTATATTCTTTTAAGCCTTTCATATCCTGTGACATGTACAGTGGATGATTGAGTAATCTGAAATGTAATTACAAAAAGGACACTTGTATATTGTTTAAGTACGTTGGATGTATCATTATTATTTCATGAGGATGTGATGTTAGATGAATAGATAAATTAGATGTGATTCAACATTAAGGGATCCTTAAATAATTTAACCTGTTATGTATGTTTATGTCTACTTTCAGTTGATAAATGTTATTGCTTTCGCTACTATGTTATGAGTGGTTACTTTCATGTTTAAAAAAAAAAAAAAAATGTTGCCAAACTTAGTGAAACTTTAGATTAATTCTTTGGATCCCTTGGTGGGGCATTACAACAAATAATGATAACATTATTAATTAATCCCACTTAATTATCCTAAACACCTTTATAAACCCCTTTTAGCTCCTAAGTGTTTTCTCACACGTGATAGAAACTCAAAGCTTCCATTTTATTATTCACACCTTTCACACCTCTTACACCTCTTACACATTTTTCCTCCTTTCTTTTCTCCAAGGTTTCTCGCATGTGTGAGGAAACCTTGAGCAATCACTTCCATCAAAAAAGACTTGTTTGACCTTTGCATAGCTTGTCCCCTTAGCCCATGTGTATCCCTTGTGGCACATATGTGGATGCCACATAGATGCCATCTCCTTAAGGCCTCTCTTAAAACTATAAATAGAGTCCTCATCTCAAACATTTCCATCTCCCTCATTTGCATTATTATCATGCTAGTTTATTTTTAGAGCTTTTATGCTTAGAGATAACCTTTGGTATTCTAGTCCACAAAAAGAAATATTTTCATGTATGCTTCTATATCATATGGTGCATAAATGATTTTTCAAAATTAAACTCAAGTGTGCTCTCCCATATAAACACAACTGAATCCCTCGGTAGCATATAGTTAGGATTCATGTAGTATAGGATTTCATTGCGCTCTACTTAAGACAAGGGTTTTTCTTATTCCCCCCTCCTATGCTAAGCTAGTTGATTCCTATGAGTGGAAATTTTGACACATGTCCATTCATTAGGTTCATCCATATTACATTCTCATATATCACATTTACACTTTAAGTTTGCATCATTTCACTTTGCATTCATGATTAGTGTGTCTTTTTCTATTACTATTTAGCTTCATGGTAGTGCAACATTGTTAGGTTGTTTTTTTTGTTGCATTTCATTTCCATTCACATCCATGGATTCCTTTGAGGATGGATTACTCATAACCATTGCTTGAAGGCATTTCACATAAATTTTTAGTATAGATTCACATTTGCATATTTGCATTCTCATTCATCTTTTAGGATTCATTTAATAGTTTTGTTTAGGAGAGCACATCTACATCCTTCCAACTAAAGCACACCAACAAGGCCTCTTATGGGTGCCCTTGTTGAGTTGCTTTGAGGTTACATTGGGACTCTTATTTATCAATTGTATTAGTATTAAAATACAATGTTAGTTAGTAATTTTCTTGATTTTGATATTGTTATATGCACATGCTACTAACGTTTTATTGTTTACGCGTGCTCCCAACAGAGAAGGTTTTTTACACGTACAATTCTTAAGATAAATTTAGGCCTTTCATCATCAGTATCATAGTTAGGTTTCTCATCAAATTTAGGTCCCATCATGTAAACACTTTTCACATAAATGAGGTCAAACATATGTATAATATTATCAACATTTGTGTACGTGTAGTTGATCTTTTGTCATTGTTTTTATTGTTTTTCATTGCATGTTTCCTTTTGTTCATACTTACGAAGAGGTTGTTTGAAAGCTTTATTTGAAAGCTCCCCCTTTTTTTGCTTAATGTTTCATAAGTCGAGCATGGTTACATGATGTTGTATGTTGTATGAGTAATGTTGAATAAATCACTTTGCAAGCTCATAAAATGACCTAAGAGGAGGATATATTTTTGTGAACCACTCCATGGATCATCCATTCAAGCTCCTTGGAAGGATCCTCATGAGATATGTTTCTTCATGCGTAAAGTTCATGCTGAGCAAGAAAAAATGTCTAACATGATCATGTAGATCCCCATTTCCATCATACTTGTTATATTTACAAATTTTCACATCCCTTGGAAAAGGCATCATGTAAAGGTTTTTGTCAAAGATAGTGCACATATGGTTTCAACAAACAAAGTTTAAGTTTCTCCTTTTTGATCTTCATGCATGAAATCTCATTTTGTAGGTCTTGGACTTCTTTCTTCAAGATGTTCCTTTTTAAGGTTCCAATCTCTTTTGAATAATCCTTTGGACATCAAAGTCATGGGGTAATTTCCAACCTATAGAAGTCATGTAATGGAAATATTAGCTTAGACTTTATTCCAAGGCCTTAAGCATAAGTCTTTGATAATAACTATCTTGCTATAATCTAATGAGCTCTTCACTAGTCACTTCATTATCTACTTCATACTCATGATGTGAAGGTTGTCCATGATGGGAGCATCTAGGTGGTGAGACATATCCCTTAACATGTGATCTTAGGGTTCTTGGAGAGGTATCATTTCCATTATTAATAAAGTTAGAATAGGTTACAAAAGGATTGGTATAAGTGGTATTAGCATTTTGAGTTTTAAAAGTTGTTGTGTGAGGGCCTTCAAAACCATGAGCATTATTAGCACAAGCATCATTTTTATCATATATGTGGGAAGTCACTCTAGAAGAAATGCATCTTGCTTATTCAAGCTTCTCTTGTTCTAACCTTGTTGGTTTGTCTTGATAGGCTTTATTTTCTCTCTAAATTTCTTCTCTTCTATATGAAAAGTAGCTATCTAGGTGATTTTTTTTGTCTTTCAAATTCATGGTGAAAAACATGTTGTTTTTAGCTCTAGGAGCATCAAGTAGGGTATCAAAAGAACTACCAAAGTGGTTAAGTGAATTGTACCAAGTGGCGGACTTGTCTTCCTCAACTATGTCAAAAATAGGTTCACCTTCAAATAGTTGCTTACATGGACACCTAGTAGGAGAAGGCTTTTTCTCAAAGATAAAAGAAGGACAACTACTTTGACCAAATTGAAACCTAGTTATAACTGACATGTAATAGATTAGTCTTTAGCTTAGTAAGAGAACACAAAGTGTTTGGAGCTTAATATTTGGAAAATCAAGATGTTCACTTTTTAAGAGAAGGGTAGTAATAAAAAATAGCTTATTAGAATTATCCAAGAAGGTTATGACACTAGTGACTTGAGTCTAGAGCTAGGAAAGAAGCCCAAATAGAAAAAATAGATGGAGTAAGTGGAAACAAAAAGTGAAAAATGTCTCAAATCAAGTGTGTATCCAAAGAGCCAAGGTGATCTTTTTAGCCTAGAATGTAGCCAAACATGCAAATTTCATCCTAGGAATGCAATATGACCAAGTATGGACACCCCTAAGTCAGCTAGAAGACACTCAAAGTCAAATTTGCATAAGCAACATATTTAGGAGACATAGTTCATGCAATAATAGGATATAAGTTTAGCAAAAAGTTTCATACAATACTTTGCAGGAAGCAATACGAATGTTTAGACCAATATGATAGTATCTACCAAGAAATACAGTAGAATCTGGTATAGCAATGCAATAATTTCCAAAAGGCATAAAAATTATTTTCCAAAATCCAAAACTATCATATGATACTTCTCAGAAAGGTAGTGTGATAGAAATTTAGCATTGACATCCTTTTGCAACTTTGTGGCTACTAGACCTATGTATGACTTTAATTTTTCATTTGTTCAAACAATGTAATAGTTGTACCAAAGTTTATTTTATTTTGTAACAATAATATAGTGTTTTGGAAATCAATTGTGGTATAAACATACATCTTCAAGCAATTGGACAAGGGACAAAGCAACCTTGCCAATACAAACACTTGGGAGATTTTAAAGAAAAAACCTTATGAAAACTACCATCATGTCTAGGACATTAAAAAACATACCAATAAAAATCTACCTAAAGGTTATAATTCATAACTCAATAACTTGCCACATAACTTGGTATCCTCTCACCTCACACAAAGTAGTTTCCCATAATAGATGTTGGCTTTTTTGTGGAAGTGCTATTAACACAACCAAAGGGATACATAAGGTGAGTCAAATATTGAGGTGATTTGGGTAGTCCACTATGATTGATCCTTACACCAAGATATTAAGCAGCTAAAAAGGGTGACCTCTAAGCCTAAGATATCTTGTAAGGGTTCCATTCATAACACCCCCCTCATTCCTGATGTGAGACTTAATAATGGACCTTGAGGTCACAAGGGTAGCTTAAGAATCCACCTAGTGATTTCCTCATGGTCCCAATACTACAAGTAATCTCACCAAGTGAATTCAAGTGTTATGCCTCTTGCCCCCCCCACAAAAAAAAATTCACCTTTCCCAAGAGGTTTGTGATTATAGTGGGTTAAATTTGCTAGATTTTTCTTGTTCCTACTTCAGGTTGTTCCTATTGGTATTTTTCCACCAACAATAGGTTCTATAAAGAGATATGAGTCTCACTAAGGGATTAACAAAGTGGATCCACACCAAGGAGGTCAAGATTTATGATTCACCTAAAAGTTAAAGAGAATACTCTCCTACTCCCTAATGTTTCCCCCAAACATGCCAAAAAAGTTTATTAAAACCACTAAAGAGTAGAGTATCCCATCCAGTTTCTTGATTCAAAAAAGGGTCAAGATTTATGATTTACCTAAAAAGTAAAGAGCATACTCTCTTTCCAACAATGAATCTTTTTTTGTGATCTTTATTTCATAAGAAAAGGAAACAACTAGTAATATACTACACATGAAAATGAAGAGGAGACACATTTTTTTTTTTTTTTTCCTTGGGTAGCCCTAAAACAAAGTTAGTAGTCATTTTTGATTTAGAAATGTCCTTAGCAAGAGAACAAGCAATAAGCCCCTCCAAAAAAAAGGGTTAAGGCATCAAATGATTAGCAAAATCTAAAAATAATCCCACAAAACTACTTGCTTGGAGGTGTTAGGAAACTAGAAAACTGAAATGTAAGTGCTTCAAAATGAAATGAGCATATGAAACAAGTATGGTGTGATACTTTCCAATATTCTCAAATGATAGTTCTATCTAGTATGATACTCTGTATCAAACAATACAAAACTTTGTAGAACTTCAATACAACAGAGTACATAATACCAACACAATGTCTTAACTAGCTCTATATTGTATTGCTTTACAAAAAGTGTCATATGATCATTGGTAAAGTATTGTATGATAATTATATCTATAAAAGTAAAATCTGAACTAGAAAGATAAAAAAAGTGACAAAAATGCAAGAAATGGATCTAAACAAGGTTGTCTGGCCCCATGGTTGGTACCAAAGAATGTGTACAAAAAGTAGGCACACTTCTATAATCCATTATTCCCAAAGAATCCCATTGATAGAGACTTGAGAGGTGAATTACAACTTCATATATATGAAATGCAAGAGCTAGATGATGACTCTCAAATTAACCAAGTTATGCAACCCTTTTAAGGTACACCATAGAATGGAAGATTCAAAGACAAGAGAAAGGATGCTAGTATCCAAGAATCAATATGTAAATGAAATGCAAACTAAATGAAAGATGAAAATGCAAGATAACATAAAAAAATGAGATTATTGAAAAGCCTTCCTATTTAGATAATGTGAACTAATCTAGAGCATAACGAAAGATAAGCTAAGCATGCCATGAAGCTACAATGTGTTGAATATTTGGTATTTGGTCTTTGATTGTTGTCATTGATGTCAATAATGAGCATATGGTATGGATAACATAATGTAATTATCTTATTTGATGTTCTTCAATATTGTTCAAAACATATTCAAGACAAATACTTAAGTGTTATACAATTAACACTTAATGTTCACATTGTTTTTGAAAATGAATATAAACAAATAGTTTTGGTCTATTATAAAGTTGACAAGCTTTTTTATTAGATAGAATCCATCATAAATTTTTGGAAAGGTCTCAGAGGTAACTAAAATGGATTTTCATTAGTTTTTGCATAACACATGTATAGAAGGAGAAAAGTCTATTTATCAGAAACGGATACCAAATCTTTATGATAGTTTTGATAGTTTTGAGTGGTTTTGGTCTAATGGAAGTATGGGGCATGTAACTGCCTCCAAAATTTTGACTTTCTTCATTTATAAGTAGAGGATATATTCATCTAAAACATCCAATAGGTGATTTTGATAGAAGTTGTAGAATTGGTGTGAAATTCTTTGTAGACCAAAAAGTTTGTAGGTAGATTTTTAACAACAAAGAAGAGGGTAATGCTTTATGTTTCTATTCTCATATTTGTGATTTGATTTTTATTGAAGAAGTTTATCAGAGGTACAAGAAGAGTTATTTATTGCTTCTTCATTCATTCATATCAGTATTTGATAAGATCTCTTAATAGAAAAAGAAAATATATTTGGATATTTGATGTTTTGAGGAGAATATAAGTATATCCTGCATTGTGTTTTCAACAAGAAGTTGAAACTAGTGATTCATGATTTGTGTTGTAACAGAGATGATCCTCTGATTTTATATATCATTTATTCATTTTGGAAGTTGGTGCTCCTTGTATTCATGAAGTTGGTGCTTTAGGTGTAAGGGATTGGTGTCCCTTGAAATTGGTGTTTCTAAAACAGGGTGTTGGTGCTTCCCAGAGTTGTAGCTCTAAAAGATTTTCCCAAGAGGCCAATAAAGTTTCAGATTCAAAGTGGTTTTTTACCCTAAGGGGTTTTCCATTTTAAAATTTTGTGTCACTTTTTTGTTCATCAACTATCTTGCTCATGTGTTAAATTTTTATAACTTGTAACTATTTTAAGTTTTTCAAAGTATTTTAAACCACTAATTCACCCCCACCTCTCAGTGGTGTTTGTATTCCAACACTATGATAATGTAAGTATGAAAGTGCAAGCGCAAGTGTAAGAATGCTCTAAATTCTTCAAGGCTCCAAAGTCACCTAGAAATCCTACAACATAATGTTAGTACAAAAAAATAATATTAGAGAACAAGGAGGGAGCTCTCCTTTTTAAAGAGAAATGGATGGTTGAGATTAAGGGGCAAAAGAGACTTAATCAAGAGTGGAGAATGCATCTAGTTGATCCATGTGCCTAAGCATCTCACCTAAGAAAGATCAATGGTAGTATTTAAGAGGTAAAAGATGGGTCGAGGAGAATTATAACTATTTTAAAAATAAAGATTCCTCTCACATAGAAAATTGTGCATTCATGTATAGAGCAAAATGTCATTTCTTCTTATTTCTAAAATATGAATAAAGCTTTATGTGTGTGCACTTAGAATAAGTGGGATTTGGGGATTTTTACTTAATTAAGGGGATAAGTTCTTCTAATTAAATAACATACTTAGGATAAGGTGGTAAAACCATGTGTTATAATCAAATAAATAGAAAAATGATGATTTGTTCAAGAATAAGCAATGCATAAATTATGTAAAAATGCTAGAAAGGTGGTCTCGACCATTTTTGGGTGATTACACTCAAAACCCCCTTTCAAATCCAATTCCATTGGTGGTTGTTCCCAATTACAAAGCTCAAATTTGAGTAGAAACCTAGCAAAGGTTCTAATGTTCTTTGAGCCTAGATTTACACCCTTAAAAGTTTCTAATGTTCTTTCAGAAAAACCATTCTAATATTTTCTCCAATCGTGTTAGTAAATGAGATCGTCTCCTTGACACAATTTATCAAATAATTCAATGCATGTATTTCTTTCTTCATCTTGCATACATTTCTACTACTATCAATGCATTTCAGCTTGACAAGATCTATTTGGAATGTTGGGCGAGGTATATAGTGGTATAGATTTCATTTTTAAAATTAAAAAAACATAATAAATAATGAATTTTTGAGCACCAACCAGTCTAAAGGGTAAATGGACAAAACAATTTAACCTCCATTTCTAAAATTCATTTTCAGTTTTTAAATGCTAGATTGGTTTCAATATTAGTGTTTTATAAGACTACTTACAAAAGAAAATTAGATTAATATAAGGAAAATTATATTACTTAAAATTAGTTTGCACTAGTAAAAGTAGAAAGAAAGAGGCATGTTGTTCAACCCTTGGGCCATTTCGTAATAAAAGAAAATTATATTACTTCCAAATATTTAAACTATAATAGAGCATAAATTTGATCAAAAATATATTTAATAAATAATTTATATAAATTATAATAGAGCATAAAATTGATCTAAATATAGTAAATACAAGATTTGATAGTGGATAGGTAAATAAAATTACAAAGTTACAAGTGAATAAACCCATGCAACACAGGGAAATGGTGTTGGGGCTTGGATATGTCTCATCATAAATAGATGTTGTAAATAGAATTGTGAGGTTTGGTAGAGTGTATTTGAGAATTCAACTAAGATTTGGAGTATGTGCTAGTTTTGGTACTTTTAAGGGTTTTGGTGATAGCACCTAACATATGATATTAGGATGTTGATAGATATGAGTAGCTAGTGCCATCTTGAGGAGCTAGTGGCCAACCTAGGCTTTTGGTACATTTGATGTGCTAGTGGTTAATTATGGTTCACATGTATTTTAGATGCTAGCACTTTCTTTGATGTGCTAATTTTTGTTTAGGCATAGGTACTTATGTTTGACACCTTCCAATTTTTTTGAGAATGTTTACCTAAATATTTTGGTACTTTTTTGTCTTATGTAAACTTCAAAATATAGTATCAATAAAATGATAAAGAAGCTTGCCTGACAATAATGTTGATCATGAATCAAATTTAGATAAAAATAGAAAACTAGAAAAAGACAATAATAAATATGAAAATATAATGTGATCATAAGAAATGGAGGAAATATTAGAGTAATAATTTTTTTTCTAATTAATTAAATCATATTGATTTAATTATTGAGTCATTTATTGTCTCTATTTTACTTAAGCTAAACTTTGGGCATATAAGAATTAATTCTTTTATTAATTATTAGAATGCAACCTAAGTTGGTTACCTATTAGGGTTTTAATCTCCTTTTATAAGGAATGATCTCTTTATAATTTTATTCATTAACTTTTGATAATAAAAATTTATCTTTTCCTCCATCAAGAATGTCTCATCCATGGATCTAGAAATTCCAGCCTCCATAGCTTTTGCTTCTCTCTTTCTGTGATAGGTGTTAGCATGTAGGTGATTCTTGGGAGTTGTAGGGTTGATCTTTCATTAACTTCAACATGGTATTAGAGCCAGGTTTTTGGACTTGTGCTTTTTCTTTCAAAGGGTTTCATTTTTTAGAGTGATTTTGTATTAAATTTGGGGGGTCATTGATTTTTAGTGCACTTTGAGCCTAAATAAACATCACTGATGAGCTTAGAGAATCCAAAAACCCCTATTTTCATATAAAATTTGTTGAATTTGTACATAGTTGGAATCTGAGGCAAAAACATTTTGCTCCCAAATTGGGCATTTTTCCTGAGGTGGAGATTTTCTATTTTTTGGTATGCTTCCTGAAGTAGTGATTTTTCAAATTTTTAGGATGCAAATTGAGATTTTTTAGCACATTTCTTGAGGCAATAATTTTCAAATTTTTGTTATACAAATCAAGATTTTGTGGAATGTTTCATGAGGTGGTGAGTTTTTGATTTTTGGCATGAAAATTGTGTTTTTTTGGCATGCAAATCGAGATTTTTGATGCATGTAAATCAATATTATTTAGACATACAGATCAAGACAATTTGGTACTAAACTGGTACACTTGCTAAGGTAATTTTTGATATTGGTGGGCATGCTTTTTGAGGCATTTGGCACATATCCTAAGGCAGTAAAAAAATTATTTTGCTCTTCTAGTGCTTTTTTGACCTATATATGGATTTTGCTCATTTGGACTCTATTTTTTGATTTGAAAGAAGTGCCAGAAAGCTGATTTTGAGCCTATCGTGAATGTATAGTTTATTTGGATTTTTGGTGCTTTTGGTTGGCTTGTTTTGGCTGTAAAATTTAGAAGTTATATTTTGCATTCTGAGAGACATATTTTGAGACATTCTATTTTCCAGTTTTTGCTCCAGGCACATCTCATTCAACTTTTTACTTTTTTATTAAAATTCTAATGGATATCTTGGTTGTTTTAGGTCTAGGGATTGATTTTGTTGTTTCAGATGATTTTTCATGGGTTATACTATCTATTATATCAACCTTGTGTCTCTTTTGATCTTTGTTGACATCTTTTTGTAGTATTTTTAGAAACACACTGAAAGAAAGTGCCATTCTATTGCATTTTGAGATCTTGCATATCTTTGGGTTTTGTTGTACTAACACTACATTATAAAATTCTTTGGGGGGGTTTTAGGCTTCATGTTGGCCATATTCACCATATTCCTTTGTTACATGAGTTTCCATTCCATGACATTAGCCTCATGATGTGTTGATGACACATGCCATTATAAGTGTTTGTACTTCTTTTGCACTCTCAATGTTTTTGATTCTTCTTTTTGGAGGAAATATTGTATTTAGTTTTAGTGTTCATATCTAACCTCTCAGCACTATAGGGGGTTATGTTGGTTCTATTACTTTCTTGGTTTGATAGAGTGACCTATGTATTCAGTATTTGATCCTATGTACTAGGTGATTATAGTGGCTAGATACCTATTCATTTTGGTGAGATGGATCATTTACCATATAGAAATTCTTCTATTCCTATTTTGGAGACAATGAAGATACCTTCCATCTTTGATTGATCAACTCTTCATATTTAGCCTTCTCTACTTGGTCATGCTTTATATAGTGGAGGTTCTTTAGATCAACAGTTTGGTAGTGTTTGTAGCTTCATGCTTAAGTGGTGCTCTTCATGATCATCTTTTGTTCCTATCTTTTGGAACATTCTTTCCATCTCTTTTTGGAGTAGGGATTTTCCCATGTGGTTTTCTCTATTTCTCCTCTTTACAAATATTTGGTTGTGCTTGGGCACCTCATCAGGCCTTGTTGCTAGGACCCAATTTACTTTTAGTAGTAGTTTCTAGGTTTTTAGCTACTCCTCAAGTTTATCTTAAGGGGGGGTGTTAGAGTAATAATGTATTTTATTATTAGTTAAATCATATTAATTTAATTACTAAGTTATTTATTAACTCTATTTTACTTAAGCTAAACTTTGGGCGTATAAAAATTAATTCTTTTATTAATTATTATAATGAAACTTAGGTTAGTTACCTATTAGGGCTTTGATCTCCTTTTATAAGGATTGATATCTTAGTAATTTTATTCATTTAATTTTGATAATAACAATTTATCTTTTTGCTCATCAAGAATGTCTCATCTATGGATCTGACAATTCCAACCTCCATAGCTTTTTACTTCTCTCTTTTTGTGATAGGTGTTTGCATGTAGGTGATTCTTGAGAGTTGTGGGGTTGATCTTTCATCAACTTCAATAGGAAAGGGGATGCATAATTGATGTGATGTTACTATTCAAGAGGGTATGCTTAAATGGCACAATGAGTAGGATAAAATAGGAGAAAGAACTGATATGATCAATATGTAAACAAGTACATATACAAGTATGTAGGGCCATACCATGTGATCAACAAAATAAAAAATATAGGAAAGAAATTTTTATTTATTGATGTAGGTGTTTCCATGTGTTAGTGTTGATACAATTATTCAATTGTGTGTTGTCTTTGTTGTTACACAAATGTCATATCAGTTATCAGTCAGAGTCTACCGAGCTCAATTGGTCAACAAGGCAAAAGACAGAGTCTACCAAGCTCAAAAGGTTAGAAAAGAGAATTACAGAGTGTACCGAGCTTAGAATGTTAGCAAACAGAATTATAGTCTACCGAGTGTTTTTAGAGGTTACATTGTGAAGTCAATGTCTACCAAGCTCACTTAGGTGCTGAAGGCTTCTGTGGCAGAAATCAGTTTCTATCGAGCTCACAAGGTTAGCAAAGAAAAATAAGTTCTTATCAAGTTCACTCAATCTCCAAAGGATTTTGTAGAATTCACAGTATTTACTGAGCTTCACTTGGTTAACCCTAGAAATCATTTTTGGAGTAGTATTTACCGAGCTCGGTCGATTAATGAAGGATTTCACTATTTTGAGAATAAGGTTTATTTGTTGAATGTGATGTTTGTAGCTAATTGATGAATGGTTTATTGGTAAATGTAACTTGTAATTAAGTTGACTTGACAATCTGTAATGTATAAATAAAAGGTCAAGTTATGTTTTCAAATGTATGAATGGATTTATGAATGAGTGAGTATGTAAATGAGTTGATTGTGAAGAATAAGTGTGAGTGAATTTTTAAAAAGGATAAGATATCCTTGAGGAGCAAAAGAGTTGTATTTGATCAGTGAGGATATATTGAAGTAGAGTAGAGATCTATATCAGCAAAGTTTAGTTTCATTTGATTCAAGTCACTTATTGTTACTTTCTCACCATTGTAGTAGTAGTTCCTAGATCTCTTAATAGAGTTGGTCTAACAGCCATTTTGTAAATCCTCTAACAAGGTGGATAGTTCTACTAAATTTCTCTAAAGTCCTGTAGCAAGGCCACTCCTAACAGGGTGATTAAATCCTCTAACTAGGTCACACCTAACAGTGTGTTTTGTAACCTTTAACAAGGTTGGCTCCTAACAGGGCTCACTTTAGAAGAGTGAAAATTGGTAGCTAGTTACTTGGTGATTTTCCCATATTAGGTTTTCACATTAAATTTGGTATCTCTTGTATTCATGTTATTTACTTTTGCATGCATGTTAATAATTGTAAATGCTTAAAAAATTAGTCACAAGTTAATCTACCAAGTTACAACATCTTTTTGTGTAGCTACTGAGTGACTGCAGTAATTAAGTTTTAAGACATCTAAGGGATCTATGGATTTGTTTTTATGGTAATTGATTCAACCCCCCTCTCAGTTACTCTAGCTATAATTCCAATAATTGGTATCAGAGATTTTGGTACTTGCAAGAAGCATTTCAAGGATCTAAGCTAAAGATTAGGATGTCTTACAAGAGGGAAATTCCAAGGCTTAACAGGGATAACTTTTTAGCATGGCAAGGTTTCATGAGACTCCATCTGGCTTCTATTGGAGATACACAATTGAAATATTTGGACGAAGCATATGTAACTCCTTTTGGTACATTATCTACTAATGACATTACTAAGAAAAAGACTCATAACATCATGATGATATACATTGCATCTGCCCTAAGCTATGAAGAATTTGATGATGTCAAAGACTGCAAAAATGCATTTGAAATGTGGAACAAGTTGAAAGAAATCTACAAAGGAGATGATAATGTGAGAAGAGCCAAAGTAGAAAGTTTAAGAAGAAAATTTGATCAGATGAGGATGAGAGAGGATGAAAACATTGCAAAATATGTTGAAAGAGTCAAAGCAAGTGTTAGTGCAATCAAAGCTTCTAGAGGAGATATCAAGGAGGAAATAGTTATAAGTAAAGTTCTTAGAACATTACTTCCCATTTATGCAATCAAAGTTTTTCCAATTCAAGAAAGAAGATGTGAAGCAAATCATAAGATAAATTTAGAGGCCATAGTTGGAAGATTGACTACATCTGAGCTAGACAACTACGATAACTATTTCCCAGCTACCAAAAACATTAAATCAACTTTGAAGCCAAGCTTTTAATCAAGGAGAAAGGAAAGAAGATAAATTATTCTTATTTAGAAAGTGAAGAAGAATTAGAACAAAGTTTTGACAACAATCTTGAGGTGGTTGAAGCTCTACTAGCAAGGAAATACTCAAGAGGCAAAGGAAAATACAAAGGTAAGGTTCCTCTAATCTATTTTTCATGTGAGAAAATTGGACATATTGTTGCTAAGTGCGAAAATAAGAAAAACAAGGGTGATAAGAAAGGTCACAAGTGTAATGGCAAGAAAGACTTCAAATCATTCGAGGACAAAGGTAAGAAAACATGTTTCATGGCTAAGGATTCTAATGATTTTGATGATGAAGAAAATGAAATTGTTTACATTGCTGTGAAAGATGAATCTAACAATAATGAGGAAATGACACTTATTTCTCATGTGAGAAAAAATGATACATGGATTATAGATAGTGGTTGCTCTCATCATATGACTGGTGATAAAATTAAGTTTCAACATTTTGAAGACTATGATGGTGATAGTGTGAGGTTTGGTAATAATGAACCTTGTTGCATAAAAGGAAGAGGAAGAATCTCACTAACCAAAGAGCTTGTATGTGATAATGCATATTGGGTAGAAGGACTAAAACAATTTTTTTTGAGTGTGGCACAACTACTCAATAATGGATTCAAAGTGGAATTCATGCATGGAAAAGCAAGACTGCTAGATAACAAAGGAAAGCTGATTGGATCAGGCACTCAAACAAAAGGTAATTTGTTCTATCTTGAACTTGGTGAATGTTCATATTTTATTGCTCAAGTTGAAGAAATTTGGTTATGGCATAAGAGGTTGTGTCATGTGAACTTTGATAACTTGGTGAAAATAAGTAAATTTAGGAAAGTAAGAGGCATTCCTAATATAAAAAAACCTGAGGTTAGTCTATGCAAGAATTGTCAAATTGGTAAGATGGGAAAGACTAACTTCAAAAGTAAGAACTATTAGTCTAAAGAAGTTTTAGAAATTGTGCATATTGATTTGTGTGGACCTATTGAAATTGAAAGCTATACTAGTGAAAAGTTCTTCATTCTTTTTGTTGATGATTACTCAAGAATGATGACCGTCATGTACCTGAGAGAGAAATTAGAAGCATTTGAGATGTTCAAATGGTATTTGGCTAGAGTTGAGAAGGAAATAGGCAAAAGATTGAGATGTTTGAGGTTAGACAGAGGTGGTGAATTCATTTCACATAGTTCAATAACTTTTGCATTGAAGGAGGGATCAAAAGATAGGTATCAGCCTCTGAAACTCCTGAGCAAAATGGAATAGCTAAAAGAAGGAATAGATCTATCATGGATTGTGTAAGAACCTTAATGAACATTTCTATCAAATACTGGAAGGAAGCTATTAGCACTGCAGTTCATACCTTGAATCGAGTATAGATGAAGAAGGAGTCATTCAAAACCCCCAATGAGTAATGGTATGGCTATAAACCTAATGTAAGTTACCTAAAGGTATTTGAAAGCAGATTTTACATTTTGAAAGAATCTATAAAAGGTAAATTTGATGTGAAGGGTGATGAAGGAATATTTTTGGGATATTCTTGCAAAAGTAAAGCATATAGATGTTTGAACTTGTCTACTCACAAAGTCATAGAAAGTGCACATGTGAAAGTTGATGAGTTTGCAAAAAGAACTAAAGAAGAAACCAAAAGGGAACTAGAAGACTATAGGATATTTGTTTTCATTGAACTTGATACAATGCCAGATACACCTGTCAATCAAAAATCTTCTATTCTCGAGTCTTTAGTAACCGAGTTGCAAGAAGTTCAAACTAAGCTACATGAACCTGAGTCACATTTTGACACTATTGAGCCAATGCCTCCCGAGTCTGAAGAACCTGAGGAATAGACAAAATAGCCAGAACCTGAAGTTGAAGTGTAAGAAGATGAGAATGCAAAGTGTTCAAAAGGAAAAGAACTTGTATTAGATAAGTATGTCAGGAGACATCATACACTAGATCAGATCATTGGAGACAAATTTGAAGGAACTATGACAAGAAGTAAGTTGAAAGGTACTTGTTTACTTGCTAATTTTGAACCTAGAAGTGTAGAAGATGCATTAAAAAATAAAAGTTGGATTGAGGCTATGAATGAAGAGATAGAGCAGATAGAGAAAAACAAAACATGGACTCTTGTACCTAGGCCTAAAGAAAAAAATGTGATTGAAACTAAGTGGGTATTTAGAAATAAGTTGAATGAAGATGGTAAGATTTCAAGAAACAAAGCTAGACTGGTATGCAAAGGATATTCTCAAGAAGAAGGAATAGACTATGGAGAGACTTTTGCCCCTATTGCAAGACTAGAAGGTGTCAAGACCTTGCTTGCATATGTTGCATACAAAGGATTTAAGGTTTATTAGATGGATGTCAAGTCAAAATTTCTCAATGGTATACTAGCTAAGGAGGTGTACATTGAGCAACTTGAAGGTTTTGTTGATCTAGACAAGGACATGGTTTGCAAATTACACAAAGCATTATATGGTCTAAAAAATGCCCCTAGAGCATGGTATGAAGGATTGCATAACTATCTTATTCAGATTGGTTTTTAGAGAACTAATGACAATAGTAGCTTGTATATCAATGAAGGACTAGACAATAAGATTATTTTGGCAGAAATATTTGTGGATGATATTTTTGTTCACAGGAAATGATGATCTTTGCAAAGAATTTCTAGAGAAAATGAATAAGAAATTTGAAATGTCAATGTTTGGTAAAATCAAATTCTTTTTTGGTCTTCAAATTCAGCAGAATAAGAATGGCATCTATATCACTCAATCTAAATACATCAAGGAGATACTGAAAAAGTTTGGTATGGAAGACTACAAACTAGTTTGGACTCCTATGTGTACTGGATTGAAACTTACCAAGGATAATGAATCAAAGGAAGTGGATTAGACATTGTATAGATCTATGATTGGAAAGTTGCAGTATGTAGTGCATACAAGGCCATATATTACCCTTGCAGTTGGTATCGTAGCAAGATTTTCAACAAACCAAGATAAAATCACATGATGGCAATCAAAAGGATCATGAGATATCTAAAAGGAACTGAAAATTATGGATTATGGTAAAAATTTGGCGGTAATTTGGATTTAAAAGTATTTATTGATATAGATTGAGTAGGAAACATTGATGATAGAAAAAGTACAAGTGGAGGAGCTTTCTTTCTTGGAAAGAGGTTGATTTCTTGGACAAGTAAAGAGCAAAATTGTACATCCCAATCCACAACAGAAGCATAGTATGTTGCAGCAACAATAAATTGTTCTAATATTATTTGGTTCAAATAGTTATTGGAAGGTATGAAGGAAGAAATTAAAGAACCTATTGTTATGTTTTGTGACAATACAAGTGCAATTAACATATCCAAAAATCTAGTGATGCATTCAAAAACCAAGCACATTGCAATAAAGTATCACTTTGTTAGAGAATTGGTGTAGAATAAGGAAATCAGATTGTAATATGTCCATACAAAGGAACAAATTGCTAACATATTCACAAAGCCTTTACCTAAGGATGCATTTTTGTATCTAAGAGGTAAGTTAGGGGTCATTCCCCTATCTAAAGCTCACTAAAATGAAGATTTAGTATTGTATCAATAGGTATCAAGTTGAAAATCTTTTAGTAGATATAGAATAATCAGTACATAAGTACATTGCTATTCATTAGGTTTGTGTTGTCTTTGGCATGCGTTGTCAAAGAGGGAGAGTACACTGTCATATCTTTCTAAAATTTGATGTTTGTAAAGAAGTTATGTAATTCCTTCATAGAGGGAGATTACTATATTTGAGGTGTTTATGGAATAAAATGTAAGAGGGAGAAACATTCTATCAGAAAAGACTTGTTTTCAAATTTCATTCTACTATGACATGTTGTGTTGCCATCAATGCCAAAGAGAGAGATTGTTGATACAATTATTCAATTGTGTGTTGTCTTTGATGTTACACAAATGTCATATAAGTTATTAGTCAGAGTCTACCTAGCTTAGTTGGTTAGCAAGGCAAAAAAAAAAGTCTATCAAGATTAGAAGGTTAGCAAAGAGAATTACAGAGTCTACCAAGCTTAGAAGGTTAGCAAAGAGAATTATAGAGTCTATCAAGCTTTCTGGAGGTTACAGTATGAAGTCAGTCTCTACCAAGCTCACTTGAGCATTGAAGGCTTCTGTGGTAGAAATTAGTTTCTATCGATCTCACAAGGTCAGCAAAGGAAAATCATTTTTTACCGAGTTCACTCGGTCTCCAAAGGATTTTGTAAAATTTACAATGTTTATCGAGCTTCACTTGGTTAACATTGGAAATTATTTCTGGAGCAGTATTTACTGAGTTGGGTCTATCAATTCGATTTCACTATTTTGGGAAATACAGTTTATTTATTTAATGTAATGTTTATAGCTAATTGATGTATCGTTTATTGGTAAATGTAACTCGTAATTGAGCTAACTTGACAATCTGTAATGTATAAATAAAAGATCAAGTTATGTTTTCAATTGTATGAATGGATGCATGAATGAGTGAGTATGTAAACAAGTTGATTGTGAAGAATAAGTGTGAGTGAATTTTGAAAAAGGATCATATATCCTTGAGGAGCAACAGAGTTGTATTTGACCAATGAGGATCTATTGAAGCAGAGCAGAGATTTGTATGAACAAAGTTTAGTTGCATCTCATTCAGGTCACTTATTCTTACTTTCTCACCATTGTAGCAGTAATTCCTAAATCTCTTAACATAGTTGGTCTAACAACAATTTTTTAAATCCTCTAACAAGGTGGACAGTTCTACTGAATTGTTCTAAATTTCTCTAGCAAGGCCACTCCTAATAGGGTGATTAAATCCTCTAACTAGGTCACACCTAACAATGTGTTTTGTAACCTTTAATAGGGTTAGCTCCTAATAGGGAGTTACTTGGTGGTTTTTCCCATATTGGGTTTCCATTATAAATCTGGTGTCTCTTGTATTCATGTTATTTACTTTTGCATGCATGTTAATAATTGTGAATGCTTAAAAAATTAGTAACAAGTTAATCTATCGAGTTACAACATCTTTCTATGTAGCTACCAAGTGACTACAGTAATTGAGTTTTAAGACATCTAAGGAATATGTGGATTTTTTTTTGTGGTAACTAATTCACCCCCCCCTTAGTTACTCCATCTATAATTCCAACAGTGAGTATGTGACATATACGAGTCAATGAGAGAGTACCATGCAAAAATATGAAAACCAATAAGAATTTTTTTTAAAACTTCATGGATGCAAAAGGAAAGGTTGGGCTAGCTCAAACAAGTACTAAAAATTATGCATATTTATGTCATGAGTGATATGCACAAGAGAACATAAATGGTTCTATAGTATTTAACTTAAAAAAATGTAAATGCACATTAATATAAATAAAGCAGTGTAATAAATATATTTTTATTGAAGTAGGATGGCTCTTTTTCTTCTCTTAAAGTAGTATATAGGGAGCATGGAAAGTATAAAAAAAATAAATTAAAAATGAATGCTATGTTTATGCCAACATAAATAATGTGTTATGATCTAAGACTTCATACCATCAACATAAGATTTCCCATAATAGTGAGTATGGAAGAGAAAAAGTGATGTAGGATGCAAAATTTATTGGACATGGTAAGATACTGCAAAGTGATACCAATATATGACTTAAAGATGCTAGGAGGCATATACTAATAATAATAATGCCATGTTAAGAAATGTTAGAATAATAATGACAAAAAATAAGAGTAAATGAGTGAAAAAGAATAATATTTTGGGTATGAGGAAAGGAGTATTATAAAAAAATGTCATATATTAGAAAACACAAGAAAATGAAAGTATAATTGCAACATCTAAAATGCTATACTTTCTTTGTAAGACCTTTAGCCCTTCATTTTGATGATCTCTTAGAATATAGATGCATTAATGCTTACCTTGCCTTTTTTGAAGTTTCTACCCATTTTTAGCAGTTTTTTTGCCATCCTCAAGATTTCAAAGAACATTCCAATGAAGAATGATTTAGAGCATAGTAGAAGCTTGATGAAATAAAATTAAATCATTAAAATCCAAGTAAATTAGCACAAAGACACCTTACAATAATCCCAAGGCTCTTCCTACATTCCAACTTAAACACACTAGAGTCATTATAAAATTTTATTGTTGACACAAAAGTTTGCACCCTTGCTTGAGGTATAACCCTCAAGATATTGGAAATATAAGCTAGGCTAGGTTATTGAGAGGGGAGGGAAAATTAGAAACCAATAAAACTTTAAGCTTAATTCACCAATCAAACCATCACCACATAATTTGATCTATCTACATGCATAAAATAATATAAGCAATGAAACATTTATAACACTTTGACACAAGATATGGCGACCTAGAAACCTTCCAGATAGAAATTAAAATTGGGGTGGAGATGATACCCAAAAGCTTTATGATTGTAGTATAAAGTTGGTTTGTTAAGGCTTACAATTGAGAACTTCTAGTGATTTGTCCTATTAGGAGCAATAAGAACTATTAGGTCTACCTTGTTAAAGGATTTACAAACATACAATGAAGTATGCATTCTATTAAGAGATTTGGAAAAAGACTATTAAGTCAACCTTGTTAGAGGATTTTAATGATGTATATGTTAGGATGAACTAATGATTGATCTCTGATCTACAACTTTGAATTGTTGAATGAGATTCCTTGAATTATAATGATCACTTGAATCTGATAGATAAGTCTATGCTATACCTTATACTGCTTGTAGCCTTCTTAAATTTGTACTCATCTTCTTCATACTTCTTCATATACTTATTACTTTTGGATATAAAAAAATACATTATATATATACCAATCTACTTAATTAGTTGTTGGAGTCGGCTACAATGCCAAATTCATCATAATTCAAAAAGTCGGCCCATTATAGTAACTCAGGTTTTGAGGGGAACTCGATGATGTTATGAAACTCCAAAAATAGTATCAACACTTGATAGACTTTGGCATTTAGTTGACATTGAAGCTTAGTCCATACTGATCACTTTGAGTAGCAGGAACTTAGTCAACATTGTATGACTCAGTGAACACTGAGAAGCTTGGTAGATACTGAAATGCTTGGTTTACACTACGATGCTTGGTCAATACTAGATTTACTTGGTTAACATTGCAAGCTTAGTAGACATTGAGACACTTGGTTACCACTATAGAGCTTGGTTGCAATGAAACCAAATGACTAAGTGTTAAGTCACAAATAGAAAAATCATTTGATCATAAGGTCAACAATCTCCCCCTTTGACATTAGTGACAAAAATACTTATCATACCAAAAATTGAATACTCAAAATATAAGTCAAAAAATTTCCTAGTTAGTAATCTATGTCTTCAACTCAATTTAGATTGATGTCTACTACTATAACTTAGTAACCACTTACTCTATTTTTTTGATTTTCAAAATTGCTTATGTAAACATATTTTCTGCTATCTATAGATGTGTCTCCATATTACTACTCCCCTATACATATATCTCTCCCCCATATATATACTTGGACTATGATAATATTTTCTATACAATTAATCTTCTCTTCCTTTTTGACCTAAATTCCAAAGGTGAAAAATATTTACAAGTTAATACCAAAATGTTATAAGAAATCACTATGTACCTTCAAAATAATTGCCATGGTCTTGTCCCAATTCTCTTACAATGCCTTAGTTGCATGCAAGGCTGTCTAAAACTTTGCTGAAAGTTCCATCATGTGGTTAGCTATGGAGAAATTATTGTCATGAACCAATTATTTTGCATGTGAAATATATTTTTGCATTGCATCAATGTTTGGAAGAATCATGCCTTGAATTTCTGCAAGTATTTCCCTTATTCTCGCTTCCTCCCTTAGTAGTTCTATTCGAATATCTTTCAAGTGCCCAATATTTGTAAAATGTGCAAAACTACAACTATGATCAAGTGATAACTAATGTGCACTTGCCTTTATGTCCTCATCTATCTTGGATAGTTTTTCCTTTATCTCCTTAGTGAAGATAGATGTGTCACTCAACTTGACAAAAAAAGAAACAACATTATTGACATATGCTTCTAGTGTAGCACGAATAGTAGATAATTGTACTTGATCAATAACTATCTTCTATGCTACCTACTCCAAAAATTTGTTTTCAAATTTTATTTTTTCTCTATACAAAATATTTTCCTATGCATTTAGTTCTGGATTTTATTTGTGGACAATATTAACCAATTAATTCAAAATAGGTCATTTCTCATCAACCTCAATGCTTAGAGCATCAGAAAATATGCTCTTGATATCTTCAAGTACCTCATTTTTCTTTTTTCTTTTCCTCTATACCTTGCTCTTTTTTCCAAGCTCACCAAGGGTATCCATATGATTAGGAGTTAGATTATAAATATCTCAATCTGGTTTTATAATGTCCTCCTCTAGATCAATTTCTTCCTTAGAGGTTTCACCTGCTCGACTCCTTTCCTTATGAATAATAGAGGAAATAATTTATGTTCCTTTATTAAAAACTATAGTGCTTGGTTGAGACCGAGTCTCAACTGTTATTGCACTAGCCATGGTGGAAAAATAGTGGAAATAGTAGAAACAAAAAAAATGTAGGAACGATAGAAATAACACTAACAATATGAATACCTTGCTGTTGCTTGATAAAACCTGATACTGGAATGATTTGAACCTACTACTTGGTAGATGAAGTGTAAGACATTCACTCATTGAAGTACTTGGTAATGCTTCTCCAGATATTGGTTGAGTGATTGGTGTTGTAGATTTGACCATAGCCAACTCAGAGGAGACTTCTCATAGCTAGATTGCACTAAGGCTTTTCTCAGAGAGCGAGATAGAGATGCCATAACCTCTACTACTATCTTGTCTCCATCAATATCTTCAATGCTTTGTATTTTTGGAAGACTTCTTTCTATAGATTCTTGCTCTCTTCCTCATCAACATCATCAATATTTTCTATTTCATCTTCTTTTATTTCTTCACCCTCTTCCATATCATATTCTTCACCATCCTTGTCATCTATTTACACAACATTATCACTAGGCTTGTGCAACCCATAGTTGTTTTTCCATGCAATAGTATTGCATTTTTCAATAGAATCTATGTCCTTTGATAGGATCAACAATGCATTGAATTTTGGAGTAAGCTTTTGCTCATTTTTCTTCAATGATTCCCTCACTTCCTTGTCTAACACATTAGTTAGAAGTTTCCTTAGGGTTTTTTCTCTAATGTCCTAGCAACATTGAGTGCATTCTCCCAAACTATAGTAACTACTTTTAGGATATCTTTAGGAATTTTTTTGACTAGTTCATAAGGGGAATACTTCCATTTTTCCATGTTTTCCACTAGGGCATCTTCAATCTATTTCTTCTCTACTATACTACTGAGGTCATACTTAAGTGAATTGAAGGATGCCACACCTCCTCCTTCTTCTAATATTTTCATTCTCTCTTCAAGGGTAGGGGAATTATTTTGAAGTATGATATGATCTGCTTCATCATCATCACCCAACTTTAGTTTCCTCCTAGATTTGGTGGATCTCCTTGTGAACACAACATGGGAAGACTTTGTAGGCTTTGTTATTATAAATTTCCCTTTCTTCTTGGAAGGCTCCTTTTCTTCATGTTTTTCTTCCTCTATATTCTCCTCTTCATTTTCATCTTCCACTATGTCATCTCCTTTACCTTCAGTCAACATGAGAGGAGAGTTTAGTGACTAGGTGTTCTTCATGATTTTATCTATCCTCTTTGTTCCTCTATTCACTGCTTGGAGTAGCTTGATTCCAAGTTCAATCCTAGATTTTGCCTCCTCATATGTGCCAAAATATGTATCCTTGGGATCCATAGGCTCATTTAGGAGGGCCTCAATTATGTCTTTAGTATTATCAATATTAATCTCATAACTCAAAGGTTTTACCCATGCAACTCTTGGTCTGATAGCTTGGATGTCAACCTTGTCATAGTCTACAAGAAAACAAATATCCTACTCATAGTCTTCTACTAATTACTTAGGAATCCTATATCTAATCTGCATTTTCTCTTTGAATGTTTCATAGTAGACATCCATTATAATTTCAAAATTTTCTCCCATCTCTATTGTGAACTCATGCAATACTGGTGTATCCATCTTCCATACCATAATTTCTTTAAAAGGGAAAATTTTTTGTACATACAAGAATACATAGGTTAAAAAAGAACCAAACTTACATGGATTGTTCTTGGAGACTCAGATACTCTCCATGTTTTTTCCCAATAGATTAACAATAGCTCAAAAAGGTCAAAAGATGAGTTGTTTTTCATACCTTCAGTGCTAAGTCAACTGCTTTATAGGGAACGCTGTTCAATTTGCTCGAGTTATATATTTTGTGAGTAATCACATGTATCCCAAAATTTATTTTCATTTCTGTTAAATCACTCAAATTCATTCCTCTACCATCCCACTTGGAAAGAGTTCTCTTTGTTAGTTCAACCCAACCTAGGGTTTTTGTAGTCTTAGCTTTATTCAACACTGGTAACTTGGTAGTCTTCTTTATGATTTGAATAGGGTGATCCAAATATAGATGCATTTTGTGAACTCTACTTAGGATATATCTGATCCATTGCCCTTGAAAATATCATGGCATATGCATAATGTATGTCAAACCCTTCATCTCCAAATGTTTATGCTTGGGTTTCAAAATATCATCCACACAAAGTTTTTTGAATGCCTGGTGCATTTCTAGGGTTCCAAGCTCTTGAATTGAACAATGGTAAAATGACTTGATATTGTGAATTAGAATTACATTCAAAGGGATTTGTGACTATGCTCTGACTAGGTCAATTCCTTCTACTATGGCTAGGATCAATTTGAATGTGGGAGCCTTGCAATCTAGTCCATGAATCAACATCCTTGAACCCTTTTTTTCTTTGATGCTTGAGGATGCCATTCAATCAATTAATTCTTGAACATGAAAAATAATATTTACCAGATACTGCTTCAAATTGCTTGGGGGCTCTAAAATCTCTCTTCTCTATTAGCTCTAGAATTCATGGTGAAATGATTTGATGAATTTTCTCCTTTTAATAAAATTTTGTCTTTATAATTGCCATTAATACTTCATAAAAATGTTCACTTGGTGACATGCTATCCTCCACTTGGTTTGGTTTTTGTGGCTAAGAAGAAACCTTCAGCTTGGTAAGGTCCCTTGACTTGATAGGAACTACCAACTCAGAGAGAACTTTGAGCTTGGTAAGGTTACCACTACTCAGTATGAACTTTGTACTTGATAGAGTCATCAACTTAGCATCTATTATTTAGAACTTAGTAGGTCTAGTGTATCTTGATCTTTCTCAATAAGGTCTTGTGACCCAACCTTTATCAGTAAGGTCTTTAGCTATCATCTTAGCTCGATGATCCTTGTGCATCTTGAATGCTAATATGGATCTTTCTACTTGCTAATTAGAACTGATGTTAGATGAATTAGTCTAGATCATAGTTCCAATAACCTCCATAGGTAACTAAGTATAAATGATTGAGTCATTGAACTCATTGACTTGGGTGTCAACAATTTTAGGACTTTGGTTTGAATTTTCTAGAGTTTTCTGCACCCATTTCTACCTCATTTGTTTTTCAATATTGTTAGCCTTTGCTTACTTTTCATCTTTAATTCTTCCTTTGTTCATACAATTCTTGGCAAGATGTCCAAGTTTTATACATACAAAAGACCTTTTTATAGTGTATCTCTTCCTCATGTGATGTTTTATACAATTTTCTCCAATGTGTCCAAAATCACCATAATAGTGACATCTCCACTATGTATTGTAATCCCAACCAAATATTTCTTTCAAAATTTTCTCTACTGGGTTCCACTTCTTGGTTTTACACTTTGAAGATTTATGTCCTTATTTATTGTAGTTAAATAGTTTCCTTCAAACTTATATTTCTCTTTGCATTCACTTTCTCTATGCCCATGCTTATTGTAATTGTAACACTTACCATTGAATTTTTCTTTACCATTGATCCAACACTTGTTTAATGTATAACCTATATTACCACAATGATTACAAGTAGGTCTTTTATTCTTTTGAGCTCCTTTCTAAGATGATTCACCTTCATCTTTATATCTTAATCCAACTTTACCTTTATTTCTGAATTGAGTTTTCTCATTCGACTGATTCATGCTTTCTTGAGATCTCATCATTCTCTTATTGGTTTTTCTTTTCAATGCTGAGATAATTCTATAGTCTTTATTTTATTGATCTTATGCTCATAAGCTCTTGATTTTCATTATCAAGTTGATCAATAAAATCTATTTGTTGAAGAGATAGTTGTTGAATTTCATTGTCCTTTTCTTCTATTTCTTCTTTGGCTTTATCCTTTTGTTCCATGACTTCACACATTCTGAATGATTGAATTTCTTGCTCTCTTTTCAGCTTTTTGACTTCATTTTGAAGATAAAGATTCATCTCAAGTAGGTATTTGATTGTTGCATCAGTTCAATCTAAATTTCTTTCTTGGCTTAAGTCTTCACTTCTTTCTTTAGTGTAGAGATTGTCATTCAATTACACAACTAGATCTTTCCTTCTTTGCAAAGATTGAGAGATCTACTCCTTTTATTTCTTGAGTTATCCAATGGCCAATTCTAGATCCAACTTTTTATTCTCAATAGCCTTATCTAGCCTATATACCTTCATTGCCTCTGATCTTTTCTCAAACTATTTAAACTTATGACATGAGAACCAAAAGATCTAATACCAATTGTTGGAAATATAATGTAGGATAGGTTACTAAGAGGGGAGGGGTGAATCACGAACCAATAAAAATTTAAACTTTATTCACTAGTTAAACCATCACCACATAATTTGATCTAGTTGTATGCATGAAAGATTATACACAATGAAACATTCATAACACTTCGACACAAGATATGGTGACCCAAAAACCTTCCAAATAGAAAGTAAAAATGGGGTGGGGATGATAGCCACAAGATTTATGACTGCAATATAAAGTTGGCCTCTTAAAGCTTATAATTGAAAACTTGTGGTGATCTTCCTTGTTAGGAACAATAAGGACTATTAGGTTCACCTTGTTAAAGGGTTTACAAACATATAGTGAAGTATGCACTCTGTAAGGAGATTTCAAGTAAGATTGTTAAGTCCACCTTGTTAGAAGATTTGACTAATGCACCTATTAGGATGAACAATGATTGATCTCTAATTTATGAGTTTGAATTGCTAAGCAAGATTCCTTGAATTGCAATGATCACCTGATTGTGATAGATAGGTCTTTGCTATACCTTATACTACTTGTAGCCTTCTTCAATTTGCACTCATCTACTTCATGCTTCTTCACATAATTATTACTTTTGGATATGATATAATACATTACATATATACCAATCCACTTAATTACTTTCTGGAGTTAGCTACAATAACAAATTCATCATAATTCACAAAGTTGACCCAATTTTGTAACTCGAGTTCTGAAGACAACTTGGTGATGTTCTGACACTTGAAAAAAACTATCAACACTTGAAAAAATTTGGCACTTAGTTAACATTGAAGCTCAGTCCATACTGATCAATTTGAGTAGTAGGAATTTGATCAACATTGTATGACTTGGTGAACATTGAGAAACATGGTAGATACTAAAATGCTCAGTTGATACTACGATGCTTGGTCAACACTAGCTTTACTTGGTTAACATTGCAAGCTTGGTAGAAACTGATATACTTGGTTAACACTATAGAGCTCAATTGTAATGAAACCAATTGACTAAGTGTTAAGTTTCCAATAGATAAATGATTTGACCATAAGGTCAACACAAGTGACCTTATGTAACATGGAAGAAACCTCCAAGCATGGGACTTGTGCTCTAAGGTTGAATCTTTGGAGAAGGTTAACTTCTTCACTATCAAGGTGCACCTAAACTACAACTTGAGAGGAAAAGGGAGAAGGAGAAATAGAATAAAATATGCATAAAGGGAAAGGGGGATGATGCACTAGATATATTTTTGATCTACTTCTTCCAATAACTACACTAAAATTGAATGGACCCTACAAGACATATTGCTATCTATATTCTTTCAATTGTAACACCATAAAATAAGCCACAAAATTAACATAACCATGTAATGAATATAATAGAGTTACTTAACAGATTACTTAATTGAAGTGAACATAATCACAAGGTGCTCCAATTTCAAAATAAATCCAAGAAAATGAAGCATAAAAAATTACACAAATTTAACTGGCTGAGAGTGGATGAAACAACAAAAATTTCTAGTGAATACGAGGCAAAAACATTAATAGAGAATAAATCTGCAAAAGATCAGAGAAAAGAGATCTTAAGAATAACAACAAAAATTTCATTTATGGGGTGCATACATAACCTAGGTAGAACCTTAAGTTCAAACTCTAATAAAAATGGTGTTGAGGTTACAAAGTACATAATAAATGAAGAATTAGAAAGAAATATGATCATGAAGTGCAATCTAATGCTGGAAGTGATAATAAGAGACCAAAAAAAGTACACCCAACCCTGAGAGATCAAGTTGCCAAAAATTTAATCATTTCATGCATTAAAGAGGCATGGAGTGCAATGGCGTCATGCAAAAAAAGCCTAAGAAGTCACTTGAAATTGAAGAATATGCTTTGACAGCATGTCATGGCCACACAAAGCTAATTCATGCCACTAAAAAATGTAGGGAGATATAATAGGACATGTTATCCACTCACAACATATAGGGTTGATTGTGGGGGGAAATATAATTTTTTCAAAATTTAATGATGGCCATTGATGAAGGTCTTCATTCAAAATAGATGGCTAAGAGGCAAAAAAAATCTCCCCAATGAAGGAATTAAGATGCAACCATCAATCAAGACTCTCCCTTCAAAATTGCTGGCTGAGATGTAGCGAGGAAACCCCCAAGATGCATAGGATGCAATGGCTATTGTGCAATTCTAGGTTTTTAGAGCCATATGGAGACTCCATAATATGAAGACACGTTGGAATGGTGACACTTGGTAGAATCTCCTACTTTCATGAGATGAGAAGACCATCTCATAAAAAAATGCATGCCTTTTATGTGCTTTTCTATTTGATAGAATGAATGAAAATATTTTAATCTTCTATTATTCTCTATCATAAATTTGCATGTTTGCACATTGGACTAACTTAAGTGCCACAGATGGGATCCTCTACCATGTGGTAGGATTATGGATTTTGGGGACTTTCCAAAACATTGCAACATGCAAAAACTCTAGAATGGAGATGCATGTCAACATCTCATATAATGCCCCACTTGGAGATCCTTGGAAACAAAGATAAATATAAGCCAAGACAAATTTGTTTTTTAAACAAGTATGGATGCACACAAAATTTGACATATGAGGATCAAAAAGATCACAAAGGAAGACTAACCAAACATCTCGACACCAATAAATCTCCAACACCACTACTGAAAAAAATGACTAACAATGGAAGACACATAATAGAATTTGAATCAAAACACTCCAAACTCAAACTGTAACACTAAAGGATTGAAGAGAACCTAAGAGGATAGCTGAAATAGTTCTCAAAAAGTTTGGGTCTTACTAAAAAGTGCCCGCTATCTACCTAGATAGGTTTTTACAAATACTAGGCAATACTTTAAAACAACCCTATTTGATAATTTCTAGTATTATACAACCTTTCTCAAGAAGGAAGATGACACTTTCAGGGTTTGAGGGATACTCCTCAAAAGGGTGTGCAATACTTTACTAGTATCATATGACACTTCTTCAATGGGGGTGGGATACTTCCTAGCATCGTATAATATTTCTTCCTAAGAGGTGTAATACTTTCTAATATTGCATGACAAAACTCTATTGGGTGTGCGAAACTTTATTTTATCACCCCATGTTGACACATGGTCACCTAGGAATGCAAGAAACAAACTCTAAGGATGGACTAAAGAGAAAACCAGAGTTCAAAACCTTCACATCAAGAGTATCAGATCCACAATTTGAGACATAAACACTCGGACATTAACTAAAAGATAGAAAGCTAAAATTTGAATCTAACATAGTAGAGAAGGGAAAGTACAGAAGGAACATCACAGTGTATGAAAATAACATTACAATAGATAGAAATAACATCACAATGAATAGTACAACCAAACTAAGTATGTAGTTCCTCCCAACTATAATAGCATTATAAAATCGTTGTGGGCCCTAGCCATCCCCTATGCACAATAAACCAAGCTACCAAGTAGATTTTTGGTACTATCATATAAGGATGTCACTACTAAAATGTGCTACAACACAAGCATAAGGAAATCTAACATGCTAGAAGTAAAGCATAAGATAATCCTACAAATACTGGTAAAATCATCTATTACATGCTAATTATCATAATAAGGAAATGTGTCAATAACTAACATCATCTAAATATGATATACGAGGATCCCAATAAAAGCATAAATCACAAGAAAGAATACTCTAGAACCCAAAGCACCAAGTGAAAACATCCAACAATGGTCGCATTGGGATAGTAGACTATCATTGTACATTGGTCCCCGATACTAGTATAGGTAGCTATGCCTCCTAACCATATGGAACCTATAGGCCCACTTTTTCCATGCTAATGGAGATAATGATCCAACCACAAACACACATAAAGAAAACATCCATGGCTAACACTCATTCCAGACAATATGAAGACTAAAACCATGACAAAGACAATTCATAAGCTATAGGTCCTGGTCAGACACTCAATGGGCTACTAAGTAGGGGTTGACATTATGGAGAGTCACTTGGCATTGAAAATCCCAAGCTTAGATCATGCATTTCAACTCCTCAACAGAGGGCCCCACACACATATTTTATTATCTTAAGTTTTATTACTGCCTAGTGTTTTCTTTAGTTATCACTTAGTTAAAACTTCTGTATGTTGTGGTAAAGAAGCACCCTCCATATGCTACACTACCCTACCCATGCTAATCCAATGATAAGCACCTATAGGCATGCAAATTTGTAATCCAAATCCAATGATCATAACTTCTGGAAGTACCACAGAAGATTGAGCCTCATAAGTCACCTGACAATTGTATGTGCACATACTCATGTATGACAGACACACCACCATCACGAAGATCATAACACAAGAACTAGATGAGAACACAATATAGAAAGTCACTCAACTAAAAATAGACCCAAGAGGATAGATGTGACACACATTCCAATGTAACATAAAAGTGAAACAATTATCTAACTAACATCCAAATGGATGATCCAGGTCCACGACCAAACTCATGCCAAGAAAACTTGATAAAATAGGGCAACACACAAAATGAGGTAAAAACTCAAAAAACTAAAAAAATTCAAAATTAAAATCCATTTGGATTTTGGGTACAAAACCCCAAAAATCCAATAATATTTGGATTTAGACACCGTATGCAAAAATAACCAGCATAATGATTGGAAACCCCAAAACTATGGAAAGTGATGGCAAAGAAAGGTCTCCTCGAGCTAGTTCAATGAGATTGATCTCACAAAAATCCCATTCTCATAGCTCTTAGAAAGAACAAAAATATAATCCTTCAAAAAGAGGATTTCAAAAAAGCTCTCCAATTTCCAAATTGTAAAATTGAAAAGTGAGAATACAAATCACTTTTTGAATACTTGTTCACTTTTTGTGTGAATAGTCAATTAGGGAAAATAGCTAGTTAGAGTAGCTAGACTCCAAATTGACCCAAATGAAAATAGGTTATTCCTCGTAATAAGAATTAACCTAAGGCAAAGTTGCTAGAAATTAAATTCAATAAGATTTAAAGCCTGAAAACCCAAAATCACAAAAAATCACTTAACAACTTTTGCAAAAATGTGAAGCTCTAAATGCACAAACACACTTACTTGTCTAATCACATAATACAGATGAGTTTGGATTTAATAATCACCAAAAGGTTTTAATTTAAATAATTAAATAAGGGTACGTCAACCATATAGGGATGACATTGGTAAAATTTGAATAGCTGAATCACTAACTCCATGTGCCACTACCAAGGATATAAATCTTGCACACTAAAATACATGATCAAGTGCAATTACATATAATATCATAGCCAAAGTAATAATGTATTAAATACCTAACTAATCCATTTACACCACTCACATTCGCATAAAGCATAAAGAGACAAGAATTAGGTAAATCACCATAGCATAAAATCCATCATATAACATAATAAAAGAATATGTCCAAATATCAAATAATCAGATATCATCATAGATCTACTGTCATCTCAAAATAGCATCAACATGCAAATATGTTAAACTGAACAAAATAGTAGTATAGAATTTATGGTACTAAATCAAAGTATAACATTCAACCCTTAGGTCACCTCAAGGTACATAATATAAGAGTATCAAGTATCTCTCAAATCAAAATAGACAAGGTATAGACTGTAAACATGAGAGGCATTACATCTCACACAATTTTGGGCTTCGAAGCATCAAAGAAACATTGTGGTATGAGGAAATACTAGAATAGCAACACGTGGCAACATATAATTGGAAGTACATAACTCTTCTAATCAAGGACCCATGGAGCCAACTTGATTGGAATACTCATCATATGTGGTGCAATCTTAGATTTTCATGAGGATGATTAGGTATATTGCCAAAACACAAGAATTTTTGATCCTTCACCATGTGACACAACTTTAGGTTTCATATCCTTGTGGAAAACATTGCACCATGAAGAAACACCTGAATGGTGACACATGACAACATCTCACACTTAGAAGAAGACAAAAAAATAGCTCATGAAAACATGAGAGCTATTGGATCTCATAGCCAGTCAACCCAACAAAGAGAAAACTAAGCTAACTTAGTCAAAAGAACAAACTATAGCTCGATAAAAGGAAAAACCAAGTCAACTTAGTCAAAGAAGGGACCAAGCTAACATTAAATATTAGCCAACAATTTAAGTACAATGACCCACTACAAAGAAAACAACCCATTGAAAGTCTCTCTGATTAGATATCCATGATGGGTTGAATGGAGGGGAAAATAGCCAACTTTCTTGGTGACTTAGAAGGGATACTGTCCTCTTAAGCATAGATCAATGGCCTAAAGAAATTTATTGGGCATGGAGTCACCAAAGAGAATAACACATTCTCCCATAGTCAACTTTACAAAACTTACAACTAGGAAAACATTTAAGCTCTAGGGAGGTCTAGAAAGCTTGGGACAACTCCAAAACAAGAAAAATTCACATGTTCACTTCTTGGAAGAAAAGAGACCTATAAGATGTATTAAAAACCTTTGAGCTCCTCTAGAAAAAATGTTTAAGGTGAGTCCCATTGACTATGATCGAAATAACTTCACCATCAAGCATGGATAGATGAAAAGCATTAGCCTCTTTGCAATTGGTGATAGTATATGGGCCACTCTGCATAGCATAAAATTTGGAGTTCCTACCTAGTTTAGCTCTATCACCATCCCACTTGAGGACAAGCTATCCTTTCTTGAAGACTCTAAATGTATCCTTCCTATTAAAAATCCTTTTAACTTGCTATTGATGTGCCTCAAGTGTATGCATAGCTTGTTGTTTTTCCTTTTTTATGATATTGATGAGGTTCTTGTTGGAGGAATCATCCAATTTGTTCCCTTAGGGATAATAATTTGAGGAAGTTCTCAAATATATTCCACGTTTAACAGCCCAAGAGCATCTATGAGTTCTAATAAAGGACTTAACATTATCTAATATGATAGCTGTAGGAACACCAAATTTGGTCACTATTCCATCAAGGAACTCAACCATTGAAGCCTCTATTGCATCTCTCCAAGCTACTTCCTTTGTCCATCTCATAAAGTAATCTATGGCTTCCAAGATCCATTTGTGACCAAAACTAAAGGGTAGGTTTATATGACTAATGAAATCCAAACCCCATTGAGAAAAAGATTAATTAGATTGCTAAGGATGAAGAGAAAGGGCAACCAATATTTGTTTTCTTGAGAAGAAATCACATTTCTCACATTTCCTCACCTACTTATAAGAATCATTGGACAAGGTTAGCCAATAATAACCAACCCTCATTATCTTTATTGCTATGATTCTAGCTAAGAAATGACTACCAATAGGGCCATCATGGGATTCTTTTAACACCCTACTATACACTCGAAAGTGTCACACTCTAAACCATTCTATCCAAATGATTCCATGAGTTGGAATGCTTGGATGCCGGCTTAGAGCTCCCTATCCATGGAGTGCAAGGAGTTAGTATTTCAGCATGAAGGCTCTCAGCCAAGCCTTAGAAATGTACTTCTTGCTAGTAAACCATGCAACGGGAGGTTCTTTGAGACAAGAGCAAGAGTGCAAATATCTTCAAGGAATCCCTCAAGAATGCAATGCAAGTATGGAAACTAAGCTAAGATGATAATGCAAAATGCAGCTATACTAAGTATGTACGAGATTGTTACAAAACCAAATATTTAAACTATGTGAGATTATTGCAAGAAATCAAAGTTAAACTAAAATGCAACTATGCTAAGAATGCCATATGATCTTATGCTAATATGAAGGAAATGAGAGAATGAGACAAGGAAAAGAAGTTCTCCACAAAGCTCCAAAGAAACTTGTTAGAAAACCTGCAGCATAATAATATTCAAAATAAGGATTAATTGAGGGGGAAAGCTCTCTCCCTTTTAAAGATGTACGGATGGTGGAGATCAAGATGAAGCTGGTGGATGATCAATGGTTGAATTCGAAAATAAGAGTGATCCATGTGCACACACAAGTCAACCAATAGAATATAAGTTGACTTGTCATATAAGACAAAAGTCTCACAGGCCTTTTCTTTTAATTGTAAAATAGAAAAAGGACTTTATGTGTGCACTTTAAGTGGGTTAGAAGAATGGGGTGTTTTATTTAATTAAAAGGGGACATGTTCTTTTAATCAAATAATGAACTTAGGATAGCATAGTCAAACTATAGGTTATAATCAAATAAATTGATTATTAGCAATTCGGTCTAGGTAAATGATTAAATTAATTTAGCCAAAATGTTGAAAAGGGGGCTAATAGTCTAGATGACCATTTTTAGGTGATTACATTTGCCCCTCTTTGACTAATACGTGATCGATTTGGGAACACATTATGTCAAAGAAAATAGAAAGCCAAGTAGGCAGTGATAGATATAGATATCTGATTTCAAAGAATAAAATGCAGAAATAGATAGAAAGTCCGTAATGCACAGCCTGATAGTGGTAGTACTAAACACTAGGAAGATGATGTTAGGATTCAAAAAGAATTCTAACACCTAGCAAAGCAAATATATTGAGAGCAAGTGATAAGGTCAAACAAATGCTCCTAAGCAGTGATAGAGTATTTCTGCCCCCTCGGGATCAAAATTGAAATGAGGTAAGGGGATGCAAAAACTAGCTAGAAATGAGAAAATTAGAATATAGCAATGTCCAAGATGACAGATAGATGATTAGAACCCAAGAATGACTATATTAAAAAATTGATAAAATGCCCTAGTTTGACTAGAGTTGACCTTGAAGGATATAGCATAAAAATAAGGTCGAAATGAGTAGAAAGGTGATTTTAGACATGAAATAGTGAATTTAAGTAGGTATGGAGTATGGAAATGATGAAGACATGAAGAAATGAAGATGCCCCAATGATGATAAAGAGATTAGACCTCAAAAGGTCAGCTAACTGCTCAGAAGAAAGTAGAATTTTAAAAGACAATTTTGACCATCAAGATGAACTCGAATTTGAATTTTGATCCCAAAAATGAATCTGGGACATAAAAATTATTTAAGAGGTCAAAAATTTATATAATGTGATGAAAAGATAGAAAAGAGATGAAGCAAAAGATTAAGAAGGTGAAAAGACATGAACAAGAAGAAAGTAAAGAAATATATGAAAGGAGTTAGCTGATATGTCCACAAAAAGATGAAGAGAGAGCTCTCCCCATATGCAAGAATGCAAGACTAAGCTAGAAAATGAACCTAAAATGCAAGCTAATATGCAAAGTGGTTTACCAGCAAGAAGTGCATAACATTTAGACTCTTAATTTCATCATTGAGCATTTATTAGAGACACCATCATATCATACAACCATCACTAGTATAACTATGAGGATATGAATATGATCGATATCAGATAGGTATGTGGAAATTGAATCTAAGCATCAGAGACATGTAAGTCAAGATAACTACGTGATTAGATTCCCTAAGTTTAATTTAGTAAGATTACACCTATATCAAGGCATAAGTGCCAGGATAAACCCTAAGTGCGATCTTGCGAAACAGTCAAGGATGATACATTTGTAAGCCAACATGTTGAATAGGACCAGCATGAATGCTTACAACACTATAGACAAACAAAAGTATACGCACAAGCAGAAATCAAGAAAATATGTCCCATGCCCCCAGTCTTCTAGTCAATGACATCCTTGAAAGACTATTAGGGAGGGAACACCTGGCAAAGAAATCATCATAGACAACACACAAAGTAGATAAAGATCAGCATAGCTCAGTCGTTTAAGTGTTAAAGTGCATGTGTGTAGGTCACTTGGCCATTTCTTCCAGACTTGATTCTGATAGTGAGAAATATTGTGACATCGGAGACCATAGGTAAACTATCTGTAAAGTTTTGAAAAACACTTGATGTCAAAGTGGGTGGGGGTAGTGTTGAGAAACACTATTTTGTGAGTTGTCAAAGAAACCCTAATGCACAAGAATACCTCAATAGGCTAAGTAGCTATGCCCCCAAGATGAGGACAAGAAACAATTCCAAGCTAGGAAATGTGTAGCAAAATAGGTGATTGAGATTGATAGACATAGGTACAAGGGTCTCAAGTAGTGCTTGTTTCTAGATTTTCACCACTTGACAGATTTTTTCAGGACTTTTTTCAATTTTTTTGTATTTTTGTATTTTTGATTTTTCTGGTGATACATCAAAGTGCCTATTGCTAGGTTTTCACTAAGAAGATCTTTTTTTCAGGATATTTTTTGATTTTTAGGATTTTTTTCAGCATCATATATGATTTTTTGGATTTTTTTAGAATAATTTAGAGATTACTAGTTCTCAAGCAAGATCACATCATTTTCTCCCAATGTCTAGCAGGTGTAGGACATGATGGAGCAGAAAGTTGGTGGATAGACAAAGATGGATAAGAAAGGAGTATGAAGCAAGTGAAAGTGATCCTCAAGGATGCACTCCTCAAGAGTACCCAAGCTAGGGAAAGATAACCATATAAAGTAGGTTTTGGATAAGCAACAGAAGAAATGAGCAAGATAACATGTAGGATAAGCAATGAATCCAACAAGTGAGATAGCATGAAGTGTGTAGTCCAAAAGAGTAGCCATGTCAAGAGACCTATGAGAACCATGTTTCATTTATTATGATCAAGACCAAGGGGTCAACTAGATAGGATAGTGATGGGATAGAGCAATAAAAATAAAGCTCAAGATGGAGGTTATGAGGGAATGAGAAAGCACAAATAGTGAATCTCATGGATAAGATAGACAATATGCAAAGATAGCTCAACATTGTCAAGATCAAAGAGAGAAGAGGGGATAGATGGATGATGGAAGAATTATGCATGATGCCTGTTTGCTAGATTTTCATCACGGTACTTATCCAAGGTGCCACAAGAAGTAGTTTTCACCATAAGATAAATTTATTTCTCTTTACTTTTGCTACCAAGGTGCCACAAGAAGTGGTTTTCACCAAGGCACATTTTCATTTTTTTCATTTTTTTTTTTTTTTTGAATTTTTAGAAAGAGCTCAAGCTTTTTGAATGTAGATAGTGCTCCTATAGGAAAGATAAGTCATGATAAACCAAGACCATAGAAAGGTATGCTCAAAGATGTTGATAGGGTGATGAAAGAGAAATGGTAGTAGAAAGAGTATATGGAGGATAAGAGTTCATGTATGGAAAGTAAGTGTAAGCTTTAGAGGATTTCATGAGGATAGCTGAAATATTGGACAAGATCAACATTGACACACACCTTGAAGGGTATTGGAATGATGGAGGAATCATGGATGAAATAGCTTGAGATTTAGATGTATGAGGTGGTAGAAAAGATTTGGAAAAAAGTGGAGTGGAAGGCTTTGAAATATTTTTAGGAAGATTTTTGGAAGAAGATGGAATAGAAGCCTTTGGAAGCTTGAATGTCAACTTTGAATTATTTTCAATATTCAAGTCTTCTAAAAGAGACTTGGGAATCCATATAGCTTTAGATTTTCATTTGGATACTTCAAAACACATTTCTTCAATAATGGGTTTAGGAACCCATATTTTCTTTGATTTAGCTTTTTTAATAGTGGACCTTTGCGGTCTCTTTTGTGCATTCTCCTTCTTAGCATTCACATGTCAATTAGATGGGACATAGTGATCTTTCTTTTTCAATGGATTCTTATGTTTATTCTTACTTCCAAAGGACTTGGGATTTGTGGATGAATATAGATGATATGACTGGTTTAGATGTATAGATGGGTGAAAAGTCATCAAGGATGAGTGTCTTTGTTGATCTTGAGGTATGATGGGAGAGCTAGGGAATGAGCTAGGAGTGAATGTAGGAGATGGAGGAACATAAGGCCCCAATATGGATGGAAGGTTTGAATGCTTTAGCTTAGATGGATAAGGACCAAGGATAGATTTAGAAGATGCAAAGGGATAGTGGGAAAGGATATCAACATCTTTAGAATGAGCAACATGGTCAAAGCCATCAATAGAATCATGAGTACCTTTGATAGGAACAACATTTTTAATAGTAGCACTTGAAGCTTGAGCACAATTTTGAAGTGGATGTGGAGAAGTAGAACATGAGGGGACACTTTGATCTTGACAAGTAGCTTTGGATAGCATAGGAAGAGAACTTTTCTCATAATTTTTAGTAAGCTCAAGGGAGATAGTGGAAGTGATATCTTCATCATACTTGGGAGGTGGACAAGATATAGGATATGGAATGGAAAAATCTTGAAAGAGATGAACGGGTGCTTGATCTTGATCTTTCTTGCCATTTATAGCTTTTTCTTTTTCAGAGTCCTCTTGACATGGAGCCACTTCTAAGGACAAGGGAGAATGAAGAGTGAATGGAGTAGTGCTTGGATTAGGCATAGTAGTGCATGAAGGTTGAGGATGTTTAGGATTAGTAGCATGGAAAAGGTTTGCAGCCAAGTGAAGGTTAGCTTGAGTTTGTTTTAGAGGTAGCCCTTGAGGATACACGTAGTCAATGTGTAAAGCATTAGGTTCTTTATTTGATGGAGGCATGTTGGAAAGATTTGAAGTGTTGGGAGATGCACGAGTGTTGGAAGAAGTGGAAGATGTAATGGAGCCACTACTAGACATAGGTTCATCAACATAATCTTGCTCAAGAGAAGTATCCTCAACACATGAGTCACTAGAGGTTCCAATAATTCCATTATCAATAAGATCTTGGATTTTATGTTTTAGCTCAATGCAATCTAAAGTACTATGCTCATTATGTTGATGATAAGCACAATAGATATCCAAGAATGGGTTTCCATATGAGCTATACTTTGGTAACATGATGATCTTATTGCTAAGAAGTTTTTGCAAAGTGTCATCATAAGAATCTTCCAAGGGAGCAAAAGTTCTATCAAAATTATGTCTAGAGTCCTTTTGTTGTTTCTCATGTGAATGGTATGCATCCATGTCTTCATCATTATCTTGGTCAAAGATAGGTCCATCATGAAATTTTAGCATAGGCTCAAAGGAGGTATCACTTGCTTGTTCTCTAAAGAGGTCTTTAGATCTAGAAGATGAAGACATTTGATGTCTTGAAGTAGAGCATGTAGACCTAGAAGAAGAGGATGACCTCAAAGAAGGTGACTCACATGCATGTAAAGACCTTAAGGAAGATTCATGTAATGATGTAATCTTCTCCTCCAACCTTTTCTCAAGTTTAGACTTCATTTCTATCATGCGCTTAGAGAGATGAAGGTAAGAAAGATCATTTGTCTCTTCTAGTTCTTTGTATTGTGCATATAGATCTTGAAACTCTTTAGTGACATGGAGGATATCATGACCATCTAGATTTGGTTGAATTTTGGTAGCATAAGGTTTAGATCCCATAGTTTTAGATGCAAAGCCAAGCATAAAATAGTCTAGAAGATAACTTGATGTTGAAACTATAGGAGGTAGAGTGTTCACTTGCCAAGATAGTAGAGAGAGGTTAAAGTGACTTGTCAAACAATATGTCCAAGAAACTTACGACATGAATGACTCAAGTCAATAGCTAGGCAAGATGCCCAAATAGCCAAATAGATAGAGCAAGCAGGGATTAGAATAAGATCAAGTCAACACCTGCTAATCTGATCTGTATTGATATACCTGAATAAGATTCTATTAGAATCTTTCCTAAATATTATTCCATCCAAAAAGACACAATGAATAGACTGCAACCTAAAATATCTTCTCTTAGCTCTATTTAGGCCTTGTGGATATCTCCCTTCTACTAGGAAGGTAGTCATATTATGAAACCAATCATTCTAATTTTCATTTTCTTTTGGTTGCTCATTATGTATTAAGAAGGAAACCTCCTTAGGTGTCTCAAAAGATGAGTCCATCTTCTCACACAATCCTTTGCCTCCCACAAGCTTGCTGATCTTAATTTCTATGTCATATTCCATGACCTTGTGATCCATCCAACTCTATTTTCATTAATACCCTTTTTCAAAAGGAGTTCCTTCACACTTGCATGTGGAACCAAGAGTTGGACCTTGTTATAGGATAGGAAGTGTCTAAACTTTTTGAGATCCCTTACAACATCAAGCACTTGCTTCTCCACATAGTTATATCTACTCTCATAGTCTTTAAACCCCTCTCTAAATAAAGCAATGGAATACTCCAAATTATCTTCATTTAACTATGTTAGAACAACTGATATACTTGATTTTCCTTCAAGAGAATAGAGGATGTAATCCTTATCAAAGTTGGGATTGACAAGAGTGGGAGTTGATGCAATTGATTTCTTGATCTCTACAAAGATGGATTTTCCTTCCTTGGTCCAAGTAAACATCATATTCTTGTTCAACATGGCTGTAAGAGGCTTCACCATAGAAGTAAGATCAGGGATAAATCTTCTCATGAAGTTGATGCTACCAAGAAAAATCTATAATCCTTTCTTGTGATTGGGAAGTGAGAGAGAGAGAATTGCTTCCACTCTCTTTGGATCTATCATTAGCCCATCTCTTGACATAATGTGTCCCAAGATCTTTCCTTGATCAGTGACAAACACACCTTTTTTTTGGATTTAGAGATACACCATACACTCTACATTTGATGAAAATCTACCTTAGATCATCAAAGTGGCCTATTGCATGCTCTAAATAGATAGTTATATCATCAAGATATATTAGCACAAAATTTTCCAACACACCCTTAAAATCCATCTCCATTTCTTATTAAAATGTAGCACCTACATTGGTTAGTCCAAATGGTATTTTGAGATAGGCATAAGTACCCCATTTAGTAGTGAAGGCTATCTTGTATTGGTCTGACTCTTGAACTAAAAACTTGGTTATAGCCTGAAAAATTATCTAAGAAAGAAAACCTCTCTGAACCACTAAGCTTGGACATAATTTATACCATAGAAGGAAGGAGATGTTGATCTTTTAGAGAATCCTTATTAAGGTCCCTAAAATCTAGACCCAACCTAATTTTTCTATTCTTCTTTCTAATGAGAACAAGATTGGCTACCCATGAAGTGTGCCTAATACTAGGAAAAATAATATTTGCTTCTATAAATTTGGACAACTCTTTTCTCATTAAGGGTTCAATCTTGGGATTGACTAGTCTTTTCTTTTGTCTAATAGGATTTTTGCATCATGGTTTAAATTTATGGTATTGTGAAATAAGATTGGGTCAAAACCCTTTATTCTTCATATTTCCAAGCAATAACATCATTGAATTATTGACATAAATTAATGAAAACTTCTTGTTCAACCTTAGAGCATAACTTTCCCAAGTTAAGAGTCTATCCATTAGCAATGGTGACATGTATTTAGTCATCCCCCTTTGCATTAAAGTTCAAGCCTTTGCTTCTTGCTTGATCATCAAAATTAAATATGCCCTCTGTAGTGCCTACCCTCATTTACATTTTTCTAGATACATTGCTGCTATCATTGCCGAACTCTGTTAGGCCAGTTTTATGTTGATGGTTAGTAGCATTATTTTGAGACTATCAAATATTGTGTTACAGTTTTAGCTGATATATGATGTGGTTACTTAGACTCTACATTTCATGTATGCATGATGATTATTACATTATTCTCAATTATTGATGATGTTTAGCTAAATGGATTATTATGTGTGTTGTCTTATGGATACTTGCCCCATATTGCATGTGTATGGTGTGCGTGTTTGTTCTCTTTATGTATGGCATTTCTGATGTGGTTAAGGAAGGGAGTCATAGTCACCTACTAGTCGGTATCTACAAGATGCACCAATTCTTTCCATTTCCTATTTAGCTTAGCATATATATATATATATATAGTATGTACATGCATGGATTTTATGTAGGTTGTAGGTACCGGGTATCGACTTCCCTGAATTGCTAGGATGAGCATACCCTATCACACTATCTCAATGGTAAGAGAGGGGAGATAAATTCTCAAGTCCAAATCTTAAACTCTTAAACCATTTGTCCTAGAAAGGAAGGACAAGTATCTGAGATGTTTTACCTTTCGAATGTGTCAGATGATGTAATTTGTGATTTTAACCCATTAGACTGATTTTGTATGGATTGTTCTTTGATGGGTTTTCATTTTTTATTTTGGAGGTCTTTGGTGAATATTCTATTAAATTAAGTCTAAAATTAAAAGATTTAATTATTTTGGAAAAATTAATATAATATTATGATATGTTGATATTTTTATTTTAACTAATTAAATAGGAAATTAATTGAGTAAAAGAATTAAATAAAATAAATTAAAATTAATAATAATAATTAAAAAAAAAAAATGAAATAATAAATAAATAATAATAATAATAATGAAAGAATTAAAATAAAATTTATAAGTCTACCTAGGAGTAAGTGCACCCCTTGATTGCATGAATGTCTACAATGCATGAGTTAGCACACAAATTAAGCACATGGTGTCTACAACCTTGTGACTCATCTAGAAGGTTGGAAAAAGCTCGTGCTTAGTTGTCAATGCTTATGTTGTATTTTGGTTGTTTCTAGAGACATTCTAGGTGCTTCCTGAGAGGTCCTTATATTCAGGCACTCCTAGTAGCTCGGGGAGAGCGTGTTGGGTGGATCCGCAAACGCTGGAGAAGGAAGGAGCTTGCTCTGCAGTTTCTGAGGAGAAGTGAATTAGCATCAGTGTCCAGGTAGATACTCGTAATTATTGCATATGTTATTTTGCTCTTTCCACTTCCTGTCTTCTTCATGTCTTCTGAATGCTTTCTGAGGATTCCATGTTTTAGTTATATGCAATCTTGTCATGAATATTTAATTTTTTGTATGAGAAAACCCCCACATGCGTAGATTTGAGGAATTTATGGGTCTAGGGTTTAATTGTTTATGGATAAAACTATTAGAAGGATTAAATAGGAACATTATAGGGGTATTCCTATTTTACAAAATTGGAAAAAGTCTTTTTGTTAAAAAAAAATTATGTATATAAACGTATATATATATATAAGAACACTGCATTTAAAAATGACTTACTGGAAAACATTTTAAAATGAAATTATTTTAATGCAGTGCTGGGGAAAAATGTTTATTAAAAAAATGTTTAATTAAAAAAAAATTAGTTGAAGTGCATTTTGGAAAAATGTTTGTTGAAAACATTATTAAAAAAAAATTTAAAATTTAAACACGGGAGGGATGAACCCATACCCCATCTGCGGTTGGACGCAGAGTACCTGTCGTCACAGGTACTATGACGACAGGGGTACTCTGTATCCATTGTCACCGTAGGCCCTGCGATAGCAGGGTACTACGTACTGTGGCAGTAGTAAAAATATATGTAAGTTATGTTTAAAAAAAAAAAAAAAATTGTTAAGAAATATGTATGTTGTTAAATTGATTTTTAATATTTTTATTTTCAAAATTTTATTAAAATTAAAATTATTATATATTAAAAGTTAATTATTATATATATATATTATTAATAATTAATAATTATTATATTTATTAAAAGAAATTTTATTAATAGTTTTACTTCTTTTAATAATTAACCATCCTAAATTATTTTAGTTTATTAATATAAATTTAATTAAATTGGATGTAATTGTTCTAGGATGAAAGTTAGATATTAATGAGGGGAAACTATGATTGCTTTTATTAAGATTTTGATTGATCCATTGAGCATGATAGGGGTCATTACCTAAATAACGTATATTCTTAGAACATTTAGGAAATCAAATTCTTAGAGTTATGGGGAGAAACTTTCATCCATCAAAACAAATACATGGGTTATAAGGAAAAAAAAAAGTATGAATGTTCCTTCACTTGATATCTAAATCTGAAATGAAAACTGGAACCCCATATTTATCTTGACTAATTTTTCTAGCAAACCCAAACATGTGCTTGCATTCTTTTCTCTATGCTATTTGTTTTGGGTTTTTGGGTTGACTAGATTGTTGACTTGTTATAGGACATCTTCTAGAGGCTCAAGGGTTATGATTTATGATGTCATGATGATATCTTTTGTTCTCGATCTTTTTAAACCCAACCATGGTTATGAGATGGCATGCTCTATGGTGTGTGTGGTCTACTAATTGATAATATTTCCAGTCTTCTTGTGTAAGCTGTGATATTGTGTAACCATTCATGAGTTATCGATCAGTTACTAAAGTGTTTATTTGATATTGATGATGTCATGATGAGACATGTATGACTTGACCATTTTGGAGTCTTTGATCAGTATTATTTGCTTGAGATGCTTTTTTGGTTGCTTGTTGAGAACAATGGATAATGTGATTTATTTTGAGATTCCTTACAGTTGCTTGTAGAGAACCGATGGATATTGTGATTATCACTGATACCTTTAGTTGCCAATAGAGAATTTTTGTGGTCATGATTATCAATGGATGCTTTTCAGTTGCTCATGGAGATTTTATGCTCTTATTGTGGTTTATCTTTTGGTATTTTTTCAATCGCTTGTATAGGACTGTGGTGATTTTTTGGTTTATGATTCCATGAGCCTAGGGTAGGTTATCTACTTGTAGTGTAAGGAAGTGGCTTGCAATGGAGGCCGAGGCCCTAAGTGGCTACTAGGGTAACTCATTGTAAGTTGTTTAATAAGTGAAAACATTACACTTAATACTGACTTAAATGAACCTAACAAGATAATTTCTTGTTCTCACCCATGCTTCAAGTGCTAGTACAAACTAGGATGGGAGTAGAGAGAATGCTTGGTTGCAACCTTGCATTCTGTAGTATGCCTCGTCAGTATGAGAGGATACTAGTGGCCAAATAGGGATCACTAGGGGGTCAAGGTCTATAGAGAGACTACCAAGGTAACTCTAGCATGATCCATGTGATGACACTTTCTCGCATACATAGTAGGTTCCTACGTGTCTTGTGTGCCTCTGGGATTAGATGTCAATTTATGTTGGAACCTTTGAGTTAGTATATTTTTAGGATTCTTGGACTTAGAGAGTATTTGTGCTATGTGATTTGATAGCCTATTTGGGACTTGAGATTATCTCCTCAGCACGGTGGGAGTGGGCCATTTAGGGTCCATGCAGTCAGGTGGTAGTGCTTATTCACTCTTACCATTTGAGATCCGTCTGAGACACCGTGGCTAAATCATTCTTTGTTGGCACTTATCATTCGGTTCTTGGATTATGATGATGGACACGTATCCTTATATTAATGATTAGCATATGATAGATGATGTTATTTACTTTGCATGATTAGATTTCTAATGCATATGTTGTAGCATGTTAGATTTCTTTTTGTATATGATGTAGTATGTTTTAGGAGTGACATTCCTACTATGTTAGTATTGATGATCTCTTCAGTGACTTGGGATGTTACGCACGAAGGGATAGCTAGGGCTCACGATGGTCTAATGATGCTATTTATGATTGGGAGGAACCGTGCACTTAGTTAGTTGTGTTTATGATGTATGGTTATCTTTTATGATGGATGTTATGTCTTTAATGATGGTGGATGTATCATGTATGATATTTGGTTTCATTTACTTTATTGTACTTGCATCATGGATTTAGAATAGGATGATGTACTTAATTTTCACACATGCATATTATTTTATGTCTTTCATAGCCTGTGGCATGTATAGTGGATGATTGAGCATTCTGAAATGTAATTTACTAAGGGACATTTGGGACCAAAGTATATTGTTTTAAGAATGTTGGACTTTTCATTATTATATCATGTGGATTTGGTATTAGATGGACTTAATATTAGTTAATTTAAATGTGATTCAATGTTAAGGGATCCTTAAGGAATGTAACTTGTTATGTATGTTTATGTATACTTTCAGTTGAATGTTGTTATTGTTTCCACTACTATGTGCATGTTGTGAATGGTTTAACTTTCATGTTTCAAAAAAAAAAAAATGCTACCAAACTTAGTGAAACTTTAGGTTAATTCTTTTGGATCCCTTTGTAGGGCGTTACACCCTCTAAAGTGACCAGACCTTTAGGAAACTTGTTGGAATTAAGATTCACAATTTGATCTCCATACTGAAATTGTAGCTTAGACTATTTTTTAGCAGAGAAATCTACTTCATTTTGCAAAAAATTAACAATTTGCAAATTAGAATCAAAGACTTGCCAATTCATGAAATTGTCTAGGATGATAGGCCTTATAACCAATTAGATCTATTTTTCCTTTATATTAGCAACATGTTTTGGTATATCATAGTGAACATTCATTGTTGCAAGTCTATCAACATGTTTGTTTTTATTTCTAGGAACACTTTGAATATTGAATGCCTAGAAGCCCTCAACTAGATACCAAACTCTATGCTTATATGAATTAAGAAGGTTGTTCTTTGTGACATTCTAATTTTTGATTTGATTCACAATCACTATCCCCAAATACTTTCAAGAGTTTTATAACACTTCTTTGAGAAAGTTGGAAGCAAGCATTACACTAGCACCTAAACCATTCCTATTACTTGAGCTATCAAATAACATATTACACAATCCATTTGTATCTTCTTGTACTTTCATGAGATTGGGAATAGGGGCACCATCCTTGACTATAAAATAAATTCCAAGGCCTATATCTTTAGCTTCTTGTATTGGGTCAATTTGGAAAGCATTAGCTCATTCATCTAAAAGATAATCAGGAGCCTTTGTTAAGAGCGTAGCATGTTCATAGGTCATGCATTCCTCATATTCTTCATGGATTATAACTTTCATATTTATGGGGCTAGGAGTATAAGTCTCTATGTGATTAAGGGCCAATGGTTCTTCCTTTGTTTCACATTTAGTTCTAAAGAACATGTAGGACCAATTAAATGCAATATAGCCACCAATTGTGTAGTGAAGTCCCTAGATAGGCAAATAGAAAAGTGCAAAGAAAGCTCAACAACAAATATGTCTTATATAATAGTACAATCAGGACATGCATGTAATGCCATCTTTACACCTCTTAACTCCTACTATTGGAACATAACTACCATCCAATTGAATAGCTCCCTTAGACATTAGTTCATATTTAATACCAATAAGATCAGCTACACACCTTGGTGTCACTGAGCTTCTAGCTCTGAAGTCTATCATACAATTATGAAGAAAATTATCTCCTATAATCAAAGAGAGATAAAAGTGGGGAGGCTTAGTATTCTTACTTGTTTCCTTCTTCCTTTATAGGTTGCACAAATCTTGCTGCTCTATCCATGGTAGATGGTCCATTCTACACTTTGATAGTCTTTAATTCATGTTGTGGTAATTCCAATTGAGATGGGATTGCAAGAATATCCCACATAAGAACACTGATATTGGTCCTCTTCATTTGATCTAAAATGTTGAGAGGAGTGTATGTTGACTTGGCTAGAACCTTAGTGACCATAGGTTCTAGTATATGAATGTGAGAAGCATGTGGCTCCTTAGTCTTCTTGCTATTCTGATTTTACAATGGAGCAAAAATATTGTGTTATACATTTGCACTTGTGGCATGTGGAATAGCTTCAAATTTTCAGCCTAATTTGATGAAGAGGATGGAGCATCCTTTGTAGCTCTCCTTTTTCACCTAGTATAATGAGCTATGTCATCATTACCATCATGATTTACATGGAAGTGACCTTTAGGCTAATAATTCATGAAAGTGCAGTCCCCTTGATGTTGAGATTAGAAACCACTAGTGGGCTAATTAGGATCATATTATTGCCCTATTGTTTTCTCTTGTGTAGCCAAGGCTTGAGAAGATTCCTCTTTATGGCATATAAATTTTTCATATGAAAAGTTATAAGCCAAACAATATCCTTGTTCTTGAACCAAATTATTTTGAGCAATGACCATCCTTACTAGATTTGCATTCGTATTTGTAGAGGTTGCATTACCCATGAGTCTATTTTGGCTATATGTATTGTGGTTTCACAATGCATGCCCCATTTCACCTAGAAATGGGGACCCCATTCTTTATTTTTTTGGCTTTCTAGATCCCTAGTCTAGGGTCTGAGTCTTTTTAGGGTTTTTGCTTAGTGTCTTTGGTCAGATCTGGGTCCCAATTCAAAAACCTAGATTCCAAAAATCATCATTAGAGAGGATAAGTCATTTTTTTAAAGTAAAAATGGTGCACTAATGCATCTCCCTAGGTGCACTAGTATCTTGAGATTCAAGAAAAGCACCCAAAGAAGGCATTTCTCCTTGGTGATGTGTAGTTGTGTAGTACCAAGGGGTGCACTAGGTCCTAAGTCTATAAAATCTAGGGATGCCCTACCTCTTCTCACTTACACTTTTTCCTCCAAGCTCTAGTCTTCCATACTAGTGTAGTTAAGTAGGTGCACTAATGCACCTCCACCTACACTTACACAAAAATAAATAGCATTAAAACATAAAGGTAAGGTGTGTAGCTAAGCATCTTTTACAATGCAAAAAAATACCATAAAACATAAAAAACTAAATAAAAATATAAAAGTGCCTAAAGTAAAGGTGCATAGCTATGTGCCTTTATACCCATAAGCATCCCTTAGAAAGAAAAAGGGTATTCATTTAGCATACCCCATGAGGTGCACTAAATGCATACCCTTTTGTGCCTATGTATTCTAAGGGTGTGCACCTAGCACACCCATGAGGTGTGCTAGATGTACACCCTCTATAATAAAAGTATCCAAGTGTTAAGTAGAACACCTAGCACACCTTTGAGGTGCATCAGGTGCACTCTTTTTTTCCCATTTCAGGATAAAATTTGAGTTTTTTGATTTTTTTGAGTTTTGGATTTTTGGTTTTGTTTATGTCAGTATTAGGGTTGATATTAATTGATTTTTATTTTACTCTGGACTAATAGGCATTATTTTTGTGCAGATTCAATGGCATCTTCATCATCCTCCCTTGCTACAAAGATGGTCCCCAAACCCATGGTGTTCAAGTTTCAAGGTGTTTTGGAAAAATCATATTTCCAATATGATTATTTAGAGATCCTAGACACCGAACTTGGTTATATAGACTTGAGAGAATTCCTAGCATTATGCAACAAACCCACAAAAAGGTCCCTAATAATATCTACTTTGATCCAATCAGGACTAGTCAACACAACATCACATCTAGTATTGGTATAGTCCTTAGAGTTGATCATGACACTCATAGAGAATTATGTTTCTAAAGAAAGGGTCATGAAGAGTATAACTAGAGAGATTGTACTAGATCTCCAACCTAAGAACATAGAGAAGGTGTTCCACCTTCGAAGGGTAGACCAGTTCATCAGATTAAAGCAGAAAGATGGTACAAAGAACATGTGGAAGAAGCATCTAAAATCATCTAGTTCTCATACCTCATCGAGAAGACTCCTCTAGGGTATAAAGTAGGCAAAGTGGACATGACAAGAGGTTAAATGAAAGAAGATATTGGATATTTTATCATACTCTTGAGTACAGTCATGGGCTTGCCAGCATCAAGGTACCTCAATATATGGATGGTGTATTTTATTAATGCTATCAAGGTGATGAATATGCCAATTGATTGGGCTTCTATTCTTGGTGAAAACTTGGATGGGCATCTGGTGATGGTTAAAAATAATCGTAAGTTCTAGATGACATCATATTTGGTGTACCTGCTAGCTAAAAGGGTGATGGATTATCTAGGACTCTACAAAAAGGGTGGCATGCAAGATGCAAACACATGGCCCTATATAGTATATCCCTAGTTGGTGAAGAAGAAGCTTCTCAAGTGTAGAAAAGAATATAGGATAGTAAATGATACATTTATATTTGCAACCATCTAATTCATTAAGGGGGATTATTCAAAGAGAATGTCAGAGGACGCAGTGCCAAAGAGTTAAGAAGTTGGATATGGCCCATTACTATAGGACCATTTAGTGTGGTTCAATGGTAAGATATTCCATATTTTGAGCTTGAACGGGATTAGTATCCCTTGGAGGAATATAATTCTCCTTGCCCATATTTTGATAACATTAGAAGAGTGCAATATTTGGATGGCAAGACATTTTAGAATGAAGATGTAATTGAGTATCACTGGATTAATGTAGTAGATGACTATGACATCTATATAAGAGATTATTGTAGGATGAATCTCTATCTAGTAGGTAGTACTTTGAAGATAGTACAATAGGATATGAAGGATGTTCTTGATCCATTGTTCAACAGGGACAAGATTGGTGATTGACCTATCATGAATGATGAGATTGATAGGGAGGAAAACTTGGATATTAATCATAGGGCCAAGAATGTCATCAAATTGACAAATAATTGGATCAAAAGGCCTTTCAAATTGGATCCAATTCCTCAAGCAGTAGTCTTCCATGCTATAGCTTGTCCAACAAGAGGTTGAGAAGCTAAGGTCACAATACCTACATTTATAGCTTAGTCCCTAGTGAGACCAAAAATAGTGCACCAACTTGATAGAGAAGTTGGGTATTATAGGGCTTAGAAAGGAAAAGGAAAGAGGAAGAGAAATTATCCTCAATAAGTGGAGCTAAAAGAGGAAGCAACTCAAGCACCTCCACAGCTAGGGGCAAAAAGTATACAAGGGTTAGAGAATGTGGAAGCTACACAAGCCTAGGATAATCCTCAAGTGCCACCAACTAAATAAGGGTAGGGAGGAGCTAAGATAGAAGTACAATAAATGTCTCCACCTTCTCAACAAGAGGTACAAACCTCCCGCCCACTCCTAGGAGAAGAAAGATCAAGACTCTAATCAAGAGGAGACAAAAGGTGATTAGGAGAGTTATTCCTTTCCCATTATTCTTAGAAGTTATCTTAGAAGGAGAAGAAGAAGAGGATGATGAGGATGAAGAAGATAACCTTCCTTTGAACTAAAGGAATCATCTTTCTAGAGACATAGAGTTGGAATGAAGAAGAAGCTCCACAATTATGCCACCATCCATTCCTAAGTAGCCTATTTAGTCTACTATATTAGAGGATGAACTAAAACAATGGATTGATGAGTAGGAAGGTGAAGGTACTGATGTCTTTCAGATGTCAAATTTTGATTTCATGCTTGTCGACACTGAATTGGTGGGAGAAAAAATAAGAGACACTTCAACTAACTAACCTCAATAGGAGGATTGGATTCAGTTTCCACTTGAGCCACAAGGGCCCAAAGTAGCTCCATCATCACCCAATCAAGTTACATTTTGCATAGATAAAGGATCAACTACTCCTCTTCCTCCAAATAATTAAGAATAATAGATTCAAGTAAAATAGGAGGAAGAGCCACAAAAAGTATCTACCAATGAAGTATTAGAGGAAGGAAAAAAAAGTGACCAAACTCAACAAACTTCCCAAGGCACAGAGGTGAGAACTATGGACTCCATGAATACAAAGAATCCTAGTGTGGATCTCTCACAAAAGGAGAAGACTCCATAGAGGAGTGATAAGGGGAAGAACATAGTAGAGAAAAATCCTTTGTCTTCAAAAGTCAAATCTCCAATGGAGCATATCCCAAGATGGCTAAGAAAAGAGGTGATAAGAAACAAAAGGTGATACTCCACCAAGGAGGAGGATATAAGAGAATTGATTGAAGTGCTTAGAAAACTTGAGTCACTGCTGAAAGATGCATGTGCATTAGCCTTCATCATGAGTGATCAAAACCAATATTTATTTGCTCATATTACTATCCCTCCTGCATAGACAAATGTTGAAGAATTGAATATGAAGGATTATCAAATTAGGGAGTTTATGCTTGGGAAACCCACATTGGAAAATGCAAAGTTGATGTGACAACTGGGATTAAAGAAATGTTGAGGCACTTGGAATAGGATGATACAGAGTTGATAAAACTTTATAAATAGAATGGGATCCTAAAAGGATATTTGAATGAAGTTTTTGGTCCTTTAGATCTTGCAAATCATGAGGAGACTTTGAATGTAGCACTGGAGAAAAGGGATAGGGATACAGTGCAACTTGATCCATTTTTGAGAGCTTGTCAGCAATGGCAAGAAAGTTTTGAAGAGAAAGGTGTATAGATTATGTAGGGAAATATTAAGCTATTACACCATATGAAAAATAATGTGGATAACTTAGTAGCCATTTTGAATTAGGATTTTAGTTTGATGGATGAAGTACATACTTGGGGCAAGGATTTGCAAGCACTACAGGCAATCAAAGGCCAAAAGTATCAGATGTTAATGGATTTGTATACAGTAGAAGAAGATAAGATTGATATTGGATAGAGAAGATTGTGGATGGAAATAAATTGATGGATAAATTACATGCAAATATTTGTAAGCTCAAGGACCAATCCCAAGAGAAAATTTTAGAGGAAGAGAAACATTATAGTGATGCATGTTTACATATTTTTGAGGATGATGTAAGGGAAAAAAATGATATATGTAGAAGTAGTTGTTGAATAGTTCCAATTTTTTTTGAAGAAGCTTCTAATGATGATGACATTAGATAAGCATTTAGAATGGAAGAAGGGTTATTAGATTTATATGTTAAACTAGGAGATTTTGTAGAGACTCACATTAAGGTGGGCAACTACACATAGAAAGTGAAGGACAAATATGAAGCCTTAGATTTTTTAGATGTAGCTCAAGTCACCAAGATTGTTAAGAAGTTCAAGGGAAAATACCCAGACATAGCTCTGGTATAAAGGGGAATAAAACCTAGAATCCAACATTTTAGTTTTGACACTTGGTGAAATTTTGCAATTTTGGACCTGCTTCCGAGTTGTGCAGGTGTGCCAGGTGCATTGCTTCCAAGGTGTGCTTTTTTAGAGGTGCACCAAAAGTTTTTGAAGAAGTTAGAGGTGCACCAATAGTTAACTACTATTTATAAATTTAGAGCTTTTCATGCATCAAAAACACATTCTGATGACAATTTAACTCCCATAAAAACCTAGTGAAGATGGATATTCTATTTTTGGCACTTCCAGATACTCCTACATCATCTAAAGGCTTTCTTCTTCTTATTTTCTCATGCTTTCTTTGTTTTAAGAAATGTAAAGGCTCATGCATCCATTTAATGATATGAATATGGATAGAGTCCTGCTAAGCACCTGTTAGAGTGTCAATTTGTACATAAATAGATTTTTTTGGATTAGTTTAGAAGCATATGTTTACATTAAGATATCTCTCTCTCTCTCAACAAAAATTGAGGAGAATATTTATTATAAATTTGGGAATGTAATATTTATTGCAAGTCACCATTATTTTGATGCAAATATATGCTATTGGTGCTCACATTTGAGTGTAGTGATTCTTGCCTAAGAGTGTTATATTTTGTGGATTTATGTTCATGGAATGTAATTGAGCCAATAGTTTTATTGCATTGTTCTAGTTGTGCGATCTTTTAATTTTGGTGTTTTCTATGGGTCTACAAATTCTACTGACATACTTAGTTCAAGAAGAGATCACCATATTGTTCCTACATAACTTTTCATTGCATGAGCACATTTTACATGGCCTTTCAATTTGATGAAAAGTGAAACATCTTACGATTACTAAATTTCCATCGACATTGTGCTAGTGGAATTAAGGAAGTGTTGCTCCTATTTTTATTGGTTACCCACCAATCTTTTCAAAGGCTTAACTTGTAGACATGTTGTTTCCATGGCTTATGTCCATTAGGATCTTACTTTTCATGTTATTGTCTTAAATTTCTTGTTACCCTATCTTCATTATTTTCTTTACTAATTGCTTGGTTAAATTAGGAATTCATATAGTTGCACTATTAGATTGCATTCATCATAAAATAGAAAAATGCAAAAAAAAATTTTCTTTTTTTGTGTTGTTTTTATTTTGAGATAGTAAGTAGATTCAAAATCTTATCCAAATTGTTTAAGAACCAACAAAGGCCTTATCATGAACACTCACATTATCTTCAACTCAACAGATTCTAGTAGGTCATAAAATCATCTAGAACCTTGGAGATAGTCCCAAATTAACTTTTCAAGAGAGGAGTTTGAAAGGATTCCTACTATTAAACATCATGAAAAATGATAGCTCTTAGTGGAATTAAGGGAGTTCTTCTCCTATTTTCATTGGTTACCTAGTGATCTTTTCAAAGGCTTAACTCATAGATGTGTTCTTTTCGTGGCTTATATCCATTAGGATATTTTTTTTGTTATTTTCTTAAATTTATTGTTACTTGATCTTTGTTATTTACTTTAATAATTGCTTGGTTAAATTAGGAATCCATATAGTTTCATTGTTAGATTGCATTCATCATAAATTAGAAAAATACAAAAAAAATATATTCCTTTTTTGTGTGGTCATTATTTTGAGAGTGCAAGTAGATGCAAAATATTATCCAAATCATTTAAGAACTAGCAAAGGCCTCCTCATTATCAATCACATTTATATTCAATTGAGTTGATTCCAGTAGGTTGCAAGATCACCCAGAACCTTCGAGTCAATCCATACCTAGTTTCTTTAGGAGATTCAACTTGCTTAGGTTCATCTAATTTATTAGTTTCCTTGTCTTGTACAACTTTTTAGATTTATAATAATATTGAATGGATTCAATCTTATCATCAAATTTATCTTTTTCTTTTAGATCTGATCCACTTTCAAGTTTCTTTGTAGACATGTTAAATAGGTAACTAAGACTAGTCTTATCATAGGTAGGTCTTTGTATTTACATTTGTTCATCAAGATTCTCTCTACTAGAATAAATATTTATAAGATATACCTTGCTTTGAGTTAGTTCACCTTTCACAATAGTGTTGTACTTTTGAATTTCTTCATGATTTGCTTTTAATACTTCAAATTTTGATGTCCTATTTGCTAGATTGGCTCTAAGATCTGAATTTTTAGTCTTCAAGTTAGATTCAACTTTTCTAGGATCATTCTTCAAACTCAATTTTATATTTATAATCTTCAATTCATGCTTCAATATCTTGTATTCTATTTTTAGCTTTGAATATTCATCATCACCAATTTTAGATTTAGTAGATTCAGGCTTGGATTTGAGATGTTGAATCTTGTCCTTTAGTTGTCCAATGCACACTTTGGAGTCTACATATCTATTTCTCAATTTATCTCTTTCTTTAGTAAGGAGATCAATTTGTTCAAGTGCATCTTCAAGATTCTTCATCAACTATTCCATATCGATAGGGATTTTAATAAAGTTGTTAAGCCTCTTTTGAGTAACTGTTCTTTGATAGCAATTGTTAGAAATAGGGAATCAATATTCTACTAATTTTTGTTACCAACTACATATTATTTATTAGTTTGAACCATGCATAAGAAATACTAGGGGGGGTGAATTAGTATTCTACAAATTGGATATTATTGTTATAAATAGAGAGAGGTTGGTGAATCACTATTCTAAAAACTTTTGTTACCAACTAGATATTATTTATTACTTTGAACCATGCATAAGAAAGTAAACAAGTAATGCTGAATAGTAAGAGTAACCATGCACAAAGAGAACTCATAACACCATATTTTGTTAACTAGGGAAACCCTAGCCAAGGGAAAACTCCGGTGGAAATGATGCCCACAAAGATATACTAATATTTATATTCCTTGTTAGAGCATGGACCTTGTTAGGAGTTTATAAACACATTTAGTACATAAGAGTCCCTGTTAGGATACTTTGAATCCATGTTAGGAAATTTCAAACCTCGAGTTGTGGTACAATGGATGCAAGAAGAGGTCACTATCCAAACATGCACTTTCAATTATAAGAAGAGCTCACTACCAAAACAAGTAATTTATCCTTTAACTTCCTTGAGTACACAAGTATAAATGCTGTAATTTTTTTTATCTAATCTCTGACCTCAACTTGATCTCGAATCACAAAATTACGTTATCAAAAACTCGCTTCTGCATATGATACAAAACTTTGCATTCATATATTTTGTACATAACTTCACAAAAAGCTTCTCCAAATAATTTCACATGATGTATTTGCATAAATAACATGCCTTTTCAAAAATTTCTACTAGGTTGGCTAGGACCAAAATAAACTTTCCAATTTAGATTAAACTGTTGGCATTATGTTGTATTTGTCATTAGTGACAACACTTATTCAATTTTGAATGCTTATCGAGCTCATCACTCAGTCCATAGTTCATACCGAGCATTTAGTAGTTACCTTGTAAGTTCAGTAGTTAAGTAGTTCACACCAAGCATTCCTGAGGCTACCGAGTGAATGTGCAATTCAACAGTGTTTACCAAATAGATAATGGTCATCGAGCTTCATAGTATCTACCAAGCCATCAATTTGCGTGATATGCAACTAGTTTCTACCAAGTAATGGATGTGTAATGTTTACTAAGTGATAGCAAGGTAAATGAAGGTTTTAGTATTTACTGAGTAACACTATATCTATAGAGTCTCCAATGGTTATCGAGTTCCAGGCTATGTTGTGTGATTAGTATGGATTGAGCTTCTACTTCTACTAAGTGCATGATGATGCTGAGTAATGCAGTGGATGCAAAGTATCAGAAGGTCACCAAGTCAGCTTGAAGAGCCCAAGTTTTTTACTATTTGGATGACTCAGTAATATTTGTTTACTTGTATTTTAGCCAACCTTGCAATTGTAATTATTGGAATGGTATTTATGTAATGTATTGTATCATTTGAAACTACTATTATTGTCATGATATGTCAGGGAATGGATATGTAATGTCACAAAAGAGTAAATGTGAATCAACAACAAAATATAGTATTTAGAAAGGTCATCAAGGAGTAGCAAAGACATATTAGTCACAAGAGGTGATCTGTGCTTCAAGATCTATTCAACAATAGATCTACTATTTTCATCCTAATAGGTGAATCCATTTTCTAAATCCTTTAACAAGGTAGACTTAATAGTCTTTGTATAAATCTCCTAACAAAGTGCATACTTCATTGTATGTTTGTAAAACCTTTAACAAGGTGGACCTAGTAGCCCAAATTGCTCTTAATAGGGCATATCATTAGAAGTGGTCAATGTAAGCCCTAACATGCCAAATTTATGCTATAGTAGTGAAGTTTTGTGGGTATCATCCCCACCCCAATTTTACTTTCTATTTGGAAGGTTTTTGGGTACCCAAAATACTATGTTTATGTGTTATGAATGTTTATATTTTCTCATGCATACAATAAATTAGATGAATGAATGATGAATGGTTTATGTGGTTAAGTGCTGAATTGATTTAAAGTTATTGAGGTTACTAATTCACCCCTCCCCTCTCAGTAACCTAGCTAGTCTTAAGTATTTCCAACAATTGGTATCATAGCTCTATGGTTCTTAAGATAAAGTTTGATAGCTTGAGTAAAGATCAAGGACAATGGAGATATTCAAACTTGACAAAGCTATTGAGAATGAAAAGCTAGACCTAAAAATGGACAGAGCTTAACTTAAGGAAGAAAAAGAGCATCTTTCCCAATCTTTAAAAAGAAGGAAGGAACTTGCAAAAAAAATGAATGACCATTAGTATGTTGAAGAAAATATTGAAGATTGTTTCTTATCAAGTATCTTAGATGAAGCCAATGAGGCAATCAAAGAACTCCTAGCAAAGAATGGCTCTTTGCAAGAAGAGGTAAGACAATTGGAAAGAGAACAAGAAGTTTAGTCAATAAGAATGTGTGAAATATTAAAACAAAGGAATAAGGCAAGTGAAGACTTGGAGGCAAGGAACAATGCAAATCAAAATCAATCCCTTCAACAAGAAATTATTATCAATCAACTCTCCAATGCTAATGAGGAAATCATGAATCTGAGATCTAAAAGTGAAAACTTAAGGAGTGATCTAATCACTAAAAGATAGATCAATGAAATATTGAAAGCTGATCTAATCTTCAAAAAGAAACTCAATGAAAGTATGATGAAATCATAGGTAGATATGGATCAATTAAATCAATAAAGCAAGTAGAATCTCTATAGGCAAAAAGGTAAAGCAGGACTTGGTTACAAAGAAGAAGGTGAATCTTCCAAATAAGGTACCCAAAGGAATCAAAGACCTACTTGCAATCATTGTGGTAAATTAGGTGATACATGAAACAAATTTTGGAGCAATGGAAAGGAAAAATTCAATGAAAATTCTACAATTGCAGTAAACATGGTCATAAAGCTAATGAATGCAATGAAAAACCAAAATTTGAAGGTAAATGTCATAAATGCAAGAAACAAGGTCACAAGTCATCTGAATGCAGATCCAAACCATTCAATCTAGCTAAAATTTTTTTCAAAGCAATATTTGGTTGGGATTACAACACTTGGTGTAGGTGTCACTATTGTGGAGAATATGGACACATTGGCATAGACTGCACAATGCATCACTTAAGAAAGAGAGATTCAACAGTAAGATGTTACACTTGCATTGAAATTGGTCATATAGCTAAAGATTGCATGAACATAGGAAGAGTGGAATATGAGAAGAATGCTAAAGCTAATGACATCAGGAAGTAGATGAGACAATAGTGGATTCCTAAATCTACTGAGCAGAATAGTTCAAATGATGGCAATGTCACTTAAGAAGTGGGTGACTCCACCATTTCCAATTAGATTCTTCTAAGGAGGCACTGGAACTATATCTTCAAGCTATATCTTGAGTAGTTCCAAATGGAAGAAAGAAAAAGATCCAAATCAGTATTTTAGATACAAAAGGATCACTTGACTTCAATTCATACTGAGCAAGGTTAGTCACAAACTCAACCGAGCTAGGTTGGGAGCAATGTAAGTTTGTTTGATCATCGAATCCCAAGTTTCTACCAAGCTAGTGAATGGATGATAGTCTATAACACACTACGTCAATATGGTACCTAGCAATTATGGAAAATTTTTATCAAAAGGGGTAGAATTAAACTCCATTTTTCATCACATCTTCAGTATTCAAAGAGAAAAGAGATTTCCAGGTGCACACAAGTATTTCCAAGTGATTTCAAGAAAATTTGCAACTAAGAAATTCGTTTGAAAATTTCCATCACTTATCAAGTAGCAATGAGATTTAGAAGCACGAGCAAAAACAAGGCAAAAAGGGGTTCAGAGATGTTGGTCAAGGGTGTAGAGTGGAAAGCACCAAGTTTCAAACTTGTTCTAGCAGTGGCAGAGGCACTTGACTTTAATGGTGCACAATCCCAAATTCCACCAAAGTTATTGTTAATTAATGACATCTAAACTCATTTTAAGTGTTCAATTTGGGAAATAGGAACCCTAGAAATGGATAGTTCTTTGGAGGAAATGTGTGTTGATGGCTCATTGAAACTCGAGCACAAGCATCTTGAAACAAAAGGGTTGACACATATCACACACTTGCCAAGAATTTTTTAGATAAAATAGTTTAGGTATATTCTTAGCCACATACACAATGGTCAATTATGGTTAGAGCAGCCTGTATTGATAACCAAAAAGATGATTCACAAGATTACTGGCCTTCCCATACCGAGCAAAGCAAAATCTACCAAAACCCTAGGTCAGGATGAACTCCAAAAGAAAACCCTAGCTGAGTGGGATGGTAGAGGTTCAAAAATTAGCACCGTTTCTGATGTGGAGTTGAGGTTTGGTATCCATGTAATTGCCCACAAGATCCAGAGTTCTAGTTGTTTAAATAGTGTGCCATGTGAGGTAGTGGACTTAGCGTTTAAAGTTGTGAAGAAGAATATGTAATTTGATTTATCAGAGTTACTACTCAAATAATTAAACAAGAATATGGATAGCATCTGGACATCAAAGAACAATCCTTGTAAATTTGATTCTTTATTGACATGAATTTTATTTTATGTACAAAAATTCTTTCCATCCAAAAGTTCTATCATGTGGAGAAAGGATGTTCCCATTTTGTATCAGATAAATGAGTTTATTTCAGAAATGGGTGTAAATTTTGATAGCATTATGGACAATTATTTCAAATATTTTCAAAGAAAGGATGAACAATAGGTTCAGGATTTCTCCTAAACTTGTTGAGGATTATAAATATGATGTGCATTTCATGTAGACTATGATAGAGTATACATTCAAGCAGTTAGGCCTCGAGTTGCATGGGTGAAACCTCTTCCTTATGAGGTCAATATTGATGAGACCAAAGACATCATTGAAGCATTGGTAAATGAACTTGTAGACCCTAAGCAACCAATATTTGGCACATATGAAGATGCAAAAGCTAGAATTGTACTAGAAATTAAGCTATCTCAAGCAATCAACAAAGGTAAGAGGAAAATTGCTAAGATGAAAACTACCACTGGTCCCTTAATGCTTACCAAGGGAAAAGGAGAGGATGAAGAAGAAGAAGAAGAAAAAGAAGAAGAAGGAGAAGAACAAGAAGCTAAAAATAAGGTAGAGCCTACAAAGAAGAAGGGCGGGGTAATTTTTACTAGGCCACCAAAGGCCTCCAAAGATATTTTCACTAGAAGAGGCAAAGGAAAAGAAAAAGGTGAAGTTATGTTTAGTAAGCCTCCACTTACCTTCCAGGAAAGGCTAAAATAGATGGAAGAAGGAGTTGGCATCACAAAATTCAAGGCTTTAAAGTTTGAAACTAGAACTGATGCCAAGAAGATGTAGATTGAGGAACTGGTACTTACCAAAATGGAAAAGTGGAAATATTCCCTAGACCAGATTTCTCCTCAAATCTCAAAGGAATTATTGGTTAGATTGCAACCAAGGTGGGAATCAACTACACAAACAACCAAGGATATCTATGAACAATCTTTAAGGAAACTATTGCCAAATCTTACTGATGCATAAGTAAAGGCAACCATGAAGAATAATGAAAGTAAAATGATGATCATATTCCACATATGTTTGATTTTAATCAAAGATATTGAGCATGTTGTAAGAGATGCAACAAACATGTGGAAGAATATCTATCATTTGCATAAGCCTAGTGATGATCTAGTTGAGATCAAGGATGATGAGGGTGATAGTAATGATTAAGAAGATGATAGCACTCCATGCGCTACTGTTGATGTTGAAGACTATCAGGTACTAAGGGTTGATGATGAAGAGAAAGAGGAAGAAGCTAAAGAGGAAGACAAGGACTAAGAAAATGAAGAAGATGACCCAATGAAAATTATAGTAGAAGTCATTGCTTCCCTTCCTCACTCTCCACCTAAGCTAGCAACATCATCAAGGTGGGAGTCAGCTTCAGTAGGATTGATTGCAACTACATTAGAAATATCATCTGCTCCTACCACCTCATAGCTCTAGGTATCTTCAACGGAAGTATTAGTTACTTCATCTACCAAGCTACAACCCTCTTCATCAGCACTCAATAAATCTACCTCAACAACGTGCACAACTGCAAATTCTACAATTGTATCAACTTCTAATGTAGCTTATTCAGTAAGTTTGCCAGTTTGTTCTACAATTTTGTCTACTACAACTTTCACTGCACCAATTTTTGTTCCAATTAGTTCTTCAACTATAAATATTCCAGCTTGCACATTACCTATTGGTACATAATTTTTGGGAGGCACATCAATTTTGGATATAGTTGCTACTTCTTTTAGTTTCCCTTTAGTTGGACCCATCCAAGTTTTTATTGCTAGTCCAACTACTTCAACTATTGTTTCCATTTCTAAATCCAAGGAAGTAAGCACATAAGTAAAACCAAAGACTCCTTTAAAAATTTTGCTTACTCGCAAGACAATTGATGAAGACATAGACTTGGATAAAGAAATTGTTATCCCTAAGATAGATTTGGACACTGCCACAGCCAATGAAATGAGATTGGTTAGTTAGCTTGTAGAGAAAAAGGCAAGGCAAAAGAAACAAGGAGAAGAGAGAGACAAAGAATATACAATAATTGAGAATGCCAAAAACATAATTATTGAGGCTATAGGTGTTGATGTTGATCCATCTCAACACATTTTGTTACAATTAGAAGAGGCTATAAATAAGTTCAATGAGGACACTTCTGGTCAAGAGGAGCTCATTGAGAAGGTAGAGAAGAAATTTAACAATAAGGTGCTTGAGCACATTGCTCAACACATTGCAATAAATCAGGTAGAGTTATCCTCAATTTTGAGCAACCTTGAACAATCCTTCACTAATGTGGCATCACTTTTTGGAAAGCTTTGTGATGTTATTGAGTATACCAAGGATATTAAGGAGAAATTGAATAAGATTGATGTGGACATGAAGGATAGTGCTCAAAGGTTACAACTTGACCCCAGTTCAAGCTTAGAACATCACATGAAGGTGAAATTTTTGTTAGAAATGTAGGAAAAGCTATTTAGAGAGGAAGTTAGAATCAGGTCTACACTAATTGATATTTAGAATACGATCCTTCTAGTTATGGACCCAATGCAAAAACATATTGCATATTCAAAAACATTGGTCCAAGATAACAATTTTTAGTAGCAGATCATATGATCAAACTTTCTACAAAAGTTCAAGTGGTCCTCTCCACCTGCACAATTTTGCAAGATAATTGGGATAAGAATTTGGCTCTTATTCTCAAGGTAAACTTCAATTTTCTCTCACATTTTGATGTCTCTATTTGAATATATTGCATATACCCTTTGGCATTATTATCAAAAAGGAGGAGTATGAGATGAACAAGGGAGAGAATAGGGAGAGTAAAAATATTTTTGGAGAAGTCAAAAGAGAAAATGAATTGATATATGTATAGATAAAAGCTATGTATATATTATACCATATTTATGGGGGAGATATGTAAGATATGTATATACAATAGCTTTACAAAGATCAATTTTGAAAAATCAAAATCAGAATGTCAATGTACACAAGTTTTGGCTCATAAGTGTTTTTGTCACTAATGCCAAAGGAGGAGATTGTTGGAATTATGTTATATTTTTCATTAGTGAAAACAATTATTCGATTCTAAATGCTTACCAAGCTCATCACTTAGTCCATAGTTTATACCGAGCATTTAGTGGTTACCTTGTAAGTTCAACAGTTAAGCAGTTCACACTGAGCATTCCTGAGGCTATCAAGTGAATGTGTAATTCAATAGTGTTTACCAAATAGATAATAGTCACTGAGCTTCATAGTATCTATTGAGTCATCAGTTTGCATAATATGCAACCAAATTCTACTGAGTAATGGATGTGTAGTGTTTATTGAGTGATAGCAAGGTAAATGAAGGTTTCAGTATTTATCGAGTAACACTATATCTATCGAGTCTCCAATGATTACCAAGTTCTAGGATACATTGTGTGATTAGTATGGATTGAGCTTCTACTTCTACTAAGTGCATGATGATGCCAAGTAATGTAGTGGATGCCAAGTAACAAAAGGTCACCAAGTTAGCTTGAGGAGCCTGAGTTTTTTACTATTTGGCTGACTCAGTAATATTTGTTTACTTGTGTTTTAGCCAACCTTACAATTGTAAATATTGGAATGGTATATATGTAATGTATTATATCATTATTAACTACTAGTATTGTCATGGTATGTCAAGGAATGGATATGTAATGTTAGAGAAGAGTAAATGTGAATTAGTAATAGAATAGAGTATTCAGAAAGGTCATTAAGGAGCAGCAAAGACATATTAGTCACAAGAGGTGATTTGTACTTCAAGATCTATTCAAAAATTAAGTTGTAAGTTAGATCTATTATTTTCATCCTGACAGGTGAATTGGTTTTCTAAATCCTTTAATAGGGCAGACTTAACAGTTTTTGTATAAATCTCCTAATAGAGTGCATACCTCATTGTATATTTGTAAAACCTCTAACAAGGTGGACCTAGCAGTCCAAATTGCTCTTAACAGGGTAGATCATCAAAAGTGGTTAATGTAAGCCCTAACAGGCCAGATTTATACTACAGTAGTGAAGTTTTGTGGGTATCATCCCCACCCCAATTTTACTTTCTATTTTGAAGGTTTTTGGGTCACCAAAATACTGTATTTATGTGTTATGAATGTTTATATCTTCTCATGCATGCCGTAGATTAGATGAATGAATGATGAATGGTTTATATGGTTAAGTGCTAAATTGATTTAAATTTTTTGAGGTTATTGATTCACCCCTCCCCTCTTAGTAACCTAGCTAGTCTTGTGTATTTCCAACATAAACATCTAGGATGTGATCCCTAATTGGTCAAGAAATTATTTTGCAAACAAAATAATTCCTTTACCTTTCATTTTCGTGTTCTAGTCAATCTTAAATATTTCTTTTTTGTACTATCCTTACTGATGTCCAAGGTTATACACATCATCATCAACATGTACACTATTTCGATATAACTCCTCTATCAGAAATAACAATGTATATACAATTTATACTTCAAGTAATGTTCTTTGTTCCTGTCTAATAAACACATAACTATATTCACTAGAACTTGAATAAAAAGAGTCAGATTTAGTATTCCTACAAACAATGCTAACCACATGATCAACCCACTTCACTCTACCTCCATATAACCTTGCTAGTCATAATATGATGTCAGCAACAGGTTACATACAAAACAATACATTACTGTAAACTAGTTTCATACTTAGGCAATTTTTTGAGTACCAAAAAGCTAAGTATCTTTATTTCTAAGGTTTTCTACAAGCATATATCTCATGCATTTCCATTAATGAACATTTTTACATATCTACATATAGCCAATTGTCAACAAGGATGGGGGCCATTGTAGGTTGCTGCATAGGAATATCTAGGAATAGAGGCTTTGAAGGCCTAAGAGCTAGCTTTCCCCTTGCATTAGAGTGTTTTCTACCCTTATAACAATTTCATAAGTATCTAGAAAAGTGTCACCCCCCATGGTTGGCAACGTGGTAGCAATTTCACCATTGAAGGCTTTAAGATAGTGCAAGAAAGAATTACTAGGAGTAGGCTTCACTACAATAGGGATTCTATCCTATAATTTTTAGAATCTATAATTGAATTATTTCATAAACTCATGAGGTTCTCTCTTTATTGTAGTTAGTTATTCCAAAAGTTATAGATGATCACTATTGTCTTCTAAATGCTTGCACAAATTTTCTCCTAGCTCATCCTAGTTATGGATATTGTGTGGTAATTCTCTATACCATTGTGAGGATTTTCCCTTAAATGATGAAGCTAACTATATAACAAAAAAATCATCCTTTGTAATACCATGTATATTGTAGATATTTGAAACTACCTGAATATGTTCTATTAGGAAAATTGAGTTTCACTAGCAAAATCTGGTAGAATCTTAAGAGAAGATATCGAGATATGATGTATTTGAGCTAAAATAAGAGGGTTTCTAGTGTTAAAGGTAGAAAAAACCTAATTTCTAAGGAGGATCATGTGAAATAGTGATCTATTCAAATGAAAAGATGGTGCCCAAGGCTATGATCTATCAACTGGAGGAGTAGAAAGAGATCTAGAAGGTGTATGTGCTACTTCTAAACTCCTAACTAGTTATAGAGAGTCTTTTCCTTTTTATTCTATGATTTGAAAATGAAAGCTTAGTAAACTAAAAATTACCTCTAGAAGATTCCTTTGTTTGAACCTTGGGCATGAACTATGACAATTCTGGTATGAAAACTAAGATATAGAGATGAAGTCACAAAGTTCTTGAATGTTAGCCTCTTGAAGGGTGAAATGCTAAGATCAACACTATCTTCTCAACATTAAAGTTGAAGTCCTTATTTTTATACCAAAAAACTAGTATACTTTTAGTAAGCTTGAATGTAGTTCCACTAGGTGTGCCAAACATTATTGACACAAAGGTTTGCACCCTTGCTTGAGGTATGACCCTTAAGTGACCTTGTCTAACATGGAAACAACCTCCAAGTGCGGGACTTGCACTCTGAGGTTGAATCTTTAGAGAAGGAAAAATTTCTCACTATCAAGGTGAACCTAAACTACAACTTGAGAGGAAAAGGGAGAAGGAGATCTATAATTAAATATGCATAAAGAGAAAGGGAGTGATTCACCAAATAGATTGTTTATCTATTTCCTCCAATAACTGCACTAAAATTAAATAGACTATACAATACATACCACTATCTATATTCTTTCAACCTTAACACCATAAAATAAGCCATAAAATCAACATAACCATGTAAGGAATACAATAGATTCACTTAAAAATTAGTTAATTGAAGTGAACATAACATAAGATGCTACAATCACTAAAATACATCCAAAAAAATGAGGCATAATAGATTGCACAAATTTAACTAGTTGAGAGTGGATGAAATAATAACAATTTCTATTGAATAAGAGGAAAAATCATTTACAGAGAATAAATTTGCAAAATATTAGAGAAAAGAGATCCCGATAATAATAACAAACCTTTCCTTTATGGGGTGCAAGCATAATCTAGATATAACCTTGAGTTCAAACTCCAAAAATAATGGAGTTGAGGTAACAAAATACATAATAAATGAAGAATCAAAAATAAATCTAATCATGAAGTACAATCCAATGCTCTATGTGACAAGAAAAGATACCAAAACAAGTGTACCCAACCACAAGAGAATAAATCACCAAAAATCTAACCATTTCATGCATTAAAGACATAGAGTGCATTGGTGTCATGCAAAAAAAGCCCAAGAAGTCACTTGACATTAAAGAATAGGCTCTGATAGAGTGTCATGGCCACATGAAGTTGATTCATACCATTGGAAAAAACACAATGAGGGATAACATGACATGTTATCCACCCACAACATATAGGGTTGAATGCGGGGGGAAATCTGATTTCCCTAAAATTGAACGATGGCCATTGATGAAGGTCTTCATTTGAAATGGATGGTCCAGAAGTAGCAAGAATTTCCCCAATGAAGGAATTAAGATACAACCATCAATCAAGGTTCTCCCTTCAAAATGGATGACTAAGATGCAGTGAAGAAACCCCCAATATATGCTGAATCTGATGGCCATCATGCAATTCTAGGCTTCAAAGCTTTGTAGAGACTCTGTAGTATGAAGAAACATTAAAATGATGATAGTTGGTAGCAACTTGCACTTTCATGAGATGAGAAGACCATCTCATGAAAATAAACAGTCATTGATTTACTTTACTATTTGACAAAATAGATGATGATCTTTTAATCTTCCACTAAATCTCTATAGTTGATCTGTATAAGTGCATGTTGGGATAACTTAAGTGCTCAAGATGGGTTTCTCTAGCATGTGGTGGAATTTTAAATTTTTGGACCTTTTCAAAATATTATAGTGTGATGAAACTCCATAATGGAGATGTGACAACATCTCATATAATTTTTGGCTCTGAAGCATTAAAGAAATATTGCTATATGAGGATATACTAGAATGGTGACATGTTGAAGCATAATGTTGGAAGTACATGGACCAACCATGGACAACAAAAATCTGCCACCTGCAGACCCACAAAAGTTGAGCTGGTAGATGTGGACAAATTGACATTAACATAACTCTACTAATTCTAGACTCATAGAGCCAACTCGACTAGAGTACTCATCATACATGGTGCACTCTTGCATGTTCATGAGGATGAATAGGTATATCATGAAAATAAGAGAGTTATTGATCCTTTACCACATGGTGCAATTTTGGGTTTTGAAGCCTTGCAAAAATATTAAAACATGAAGAAACTCTAGAATGGAGATATGTGGCAATATCTCACCCTGTCAAGAAGATGGGCAGATAACTCACAAAAACATGAGAGCCATTAGATCTTGTAGCCAGTCATCATGATCAAGAGAAAATTGAGCTAACTTGGTCAAAAGAGGATACTGCAGCCTAGTAAAAGAATAAACCTAGTCAATGTGGTCAAAGAAGGGACTAAGCTAACATGAAATGTTAGCCACCAACTTTAGTGTGATGAAACACTACAAAGAAAACAACCCATTGAATGTCTCTCTGATTAGATATCTGTGATGGGTTGAATGGAGGTGAAAATAGCCAATAATGATCTAACCTTATAAAAAGAAATCCGCTTACTATTCTTTGTCTTACATAATAATTTAATAATATTCTAGAATTCATATAGACCTTTACACACTTGTATGTAAATCTTGAACAAAACAATATTTTCAAAATTTCTCCAAAGAGTTCCTTTGTATTTTGGTTCTTAACAACATATCCAAAAAAAATGTAATTCAATAGTTGAATTGAAAGATATGGCCACCACACTGAGACTATAGTTTCTATTAAAATCACACAATCACCCTCAACAACTTGACAATTTTGTTCATCCAAAACATATACTATCAACAAGCTTAGTTTCTACAAGTTTTATGACATGTAATACATATATCCCCTTCACCATGCTCAATTTTGGGTTTTGATGCACATGAATGTAGAAGGAAACTACATCTAATATGTCTTAGGTCTCATAAAGAAGGGTTTTGGATAGGCTTGATTCCTAACTCAATATCTTTGTCTACACAAAACCAAATAAAGTGTTACAGAAGATAAAATAAAAAAGGATTATATTCTCTAACAAGATGTATGCAATATTCCAAAGAAACTATCTACTATAAAAATAATTTTGTAAACAATCCCAAGATAACTATAAACCAATAATAAAATGTATAAATATTAGTTTTTATTAATTTCAACATCTTACACACCATCTCCTCTACCAAATTTGACCATTAAAAACATATATAAAAGGTATTCCTTTCTCAAAATTGATAGCCATCCTTTCGACATCCCAAAAAACTAATCTTTTAGTCAGTTGGATTGATAATTCAAATGTTGTCAACATAACAATAAAGTTGTTAATGTGACAACTTAATATTTCACACTATCATTTTTGTATTGTCTTAGTATATTCAAATGGTCTCTCATAGACATTATAAACTCCAAAATATAAATTTAATATCTAACTTTACCCTTAGGCTCACCTATTATTCCTTAAGACCACATTTTTCAAACTTGACAACATTTGAATACATTGATACATTTTAATCCTTATTACATTAAAATGGCTCTAATGGCCATGATTACATCATAAATTGACACTTTAGGTCTTATTTGATCTTCATTATTCACAAGTCCTCAAATGACCCATAGTTCTCATTTAAGTACCTTAGAAGTACCTATATAATTTTTTATTATAAATTATAATCTTATTAAAGTTCACATCTTGTACCTTTAACCTTGCTTCAATATGCACCACCAAACTAGATGCTTTTCCCTTCATCTTCACTCTGAGCTTTCTTTCTAAGGCTAAAACCTCAAATATTATCTTTCTATCCAACATCCTCCACCCATATAAATACCTATAGTGTTTGTAAATTCTTATCCAAAAGATAACTCCATATATCCTGAAAAATATTTTCAACTAAATCTATCTCCATGCTTGGCATATTTCTAATTATTTTGGTCTTCATATTACTAATCAACATTACAAATTCATTCTTCTTAGACCCTTCATCTTCTAAGACCTCCATCACTCGTTAGATTTCAGATCAACCAACATAAGAGTTCCCTATTGTCTTGTACCCTCATTAGTAAAACGTTGTCTCCTAGATTGAGGTTTAGGTTGACCTCAACCCAAGGAATTTTATGTTTGTATTTGAGGATATTTTTCCTTGGCATCCATAGAAATTTTGGGATTTTTAATTTGTGTTCCTGTCTAGTATAATTAACCCTTTTTATTTTTATTTTTATTTTTTTGTAAAAGGAGGTTCACTCACTTCTTTTGGAAATCATTGTAAACTACTATGCACACAAGCTATCAATTACACCACACTTTCAAGTATACAAGTCATCATATGCAAGAAAAATTTCAAGGTACATTCAAAAAGTTTAAGCCTAGAAACAAATTATTCTTGAATTCCCTCATTTTCATGTCATCATTTATGCACTTGCTTTTCAAGATCTAGCTTCATTCTTCATTGGAGATAATGGAGTTGTCATCAAGGAGGGAGATCTACATCCATAAGCCTTGCACACACATTAAAATAATTCAACTCTTCAAGCATTCAAGAGAATATTATGTTCATAGTTCTATGGTTTGATACTTGTATATCTATTTCATTTTTGGAGGCATCCTAAAATATAATTTTATATCATATATCAACATACAAGCATTCATACATCTTTGTAGATAGTAGATTTAGATCAATCCATAGGGATGGAAAGTAAGGTGAATATTTTTAGATTTCTCTTAGTTTTACATGATTTATCATTTCAAGGTTCATGCCTAAATTAATTCTTGACCAAGGAAATACCTCCCTCCAACAAAATCCATTTTTCATATATGTAGAAGTAGATCTACAAGTTTTTGGAGTAGAAAATTCATATTTTGAGACTAGGCTTTCAAGTTTCTATCGAAATTTCAACTTCTAGGTTTTTGGTGAAGAATAGGTTGAGGTCATCTTTGACCTCTACCTAGATCATTAGAGACCTCAAGTTAACCTAGACCCTCTAGGTGGACCTTTACTAGAGGCTCCCTAATTTTCAAGATCAACAAATTATCTTAGTTTAAGGGTTCCATATTTGATTCTATTCTAGGTTTTGACATAGTTTTATAATCAATCTTTAGGTTTTAATTAGCCCCTCTTATTGGCCCTCAAGGTGAATTTAATTCCTTATTTATAATTTCATAACACTTACTTTGATGCTTTAGATATGATCCTTTCATGTGTGTAGCTATCATATAACATCTACATTTAGTTTCATTTTAATTGATCAATCTACTTGCACTAACACTTTATCAAATCAATTGAAAAACAATACTAAAGGAAAAAATATTCTATAGAAATATATCTATGGAGTATACATATTTTCAAAAGAGATTTGATTCTACATTGACATGGCTTACATACTCTTTAGATAGTGCTAATCTAATTTGGGTCCTTTGGAAGGTTATACTTGAAGGTCCCCCTTTTGTTTTCTTTAATGTACATCTAAAATTAAAGGTGTTTAATATATCAATTGAACACATTTTATCATCCCCATAATTTTTTAATTTACAATCAAAAAATAATATAATAGAGAACATGGGTAAGGAGGAAAGCCTATTGTATATTATGCTTTACATGAGGATCAAGGATATGACAATATGCAATAAGATCATATTCTTGAATACATACCAGATGGATGATTTCAAGAAGAAAGGAAAATATAAAATATGGAAAGAAATAATAATATATTTAGTGGGAGGGTAAGGAGTATCATAATTTTTTTCAATACAAGGAGGTTGACAAAAATTACAAAGTTTTTACTTTGGACTTATAAGGAATGCTAGATTGAGTTGCTTGACAAGATTGCAAGTGATCTTCATTGGGGAAAGAAAGGAAGATCCTTCATTTAAAATATCCTACAGGGTCTAAGAAATGAATGACTATAAGAAGAAAAAACATGTAATATAGGAGGAAAGAAAAAAAATCTTTGTACGAGGAAAAGAGTATCATAATTTGTTCTAGCACAAGCATGTTGAGGAGAAGATGCTACTATTGGAATGTGTAATTTCTCCTCAAATGAAATGTAAAGGCATAATAGAGGATTCTAGAAATTGCTAGATTATGATTAGGTAAAATTAATATTTAATTATGTAAAGTTCTAGAAGTCATTGTGTAGACAGCTCTAGAAAAGTCTATTTATTCTATGTTTGCTAGTTTAGATGATTTTGGAAACAATCAAAGACCTCTATAAAAGAGAGGCACAATGTAATTGTTTTTATCGATCAGACAATGGAATGATTTTATAATTTCTGTAAGTGTCTATAGTAAGTTTATTTATCATTGTGGATCCAATTCATCCACCTCTATCATATTGGTATTAGAGAAAGGTTAAGAAGAAGAATTTGAAGGATTGTGCATAAGGTGGATTATAGCAGAGAAAGGGGATAGAAAGTTATTGTGAGATCCATAAGTTTCTTATTACCCTACTTAGGGTTTGTTATATCTGTGAATTTTGTTTATAAGTTTCTATTAGTTTGGTATCAACTCCTAGTTGGATAAAAGGGTTGGACAAAATTGTTGATTCTGATAAAAGAGAAAATGATGTTCAAGTGGTGTCAAATACTTGTGGAGGATTACTTTGTATTATGAAAAAAATAGTTATTTTGAAGAAAACCACTTAGGAAGTGTTGAGCAAGAAAGAGGGCAAGTCAGCAAAAAAATTATGGTGTGAATTCTTATAATTATTTAATTACATCTAATAAATTATAACAATAGAAGAATATTGTGAGGAGCCTAGTTGTCTAAAGGTTTGTTTCAAGTTGTTTGAAAATTTAATTCTAGAAGTAAAAAGGAATTTAGAATTTTCTAGAAAGAATAAGGTGTATTATATTTATTAATTTTAATGGGAATAGTTGGTAGATTTCAGAAAGAGAAGACAAATAAGTTAGAAGAAGAATTATTGATGGTGAAGAAAGAAAATGCAAGATTATTGTGTGGAAAAAGATATTTTGCAAAAGGATTTGGAAAAAGTAAGAAATGAAATGGGAGAAGAAAAGTCAAAATTTCTAAATGAAATTAGTGTCTACATAGAAGAAATTTAACAGATGGAAAATAGGTTAAAATTTGTGGAAGTACATAAATGACAAGTGAAGGAAACATGCAAACTTAGAGAGAAAAATAAAGAATTAGAAGAAAAGTTAAATTTGTTTGATGATGCTAAGAAAAAGAGGAAAGTTTTAGAAGATAATGTGAAGAAATTGGAAGAGGAAAATAATATGTCAAAGAAGGAATTGTCTACTCTAAAATGAGAGAAAGAATTTTTGAATGCAAAACCATTTGTATGTGATGTATCATGTGACATAAATGATTTGAGTGATTATAAAATTGATAAATGTAATTTTATTGAAACTAAAAGTGTTTGTGATGAAAAGTGTAAGAATGAAAATGCCAAGAAGTTTGTAGATTTTGTTTGTTATGATAATAATAGTGTTGGTTTGAAGGTTATGGAAAGAATGGGTTTCAAAGGTAAAGGTTTAGGAAATGATGATTAAGGATTAAGGAATCTGATTGAGACTATAGTCAAGCCAAAAAATGCAGGTCTTGGTTATGATGCAGGTAGTGGAAAGATGAATAAGTGTTCAAGAGAATCAATTGAAAGCATAAAGATTGTGCAATGTTCACACTGTATCAAGAAAGGGCATACAAAGGATAGATGTTGAGATATAAATCCTTGTAATATTTGTGGCTTGAAAAATCATTGTTATAAGACATGTTGGAATAGAGAGTACAATAAATTTTTTATGGTAGGTTGTATAAAAATAGATTGTGGATGGAGCTATGGATCAAATTGGCAAAAAATTGTAGGAATGTTTAGAGGTTTATTCAAGTACAAATATTCAAGTGTAAGAAGGAATGCAACAACATTGGGAAACATATTAGAGAAAGGAATCAAAGAGGCAAAAAGTTGTTAGTGAACCCTATCACTAGCATTTGTGACAAATGAGGCAAGATTATCAGTGTTTCCTGTGAAAAGAGGAAATCATTGGCAACCAATTTCTTACAAAATGTTTGTAGAAATTAAAGGTTGTAGCCCTTGAAGGCACTATTCATGAAGGCTTTATTGGAAATTAGCTTTTAGCTTTTTGGCATTAGGTAGAAGAAAGGATTTGGATTTGTATGCAACAACATTTGAGGTTGAAATTAGTGGGGAGTGTCAGGATGTATAATTTCCCCTCAAATGAAATGTAAAGGCATAATAGAGGATTCTAGAAATTTATGGATTATGATTGCATAAAATTAATATTTAATTATGTAAAGTTCTAGAAGTCATTTGTGTAGATAGCTTTATAATAATCTATTTGTTCTATGTTAATTAGTTTAGATGTTTCCGAAAACAATCAAAACCTCTATAAAAGAGAGGCACAATGTAATATTTTTTATCAATTAGACAATGGAATGATTTTAGAATTTCTATAAGTGTTTTTAGTGTGTTTAAATATCATTGTGGATCCAATCCATCCACCTCTATTAGCTAGCTAATGAGAATTCTGGAGTTCATAGAAAGATCATATAATTTTTGTATTATAAATAAATTTTAAGGATCGATGAAGACTAGAAGAGATAATCTCCATTAACTAATTTTCATGTGACTTAGAATAAAAATATTGTCACATGCATCTAAAATAGGTTTTTTAATAGAAATTTCCAAACTAGGTGTTCAAACCATGTTGTAGTAAGCCATTAAGATAATGTTACACTATTGATTATTTAGATGCTCAAAAAGTTACTCTCAAATCATTTTTTTGACTTTTCAATTAAGAAAAAACATGTATACTTTTATTAGTTGCAAGTGTGATTTAACTTCCCTAAATTTTAGATTAATAGGGTACAATTAACTTAATTCAGATTACTTCTTGCTATTTATACCTTAATATTATGACTAAATGCTAGTCTAATTGTTTAATAAATCATAGAGATATTCAAGATAAATAATGTGATAATTCATTTATGCATAATTATTAATAATTCATTTCAAATTATTTAAATAGTGAAAGTATTTCTTTAATTAAAATAACCTTATTCTTTATTTATAATTTATTAATTAAGAATTTAATTTCATAAAAGAGTGAGTTGTATGAATTAATACCTTTGCTAACTAGTATTTCAATTAATAAATTACAAAAATTAAACTCAAAAAAGTCATTTGAATTAAGCATGATTTGGTTACCATTATTTACAAGAAAAACAATACATCCCTATCATAGTCTTAGTCATTTTGTTAAAACTACATAGAAGATTATGTGCAATTAACATCTTTTAGTATGATGAAACAAGTTGAAATAAACAATTGTCAATAATAAAAATGCACCTTTGAACAACTATTTATGCTGATGAAAAAAGAACAATATTCTATTCATTAATCTTGAATACTTATAATTACTCATAGAGTTTAATCTTAAACTAATTATCTATAGTCCAATTTTAAGAATTTCTCATTTGTTAATATACATAATTTTACTACTTGTTATCTTATTATATAATACTAATATCTAAGAAATACAAAACTTATAGCTTCAAAAGTCAATCTTTAATTTATCTGTGCATGTTAATATTTATTAGAGAACTCTGACCATATTTTTTTAGAATTTAAAACCATATGATAATTGAGATTATCAAGATTGAATTGTGCTTATTGAAAATCCATCTTCTTGAAAAGAATAAACTTAATAAATATTTAATCTAAGATTCAACCTTACTAATATCTTTACATTGAGAAGATTTTAACAAGTGAATTTAGTATCCAAAAACAATCATCCATTAATTGAAGGATTTTAATAATGATATATAAATTATAACTTATAGTCATGTCAAGAAAAATAACTTAGGGTTGAATAGAACCCCTATAAAATTCATAATAAACCATTAGAATAGTTCAAAGTCAATAAATTTTATCATGATTGTGACAATATTTAATTTAATTTTACAAATTAAAATAATTGAATATTGATTGAGCCACAAGACAACCAAGACTAATCCCTAGTCTTTACAAAGAAAACTAAAACGTAACTCCTTAAGCCTAATACAAGGGGCTTTCAGAATAACTATCAATTATTAATATAAACAAAGAATAAATTATCTCCAAGTTTTGAATAGAAATTACATCATTAAGTTCTACCATGACCTAAAATTAGTATAATCACACACATATTATAATATTATGACAACAATACATAATCAAAGTCAACAATTTGTCTAGTCTAGTGGGATAATATTCAGTATATTGACTAAAATATGTTTATATGAATGTTAGTACCCATATAGACTTCCCATTTTAAAAAAATTCCAAGTTAGATTGCCCCATTTGTATGCCAAGTTTTAGAAAACATATCCTATATAATTCATATAATAAGTTTGAACGTTGAAATTGAAGAATTAAACTCCTTTGAACTTGGTTCAAAGAGGTTCAAGAGGTTCAATTTGGTTTAATCAGTTTTAGTAGGCTCAAATTATTTCAAAAGGTTCAACCAGGTTTATTTTGATATGATATAGTTCAAGTCATCTCAACCTAGTTTAGGTAGGTACATTCAAGTTCACATAGGTATGGACTAAAAAATGTTCAAACAAGTTCAAGGATGTTAATAGGTTCGAATAGGTTCATCTTGGCTTAAAGGTTCAACAGGTTCAAATTGTTAAACTAGGTTCAAAAGTGTAGGTTCAAAAGTATAATGGGGAAAGAGGTAAGAGAAATAAAAGTTGAGAATCTTAGACCCAAAGAAGTAGAAGGGGGAGTGTGTTGACATTAAGTTATATTTGTTATTAGTGACAACACTTATTTAATTCTATATGGTTTTTGAGCTCATCATTTAGTCTCTAGTGTTTACTGAGCAATCCAGTGATAACCAAGTTTCACAGTTTATACTGAGCATTTAGTGGTTGTGAAGTAAGTTCAATAGTTCATAGTCCATACCAAGCACTCCAGAAGCTATCAAGTGAAAAAAAATAGTGTGCAGTCTAGCAATTATCACTGAGTAGATAGTGGTCACCAAGCTTCATAGTATTTATCGAGTCTTCAATTATTGTAATGTGAAGCCACTATCAACCGAGTGATGGATGTGTAGTGTTTATCAAGTGAAAGCAAGGTAATCATAGTGTTCAATATCTACTGAGTTACACTATATCTACCAAGTCTCCAATGGTTACCAAGTTTGAGGCTACATTGTGTGATTAGTATGGACCATGCCTCTACTTATATTGAGTGCATGACGATGCTGAGTAATGCAACCAATGCTAAGTGTCAAAAAGTCACCAAGTCAACTATCTATAACTAGAGTTTCTACTATTTGGCCAACTCAATAATATTTGGTTTACTTGTGTTTTAGCTGACCTTGCAATTGCAAATATTGGAATGGTATATATATGTGATGTAGTATATCATACCATTGTATCATGAAATGAAATAATGTTTTGAGAAGAGTGAATACAAATCAACAACAAAGCAGAGTATTCAACAAGGTCTATAAGGAGCAGTAAAGTTATATCTATCACAAGAGGTGATTTGTACTTCAAGGATCTAATCAACAATCAAGTTGTAAGTTAGATCTACTATTTCATCCTAATAGGTGAATCAATTTCTAAATCCTTTAACAAGGCAAACTTAATAGTCTTTCTTCAAATCTCTTAATAGAGTGCATACTTCATTGTATGTTTGTAAAACCTCTAATAAGGTGGATCTAGCAGTTCAGATTGCTCTTAACAGGGAAAATCATTAGAAGTGGTCAATGTAAGCCTTAACAGGACAACTTTATATTGTAGTAGTGAAGTTTTGTGGTTATCATCCCCACCCCAGTTTTACTTTCTATTTGGAAGGTTTTTAGATCACCAAATTCTGTGTTCATGTGTCATGAATATTTATATTTCAATTTTTTATGTATGCAGTAAAGTAGATCAATTAATGGTAAATGATTTATGATGATTAAGTGCTGAATTAGTTTAAAGTTTTGAGATTATAGATTCACCCCTTCCCTCTCAATAACCTAGATAGTCTTGATTATTTCCAACAATTGGTATTAGAGCTTTGTGGTTCTCAGGATAAGGCTTGATAGCTTGAGCAAAGATCAATGACAATGGAGATATTTAGACTTGACAAAGCCATTGATAATGAAAAGCTAGATTTGGAAATGGCCATAACTCAACTCAAAGAAGCAAAAGAGCATCTTTCCAAATTCCTAAAAGGAAGGAAGGAACTTGCAAAATAGATGAATGACCATGACTATGTTGAAGAAAAGATTGAATACCTTTTCCCCTCAAGCAGTTTAGATGAAGAAAATGAGGTAATCAAAGAACTCCTAGAAAAGAATGGCTCTTTGCAAGAAGAGGTAAGAAAATTGAGAAGAGAATAAGAAATTCAGTCAATAAGAATGTGTGAAATCTTGGAACAAAGGAATAAGGTAAGTGAAGACTTGGAGGCAAGGAATAAGGAAACTCAAAATCAATCCTTTCAACAAGAAAGTTTTATCAATCAGCTCTTCAATACAAATGAGGAAATCATGAGTCTGAGATCTGAAAATGAAAGGCTAAGAAATGATTTAAGCACTGAAAGACAAATCAATGAAATATTGAAGGTGGATCCAAATTCTAAAAAGTAACTCAATGAAATAATAATGAAATACCAAGCAAACATGGATCAATTGAATCAACAAAGTGAGCAGAATTTGTATAGGCAAAGGGGTAAAGTAGGACTTGGATACAAAGAAGAAGGTGAATCCTCTAAACAAGGTGCTCAAAGGAATCAAAGACCTATTTTTAGTCACTATGGTAAGATAGGTCATACATCAAACAAATGTTGGAGTAATGGAAAGGTACAATTAAATGGAAAATGCTAGAATTGCAGTCAACATGGTCATAAAGCTAATGAATGTAAGGAAAAACTAAAATTTGAAGGTAAATGTCACAAATGCAAGAAACAAGGTCACAAGGCATCCGAATATAGATCAAAACCATTCAATCTACTTGAACAATTTGTAATAGCAATATATGGTTGGGACTACAATACTTGGTGTAGATGTCACTATTGTGGAGAATATGGACACATTGGCATAAATTGTGCAAGACATCACTTGAGAAAGAAGGATACCACCATAAGATGTTACACATGCATTGAACTTTTTCATATAGCTAAGAATTGCATGAATATAAGAAAGGTTGAAGATGAAAAGAAAGCTAAAGCTAATAACATCAAGAAGTAGATGAAATAGTAGTGGATTCCCAAATCTACTAAGCAAGCCAATTCAAATGATGGTCATGCCACTCAATAAGTGGGTGACTCCACCATTTCCAATTAAATTCTTAAGAAAGAATAGGAATTATATCAAGCCATATTCTAAGCAGTTCCAATGAAAGGAAGCAAAAGATCCAAATCTATATTTTAGATATAGAGGGATCACAAGGAATCAATATTCATCGAGCAAGGTTGGTCATAGACTCTACCAAGCTAGGTTGGGAGTAATAAAGTTTTGTTCCATCACTGAATCACAAGCTTCTACTAAGAAAAGTCAATGGATGAAAGTTTGTCACACACTATGGCATTATGGCACCAAGCATTAATGGGAAATTTCATCAAAAAGGGTAGAATTTGACTTCATTTTTCACTGCGACTTCAATATACCTAGAGCTGAGCAATTTACAGTGCATCCAAACAATCTCGAGTGAATTTGCAGCAAAGATTTTATCGAAGAATTATCTTATTTACCGAGAAACCATGGCATCTAGAAGCAACAACAATAGTAAGGAAAAAAGAGGTTCCAAAATGTTGGCAAAAGGCATGGAATGGAAAGCACCAAATTTCAAGTTAGTACCAACAGTTTTAGAGTCACTAGATCCAAATGGAGCTCAATCAAAAATTCCTCCAAAGGTACTTCTTATTAATGATATTTACACTCATTTTAAGTGTTTTGTACAAGAAATTGGAACCCTAGAGATGGACATTTCCCTAGAAGAAATGTGTGTTGATGGATCTTTGAAACTTGAGCATAAGCATCTAGAGGTCAAAGGATTAGAGTAGCTTATATTGATTATGAAGAAAATGATTCATAAGATTATAGGTCTCCCTATGCTAAACAAGGCTAAAATAACCAAAAGCCTAGGTTGGGAAGAACTTTAGAAGAAAACCCTAGCTAATTGGTATGACAGAGGTTTGAAGATTAGTAATGTATTTGACATGGAGCTTAGGTTTAGAATTCACATCATTGCACATAAGATATATAGCTCCAGTCATTTGAATAGTGTGCCATGTGAGGCCATTGATTTGGCATACAAGGTTGTAAAGAAGAACCTAGAATTTGATCTATTAGATTTATTGTTGAAATAGCTAAACAAAAACATGGAAAACATTAGGGCATCAAAGAACAACCCCTATAAATTTGGTTCTTTGCTAACTTGTCTTTTCTTTTATGTTCAATTTTTTTCCATCAAAAGGTTTAGTTGTGTGGAAGAAAGATACTCCCATTTTGTATCAGATTAATGAATTCATTGCAGAAATTGGTGAAAATTTTGAAAGTATTATGGACAATTATTTTGAAGCTTTCAAGGAGAAGATGAACAACAGGCTTTGGATTCCTCCCAAACTAGTTGAAGATTATAAAGATGATGTATGATTCATGGTTGATTGTGATAAAGTTTATATCCAGGTAGTCAGGCGTAGAGGTTCATGGGTAAAACCTCTTCCATATGAGGTAAATATTGATGAGACAAAAGATATTATTGAAGCCCTAGTCAATGAGCCAGTAGATCCAAAGCTACTTATCTTTGGAACCTATGAAGAAGGTAAATTTAGATTAGAGCTTGAGATCAAGCTACCTTAGGTAGTAAGCAAAGGAAAGAGGAAGATAGAAAAATTGAAAACTACTAGTGCCCCTCTTATGCTTACCAAGGCAAAAGGAGAGGATGAAGAAGAGTCTGAAGAAGAAGAGTAGGAATCAAAAAAGGAGGAAGAGCATGTAAGAAAGAAAGGCAAGGTGATTATCACCAAGCCACCCAAAACCTCCATAGCTATGTTTACCAAAAGGTCCAAGAAGAAAGGAGTTAGTGAAGTTGTTCTTGTTAAGCCCCCTCTCACCTTTCAAGAGAGATTGAAACAACTAGAAGAAGGTGTTGGTATTACAAACTTCAAAGCATTGAAATTTGAAACCAAGACAGATGCAGAGAAGATGTAGATTGAGGAGATTGTGCTATCAAAGATGGGAAAATGGAAATACTCGCTAGATCAAATTGCCCCATAGATATCCAATGAACTATTAGAAAGGTTGAAACTAAGGTGGGAATCTACTACTCAAACTGTCAAAGACATATTTGAGAAATCTTTGAGAAAGTTGTTGCCAAATCTTACTAATGCAAAAGTCAAGGAAGCAATGAAGAAGAATGAAGAGAAAATGATGATGAGATTTCATACTTGTCTAATTTTGGTCAAAGACATTGAGCATGTAGTTAAAGATACTATAGATATATGGAAAAATGTTTATCATTTGCATAAGCCAAGTGAAGATCCAGTTGAAATCAAGGATGATGATGATAGTGACAATGATGAAGAAGATAACATACCTTGTGTCACTTTTGATGTTGAAGACTATCAAGCATTGAAGGATGATGAAGAAGAGAAAGAGGAAGAAGCTAATGAGGAAGATAAGGAAGGAGATGAAGGAGATGATCCAGTAATGATAACTGCATAGGTTATAGCCTCCCTTTCTCCCTCTCCACCAAAAACTACTACATCATCTAACATGGAGACAACTTCAACAAGTGTGATTGTAACATCAACTAATACATCATCTATTCAATCATTATTTTCTCTCTCTTAACTTCAAGCATCACTAATGGAAGTGTCTACCACTTCATCTACCGACCTACAGACCTCCTCTTCTTTAGCTACCAAGTTAGGAACTTCATCAGTAGCATACACAGTAAGTTCAACATCCTATTCTATAGTTTTGTCTACTACAACTTTACTTGCACCAATTTTTGTTCCAGTAAGTTCTTCTATTGCAAGTACTTCAGTAAGCACTCCACCTATTATTACTTTAGTTTTGGATAGTACAATAATTTTGGATTCTTTTAGCACTCTTGCAAGTATTTCTTTAGTTGGTCCTGTTCAACTTTTTACAGCTAGTCTAACTATCTCTACAATTGTTTTTGTTCCTAAGTCCAAGACAGTAATGATAGAAGTAGAACCAAGGACACCCCTAAAACTTCTATTTATTGGAAAGGAAATTGATGATAATATTGACTTGGAAAAAGAAATTGTAATTTCTAAGTTGGATCTTGATACCGCTAAAGTTGAAGAAATGAGATTGATTAGCCAACTTTTGGAAATAAAGGCAAGGCAAAAGAAATTAAGAGATGAAAGGGACAGGGAATTTAGAATAATTGGAAGTGCAAAGAATATACTAATAAAGGCCATAGGTGTTGATGTGGATTCATCTCAACACATTTTGTTGCAATTAGAGGAAGCAATGCACAAGTTTAATGAGGATTCTACTGGACAAGAAAAGTTAATTGAAAAGGTAGAGATAAGTTTGATAATAAAGTGCTTGAGTACATTGCGATAAATTAGGTAGAACTATCCTCCATTTTGGCTAACATTGAAAATTCTTTTACAAATGTAACATCCCTTTTTGCTAAGCTATGTGATGTTACCAGGTTCACTAAGGAGGCAAAAGAGAAATTGTATAAGATTAATGAAGATATGAAGGTTAGTGTTCAAAGGTTGTAGCTTGACCCCATCTCAAGCTCAACACATCACAATAAGGTGAGATTTCTATCAGATATTCAGGCTAAAATACTAAGAGAGGAAGCAAGGATCAGATCCACATTGATAGACATCCAAAACATGATCTTTCCAATCATGGACATAATGCAAAAGCATATTGTATATTCAAAGTCATTGGTCTAGGATAATAATTTTTCAATTTAAGACTACATGATACAACTCTCAGTAGAGGTTCAAGTAGCTTTCCATACCTACAAAATTTTGCAAGAGAACTAGGATAAGACATTAGCTCTTATTCTCAAGGTACATTGTAAATTTCTCTCACATTTTGGTGTCTCTATATGAATATATTGTATAACTCTTTGGCATTATTGACAAAAAAGGGGAGTAAGAGATATTTTGTGAAGAGACAAAAGAGGGAGAGTGTATATATATATATATATATATATATATATATATATATATATATATATATATATATATATATATATATATATATATATATACACAGATTAAAAGGGAGAGAGACTATGTATATACTATATCTTATGTATGGGGGAGTTATGTGCAAATGTATATACAATAGCTTTACAAAGATAAATTTTGAAAAATAAAAAATCAGTAAGTCTTGGCTTATAAGTGTTTTTGTAACTAATGCAAAAGGGGGATATTATTGGCATTAATTATATTTGTCATTAGTGACAAAATTTATTCAATTTTGTATGGTTACCAAGCTCATCATTCAGTCTCTAGTATTTTTTGAGCAATCTAGTGATAACCAAGTTTCACAATTCATACCAAGCATTCAGTGGTTGCCAAGTAAGTTCAACAGTTCACAGTCCATACCGAGCATTCTAGAAGCTACCAAGTGAAAATAGATAGTGTGCAGTCTAGTAGTTATCACCGAGTAGATAGTGGTCACTAAGCTTCATAGTATTTACTGAGTCATTAGTTACTCTGATGTGAAGCCATTGTCAACCAAGTGATGGATGTGCAGTGTTTACTGAGTGAAAGCAAGGTAAACATAGTGCTTAGTATCTACTAAGTTACAATATATCTACTGAGTCTCCAATGGTTATCAAGTTTGAAGCTACATTGTGTGATTAGTATGGACCATGCCTCTACTTCTACTAAGTGCATCATGATGCCAAGTAATGTAGTGGATGTCGAGTGTCAGAAGGTCACCAAGTCAGCTATTCAAAACTTGAGTTTCTACTATTTGGCCGACTTAAGAATATTTGGTTTACTTGTGTTTTAGTCGACCTTGTAATTGTAAATATTGGAATGATACATATATGTGATGTATTGTATCATACCATTGTATCATGAAATGAAGTAATGTTTTGAGAAGAGTGAATGCAAATTAGCAACAAAGTAGAGTATTCAACAAGGTCTATAAGGAGTAATAAAGTTATATCTATCGCATGTGTTGGATACAATTGATCAATTGTGTATTATCTTTAATGTTACACAAATGTCATATTAGTTATTAGATAGAGTCTACCAAGCTCATTTGGCTAGAAAAGTGAAAGACAGAGTCTATCGAGCTCAGTAGGTTAGCAAAGTGAATTATAGAGTCTACCGAGTACTTCTTGAAGTTACACTATGAAGACAATTTCTATTGAGCTCACTCGAGCACTAAAGGATTCTATGGCAGAAGTCAATCTTTATTGAGCTCACAAGGTCAGTGAAGGAAAGTTAGTGTTTATCAAGTTGACTCAGTCTCCAAAGGATTTTGTAGAGTTCGTAGTGTTTATCAAGCTTCACTTGGTTAACACTGGAAATCATTTCTAGAGCAATGTTTACTGAGTAGGGTCAGCCAATGAAGGATTTTATTTTTTTTGGAAATAAAGTTTAATTTTTTCATGTGATAATTCTAGCTGACTAATGTATTTTTTATTGGTAAATGTAACTTGAAATGAGCTAACTTGACAATTTTTAATGTATAAATAAAAGGTCAAGTTGTGAATTCTAAAGTATGAATGGATGTATGATTGAGCAAGTATGCAAGTGAGTTGATTGTGTGAAGAGGAAGTGTGAGAAAATTTTGAAGAAGGATTGGATATCCTTGATGAGCAACAAAGGTGTATTTGATCAACAAGGATCTAGTGAAGCAAAATAAAGATCTGTATTAGCAAAGATCAGTTGCATCTCATTTAGGTCACTCATTGTTTCTGTCTCACAATTGTAGTAGTGAATTTTAAATCTCTTAACAAAGTTGGTTTAGTAGCCATTTTTAAAATCTTCTAACAAGGTGATAGTTCTACTGAATTTTTCTAAAGCCCTCTAACAAGGCCACTCCTAGTAGGGTGATTAAATCCTCTAACAAGGTCACACATCATAGTGTGGTTTGTAACTTTTAATAGGGTTGGCTCCTAACATGACTCACTTTAGAAGAGTGAAAATTGGTAGCTAGCTACATGGTGGTTTTTTCCATATTGAGTTTCCATGTTAAATCTACTATCTCTTGTGTTCATGTTATTTCTTTTGCATGCATGTTAATAATTGTGCATGCTTAAAGATCAGTAATAAGTTAATATACAGTTCATTTATCGAGTTGCAACCTTTTTTTGTGTGGCTACCAAGTGACAGTAGTAACTAGTTATTTAAGACATCTAAGGGATATGTGGATTTGTTTTTGTGGTAACTGATTCACCCCCCCAATCCCCCCCAGTTACTTCATCTATATTTCCAACAATTGGTATCTATAGGACTAGAAAATGGGCTAAATGCATAACATAATATGAGAAATCACAAAACTCAATAACCATATGTTGCCACCCACTAGTCTACCATGAAAACCAAACTAATCAAAAGAAGCAAACACAAAGTTAGAAACCCCCTCTTTCATTTGTAGCTCCCATGTTCTTCTTTCTTCTCCAGATGATGTAGCTCCAACTTGCCTATAGTGTACACAATATTGAAGATAAGTCTATGATAGGGATAATGCCATGAGAATACTAGAAGTGTGATTTAAGCTTTGAGAGAAAATGGTGTGATAATGCAAATAAGCTAAGGATTTAAAAAATGCTCAAGAATTAGGACCTTCAAAGACCTCAGGATTTAGACCAAAAATGAGAGGAAGAATGCTTATTTTATAATTGGCATGGAGGATGAGAGCCTTGGATTTGTCACCCATAGATATGCGATGTGGCAAGAGATTCCTTTAAGAATACATGATGCATATGACAAAATATGCCAATTGTAAGATTCTATGATGCATGAAAGTCAAACGTGGCTAAATGTGGGAGAGAATCTATGATGCGTCATAAGACACCTCAACCCACTTAAAGCCAAGAATCTATTACAAATAAGCCAAATAAGGACATGTGTAAGGAATAAGAATATTTGTCATGTGTAAGGAATAAGAATATTTGATTATGATAAATCTCATCCAAGTGTCAAAGGAGAATCCACGAGGTGTCATATCCAAGTGTCACTATGATGCAATATTTTATGGAATATTGGAATTAAAAATCCTTTTATTCCACAAAATAAAAATTAGTAGAAAATGGAATTAATGGTGGAAAATGGAACTTAGGAAATTGTAAATTTCCATGGTTTGTAAATGATGAATCAATTAACTAATAAAATTAATTAATTGAGGATGATAATTAGGAAGAATAATTAGAAAGAATAATATAATTAAATCATGGGTTATTTAATCCAATAGATAAAATTAGTAAATGATTGGCCAAATTGATTAAATGAATGCTATCGTATCCTTTGATGAAAATGTGATGATGATATAGATCAAATGAGATGATGAAAAGTAGACCAAAGCCATGGTTAGATTGATTGATTGGATTTGATAACATGCCAAGGACACATGACATGAATTGATTGATATATAACATTTAACTAACATTGCAAATGCTACATGATCAAGATTGGTTGATAAGGTTGATCATAATAACATTGATGGACACTGTCAATATTATTAAAATGGTTGATAATGTCATGATCTAACATTGAAAGCCTCAACAATGTTAAAGATTGGATGACATGAATGATAGTTTGACCTAGCACTAAGAGCCATGATAGTACTAAGGTCAGATTGATAAGATTGATAAGTTTGTAGGTTTCCAAGGCACTGAAAGCCACAACAATACCTAGGATCAAATAAATGATGATTTATTTGAGATGTTTGATATGTTTTGGGTTGATTAGGATTGATTTCAAGTGATTCTAAGTTGATTTGGGTGATTTTGAGTTGATATAAAATGGTTTTGAAATGATATGAAATTGATGTGAAGAAGGATACAAATGATAAAGTATAATCAATTTGACCAAAAAAATTGAAGTTAGTAGAATGAGAAAAGGAGACAAATTAGTATGAAGAAATGATGAAACCGTAGATGTGAACCATTTTTGAGCATCTACAGTATCAAAGATTTTGGTGTGTGTAGGAAGGATTTCAAGGATCTAAGCTAAAGATCAGGATGTCTTACAAGAGGAAAATTCCAAGGCTTAACATGGATAACTTTTCAGCATGGCAAGGTCTCATGAGACTCCATCTAGCTTCCATTGGAGATACATGATTGAAATATCTGGATGAAGCATATGTAACTCCTTTTGGTACATTATCTGCTAATGACATTGTTGAGAAAAAGACTCATAACACCATGATGATAGATATTGCATTTGCCTCAAGCTATGAAGAATTTGATGATGTTAAGGGCTACAAAACTACCTTTGAAATGTGGAACAAGCTAAAAGATATCTATGGAGGTGATGATAATGTGAGATGAGCCAAAGTAGAAATTTTAAGAGGACAATTTGATCAAATGAGGATGAGAGAGGATGAAAACATTGCCAAATATGTTGAAAGAGTCAAAGTAGTTGTTAGTGCTATCAAGGCTTCTAGAGGAGACATTGAGGAGGAAATAGTTGTAAGTAAAGTTCTTAGAATAGTACTTACCATTTATGCAATTAGAGTTTCTGCAATTCAAGAAAGAAGATGTGAAGCAAATCATAAGATAAATTTAGAGGCCATAGTAGGAAGATTAACTACATTTGAGGTAGATAACTATGATAACTATGTTCTAGATTCCAAGAATATTGAATCAACATTTGAATCCAAGCTTTCACTCAAAGAGAAAGGCAAGAAAATAAAGGATTCTTAGTTAGAAAGTGAAGAAGAATTAAAACGGAGTTCAGACAATGATCTTGAGGTGGTTGAAGCTCTACTAGCAAGGAAATACTCTAAAGGCAGAGGGAAATACAAAGGTAAGGTTCCTCTAATCTATTTTTCATGTGAGGAAATTGGTCATATTGCTGCTAGGTGCCCAAATAAGTCAAAAAAGGATGAGAAGAAAGGTCACAAATGCAATGGCAAGAAAGATTTCAAATCACTTAAGGACAAAGGTAAGAAAACATGTTTCATGGCTAAAGATTCTAATGATTTTGATGAAGAAGAAGATGAAATTGTTTACATTGCTGTGAAATATGAATCTGATAATGATGAGGAAGAAAAAATGGAACTTATCTCTCATTTGAGAAAAAATGATACATGGATCATAAATAGTGGTTTCTCTCATCATATGACTGGTGATAAAACTAAGTTTGAACATTTTGAAGACTATAATGGTGGTAGTGTGAGGTTTGGTAATAATGAACCTTGTTGTATAAAATGAAGAGGAAGAATTTCACTAACCAAAGAACTTGTATGTGATAATGCATATGGGTAGAAGGACTAAAACATAATTTGTCGAGTGTGGCACAACTACTCAATAATGGATTCAAAGTGGAGTTCATGCATGGAAAAGCAAGATTGCTGGATGATAAAGGAAAGCTCATTGGATTAGGCATACAAAAAAAAGGTAACTTGTTCTATCTTGAACTTGGTGAATGTTTATTTTCTCAAGTTGAAGAAAGTTGGTTATGACATAGAAGGTTGTGTCATGTGAACTTTGATAATTTGGTGAAGATAATAAAATTTAGGAACGTTAGGGGCATTCCTAGTATAAAGAAACCTAATGTTGGTCTATGCAAGCATTGTCAGATTGGTAAGATGGAAAAAACTAGCTTTAGAAGTAAGAACTATCAGTTTGAAGAAGTTTTGAAAATTATGCATACTGATTTGTGTGGACCAATTGGAATTGAAAGCTATATTGGAGAAAAGTTCTTCATTCTTTTTGTTGATGATTACTCTAGAATGATGACTGTCATGTATCTAAGAGAGAAATCAAAAGCATTTGAGAAGTTCAAATGGTATGTGGCCAAAGTAGAAAAGGAAATAGGGAAAAGACTAAAATGCTTGAGGTTAGACAAAGGTGGTGAATTCATCTCCCATGAGTTTAATAACTTTTTCATTGAAAGGAGAATCAAAAGATAGGTATCGACACCTGGAACTCTTGAGCAAAATGGAATAGCTGAAAGGAGGAATAGATCTATCATAGATTGTGCAAGAACTTTAATGATTGAAAACAACATTGCTATCAAATATTGGAAGGAAGCTATCAAAACTATAGTTTATACTTTGAACTAAGTACAACTAAAGAAGGACCCATTCAAAACCCCTTATGAGTTATGGTATGGCTATAAACCCAATGTTAGTTACCTAAAAGTATTTGGAAGTAAATGTTACATTTTGAAAGAATCTAGAAAAGTTAAATTTGATATGAAAGGTGATGAAGGAATATTTTTGGGATATTCTTTCAAACGCAAAGCATATAGATGTTTGAATTTGTCTACTCACAAAGTCATAGAAAGTGCACATGTGAAAGTTGATGAGATTCCAGAAAAGATTGAAAAAGAAAGAAAAAAGGAACCAAAAGACTACAAGAGATTTGTTTTCATTGAACTTGATAAAGTGCCAAATACATTTGTCAATTAAGAATCTTCTACTCTTGAGTCTTTAGTAACTGAGTTGCAGGAAGTTCAAACCAAGCTATAGGAACTCAAGTCACATTTAGATGCTACCAAACCAATGCCTACCAAGTCTGAAGGACCTGAGCAACAGAAATAATAGCCAGAACCTGAAGTTGAAATGCAAGAGGATGATAGAGCAATTCATTCAAAAGGCAAAGAACTTATTTTAGCCAAGTATGTCAGGAGACATCATGCACCAAATTAGATTATTGGAGACAAATCTGAAAGTACTATGACAAGAAGTAAGCTAAAAGGTACTTGTTTACTTGCTGATTTTGAACATAGAAGTGTCAAAGATGCATTAGCAAATGAAAGTTGGATTGAGGCTATGAATGAAGACAGAGAAAATAGAAAAAAACAAAACATGGACTCTTGTACCCAGGCCTAAAGATAAAAATGTGATTGGAACTAAGTGGGTATTCAAAAATAAGTTGAATGAAGATGGTAAGGTGTCAAGGAACAAAGCTAGACTAATATGCAAAGGATACTCTCAAGAAGAAAGAATAGACTATTGAGAGACGTTTTCTCTTGTTGCAAGATTGGAAGGTCTAGGACCCTACTTGCATATGCTGCATACAAAGGATTTAAGGTTTATCAGATGGATGTCAAATCAACATTTCTCAATGGTATACTAGATGAAGAAGTCTACAGTGAACAACTTGAAGGTTTTGTTGATCTAGACAAGAAGGACATGGTCTAAAAATTACACAGTATTGTATGGTCTAAAACAAGCCCCAAAAGAATAGTATGAAAGATTGCATAACTATCTTATTTAGATTAGTTTTCAGAGAACTAATGATAATAGTAGCTTGTATATCAAGGAAGGACCAGATAACAAGATTGTTTTGGCAGAGATATTTGTGGATGATACTTTTTTTATAGGAAATGATGACCTATGAAAAGAGTTTTTAGAGAAAATGAACAAGGAATTTGAGGTGTATATGTTTGGTGAGATCAAATTCTTTGTTGGTCTTCAAATTTAGCTGAGTAAGAATGACATCTACATCACTTAGTCTAAATACATCAAGGAGATACTGAAAAAGTTCGGTATGGAAGAGTATAAACTACTTGGAACTCCTATGTGCATTGGTCTAAAGCTTGCCAAGGATGGTGAATCAAAGGAGGTAGATTAGACATTGTATAGATCTATGATTGGAAAGTTGCAATATGTAGTTCATACAAGGCCAGATATTGCCCATGTAGTTGATATTGTAGCAAGACTTTTAGTAAAACCAAGAGAAAATTAGGCATTGAAGATTATGGATTATGGTACAGATTTGGAGGTAATCTAGATTTGGAAGTGTTTACTAATGTAGATTGGGTACGAAACATTGATGATAGAAAAAGTACAAGTGGAGGCACATTCTTTCTTGGAAAGAGGTTGGTTTCTTGGATAAGTAAAAAGAAAAATTGTACATCCCAATCCACAACAGAAGTAGAGTATGTTGTAGTAGCAGTAAACTGTTCTAATTTTGTTTGGTTCAAAAAATTATTGGAAGGCACGAAGGAGGAAATCAAAGAACCTATTGTGATGTTTGTGACAATACAAGTGCAATCAACATATCTAAAAATCTAGTGATGCACTCAAAAACCAAGCACATTGCAATAAAATATCACTTTGTCAGAGAATTGGTGTAGGATAAGGAGATCAGATTGGAATATATCCATACAAAAGAAAAAATTGGTAACATATTCATCAAGCCTTTACCTAAGGATGCATTCTTGTATCTAAGAGGTAAGTTAGGGGTCATTCCCCTATCTGAAGCTCACTAAAATAAAGCTTTAGTGATGCATCAATAGGTATCAAGTTGAAGATCTTTTAGTTGATGTAGAATAATCATGAGAACATTGCATATGAATTAGTACTTAAGGTAAATTTCTACTCATTTGGTTTGTGTTGTCTTTGGCATATGTTGTCAAAGAGGGAGAGTATACTATCATATCTTTCTAAAATTTGAATTTTTTCACTGTGTAATTCCTTTATAGAGGGAGATTACTATATTTGTGAAGTTTGTGGAATAAAATCTAAGAGGGAAGAATGTTCTGTCAGAAGAAGGCTTGTTCTCAAATTTCATTCTGCTATGACATGTTGTGTTGCCATCAATGCCAAAGAGGGAGATTGTTGGATAAAATTGATCAATTGTGTGTTGTCTTGATGTTATACAAATGTCATATCAGTTATTAGACATAGTTTATCAAGCTCAGTTGGTCAGCAAAGCAAAAGACAGTCTATCAAGCTTAGTAGGTTAGCAAAGTGAATTATAGAGTCTACCAAGTGCTTCTGGAAGTTACACTATGAAGAAAATTTCTATTGAGTTCACTTGGGTGCTGAAGGATTCTATGGTAGAAGTTAGTCTCTACTGAGCTCACAAGGTTAGCGAAGGAAAATTATTGTTTATTGAGTTAACTTAGTCTCCAAAGGATTTTGTAGAGTTCATAGTGTTTACTGAGCTTCATTTGGTTAACACTGGAAATCATTTCTGGAGCAATGTTTATCGAGTAGGGTCAGCCAATGAAAGATTTCATTATTTTTAGAAATAAAGTTTAATTGTTTCATGTAATGTTTATAGCCAACTAATGTATTGTTTATTGATAAATGTAACTTGAAATGAGTTGACTTGAAAATTTGTAATGTATAAATAAAAGGTCAAGTTGTGAATTCTAAAGGATGAATGCATGTATGATTGAATGAGTATGCAAGTGAGTTGATTGTGTGAAGAGGAAGTGTGAGTGAATTTTGAAGAAGGATCAGATATCCTTGAGGAGTAGCAAAGGTGTATTCAATCAGCAAGAATCTAGTGAAGTAGAATAGAGATCTATATCAACAAAGATCAGTTGCATCTCATTCATGTCACTCATTGTTACTTTCTCACAATTGTAGCAGTGAATTTTAAATATCTTAATAGAGTTGGTTTAGCAACCATTTTTGTAAATCCTCTAACAAGGTGGATAGTTCTACTGAATTGTTCTAAATTCCTCTAGCAATACCACTCCTAGTAGGGTGATTAAATCCTCTAACAAGGTCACACCTAATAGTGTGTTTTGTAACATTTAACAAGGTTGGCTCCTAACAGGGCTCACTTTAGAAGAGTGAAAATTGGTAGCTAGTTACTTGGTGGTTTTTCTCATATTGGATTTCCATATTAAATTTGGTGTCTCTTGTGTTCATGTTATTTCTTTTTGCATGCATGTTAATAATTGTGAATGCTCAAAGATCAGTAATAAGTTAATACACAATTCATTTACCAAGTTACATCATTTTTTTGTATGGCTACTGAGTGACATCAGTAACTAGTTATTTAAGACATCTAAGTGATCTATGGATTTGTTTTTGTGGTAACTAATTCACTCCCCCTCTTAGTTACTCCATCTATATTTCCAATAGCAAGAGGTGATCTATACTTCAAGGATCTAATCAACAATCAAGTTATAAGTTAGATCTACTATTTCATCCTAATAGGTGAATCAGTTTCTAAATCCTTTAACAAGGTAGACTTAACAATGTTTTTTCAAATCTCTTAATAGAGTGCATACTTCATTATATGTTTGTAAAACCTCTAACAAGGTGGATCTAGGAGTCCAAATTTTTCTTAACAAGGTAGATCATCAAAAGTGGTCAATATAAGCCTTAACAAGCCAACTTTATAATGCAGCAATGAAGTTTTGTGGGTATCATCCCCATCCTAGTTTTACTTTCTATTTGGAAGGTTTCTGGGTCACCAAATTCTATGTTCATGTGTCACAAATGTTTATCTTTCAGTTTCTTATTTATGTAGTAAAGTAGATCAATTAATGGTGAATGATTTATGATGATTAAGTGTTGAATTAGTTTAAAGTTTTGAGGTTACTGATTCACCCCTCCCCTCTTAGTAACCTAGCTAGTCTTGATCATTTCCAATAGAGTTCCTCTTGAAGATGCAATATAAAATAATGATGAAGAGCCTAGGGATGTGAAGATGGCTCAAATAAATCATAAATCCATGAAATGGATATAAACAAAGATGAGAAATATAAGGCTAGTACATACAAATTTATAATTTTGGTTTTATGACAATCATATAGACCCTCACACAGTGACATGTAGCTTTTGAATTGTGTATAATTTTTTAAATTTCTCTCAAGGAAAGAAATAAAATCAGGATTATGCCAACATATCCAAAATCAACAAGATCCAACAATGGGATAAAATGTTATGTTCCCCCATACCCATAACAATTTTTACTATTAGAATTATTTTTAATTCCCTTAACGTCAAGAATAATTTATTTTAGACTAATGTATTAATGTGCCACTTGTCAATGAATCCACATGCACTCCTTTGTATGGAAGATAAGTATTTGGTATTTCATAATTTTAATGTTTGTAAAACCTTAAGTCCAAGAAGATGAGAAGGAAAATAACTTCCAAGAGTCAGTTACATAAACTGAGAACTTACAAAATTCATATTATTTATTGTGATATCTTAAGAAAAATATTTTTTTTTCTTTTTTTCAAGGGTCTAGTTGCCACATGAAGGAGGAGGGATTTTATTTTTTAGTTTTGTAATAATGGTAGTGGGAAAATTATAAACTTTCTTTCCATTTTTAGATTGGACTTTCTGTGTGAATAAGATTGATAGTCTTTGGATTGTTATCTTTTATCAGAGAGTAGATGCAATATATATCAGATCTTTGTATTTAAATATATTCATTTGAGTTGTTTTTTTCTTTGTACCAATTTGGTTATCTCTAATAAAAATTCATACTATAAATTGTATTTGTGCATATAAGGAAAGCTTTATGTTTCATGTATCACACAATTTAAAATAAATCATTTTGATCTTTCCCCTTGATTTTCTATTTGTGAATATTTAATTGAGAATATTTGAGTTCTCATGAATTCATATTTACTTATATAATTTTTTTCCCATCTATCTTATTTCCTATAAATTTCTCATCTTTGAGTACTCAATTCGTATTTACTTATTTGTAAATTCTCTCATCTATCTCTTGTCAATGGATTAATGATAAATTTCCTTCTGTGCCTTCTGGTTAAAGGCATACCATTAAAGCCATTCATTGAATATCCTTTCAAGGAGTTGTACCTCTATTAAATTCAGAGGGAAGTAATCATTGTACACTTGTTCAACCATTATGGCTTATTTTCCTCCATGATAGGGTAATGGAGATAATCTTGTGAGCATTTGTGAAGGAAAATGATCTATTAACTAAAAGATTTTTGGTGACTCTATCAAGGTTTTAGAAACAAAGATCAATGTAGGATTAGGTATCTTAGCAATTCTTTATTCAAGCAAAATCAGTGACTATAGGGTTTTATTGTATATAATGGTTTTGGTTGCACTATAACCATGAGGAGCTTGTATTGGCCCTTTTTCTTTGTCTCAATATTCATCTTTATCTAAGGGGTCAAGAGAAATCATCCCCAAATTTGATGGAGGAAAAATACAAGATCTAGATGACCACATCAAAGTACTTATAGTTGCTTGTGGGATTCTTGGTGTGTAAGAATAGGATGTCTTCATCATATTATTTTCTAGTAGTCTAATTGAGAGTGTTTTTGAATGATTACAAAATTTGTAGGATGGTTGTATCACTTATTGGAATTTTCTTAAGGTAAGATTTCTTTAGAGATTTCTTCAGCCTATGAATTAATTGAAAATAAACAATTATGCATCTTTATTACTTCTTTAGAAACTAAAATGAAATTCTAGTTAAAGCTCTAGGAAATGCATAATTTGGAAGATGTTAAAAAATAAGCTATAAAGATATATGATGTTATGTTGATTAGTAGAATAAAATATAAACATTTAAGCTATGCGTAGGCTTCAAAATCTAGAAATTATCATACTCTTTATCTAAAAAAGATGACTTTACAAAATAAGGTTGAAAAGAAAGAAGAAAAGCCTTCATCCCCCTTTCTTTTTCATTATCAAAATTTAGTGATTTTCAATGAAAGAGAGCTTTAAACACCTCCTATGGTTGAAGGAAAATTTCCTAAAATTGCAAGAGATTATAATTTTTGCATGTTGAATATGATAATGAGCACACCTCCCAGCTAGCTAATTTGGTGACTTGCTTAGCTTTTCCTCCTACTGAGAAGGAACTTGTTAATAATAAAATTACTGAAAGTTTGTCAATGGCTGCTCACTTTTCTAGAATATTGTCTAATCAATATAACACCCTTTTAGTTGTAGGATTGGACATCCCTTACCACCAAAGTACTATGTTGATTTTCATTAAATGTCAATCCGGGAGCGTGAACTTGAGATGATGTTTGCAAAGTATATGCTCTAGTTTTCACTAAAAGTCACTACTACTTTGAATGCAATAACTGTTAAGGAAATCTAGTTTATCCAAAGGAAAGATGACTATCAAATACTTGGAAGGAAATTCTAATTATTTAGCCATACATCTATGCACCTACTACTGTAGGAACAGTGACTGGTTCTATTTCCAGTGGTTGTAGGAACAACAGTTTTTAACTTTAACTTAGAAAATTGAGTTTAACTCCTACTTACTAAAGTAAAACTCCACCTTTTGCATGGGGCCCCAAAGAAGAATGAAGGAAAGAAAAACTCAGATAAAAGTGTAGAAACTCAGCAAAGGCATGTATTCATCAAATATGCAGTATTACAATAACTTAGGAAAAATAGTAAGATGTCTATCAACTCTGTCTGTCTATTCACTACTTAACCTCATAGATACAGACGAGGTCTTATTTATAGGGAAGAACAAAAATCTCCTAAAACTACAACTTCCTCATGAAGGAAAGTCAATTACAACTTTAAGACTGCAAACATGCAATTGGAAAGACATTAATTCTCCCTTAAATTCCCCACAAATATAGAGATCATAGAAAATGCTAGATTTTCTCATTTATCTATCTTCAAATAGCTTTCTAGGAATCCAGGTATCGTGCTTTGCATGTTTAACTAATTGCATTGATGCTTACTTCCTTGCTTAGCTGCTTTATCAGGTCCCGCTTGGTTATTCATTAAAATAGGTCCCTTCTGACTTTGCCACCAAGTCTTCTAGCTGCAACGATGTCATAATGCTTCTCCTTAATGTCATCAATGCTTTAGCGCTATTCCTTCATAGTTCATTTAACTCCCACTCAGCTTGTATCCTGTGATCAACATTTAATGCACACAAGACTTCCCACAAACATTTATTTTCATTTATTAGTTTATAAAGAAAAGACATTAATTATTCAACTAACAGTTTTTGCAATCTCTTCAGCTGCAGAAAGATCTACCCATATCAAACATTCATGAAGAAATTTTTTTACCACAAAATGAACCCCTTTTTAAATATGATTCTAATTATCATTTTATGCCCTATGTCCATACTTTATACATCAGAAGTTCAAAACATTTATACTAAAGGATGATAAAGTTCAGTATGTTATAGACAAATGTTCACAAGAAGGGCTAATAAAACTTCTATTTCTTCATGTCATCGAATATGATTCTTTTACATTTGAAGCTTCTAATGTAATTTTAGCCATTGATGTTAATTCAAGAAACTTGATAGATCAACAAAAGAAAGAAGCTATTGATGGAGAGAAGATACAATATATTCTTCACCTTGATAATAAGATAGAATATGAGGCTTTCTCATTTGATTACACACCACATCAAGAAGAATGATTTCTAAAAGAAGTATTGGAGGATCATGAAGACATTCAAAATAAATATGAAGAAAATTTATTTGTATTTATGCCATCACATACATAGATTGAAATGGAAGAAATATGAGGATGAAATGCTTAGTAGTTATCCAGTGTTGGAGATATTTAGCTTTGATGAAGAACTTGGAAGTTTATTCATTAAAGACATAATTTAAGTGAGCCTATCTTTAGATTTAGATGAAGACACTCTAGACATGTCTCTACCCAACCATTCTCTTGTTAAAGGCATAAGGATCTTGTTTTTGGCAATATAAACTAGCTCATTGCAAATGCTATCAAAATATTTTAGCCATAAGTTTAATATGCATGATGGCTCTTTGGGCATGGTATATTATTAAAGAAACTTACACAATGTGTTTTTATTGAGTATTTTATTATTATTTCTAGAGGATGGTTGCTAGGAATGACATGTCTTACATTTCATCTACTTTTTTGCATTGGGAGGTATTTCTCACACCTAGTTAATGAATTTGAATGAAGTAATTGGTCACATCCTTGATGCTATGGGCTACTTGCCCTATAATTTGTAAATATTTTGTTGTTGTTGTACCTTAGGAGTATCTTGTTTCAATTTGCTTCTTTTTTCATGTGTTTAGTTTTGGTGTTGTTAGTTTTTTCTTTTAGTTTCCCTTCACCCCTCCACCCTCTTTGCAAGTGGCTTTTTGTACTTTTATTTTTTTGGACTCTATTTCCCAATTGTGCTAGGTACTCATATTTTTAACCATAGATTCTGAAGGTTCTCTACTTTTTGCATAAAAAATAGTCCCCTAGTCAGAGTCAATGTTTTAATTAAGTAAAAATAGGTTTCAAAGGACCTAAAACCTTTTACATTGGATCAAGACAATAAAATATGAAAAACCTAGAAGAACTATACATCAACACTAAAGAGGAGAACTAGATAAAACAAGTATCTAAAAATAATGAGCATGAAAAGACAAAAAAGACTAAGAAAAAAGATAGCACAAAACTAGCTATAGTCTTCGGTAGATCTGCTACCTAGTCTACAAGGATATTCATGTTTTTTGTAGAGGCCTTTAGGTCATCCACTTCTTTGGCTTTGACACCCTCTATCTTTTTTGAGTTGGCCTTGGTGTGCTTGCTAGGTCCTTGGTCATTTTTCACTTGCTTGGAACCTTGACCTTTCCCTTGTTACAAATTTACTTAGTAGATTATTAATGTTGTCTACCATAGTCTTTAGAAAAGAACAATTCTAATTAGCTAGTTTTTAAACTGTCTTCTCCATATTAACCACTTTGTTATCCAAACCATCCAAATTTTTATAGAAATCTTGAATTAGCTAATCCAAAGCTCTGTTCTTGTCTTCAAAGGATGGAACACATTTCAAAATATTCTTAACCTCTTTAGCATTACCAATCACCTCAAATAGTTTATCAATATGTTGTCCCAGAGTTCTCTCTCCTCTAGTAGTTCTACTAAGCTGGTCAAATTCTCTTAGAATGTCCTACATTTGCTACTACAAACTAAAAATGTCCTTCTTTATAAGCCCCAGATTACCAAAGATCCCTTTGAAAAAACCTTGGTCATCATTGTCCTTGTTATGAGTAAGTATGATCATCCTTATCCCTGCCTACATTGTCTCTTTCATAATTAGTCTCCTTAAGCCCTTTAACATCTACATTCCCTTGACAAAGTGCCATTTTCCATTTTTACTCCATCCTCTTAATCAGAGGTTCATCATCATAAGGTATCCTTGAAACCTTGTCCATATTCTTCCCCTAGTTTTTAGAGACCCTACTAGTAATGCCACTTTTCCCATTCCCCTCTTTCATCTCCTCTTAAGAATTCGTATCCATTTTAGAATCAATCTCCTTAATCTACCTTTTCTTCCTAGATGAGCTTCTAGGCTCAAGCTTTTTCCTCTTCTTAACCTCAATCTCCACAACCTCATCGTTCACATCCTCATCAAAGTACTCATCCTATTCACCCCCCTCAATTTCACATTCCAGAGTTTTATTATTATAACGTGGTCTATAGACTTTTTATTTATTTAAGGAGGTTCATAACTAGCACCATTAAACCCTCATGACAAGCATAACCACCCTCAAGATCATTATGAATAGCTAATATTGTATTACCTAATGATTTCCTAAGGTGGAATAGAAGATTAAGCCTAACCCTATGCCTAAAATGGTTTACCAGCATAAAATAGTACCCAAATAACTTAGTAAAGTGACCATCTAAAGTTAAGTATTAAATAACAATGAACATGGCAAATATCCAGGGTGAGATATAGAGCCAAGCTAAAATAAGAATTACCAATTTGAAAAAATCTATTCTACTCCTTTGCCATTTCCAAAAATTCCTCCATAGCCCAATCTAAAACCTTCCTACCTTTGTAAAAATTGATCCCCTCTATGTCAAGGCCCATGCTTTCACAATGATGTCCTCAGTAATCTACATTCTCTGATTACCCACCATAATGCTCCCATCCTTCTAGGTTTTAATGAATTGGTAGGAAATAGAAGGGTTTCTACCTTTAATCTTCTCCATAAAACTCATAAACTTCCCTTATTCTAGAATTTTCCAAATCTCCATCTTCTTTTTCCAGTCCTTATAGCTAGCTAGTTTGACCCTCTTTCTCCTTCCTCCCATCTTCTTCAATCTATTACAGATTCTCATAATCTTAGAATACAAAATTAGAAAGAAAAGCTTGGTTTCAATATCAAAGCAAAGGAAATTGATAAAAATATGTGCCCCAAATCCATGTGGCAATGAATGAAAAGTGCCTGCCAATCTAATCATAATCCATGACACCCAAAATCTGCCCCAAGTCATAATTAATATTTATTTCCTTATTCATCAATAATAAAACTTTTTTTCCTACTTCTCACCTTGCCTACTTCTCACCTTGTCATAATAGTCAAAGCCAAGTTAGTACCCATTTACACATCAAATATTTTTTTCCAAAGTTAGATTGCCTCAATTACATGCCATGTTTTAGCAAGCATATCCTTTCTAATTCACATTGTAAGTTCAAACATTCAAAGTGAAGAATTGAAAACCTTTGAAATTGATTCAAAGAGGTTTGAGAGGTTTAATGTGGTTCAATTGGGCTCAATAGGCTCAACTTTTTTTAGAAGGTTCAACCATGCTTATTATGCTATGATATAGTTGAATTTAGCTCAACCTAGTTCAGGCACATATAGTCAGGTTTGCATAGGTGTGAGATTGTTTAAAAAGGTTCAAGGATTTCAAAAGGTTCAAACAAGTTCATTTTACTTCAAATGTATAACATACCATTTAAATTAAGATATTAAGAAAAAAATAGAAAATAACTATCACAATAACTAACCACCACTAACATTTATCTTAAAATATAGGCTTTCATTTTTAGTTGAAATAACAGTTATCAACTAATAAGTTATTTATACACAAATCAAATTGGTTAATGATAACTTGTATTTCATAAGATCATGATATCCAAGAGTTTCTAACTAACCACTGCAATGGATATAATATTATTTCTAAAAGATCAAAAATTTGGGATGTAATAAAAGGTTTGATAGGTCTAGACTATTAAATTGGGTTCAACAATACAAGTTCAAAAATAGAATAGGAAAAGAGGTAAGATAAATAGAAGCTGAGAATTTGAGACTCGGAGAAGTAGAAGGGGGAGTGCATCTTGAAGATGTAATAGAAAATAATGATGAAGAGCCTAGGGATGTGAAGATGGATGGAATAAATCATAAATCCATGAAATGGATACCAAAAAAAATGGGAAATATAAGGATAGTGCTGGAAACTACATAGTTTTGGTTTCATGGCAGTTATATAGACCCTCACATAGTGGTCTGTAACCTTTTACTCTAGCATAATTTTGAAAATATCTCTAGTGGAATGAACAAAAACTAGGATTATGCTAACATATCCAAACTCCAAGGGTCAAATAAAATGTTATGCCCCCCATGCCTAGAGCTATTTTGAATGTCAGAATTATTTTTAATCTATCTAACATGAAGAATATTTTATTTTGGACTAAAATATTAGTGTGCCACTTGTCTAAGAGTCCATGTGTACACTCCTTCATATGGAAGATAAGTATATGGTCTTTCATAATTTTAATGTTCTAAAAATTGTAAGTCCAAAAATAAGTGAAGACAAATAACTTTCAAGACTTAGTTACATAAACTAAAAAGTCACAACTCCATATTATTTATTTTGATATATTCAGAAAAAGATTTTTTTCTTTCTTTCAAAGGTCTAGTTGCTGTAGGAAGGATTGATTCTCTTTTTTAGTTTTTTTATAATGGTAGAGGGGAAATTATAAACTTTCTTTTTATTTTCAGATTGGACTTCCTATGTGAATAAGAATGATAGTCTTTGGACTATTAGCTTTTATTAGAGAGAGGATGAAATATATTATAGATCTTTATATATATGTATATATTCATTTGAGCTCTATGGTTCTTTGTACCAATTTGGTCATCTCTAATAAACTTTATATAGTAAATTTTATTTGTGTAGATATGGAAAACTTTAAGTCTCATGTATCACACAATCTGAAATAAATTATTTTTATCTTTCCCTTGATCTAGTGATTGTGCATATTTAATTGAGAATCTTTGACTTCTCAATTCATATTTATTTATTTTCAAATTCTCTCTTCTATCTCATGTTGATGGATATATGGTAGCTTTCCTTTAGTGCCTTCCAGTTAAAGGCATACCATTAATTCCATTCATTGAATATCCTTTGAGGGAGCTATACCTCTATAAAATCTAGAGGTAAGTGATCATTGTACACTTATCCAAATGTTGTGGCTTATTTGTCTTCATAATATGGTAATGGAGTGAAACTTGTGAGCATTTGTGAAGGAGACAAATTTCTTAACCAACAAATTTTGACAACTTTGTTGGGGATTCAAAAACAAACATAAGTGTAGGATTAGATATCTTAGTTATCCTTTATTCATGCAAAGTTTGTGACTCTATATTTTATCTTGAATAATCTTTGAATTGAAGTTTTTATTGTATATAATGGATTTAGTTGTAGTACAACCATGGGGAGCTTGTATTAGGCCCTTTTATTTGTCTTAGTATTTATCTTTACCCAAGGGATCAAGAGAAATTATCCCCAAATTTGATGGAGGTAAAATACAAGATCTAGATGACCACATCAAAGTAGTTATAGTCATCATGCAAGAAGAGGATGTCTTCATCAGATTATCTTTGAGTAGTCTCATAGAGAGTACTCTTGAATAGTTACATTATTTGCAAGATGGTTGTATCACTTATTGGAATGATCTTGAGGTAATATTTCTTTAGAGATTTAAGCCTAGAGTTGATGTTGGCAAGTTATTAATAGATCTCTTTCATATTTAAATGAGGAAGAGTGAAAATATGAGTGATTTCATATATAGATTCAATAGATGTGGAAAAAAAATTCCTCCATCCTATCAACCAAGTGAAAATAACCAATTATGCATCTTTATTGCTACTTTAGAAATTGAAATTGAATTCTAGTTAAAGCTCTAGGAAATGCAGAATTTGGAAGATGCTAAAAAAGAAAAGGTAAAGATAGACGATGCTATGCTGATTCATGAAATGAAATATAAAAATTCAAGCTATGTGGAGGAAGAAAAATTAGAAAATTATCATAATCTTTATCCAAAAAGATGACTTTACAAAATAAGATTGAAAATAAAGAAGAAAAGCCTTCATCCCCCTTTCTCTTTCATTATCAAAATTTAATAGTTTTCAAATGAAAGATACTTTTAGACACTTCTTGTGGTTGCATGTAGATTTCCTATCATTGCAAGAGCTTATAATTTGCATGTGTAATATGATGATGAGGACATCTCTCAGCCAACTGATTTGGTGACTTGCTTTACTGGTCATCCTAATAGAAGGAACTTGTTGATAATAAAATTATTAAAAATCTGCTAATGGCTGCCGCTTTTCTAGAATTTTATTCTTTTACATTTGAAGCTTCTAATATCATTCTAGCCATTGATGTTAATCTACAAAACTTGATGGATCAACAAAAGAATGAAGTCATTGATGGAGAGAAGATAAAAGATATTCCTAACCCTAAAATGAAGATAGAATATGAGGCTTTCTCATTTGATTACACACCACATCAAGAAGAACAATTTCTACTAGAAGTATTAGAGGATCATGAAGACACTCAAAATAATATGAAGAAAGTTTATTCATTTTTATGTCATCACATACACATGTTGAAATGGATGTATTCCTAATATAATGTGATGATGAAATGCTTAGTAGTTATGTAGTGTTGGAGATATTTAACTTTGAAGAACTTGGAAGTGTATTCATTGAAGAAAAAATTTCAGTGAGCCTTTCTTCAGATTTCAAAGAAGACACTCTAAATATGCCTCTGCCCAACCTTTCTCTTGTCAAAGGAATAATCAATTTTTATGAGATGAAGGATCTTGGTTTTTTCAATATGGATGAAATCATTCCAAATTATGTTAGAATGTTTCAGCCAAAATTTTATGATGCAAAATGTCTCTTTGGGCCTAGTATATTTTAAAAGAAGCTTACACAATGTGTTATTTTTGAGTCTTTTGTTATCATTGCTACAAGATAGTTGTTGGGAATGATATATCTTGCATATAATCTACTTTTCCTCATTGGGAGGTATTTCTCACAACCAGTTAATGGATTTTCCTAAAGTATGATCATATCCTTGAGGGTACGGGCTACTTTCCCTATATTTTTTAAATAAAAATTTGTGTTTTTCCTTAGGAGTAGCTTGTTGTAGTGTATTTATTTTTGTCATGTGTCTAGTTTTGGTGCTTTTAGTTTTGGCTTGTAGTTTCCCTTCTCCCCTTCACCCTCTCCACAAATGACTCCTTGTACTTCTATTATTTTGTACTCTATTGCCCAATGACACTAGACACTCATCTTTTTAACTAGATATTTTTAAGGTTCTTTACTTTTTACAAGAAAATAAATCCCCCATTCAGAGCCAATGTTAGTACCCATACATAATTCCCATTTAAAAAATAAATCTAAAGTTAGATTGCCCCACTTTCATGGGTTGTTTTAGCAAGCTTATCCTTTCTAATTCACATACTATGTTAGAACATTCAAAGTAAATAATTGAGCTCCTTTAACTTGGTTCAAAGAGATTTGAGAGGTTCAATGTGGTTCAATAAAATTCAATATGTTCATTATGGTACAATATAGTTCAAGTCAGCTAAACCTGGTTTAGGTACGTATAGTCAAGTTTATACAAGTGTGAACTAGTTTGAAAAGGTTCAAACATGTTTAAGGATGTCAACAGGTTCAAATTGGTTCATGGTGCTTCAAAGGTTTGAAAGGTTCAAATTTTTAAATTGGGTTCAACAATGCAGGTTCAAAAGCATAATGGAGAAAGAGGTAAGAGAAATATAGGAAATATAAGGCTAGTGCTGAAAACTTCATAATTATGGTTTCATGACAGTCATATAGATCCTCACACAGTGGCCTACAATTTTTGATTCAGGTATAATTTTACAAATATCGAGGGTGGAAATAAATAAAATTAGGATTGTATCAACATATCCAAAAATCAGCAAGATCCAAAAAGTGGGATAAAAAGTTATCCCCCCTTACATGGACCTATTTTTGCTATCAGAATTTATTTTAATGTGTTGAGCATCAAGAATATTTTATTTTGGACTAATGTATTAATGTTTCACTTATCTAAGAGTTGACATGTACACTCCTTGATATGGAAGATAAGTATTTTCTCTTTTATAATTTTAATCTTTGTAAAACCTTAAGTCCAAGAAGATGAGAATGCAAATAACTTCCAAGAGCCAGTTACGTAAACTAAAAAGTCACAACTTCATATTATTATTGTGAGATCATTAGAAAAACAATTTTTCCTTTCTTTCAAGGGTCTAGTTTCTATAGGAAGGAGGAGGGATTCTATTTTTTAGGTTTGTAATAATGGTAGAGGGAAAATTAGGGCTAACTTTAGTGGTGAATATTTTCCAATTGGAAAATTTCACTCATCGACCAAGGTTAGTTTGGCTTTTGTTTTCCACATATGTGGTATGGCATGTCACCCCAAGTTTACCAAAAATGGGTCACTCCCCTCAGCTCATCTCCATATGATTTATATGATTTGGTTATCCTTTTGAAAGGAAATAGCTAATCATAAATATTTTTTGCACACGACAAATTAAACACATTTTCACCTATGATTTCTAAAGTGAAACTTTTTGGATGACCTCAATTCTACTTTGGTTTTAAAAAATGTTTTAGGAGAGGGATGAAATTCACCCCATAAATATGTAGATGCATGTCACACGCTAATTCAAATTTTCCAACTATATTATGCATGACCATATAATGGGACAACCATATTCACCTTAGAATTTACATAAGGCATTTTTTTAATATGAGCTTCACCAAATATTTTTTATGTGCTATAATATTCTTGCATAATCAGCTAAAAAATAGTGGTATAAATACATTCATAGATCAATAAGTTGTCTCAATTTCTTAAATTATCGAGATCATTTCTAGATGAGTTGCGAGTGTGATGATTACAATTTAGGAAAAGGTGAGTAACTTAGACCCCTATCTTTCTATTCTCTATAATTTTAGTTTTCTCTTTTTAGTGGATACAAGTTACACTGTTAGTGGTCAATTATCACTTGGGACTGATGACCAATACCATTGAGTCATGCAGTAACTAGGAAGACCTAAGACATCTATATTTATAGTATAAGTTGTATAATCAATGAATACTATTTAGATAAATATATGTAATATACTATAGTTGAGTCTCACTTTTTTAACAACTTGAATTTTATGGCATCCTATACTTCTTGGGAGATGTCAAACATGAACAAGGGTAAGAGTCCTACATGTGGTGAAGCCAAGAAAGGCTTGAAAAATGCACTCATAGAACCTTGTCATCATATTTTAATGGCCAAAATTAGGAATCTACAACATCACAAGTACATTTAAAAGATTCCCAACCATTGCCACTACCAGTTCCACTGTCACATATTGAAGAAGTTAGCAAACCTAATATCTCAAATCATGATGAAATTGAAGAAGATATTTAGATAAATATCCAGAGTAGCCAAGATCACCAATTCAACACCTAGAGTAGCCAAAATAATATAATAGACTTGGATAAGAATTCAAAAGATTATGATGGTGTATGATCAAGAAAGTGAAAAAGGAAATATAATGCAAAAAATGATGTAAAATCTAAAAAAGATCAAAATTTGGATCTATAAATTAGGGATTTTAAAATAGAATGAGCCTCAAAGTATTCATTTATTGAACCTATACACAATCCAAAATAAGGTGAGCCTTTGATAGAATGTAAATTCATGATATGCACAAGGATAAATAAAAAGGAAAAAAGGTTATAGCTAAAAATTGACACCATAGAAAAGCACATGGGTAAAGTTTATGAGAAGAAAATCATAGATAGAGTGGAAAAATCAATGACAAGATGGAAAAGCAAGGAGGAATGTCAACATGTTAAGAATGCAAAAATCTTAGAATTTTAGGAGAAAATATAGATGAAGCCTACTAAAGTAAAAGGCTCCATTAAATATCTTCTTGGAAATGAAATAAAAGTTGAAGAAATGGGTAAAGTTATTTAGTTAAGTGTTGTCTTCTATATTTTTGAGAAAAAGGCAAGCCATGACAAACTACCCATCATTGAGTGATTTATTACACTTTTAGAAAGTTTTTAATTATTCAAGGAGTCATTGGTTAGTAAACAATAAATGGGAATGGGGAAGTTATCTTACTAAGGTTGAAAAGGAAAATATCAAAGTAAAAATTAAAGAGTCAAATTTTATTGCATTATCTTTAGGTGAGGTGACATCAATAGATAATACTTCATGGGTATGCATGCATGTCTATACAATACATAATTTTTTTTGCCAACTTGATCTACTAACTATTGTTGAAATGAAGGATAATTTGATAGTGGAAAACATATTTGGACTAGTAAAGAGTTCTTTACTTTAATATGGAGGTATAGATAAAATGATGATTGGGCAAAAGTTGGTGTGTGTTGGAGAAGATGGAGCTCTAGTAATGCAAGCCCACAAGAATGGTCTTATCAGAAAGTTAAAAGATTTTCTTGAACCTTATGTTGTTGGCATTCATTGCATGGTCCACATAATGAATCTATCTTTTGGATTGTCAACAACTCTCTAGAAATATACATAGTTGGATTTTTGATCAAAGAGATCTATAGGAGCATTTTTCAAAGTCCTAAATGATTCAGGGAATTTCAATAGTTTTCCAAGGGACTAACTAATGGGAGAAAGCTTCTTAAGGATAATGATATCGATTGAATCTCTTTGGATAGACCAACTCATCAAGTTTTTTTCTAAATACCCATCGTTACTTGGTAAAATGGAGCCAACTCGTGATGATCAAAATATAGTGAGCTACTTGAAAGGTTAAGTAATGTAGAGACACTCTTAACATTAGTAGCCATTCTCCCCATGCTATAGGAAATAAGAAATATAATGATGAAGATAGAGAAAATATTTATGTATATTGAAAAATATAATATTCTATGTAAGATGACATGTGTGGCCCTCGATAATCTCTATAAAATCTAGATTCATTTTTTGTGGATAAAAAACTTTCAAGGTGGATGAGAATCATAGATTTGGATAGTATTGAATTTTTTTTAAAGATTGATTCAAAAGGGGAGTTATGTATCAATAAACATGGTGTTGAGATACCAATGGACTACTATAGAAGGCCCATTTCCATGAGAAAATGAAAGAAACTCATGCAGCCAAAATTATTTATTACAAAGGAAGTGTTTGAACAAATTGTTGAGTTTGTATAGTTTCTGTGAAGAAAATTTCTTATAATCTTTCCTCATAAATTAGAGAAATACTATCTTGACAAAAATTACTTGAATCAATACATATTGTGTTTCCCCATTATTGGAGTTTAAGAAGTCCTAAAGATTTTAGAGATAAATTATTAATTTTGATAGATTAATTTTGCAAAAGAATAAAATTAATGGGGAAACTATAAATGGAGTTTTAGATGAATCTCTCTTGAGAGCTCAGTCTCATCATTTTTCCATTACAATGAAGGAGCTATATGATCTTATGTGAAACCCTAGAGAAGAAGGATTGATAACCAAACTTTGGAGAAATCTAGCTTAGAGAAAAGTGTTGTGGGATTCAACATTAGATTTTTTAGGCTTGTTGAATTATGTTTAACCATGATATTGGGTTCTATGGAGGATGAGAGATTTTTTAGTGTTTTGGGGTTCCTAACGTTAAAGTTAACAAATAAAACTAGAGAAGAATTTGGAAAATTCTCTAAGGCTGTATACATCTAGATATGAAGTCAATAATTTTCCTTACAAAAGGGCACTATAATTTTTGAGGAAGAAATTCCAAAGAAGAGATTTGGGAAACATTTCAAATAATGAGATCACTAACTCAAGTAGTGGTACTAGTATTAGTAGCATTGATCTTGAAGCCAAGGATAATACAACTAAAGGTATGCTAATTGGAGAAAACATGGAGCATAATCAAGGACTATTTGAACATGATGTAGAGGAATCCAAATATTTAGATGATGAGATGTCATGGATAGTTTAATAGTTACAGTATGATGTGTCAATTCTAAATTTATTACTTATTAGTAATTACTACAATCTACATTATGGATTTTGGACAATATTCTTTGAATCTCATCATGATTCATCTATCATGCATAGTAAGTTATATCATTTTCTAAATGTATAATGTCAAAAATACATTTACATTATATGTTAGATGATGCAATGAATCAAGATTCATTCAAATTTTACCAATATTATTTTTTATATTTGCATTATTATGCTCATATGATACATTATTATGGTATAATCCTTGATGTTTTTTAATGAAAATATAGTAATTCAAATGATAAAATTCATATTCTTTCTCATTACTTTTTTCACACATGATAATTGATATAATTTAATGAATTCAAATTGCAAAAGTTAAATTTGAATACCTAATTTCATAATCATGAGTTATAAGTACTAAATTTTCAACCATTTCATTCAGCAAAAGACCTTGAATTCCCTTCTATAGAAATATAGAAATGAGGGAGAAAAAACAACTTGAGGTCATTGTTCCTCATGGGAAGAGTCTTAGAGTAGCATCAAAAATATTTTTTGCCTTTGCATTTTATAGGCCTATTAAGAAAAATAGCATTTGGATTTTGCTACATTTATCCTATTCAAGAAACAAAGTTTAAACTTTAAACTCATATCAAATAATTAAAAATAGAAATAAACTAAACACTACTAAGATGATTAAAACCACTTTCCAAGTTTTACATAATCTTATTGATGTCCTATGAGCTGATTGAAGTTTCAACCAAATTTTTTAGGATGTTGAATTCCACTTCATTTAGAGTTTCACCATTTGTTATGTTATATTAGATGACCTGCAACTTTTTCAGACATCCATATTTGGAAGATTTATTTGAATGAAATTCTACATCTAGTAGTGCATTCAAATTTTCCAATGGTTTGAAGAAATCATGATTTGTATCCTGAGAAAATTTAACTACTTCAGACATCATTTTGGCCTCCAACTCTTTTTGGTAAGCTTCAATTTGAAAAAAAATTGTTGATGACTGTTGGAAGTCTATTGGGAAAGTGATATACTATAAAGGGGGGTGTGAATAAGAATCTATAAAACTTTAGCCTTCTAAATAATTATCAAATTGATATCTTTCATCACTAATCCTTATCTCATCAATATCACAAACCACATAAACATTTATTATAATGATGCATTAGATCTAATCTATTGATCACAACCATAAACATAAAAATAAATTATCAATACATAACACACAATTTTCATTACCTAGAAACCCTCCAAGGTGAAGTTAAAACTATGGTGGGGATGAGAGCCACAAATCTTCATTACTATAGTAACAAAGTCTTCTTGTTAGGGTTACAATTTTGACCACTTCTAATGATCTACTTTGAAAGGGGTTTTCCTTGTTAAGAGATTAAAAGACTTATTCTATCTACCTTGATTTAATGAATCAAGCACTTTGTTATGAAATTTTTATAGTCTTATTAGGACCACTCTTTTAAGAGATTTACCTTAATTCACTCTGCTAAAATGTATCAATACCTGATCCTTTAGTTAGCACTGTAATGCTTGATTACAAATCTCCTCTTTCCATTATCTGATCCTTTGCTAATTTGATATAACTTTATTTTTCACTTCAATACTCTACTTGATCACTGTACCTTGCTTCACCTTCCAACTTTTCTTAGGCATCCAAAATTTGCTTCTCATGAATACACTCTTCACTTTGAAATTAGGGTTTGGATTCTCCTTATATGACAACCTGGAAAAGGTTCTAGATCAAGATCAATGATCTAGATTTCTCCCTTTTTCTATTTAAACCTTCCATTTTATTGATTTATTGGACACCTTGCATGAGGATTAATGATCCTACTCATAACACATAATTAAGTCCTTAAAATACTTGACCATTGAAACATGAAATTTTTAGAATATTTAGAATAATTTGTGGGGGGGGGGAGGGGGGGCAGGGGGGTTGAATTAGTTCTTCAAGGTCTAGATGTACCAATTGAACGAAAAAACACTTAAATTTTTTTAGATCTTATCATTCCCTTGCTCAATCTCTACTATAAACTATTAGCATATACTCTTTGCACATGCATAAAGTTTTTCCTTCTACCTCCTTAAGTAGACAATTCTTATCTTTTCTACTTAACTAACACCATAGATCTTAGGGTTCACGATTAGAAATATCAAATATAATTTATCTAATTTCCATCTTGTTTATCCTCCTAGAAACTTCTCTTGGAATCCAATCCTTAGGTTGCTTAACTAATCCTCTCTTGATATTAAATAATCCAACTCATTGATCCTTATCTTCAACACACTTTTTGTATTCCAAGAAATCAAATTATATGGATAGAAATTATGATTTATCATAAATACTTAAAATGTTGTTCCTTGGTTAACACTATATTCTGACACTCAATCATCATTGGGTTACTTAGTTGCTATTAAATATCTTTCTTGGAACATGCACTATCACTTGGTCAAATTGATGCTCGATCAACAGTGATTTTTCCCAACACTTACTATGGCTTGGTTGAAACTAGAATCACTTGACATGTACTTAAAAATTATTTAGTATTCTACTCTATTGCTCAATCAAGCCTATGCATTTTCTTTGTTTGTGATCACACCTTCAAGAGTTGAACATTACTATCTTCTCTACTTATAACATGATTTAAACAATCAATTTTTCTTGTCAAAGTCCAACTAATCAAATGTCTATTTGTAGTCTCCTCTTCATAATTGAACTTATCCTGTATATTCTTTTATTATGAAAAACTTCTCAACTTCTCTTCATCAATAAAATAGATATAAAATTTAGATTAGATAGCACACTATCTCACCAATAGGTTTGGCATGAATGACAACATAACAATTGTTTCAATTATATTTTCCAACAATCACCCTCTTTGGCATTAATAGGAACACCTCTAGAATACATCTAGTTACCATAATATCCAAAAACCTTTTAATATTTGTGAGAAACACCCTCATTGTATTAGATCTATATGAATATCCTTAGTTTCATCCTGATCCACATCTTGGATATGGAAACACCTCAAGTAAGACTTATGAACTCCCTCTTACTTATATATCTCTTCTATCGTTCATTATCTACCTCTATCATTTTGATCTTCTTGAATAATATCTCCCTCATGAGGATCACAACATAGGTAACAACTTCAATGTTCTCCCTCATCGTTACATCTTTTTCTTCATGATAATTGAATTACATCTTCTCCATCATACTAGATGATCTCTTCCTTTCCATGTTAACTTAGACAATCCATGATCTTCTACCTCTTTGACAACAATGTCAAAGAATCTTTCAACTTTATCTCATGTAATTATGTATGTGCATCTTGTTATGGTTGTTGTTTACTTTGATTGAATGGTTAAGATCAATTAAGTTTGATAAAAATTTTAATTAGATAATTGATTCACCCCCCCCACCCCCCCTCCCCTCTCTTAGTTATCTTGGTGGACTATTATTTCTAATAATTGGTATTAGAGCAGAAGGTCCTTGAAGATAAAGTTTAACAATTTGAGACATCCATGGCTAACATATTTAGAAAGGATAGTCCAAAGTTTGATGGAACAAATTATGATAGCTGGAAAGAAAAGATGAAGATACATCTACTATGTATGGGTCTAGGATATTGGATCTTGCTAAAATTAGAAAAGACAATTATTGCTAAAAGTGAGTTGGAAAATTGTACTAAGGATGAGAGAGAATTTTCTATGTCAAACATGAGAGCTAGAGAACCACTATTGTTTGCACTTATTGAAGAAGAGTACAACTAGGTAAAAGCACTTGATACTTCTCATAAGATTTGGAAAGCTTTGGAAAATAGTTTTTAAGGTGATGTGTATTCTAAGAAAATGTGACTACAAAATTGGATTTGTACATTTCAAGATGCTAAAATGATGGAAGATGAATCTATAAGAACATATGTAGGCATAATATTAGAAATCACTACATGTATCATATCTCAAGGAGGAACCAAGGAAGATGACAAAGTGATCTAGAAGATATTGAAGAGTTTAGCACCACCATTTAAGTAGGCAACTCAAATGATATAGTTATTAATCCCTTATGCCAAAGATTTCAACAAGAAAACATTACTTGGGAGACTTGAAGTAGTTGAGAACGAGCTTAGACAATCTTGAGAATTATCTAGAATAGAGACAGATTTCAATGCCCTAAACATTCAACCTAATCTATCAAGGAGAACAAGTGCTAGAGGAGATTTTGCTAGCAATAGTAGATTTGATGAGGATAAAAAGATAGAAGAAGGAGTAGCCCTTCTTGTAAGAAGACAAAAAGATGCTATAAAAAGTCTTTAAATATTGGACTTGTAATGAGTTTGGTCATTGTGCATCTAAGTGTCCTAAAAGAGAGAAAAAGTACAAAGGAAAGTTCAAACCTAGAAGAGATAGAGATTTTTTGTATGCCAATGAAGAAGATGAATTTAATGAATGAGCAGTAAGTGCTAGTGATGATGAAATAGGATTTGTGGCTATAAAACAAGAATGTCTAGAGGAAATGGCTTTGATATTATAGGTTGAAAATAAATCAGATTGGATAATTGATAGTGGTTGTTCACATCATATGACTGGTGATATGAAGAATTTTTTTGATTTAAAAAGTTATGATGGAGGCATTATCAGAGTTGGGAATAATACAAATTTCTATGTTAAAGGTATTGGATCTATAACTCTTGATGGTAAGACTAACATTGTGGATGTATACTTTGTTGATGGTTTGAAACATAATCTTTTGAGTGTTGGACAACTAATGGATAAAGGTTAAAATTTGTAGTTCACAAAGAAGACATGCATGATTAGAGACAAATATGGAAAGGTAATTGGAATATGAACTAGATCTAGAGGTAATATATTTTGCCTAAATCCCACTAAAATGACATTTTTGGTTGCAAAGGTAGATGATAGTTGGTAATTGCATAAGAGATTTTGTCATATCAACTTTGACAACATTGTGAAAACTAGTAATATGTTTGCAGTCAAAGATTTTCCTAAGATTGTAAAGCCTACTAACACAATTTTCAAGGAGTATATATTGGCAAAGCATAACAGAGCTTCTTTTCCTTGTAAGAAGTTTACTATGACTAAAAAGTCAAAGATTATACACATAGATCTTAGTGGTTCTACAAAGACTAAAGGATTCTATGGTGAAAGGTACTTTATGATTATTGTTGATGACTTTTCTAGAATGATGCGAGTTGCATTTCTCAAAAAAAAAATTGAGGCATTTGACAAGTTCAAGATATTCAAGAATAGAGTTGAGAATGAATCAGGTATGAAGATTAAATGTTTATGATCAGATAGAGGAGAAGAGTTTACTTCAAATGAGTTTAACATATTTTGTGAAGCTAATGGAATCATAAGACAACTTTCAACTCCTAGAACCCCTAAATAAAATGGTATTGCAGAGAGAAGAAATAGGTCATTAAAAAAAGCAACAAGAGCTATGTTAACTAAGAATGATGTATCCAAGATATTTTGGAGAGAAGCTATGAATATAGAAGTTTACACTATGAATAGAGTGTAGGCCAAGAAAGACATATAAAAGACCCCTTATGAACTATGGTTTGGTCAGTCACCTACAGTTAAGTATTTAAAAAATTTGGGTAGCAAATGTTATATCAAAAGAGATGATGATGTTGGTAAATTTGATGCTAGAAGTGATGAAGGTATGTTTCTTGGTTATTCTTTGAAAAATAGTGCTTATAGATGGTATAACATGAGAACTAAGACTATTGTTGAAAGTAGAAGTGTAAGAGTTGATGAGAAATTCAGGATACATGAAAGAATAGTTGACTACAATTCTGATGATGAGAATGTTGTTGGAACTAAACCAAGGAATGATGAAGTATTCTTTCAGACTAATAATGATTTTTCAAATGAATGTGAGAAAAGGAAAGAACAAAGTTCAGAACCTAGAATAGAGCCAAGAGTTGAGATAACAACTCCTACTTCTGATACAAATATGACAAAGAATCATCCACTAGACAACAAACACAAAAGGTGTGATGAATAGAAGAAAAATCAATGAATAAATAGGTTTAACATCTCAAGAAGAACTAAATAATACAGATTAGGGATTTAGAGATGACTATTGAAAGAGAACTATGAAAGAAGAATTGGATTAGATAGTGAAGAATAAGATGTGGGAATTAGTCCCTAGACCAATAGACATGAACATGATAGGAAAAAATGGGTATTCAAGAATAAGATGAATGAACAAGGTGGAGTTGTAAGGAACAAAATAAATTTGGTATGTAAAGGTTATTCATAAAAGAAGGAATAGACAATGACAAAACCTAAGCTCCTATGGCAAGAATTGAAGCAGTTAGATTATTCTTAGCCTATGCAACACATAAAAAATTCAAAGTTTATCATATGTATGTCAAGTCAACATTTTTGAATGGAGAACTTGAAGAAGAGGTATACATATAATAGCTTGAGGGTTTTCCTTTAATAGATAACAAGGATATGGTATGCAAATTGAAAAAAAAGATTGTATGGCTTAAAACAAGCATTGAGAACCTAGTATGCAAGGTTGGACAATTATTTGACAAAACTTGGATTTAGCAAAGGTATGGTAGATAGTAATCTACACTTGAAAGAAATAGATGATGGATTGATGATCTTCGTAATATTTATTGATGATATCATATTTGGAGGAGATGATAGTGAAAGTGACAAGTTTGCAAAAGAAATGAAGAAGGAATTTGAAATAAGCATGATAGGGGAAATGACATACTTCCTAGGATTATAGATTGTCTAGGATAAAGAAGGAATCTTTATTTCCTAGACTAAGTATTTGAAAGATCTATTCAAAAATTTTGGTTTGGAAACATTTAAACTAGTTGGAACACCTATGATAACTGGACACAAGTCATCTACAAAGGATGAGACACCTACTATTGAGTAAAAAAAGTATAGATCTATGATTGTAGGATTGCAATATTTGACTCACATAAGGCCAGATATAGAAAATGTAGTTGGAATTGCTACAAGATTCCAAGTTGATTATAAAGAAGCACATTATGTAGTAGTTAAAAGGATATTTAGATATCTAAAGGAAACACTAGAGTTTAGATTGTGGTATGATAGATCTAATGATTTTAATTTATATGCTTATACTAATGTTGATTGGGTGGGTAGTATGGATGATAGAAAGAGCACTAGTGGTGGAGCATTCTTTTTGGGAAGAAGATTGGTCTCTTGGTTAAGAAAGGAGCATGATTTTCTCTCACAGAGTACAACATTTTTAGAATATGTTGTAACAGAAAACAATTGTAATCAAGTTGTTTGGATGAAGTAGATGATGAAGGATATAAGGATAGATTTTAGTGAACCTATTTTCATACATTGTGATAATGCAAGCATAGTGAATATTTCTAAGAATCTAGTGTTGCATTCTAAAACTAAGCATATTTCTATCAAATATCACATGTTGAGTGAGAAAGTTGCAAAAATGGAAATTAGATTAGAGTATCTAAGCACCAAAGAGAAGATTATAGATATTTTTACTAAGCCTCTTCCCAAAGATACTTTTGAGTATTTGCAAGGTATGCTAGGGGTTATACTCCTAACTACATTAGAGTAGATGATGCAAGAGTGCATCAGTCTAGTGGTATAGAGAACTATTATTTATCTAGACTAAATATTGATGCTTCTTGTTAGGGGGAGTATCTATGATGGATAGAGTCATCTAGGAATATTTATAGATATTATTTTGAATAGTGTCTTTGGACACTTGAGAAGGTCAAAGATAGTTGTTGTAGAGATTGACAGGATGCAAAGATAGATGGTTGCTAAAACCTTTGACATTGATGTGAATGTGGGAGAGATTACAACATGAAAAACATTTTTATATAGAGCACATTGAGGTATATCAATGGGGGAGAAGTGTGTGAACAAAAAAGATGGTATGATTGATGAAGGGGATTTGAAAAAAAAGGATAACATTCTTTAACAATTGCTATTTTTGGAACTAGATTTTTTCATCTATGTTGCCATCAATGCCAAAGGAGGAGATTATTGGAAGCATGAATTCTGATGATATTCATATGGGGGAGTATTATAAAAACATGATTAGATCATTATTATGATGCTATGTTACATTCATGACTGTGTTTGTCATTGATGTCAACATAACAGTTTTCTATGGTATCTAACAAAAGAACAATGGTAAAGATCAAGTTGGTATGGAAAAATGTGGAGTATTTTCAATAGAAAGGTTAAAGGGAGATACTAATAAGTGTCTATTATATGTAGATAACCTTGGGCACAAAAGATATTAAGTCTAGAAGAAGTTATGCAAGTTTTGGTGAAGACTATTTTGAGATAGAGTTTACAAAAGCATGTTCTAGTAAACTTGTTATATTTCTTAGTAGAGTTGTTATTATAGAAGCAAGGGTAAATATGTATAGAAGACACATTGGATATGATGTGGCTAAGCTCAATTGTCATAATATCACATATAAGAAAAGTTATTCAAGTTACAAGGTGGCAGATTGATGTTAACATTAAGTAAAATGTGTTCTTAATGAGGTCCTATAATAATTAATTGAGAAGATGTAATAGCCGACTCAAGGGAATTGTTTTATGGACTTGGTATAAAGAAATGCAATTTTCCTTTATTATACATGAGTTATTAGTTAAAGTATGAAGAGAGAAAAAGAGGAGAAAAGAGATGAACACTGAGTAATCAGGTTGATATGTGAAGATAATTAGAACAAAGAGAAGTTGGAGAAAACTTCATTGCCAAGGTTTTGTTTTGAGATCAGGGGCCTAATATTTGAATCCAAGGTTTGTGACCTAGTCTACAAGGTCTAATAGTGATTGGTCTAGTTGACAGGATAGAGGAAAGAGGATTAAACATAGTACAAATAATTATTCTGCAAGGAATAGTTGAGAGATTAGTTAGACAGTGAAGTACAGTGAGTCCTTTTTCCTTCTACAACTCCTAACAGGGTTGGTACAACTCCTAATAGAGTTAGAATCTCCTAGTAGGGATTCAAAGTCTCCTAACAGGGAATCTTATGTACTAAATATGTTTATAGACTCCTAACAAGGTCCATCCTTTAACAAAGAATATATATATATATATATATATATATATATATATATATATATATATATATATATATATATATATATATATATATATATATAGATATATATATTATATATATAGGTAATCTTTGTGGGCATCATTCCCATCGGGGTTTTCCCTCTGATCAAGAGTTTCTCTAGTTAACAAATTTGGTGTATTTGTGTATGTGCATCTTGTTATGGTTGTTTTTTACTTTGATTGAATGGTTAAGATCAATTAAGGTTGATAAATATTTTAATTGGATAACTAATTCACCCCCCCTCTTAGTTATCTTGGTGGACTATTATTTCTAATAGTACTTACCTGTCCCATTATAGGGATTTTTTTTTGTATCTACATGATTCAAATTTTAATCTATCAGAAACTCTTCCCCTGCACTTATTGATTTTATCGTACATACAAAAATACAATTTCCCTCACGTGCCTTGAATACACAATTTGACCACTTACTGGTTGACACAAGTTAAGAACTATTTATAAATCTTGCAATATTCCATGTTGCTTTTTGCCTTCCATTAATATACTACAAATTACATAGAAGATAAAAAATGCACAATGCATTCATCAAAATCATTGTATATTTTTTAATTCCTTAACTCTACTTGTGGTAGCTATACAATATCATTGTATATACTACATGATAGTAGATTTCAACACATAATAACTTAATTATAAAAACATACAAGTAAAACAATTTTTTATAAATAAATCATGACCCCATTATACTTGACATTTCTCATATGTCAACATACATTTTATTGATCATCATCATCATCCATGTCATCATCATCAACACCATTATCATACTTGTCACTTTGATCATCGTTGTCACCACCACCATCTTCATCACCATCATCACCATCTTCATCACTATTATCATGACCACCACCATCATGACCATCATCACCATCTTCATCAACATGAACATAATCATGATCATCACCATCATCATCAGTATCACCAAAATTATAATCATCTTCTTCCTCTTCATCATTGTGTAATAGTCATTCATAATCATCATTTATTTTATCTTCTAATTCTTCAGTATCTTCTTCTTCCATCACATTATCCTTTACTAACCTTCCTCTTGGATCATGTCTAAAAACAAATGACCAACTTGATTTATTTAAAATTTCAAAGTAAAACACTTGCTCACATTGGCATGGAAGAATATAGGGCTTATCTTCAACTAGCTCAAATGATCTTATATTAGTAATTGTAAATCCACTATCATGTTTGATAATAATCCTATCAGGATCATTTCAATTTAGCCATAGCCTGCACCGTTTGATGACAAATAGAACTAATTTTAATGAATTAAATTTTCACTCAAGTATATCATCCAAAATACCATATAATCTATTTTGATATTGTTGAGGATGTATGTGATTTCTAGATGAAATATTGGTGACCTCAAAGATTGCCCTTATCTTAGAATCACAAGTTTTCTTCATTTCATCTAATTTTTTAATGCAAAATATAAAGCCATGGTATTACATAGCTTTGTGGTGATTGATATGAAATTATTCAAATATGTCAAAATTATCTACATCGATATGTAAGTTAATATTAAACTTATGGGTCATGATTAGTAATATTCTATGTACCTTTCTATCTCTTAAGCCATATACTAGATCAAGTACCATTGACATAACATTGGGATCTCCATTATGATGAGCTTCTTTAACCAATGATGTAACACCATCTCATGTTAATGAGTGACCATTTTATTGAGACTATTGAATCCATACTGTCATCTAATCAAGATTTTTTGCAATATACAAATGTAGTCCAAACTTCAAAAAATATTCACTAATGTACACCATGGTCCAGTATACCATATATCTCTCTATCATAAAACTTTTAGGACGTTCTCTTTTTCAAAGAAAGCCTTTCATAAATTTCAAGTGCCTATCTATCATGCACAATGGCGTAATTTGTATAGGTCCACAGAATTCAATCTCCTCACCTTGATTCTTGAGCATTAAAAAAAGTTTAAGGTAGACACTTTTGCATTTCATACATAAGCTATGAAATTTTTCTCTTCCAATATTTTATATCTTTTTTCTATTAATTTCTTTAGATGATAACCACCTAAAAGAGATTCAACATGCAAGAACATATAAATGAGATTTTAGATAAAAATATACAATAGATTACATAAAAAGTAAAGCAAGTCATAAATATAATATATGTACAATAAATATAAGAAATAACACTTCTAACCTTATGTATTTTCCAAGATCATATATAACTTGTTTAATACTATTGTCAAATTGGTGAGGGAGGGATAGAGGTAGGACATACTACAATCATTAAAAAATAATCTCTTCAATATATTATGAAATAATACAATAGGTAATATATGCAATTTTACAAATATTTTGTAAATAGAGAACATGACTTACCTTGATGAAGGTATGCCAATTATGTGTTTTCAACCCTATCCCAAAATCACCTTTTTTTGATACAAGACTTCTTATATTTGCATCAAATTCTATGAGAATTTTTTATTTTTTGATAGCTTCTTTTAATGTATCACTATGTTGGTCCATTAATAACAAAAGAAATACTCTCGTATTTATGTAGTCTCCATTGCTATTTGATTCAATAAAATATTTTAGTGCATGATTGGATTCATGAATGTCATTACTATTTTTGAAATTTTTATCTCTATCATTCCTTCCATCTAATATTTTCCATTGTGACTTTGTTATATTCTTTCCAATACGCATAGCATCAAACAAATGCATGATTAGAAGATCTTTGTAGTATGGTAACCTATTAAATTGAGTAGGATAAATTTTTTATCCTCTAAAAAGTTGGTCATTGATACCTTGATGACCTTCATGAATATTAATTACATCATTACTAATAAAAGATAATATCAAAATATAAATTTCAAACTTTAGACAAAAATTAGACATTACCTCTGTGATTTAGTTCCATAGATGAGGTGTCATTCTTCATGGACTTGATTTTGTCTCTTCTTTCCCCTTAAAAAGATGTTTTTTAGTAATTCAATTCTTATTATTATTGTGGAGAAAGTGCCTAAACTCATCAAATACTTTCTTTCCTAAACTTCTTGAATGATGAGATTTCATCTTTAGACCACAAACTAGACATGCAAATTTTTCCTTTGTCTAAAGATCTAAAAGATCATGTAAAATTATCAAACAAAATTTAAGCATACAAAAATAATGTGTAAGAACTATAACAGACCAAAAATATGTGACCTTAACAATATAACAAATTGTGAAAATGAGTTAGCCCAAGGGCATCATGTATTGTCTACACAAGCATTGCATGGAATTGAAATTGTCTTTGTCCTATTAGTCTAGAGATGTCATACATATTGACCCCATTTCATAACTTTAACAACTCATCAATAAAGGGCTTAATATACATGTTCATATCTTTAACTTGGTACTTACTTAATAATTGAATAAATAGAAATATTACATAATTATTATGACCATTTTCATGAACTATTTATAAATTAATTTTGATAACTATTAGATGAAAAATAACTCATACAATCATTGACAACATTATGTGCCTCCTCTTTATGAACATCAAATAAATAATGTTATTGTTAATAAAAAAAATAGGCCACACTAAGTAAACAAATCTCATATCTCCAAACGGATTGACACCATCCACTACAAATGAAAAGATTGATATTACAAGGTTCTTCTTTAAAGTGTGGTGATGTTTTTTCTATCTCTTTAAATAAAAAACCATCCATAGGCATTCACATAATGTCATTTTGACTTCTATTGTATACATGGTAATTCATAAATTGTGCCAAGCTAGTGCACTTTAATAATCATTCAAGATGTAGAATAATGAGAACATACGAAAGAACTTTGTGAGGCACCTTTTTGGTTATTTGATCCGATTAATATCTACTAATATGACAATCAGGGCATTTTGTTGCAAATTCATATTTTTTATGATATAGAATGTGATCATTGGGACATGCATGTATTATTTGATAATCCATTCTAATTTAATTCATAATGTTAGATAATTCTAGGTATAAATGAGGTAGAATTTTTGATGGTGGTAACAAAAACTCACCTATCAACCTACAACAACAAATATGAATTGTTAATATAATAAATAGTAATGGTATGCTAACATTGAAGATGAAAAAAATGGCATACCTTAGCATACATGATATTGCTACATTAGATAAACCATTCATAACTTTTAAGTTCACCAACAACACTATAGAAGAGAGAAGAGTTGTTTGGGAGTCTTGGTATAGGCGATCCCGTGCCTTCTCAAGTATAGGTATATCAAGACCATCTTCATCATAATTATTAGATTCACTAGTGCCATCATTATGAGCATCTTCATTAGCTATGACAATACAATTTTATTCAATCATATCCTCTAGTACATTATCATCTTCTTCCATGGGAGTGTTATCCTCATCTTGGATATTCACACCTCCATGTTCCTCTAGCTGGAAATCCACATTCACCAATTGACAAAAATTGTGGCCCCCTTCAATGTGACCATGTTGCATGTAATGAATCTAAGATTTTTTGATTAGAATTCTTTGATTCTTTAATCCCTTACACTTTTTCTAAGGACAATTACATTTATCAAATTTTCTTCAGAAATGAGACCATAATCTAGAAATTGTCTCATTATTTTGTTCTAGGTCCATATTTCTAGGTGTGGTCTTTCTTCACAAGAAAATATATTTACAAAATTATTGGAAATGTTGTACTTAATGAATTTAGTTAGGTATTTCTAGATTCAATTGATACATTGCATCTAAATTCATCTCCAATTATGCACCAAGAGAAATTGTTCTTAGAGATGTGACCTAGGTATTAGAGGTTACTGATGATGCTAAATGGACCAAACTAAAAGATAATATTGACTCTCATAATTACATAATTGGTGGGAAAATTTGTATTGCATGTTCCTCAATGCTGGATGATTATGTTTTTGCTATGGGAAATCAACAATTGATCTTTACAACTGGTTATACTATAACAAGACTCAATGGAAATCAAAAAATTAGAAAAGAGGGAGCACCTGGATCAATGCTTCTAGATCAGTTGCTGAAATAAACACAAAATTTCTTTTATAAATGCCAACTATAAGAACTCCCCAACAAGCCTATCATTCAATACAAGATCCCTTCAAAACCTCACCTCCAATAGCTCCTGTAGCGTGCAAAAAAATAACAAATAAATTCCTTTTCACCAAATCTCATGTTGGACTTTGTGTGGGTAGCAAATAAATCAAATCACCATGAAATAGCTCTCGAGAAAATCAAATAGCCATCAAATACCTCCTATGTGCATGTAGAGTGCTACCAAAAAACAAACAACGCAAAATAAGAGATAATGAATCACAATTTTCTTTTTTTGATTATGAACCTAAGTTGGTCAAAATTTTGACCAATTTGGGCATAAAAAAAAAAGGCATTGAACAAATCTCTACTCGAGTTGGTCAAAAATTTAGGTTGAAATTTGACCTATAATATGTCCAAGGGATGATTTTAATGTGTTTGTTTTGTTATTTTCAGCATTAGAAGCCTAGGAAAAGATGGGGAAGAAGTAAGAGTGGAAATAATTGAAGGTCATAACATTCTATTTATTGGAACTAAAAATGGAGCAAGAATCAAGGCTTAGAAGTTTCTTAAATTTAAAACATCAAATATTATATTTATTTCACCTATCATGATTTGAATAGTTTAAACTTCACACACTAAAGCTTAATCCCTAAACTAAAATTGTTAAAAAGTCAAAATTGACTTATCCTTTTTAAGCTTAATTTTCACCATCATAATCCTTAGCAACATTGAATTTATCTAAATTTCTTGAAAACATCTCTTAATTATAGAAGAGTAAGTAGATCTTAGTGCATTTAAACTATTACATTCATTCAACTTCTCTCCTACCAATTGGTGAGAGTAGTTATTCATCGAGTGGTAGTAGATTGTAGAATTTAGAATTTTTTTATGTGCAACCTTTCATTCCTCATCACTCTCCTAATGGAATTTGTATATTCAATAGTAACACCATACTTCAAATCAACATTATGTCTAGAATCCAAAGGCCAAACCTTCATTAGGCTAACAATATTTAGCATGGAAAAGGATCTACACTAAGTTTCAATGAGAGGATTTTATCACATTATACCTAGGTTCACCATGCTCCAAAGACTGAAGAGGTAAACAATTTTCTTATTCTCTTCAAAAATTCTAAAATTAATGTTAAATATCATAGTAACAAGTAGATACCTTCTAAGCTATAAAACATGATAATATTATACATTATAGGCATTCAAAATCTACCAAAAGAATATACAATACAATGATACAATGATGAAGAGCCATGCACACCTAAAGAGCACAAGTTATGATGCATAAGCCTAGATCTATGGCAAGTTTCAATGAAAGGATTTAATCATGCAATGCCTAAGTTCACCATGTTCCAAAGAATGAAGACGAGAGCATTTTTCTTTTTTCTTTAGTAATTTTGAAATATATGTTAGATATCATAGTTACAAGTAGATACCTACTAAACTCAAAAAAATGATAATATCATACATTATAGGCATTCTACATCTACCAAAAGCATATACTCAATATACTAACAAATGAAACCTGCACACCCAAAGAGCACAAATTACATTGCATAAGCCTGCAAAAAGGTTAGTAGGTCCAAATACATGATTGGTTACATGGACACAACATAATTGATATGGAACCTCCTATGGTTGTAGTAGCTATACCAAATATCCCAATCCACAATAATCTCTAATTTAAATATGATATTCAGCATAGGGAAAAATAATTTCTTTAACCCTTAATATTTTTGCATAGATTTTTTCTATGAAAAATTCATGTAGTTCTGCAAAATGAAAATGCTACATATCATTCCAACCTATACACATTCATAAGCTTTGAGCAAAAAGAATTTACCTTAGGGTCTTTTTATGCCAAGGCATGTTCCTATATAGTTTAAACATAGACCAAACAAAAAACTCTTGCCACCAAACAAGCTCATGCTAAATAAAAAATGGTGAATACAATTTTCTTTTTTTCATTATGAACTTGATTTGGTCAAAATTTTGACCAACTTGAGTATAAAAACAAAAAAGAAGAAGAAATCATAGGCCAGTATGGCCTTTGGTCAAAAAATAAGGGGAAATGTACTATCATTCAGTGTCTTCTTAATATTGTCTATCATTCTATATGATTTCCAAATCTTTTCTTTCCTTTAGGGATTCCCTGAGTTCTTTTCTTACTGAATCAAATTGCTACAATACATGGTATATCTCAAGCTTTTGGTTTTCAATGATCTTTACCATCTTGTAGGCTTCCATCTCCAAGATTTTGATTTTGAAGTGGTTAGAATTCTCTTAAAAGAACTAGTGATCTGATACTAGTTGTTCAAAGTTTATTGGAAAAGTGAGATATTGAGAGCAGGGGAGGGTGAATCAAGATCTATAAAAGTTGAACCTTCTAAACAATGATCAAATTGATAAATTTCACCACTAACCCTTATCTCATCAGTATCACAAATAACATAAATATATATTGTAATAATGGATAAGATCTATTCTACTGATCACAACCATAAACATAAAAATAAATGATCAACATATAATACAAAGATTTGGTTACCCAAAAACCCTCCAAGGTGAAAGTAAAATTGGGGTGGGGATGAGAACCACAAATATTCATTACTATAGTGAATTTTTTTTCTTATTAGGGCTACAATTTTGATCACTTCTAATGACCTACCATGTGAGGGTTCTTGTAAGGACCCTCCTCATATGTACTTATCAATATGAACCCTCTATTAAAACTATTATAGGAGATTTGAAATAGATGTGAAGTAATGCTTATATTGTGAATGTCCTAATGAAATATAGAGTAGTTTTTATATCCATGTCTTAATACTTAGTGATTAAAGAACTATTTCATCACCTCAACTGTTAAAATATTAATTGTTACTAACAATGATGCAAGGTTTTTTCACTTGATAATGAGGTTGCCGATTTTAGTACCTCGATGATTAAGTGGTATGCTTTTAGATAGCTCATTTTGCCTTATTAATGATGTTTATGATGTTTAATTATATGCATGCCTAACGATGATTATTTTAGTATTTTAATCTAAATTAATGAATAAAGTTACATTGATTATGAAAGTTCTACTGATTAAAGGTGTGTAGAAATAAGAAAGGTTTTCTTAAATGAAAGATTCATGTTTTGATTTGTGAGGCCTCGCCACAATCCATCATAGCACCGATGATACATTATTATTTTGATACTCATGACTTGATATGTTAGAACACTATTTGATGCATTAAACATTATTACACTATTTTATGATGTGTGAAGCTTTACTTTCAGATATTTGATTTCGTCATTTAAAAGCTTTATAAACATATATGCTGATGAAGTGAATGAACGCGAACTAACACTTTGAATTTTGTAGGCTTCCATCTCCAAGATTTTGATTTTGAAGTGGTTAGAATTCTCTTAAAAGAACTAGTGATCTAATACCAGTTGTTCAAAGTTTATTGGAAAAGTGAGATATTGAGAGCAGGGGAGGGTGAATCAAGATCTATAAAAGTTGAACCTTCTAAACAATGATCAAATTGATAAATTTCACCACTAACCCTTATCTCATCAGTATCACAAATAACATAAATATATATTGTAATAATGGATAAGATCTATTCTACTAATCACAACCATAAACATAAAAATAAATGATCAACATATAACACAAAGATTTGGTTACCCAAAAACCCTCCAAGGTGAAAGTAAAATTGGGGTGGGGATGAGACCCACAAATCTTCATTACTATAGTGATTTTTTTCTTCCTATTAGGGCTACAATTTTGATCACTTCTAATGACCTACCATGTGAGGGTTCTTGTAAGGACCCTCCTAGTATGTACTTATCAATATGAACCCTCTGTTAAAACTATTATAGGAGATTGGAAATAGATGTGAAGTAATGCTTATATTGTGAATGTCCTAATGAAATCTAGAGTAGTTGTTATATCCATGTCCTAATACTTAGTGATTCAAGAACTATTTCATCACCTCAACTATTAAAACATTAATTGTTACTAACAATGATGCAAGGTATTTTCACCTAATAATGAGGTTGCCAATTTTAGTACCTCGATGATTAAGTGGTATGCTTTTAGATAGTTCATTTTGCCTTATTAATGATGTTTAATTATATGCATGCCTAACGATGATTATTTTAGTATTTTAATCTAAATTAATGAATAATGTTACATTTATTATGAAAGTTCTAATGATTAAAGGTGTGTAGAAATAAGAAAGGTTTGCTTAAATGAAAGATTCATGTTTTGATTTGTGAGGCCTCACCCCAACCCATCATAGCACCGATGATACATTATTATTTTGATACTCATGACTTGATATGTCAGAACACTATTTGATGCATTGAACATTATTAGGCTATTTTATGATGTGTGAAGCTTTACTTTTAGATATTTGATTTAGTCATTTAAAAGCTTTATAAACATATATGTTGATGAAGTGAATGAATGTGAACTAACACTTTGAATTTTGTAGGCTTCCATCTCCAAGATTTTGATTTTGAAGTGGTTAGAATTCTCTTTAAAAAACTAGTGATCTAATACCAGTTGTTCAAAGTTTATTGGAAAAGTGAGATATTGAGAGCAGGGGAGGGTGAATCAAGATCTATAAAAGTTAAACCTTCTAAACAATTATCAAATTGATAAATTTCACCACTAACCCTTATCTCATCAGTATCACAAATAACATAAATATATATTGTAATAATGGATAGGATCTATTCTACTAATCACAACCATAAACATAAAAATAAATTATCAACATATAACACAAAGATTTGGTTACCCAAAAAACCTCCAAGGTGAAAGTAAAATTGGGGTGGGGATGAGACCCACAAATCTTCATTACTATAGTGAATTTTTTTTCCTATTAGGGCTAAAATTTTGATCACTTCTAATGACCTACCATGTGAGGGTTCTTGTAAGGACCCTCCTCGTATGTACTTATCAATATGGACCCTCTATTAAAACTATTATAGGAGATTGGAAATAGATGTGAAGTAATGATTATATTGTGAATGTCCTAATGAAATCTAGAGTAGTTGTTATATCCATGTCCTAATACTTAGTGATTCAAGAACTATTTCATCACCTCGACTGTTAAAACATTAATTGTTACTAACAATGATGTGAGGAGTTTTCACCTGATAATGAGGTTGTCGATTTTAGTACCTCAATGATTAAGTGGTATGCTTTTAGATAGTTCATTTTTCCTTATTAATGATGTTTATGATGTTTAATTATATGAATGCCTAACGATGATTATTTTAGTATTTTAATCTGAATTAATGAATAAAGTTACGTTGATTATGAAAGTTCTAATGATTAAAGGTGTGTAGAAATAAGAAAGGTTTTCTTAAATGAAAGATTCATGTTTTGATTTGTGAGGCCTCACCCCGACCCATCATAGCACTGATGATACATTATTATTTTGATACTCATGACTTGATATTTCAGAACACTATTTGATCCATTGAACATTATTACGCTATTTTATGATGTGTGAAGCTTTATTTTTAGATATTTGATTTCATCATTTAAAATATTTATAAACATATATGCTGATGAAGTGAATGAATGCGAACTAACATTTTGAATTTTCTAGTTTTAATGAATAGAATAAGATGAATAATTGAATTGTAGAAAAGACGGATGTTTTAAATTACATAAATTTATTGATGCATAGTTTTATCTATATATATACATGTGTTTCTTGAACTACTGATATGTACAATGAGTGTGCAGGAAGTCTAGCCAAGAAATCCAATGGAAAGACAGAGCTGAACCCCTTGTCTATTTTGTGCTATCTTTTCATTGTCCATCTTTAAAGGTTGTATTTGGTCTTATTATTTCTCCTAGATTTTATGTGTTCCTATTAAGTCTTTAAGGCTTAAAAACATTAAATTTAAGCACCCTAGGGGTAAGGGTATGGGTTGGGAGTACTTCCACCCCTCTAGCCTCCTTGGTTGACTTTTAAGGTCACTCAAAAACCCTAATTTTGGTTGATTGCAAAATTGATTGTCTTATACTTGAGTTGGACTCAAAAATTCACCTTGAGGTTACTTGAAGTCTAGTTGAGTTAAGGGAGTCTAGTTGAGTTAAGGGATCATACTTAGAGGCATTTTGGGAGTAGTTTTGGTTTGTTACCCAATCTCTAGTTTTAGAGAAAGTTTAAAGATTGAAGGAAGAAAAAGGAAAATCTCTTCTCAACTTACCATTTTACCATAACTTTTGTGAAGGTAGGGGTTCTTCACTCTTTTGAATTTGTTCTTCATGTTGTTCATGCTTGAATCATGCATAAGGCATTGTGTTGTTCTTTGTCTTGCTTGCTTGTGTGTTGGGATTGATTTGGAGGGATTTTAACTTGTTCTTGATGTTCTTCTTATGCTTGTATTGATGTTTTGTTTTTGAGGGGATTTCATGGGGATTGTTTTGGTATTACTCACCCTTGGATAGGGAAGAAGTGGCCATGTATGAGGGAAGGGCCTTAGTTGAACTTCAATGGTGTAGAGTCTGCTCTCATGGTGAGAGGAGGGAAAGAGGGTAGGGTGTATGGGCAGCTACTTGTCATCACATACCTTGTTTGATATTGTAAATTCTTGAATATGGAAAAGAATGAAAATCCTTATGGAAATAGCCTCGAAAGGGCCTTATAGAAGAACACAAGTTCTTGAAGTTTGATCCCAAAAGGGCTATGTTATGGTATAGTGATTGATGTCCCCCATTGGGAAAATCCACCTCCCCCCTAGTCAGGTTCTATGTTTGGGCCTATTATGTAAAACTGGGTTGGGGTGCATGCTTGATTTGTTCTTGATGTTGTGAGGTTTTACCCCGGGTCAACACTTGTCTTCTCCTTGTTTTCCTTGAAGAATTGAAGCTATTGGAAGAAAGCACTTGTGAAGGATTTTGAAGAGATTTCATTTGAATTGTAATATTATGGAAAATGTATTTAAAATTTGATTTATTGGCAAGGACGTCAGGTTTTCTTACTGGTTCTTTCCTGACAAAGCCTTGAACTAGGTTGAATAATAGAAGAAAAAAGAGAGAGGATTGAGTATGTTCTTGCATTGAGCCCTTTAGTATTTCAGTTCTTTACATATGTTTAATTGAATATGGATAAAATGAGGTTTCACTCTCCTTATGGCATTTGTATATTTTTTAATCATATTCATTCATTTTGGATTAATTAGATAGAATTGTGATAAGCAATCATGTGATTCAAGATTCATTGTATAGATGTTGTTAGTGGGAAATTGGATTAGTTGTATGATATGAAATAGATAAAAATGAAATTATAGATAAATTTAAGCTATAAAAAAGAATTGAATGTCATTAAATATTTTGAATACTAAGTTTCATGGAATTTGAGTTCCCAAGATTTCCTTGAATTTCCAAATCAGTGTGTTTGCAAGTAAAAATTTGTGAATGATATGATAGTTGTTCAATATTGTAGTTATTATTAGTTTAGGGAGTTTAATCATAATGGAATATCAATTCATCTTCAATGCATTTTAAGTGACCATAGAGATTGCATGAATGAATCTAGTTCAAAAAGTGAAGCTTAATAAGACCTGTAGATGCATATTTGCATTCTGGAAAATGTATGAGTAGACACAAAAAAAAAAACTCATCTAATACAATCAAATAAAATAATGACCCTATCTAAAATATTAATATCTTGTCTACCAAGTAGAAATAAACCACCTCAAAAAAGAAATCCGTTTATCTTTTAAAAAGGAAAGGTAGGTTCCCACCTACCTAGCCAACTAGCTTCCCACTAGCATCCAATCAAGAAATAAATTGGATGAGCGTAATTCTAAGAAATCTCAGCTTAGACGATATATGCCTTGACATAGGAATAAGTAAATTTTTCTAGACCATGTCATGGACCTGACATGTGTCAGGTCCTTTCATCCTCCCTTAAGCACTTAGAGACTTGGAGGTACTTAATATATATTTCTTGGATCATGCAACACACATAATAAAGTGCACTAGTCTGCCACATTAAGGATATCAGTGGAAAGTAGACCCTTATGGGACTTGGTTCAAATAATGATTAGGCCAACTACCAAGTTGACTTGAAGGATTCGAATCTTACAAGTTTTTTTTGAATTAACTTTCTAACCATAGCACCAAATTGTATGCCTAGGGAGTAGGGAGATCATTTAGTTCAAGTTGGATGGCATCTAGAAAAAGAAGCCAATAAAGTAAGATCTATTATAGGCAGGGCATTTCGGGTTTGGAGAATATTGAAAATTGTGGTAGATAGTAGGTTGTAGGGGTCCATGAGTAAAGCTTGACAATGATTTTTATGAAGTAGAAAGTGTGTTGCCTTATTTAGAATAAGAAATAAATAAATATATAAAAATCATAATAAAAGAATGTGTAACATATGTGCCTTTAGAACATAGAAGGATGGAAAGTACTATGTATACCTTGTAAATATAAAAGGATTTATGTCTCTTAGATGCTAGTGTAGATTAGACTAAATAATAGAATTGCAGGTTAGGAGAATAAGGAAGTTGATTAAGTCATTAAAAGTTTTTGAGATTAATTCTCATACATGTACTATTTCAAGAATAATTGGATTTTGGTATAAAATGATCAATAGGAATTTGATGGGCTAATTGGGTTGATAGGACTAGGGATTGACATGGAAATATGATAGACATAGTTAAGTAGAGATTCATGAGCAAAGTATTATGTTAAGTTATTTGTGCCTTAACTAGACTTATGTTAGAATGTGAGTATTCGTTAGAGATTATTAGATAGTGTTAGTAGATTTAGGTGTTAATTAGAATCATGTTTCTTTTTGAAGTATTTAGTTAAAAAATATTAATTAAATAATTTATATTTTAAATTAAAATTATCTATTAAAGAATTTAAAGTATATACACATTCGAGCCAACATGTTAGATCTAGGTGTGAGTTCGCATTAAGTTGAATCATTTGATTAGGAAATTATATCTTGCAAGTTAAGAATAGTGGATGGTAAGGATGAGATTAATTTAGATGAGAAGATTAAGAATTCATGGCAATAATCTATATCATTATCTTAAATGATCATCTCTTTATATTAGTAAAATGAATATATGAGCTATATGAGATGTATTATAGGAGAGGCAGATGTAGGATTATGGGATAGTGTCATCAAGTAAAAAAAAAAATTGGTGTGTTTTTGCCCTGATATTTTGGGCATGACAGTTATGTCTTGCTAAGAGCTTATAAAACTTGTTTAGTCTATCTTGATTAAAGGATTCAAACTTATAATAACTTAGCACTCTATTAGGAGATTTACATAGGCTTGTTAGGACTACTCTATTAAGAGATAAATATCCTAATTCACTTTGCTAAAATGTATTAGTACTTGATCTTTCAGTTAGCACTGTAATGATTGATTATATATCTCTTTCTAGTGTCTGATCCTTCTCTAATCTAGTATAACTTTTCTCTACACTTTACTAATTTTCTCAATTACTCTACCTTGCTTCATCTTCAAACATTTCTTAGGCATCTAAAATTTACTTCTCATGGACACCCCTTCACTTTGAAATTAGGGTTTACCAATTGGAGAAGGTTCTAGATCAAGATCAATGATCTATATTTCTTCCTTTTTCTACTTAAACCATCCATTTTACTAATTAGTTAAATAGCTTGCATAGTGATTAAATGATACAACCCATAACACATAATCGACTCCTTAAAATAATCCTCGATCATTAAAACATGTAATAAGTTGACCAAAAAATATTTACCTCATTTTTTGTGTAATTCTAAAAAATTATACTAAAACTAGTTCACTTGGCATATGAATAGTCTGACACTTGGTTATGACTAGTTCTTCATGTTGTCCCTTGGCTTCTGAACATTTGGAATTCATTGGAAAACTTGACATGAACTAACTCTATGTTTCTCAACAAAAACTAACTTCTATCTTACTCGACATGTATAGGAGCACTCCAGGACCATACAAATGCTCTATTATAACAATGCTCAACCTTAACTAAAATATGAACAATTCTAAATACATTTCTTAGTCTTAGTAGGATGACTCGGTCTCAATGATGATCAACCAATACTACCAAATAAATGACTAAGTGTTTAACACTAATAGCAACAAATTGTAGGTATCAAAAGATTAATTTCTAGGGAAAGGATAAGGAAAAACAAGACTTATCATTAAGTTTTCTCTCCCATCCACCTTGGTGAGCTTTCTCCTAGAAGAATTCAAATATTCCCCTCCCCTTATACTATGGAATTTTTAAATGGTAGATGGTGACTTTATTGATGTACTAACAAGGTCATGAATTCTATTACTGGCTAGATACCTACCAATATTTGTGTTGATTATGTGTACAATCTATCTTGTAGTCTTCTCAAGCTTAAAAAGGTCTTTGTTCTTGTTGATCTTTTCTTTGATACTCCCACAAACATATTGAATAGTGTGATGTAATTCAAACCAATCAGACAACCTATCAATATTTTCCATAATTTCCTCCCATAACATTTCTTTAATTTGCTTAACTAGATTTCTAATTTTTTCATTTGACTTAATCAATCTATTTTCATAGGTTGTGATTGTTTTCTTTTGCTTATGTATCTCTTGCACCATTTGTGACAACTCATTGTCATTTTGTTTCTTTTTTTCCTCCACTTTCTCTTCACACTTTTCTTTTTCTTTTTCCCTCTCATTGTCCAATACTTTATTTAAGTTACAGATTGTTTATCCACTAGACTCCAAATTTTTGAAAATATCTATTGTAGATGCTCTTTCATGTTCAAATAGTTTATTGGTTTCTTGCAATTGTTTACTGAGTTCTTTAAATTTTATATTTGCATCCATATTAACAAGATTAAAACTATTCCTACATTTTTTATTGCTTTCTTCCAATTGTTCCTTAAAATTCTTTATTTCTACCTCCCCCCCCCCCCCCTCTCTCTCTCCACATTTACATCAGTTAGCTTTTTATTGCTTTATTCCAATTTTTCCTTCAAAAATTTCATTTTGGCTTCCATATTTCTTGGCTTTTTAGTTACTTCTTGAGAGGAAGCACTTGTTATCCTTCTCTTTATTTCTTTTTAGCTGTTATCTATTATTTTCTCCTTTGCTCTTGCATTTTCTAGGTCTACTTTTAACTTTCAATTACCTTCTCCAATCCTTTTTTCTCTCTTTCTCCATCTTAAATAGTGAATTATAGACCACAAAATTGGTCTTTTTTGCCACATTGACTTTGTCCACACTTTTTACTTTGGAGAAACCCATTGATAGGTGCTAACATAAAAATATAGTGGATTTATCTCACTCTCTGGTGGATTATTATGTAGTTATTGGGGGGAAACAATCATGAACTCCATCATTTTTTTAATTTGGGTTATATGTTGAAAATATCCTATTCAATGTAGGTTCTTTAGAACAAGCCACATCAAGTACATCCTTCTTGAATGTGTTATTATTTTTTCTATTAATTTTTTTGGTTTCTTCAAATTTTTTACAAAATTATTGAATTCAAAATCTAGGTCTGCTAACACAATATGATGTTTGAAAGGAGAATAGTAACTTGCAATATGTACTTGTATCCACCAATACTTGAGGTTATAATAATTGCATTTTGAGAATTACCAACAACATCACCCCTTCCTAATCCTACCCCACTACCACTAATAAATGGAGTATTTGGACTATTCTGAGGGTTTTGTCCCAAGGGAATTGTGATTGACATTGTATCAATATGAGTATGCATAACCTTTTTCTTCTTTACACATTCATCTTTAGTATTCTAGTCAAGGTTCACTTGTAATCTCTGTTTTGAAGATGTACCAATAGTGGGAGTTGAAATTTTAGCTGGGATGAATAATTTCATGGGTTCACCTTTTTTTTGATGAACTTGATGGGTTATGTTACTTATCTCCAATGACTAGTTTATGACCATGTTTTGGTGGCTCTTATAGGGGAAGCAGATAGCGAGGTCCTTGCTCTATTGGGCCCAAACCAACATCACTTGGATAAAATTTTTCTATCATCTTCCCCATATGCCATACTTTTCTCTTATTTATTTATTGACTAAAATATTTTGTCCAATTGAATCAAATGTATTAATAGTAGTAATTTAGAGAGTGGATTTAGTGGAACTAGTGAAAATACATATGGTGATGGATGCAAGATCCTAAGAAACCTCATACTTATTATCATCATCCTCAACATCATGTTTTTCTATTTCTACATTTGGATGCTTAGTATCCCATAATTTTCTAAATATTTCATCCTTAGGAAAGTCATCAAAATCTATAGAGGTCTTAGGGTCCCCAAGATTCTTTCTCATTTCCTAAAAGCATTAATTTTAGATCGACACCAATGTGCAACTACACAATCTTTATTTGTGGCATCTAAAAGAGATTTTTTACTTGGATGATCCACTTTTTGGTAGAAATTATAGGATTCCATAGGCTGCACTTTTTCTTTCTGACCTTCCAATTCTTTAATTTGTGCCAAAAATTCATCTATTAAAATATTGTTTTCATAGGTGTATTTCTCCATCTCTATTGTGGCTGCTTCTTAGGATTCCATGTTTTTAAATATCTTAATCAATGGAATATTAGCACATACTAAAGTTTATTGATTCTCAACATCAACTAAACTTTCAATTGGATTCCACTATTTTTCTTCTTTGCTTGACATCTATTGATTTTCACTTGGCTTCTACTATTTTCTACTCAGCTTGAACTATTTACCCAGTCAAGCTTGGCAAACACATTTCTTTACTTGATCTTCTTCTAGTCTTTTCTTGAGTATCCTTTCATTATAGACTTTAAGTAGATAAACTATACACTATAGTATCAATTTCTTACTTGGTCTTAGTGCTCCACATCAAATAACTCAATGTTTCTCTAGGTTCTCTTGTTATGTTTTTTTTTATCAAATCTTATTCATCAATTGAACAAATGATAACATTCAGACTAAAAAACATTTGTCTCACTATCAAGTAGAAGGTTTGACATGATTGAAAATATAACTATTTTTTCATGATAGATTCCATCAATTTGATCTCAATAGTCCCCCTCATTATTAATCTCTTTTCTCAACAATCTTTCTTTGAACAATTTGAACTCAACATTTGCAACTCAAAAACTAGTTTAGCAAGGAAAGTATCTTGCACCCTTGAAATTACTTGGATTCTTCTCATTCTACAATGAAGGAAGATAGTCATATAAATGTATATCATTAATGCATAGGACATGAGGTAATCTGACCCACTCTTTACAACATGCTAGGTTGTAGAATATGGATGAATTTACGTAAAAATTAGAAACTCTAGATGCTTGGGAAAGTTCATTGTGTAGTTGGTCTGCTATGATTTTTTCCCAATCAATAAAATTGCCATCACTTAGGATAGATTGAAAAAATAAATACATCCAATTTTTCCAATGGAAAGCATTTTTATTCCCCTTTTCTATGTTCAAAAGGGTGATCACATCTTTTAATTTAGGTATCATATGCTCTCTTTTTAGGGGATGTGGAAGGTGAGAATCTCCTTTCTCAGGCTTGATCAAGTAATTCTTGGCTATAACATTGTTGAATGTGGTGGGGTCTGATGAAAATTTGGCATCTGAGAGACCAATAGTCCAAGCATCATATTCCTCAAGTGCTAGAATCCTTAGGGAACTCATGATCATAACCCTATTCACATAAACCAAAAGTTCACCTAGGTATGTGCTAATACACATTTGGGTGACATCATACATATTTCTCCATTCTAAAACAATTTTTGGGAAAAGAACCATTTCTAGAAAATCTATGACCTACAATAACTCGCTCTTGGCTATCTTTTCTATGATGGACCTAGGTTTAGGCTTTGAGAATATAGTCAACAATTTACTAATCTCTCATCAACAAGAAAAGTATTTTTTAGCTTTGACAAGAAACTAGTAAAGGAAGTGGTTGGATTTTTTTTGGTAACTTGGGGTGGGACATGGCCATGTAGGACAGAGAGACTAAAATCCCATTTGTAACCCATAAGAAAAAACTAAAATGAAAAGGACTAACAGAGCTATTACACCTTACAGTAGGAATTCCAACAATAACTAATGAGAAAATGAAAAGGGACACACTGCAAGAAAAAAATGACAAGGCCCTTTGATGGAAAATCTATACCGACCACTTACAACTCCAAAGAAGGTATGAATTCTTCATTCAACAATAAACAAATGAAATAGAAAGACAAATTAAAAAAACCTAGATAGGTAAACGCATCATAATTCAATATGGAAAGTATGCCACTTCAACCTTTTAGCAAAGATTTCAATCATTAATGAGTATGTTTTATCTCCGCATGTAGCAAATCATCCCACCATCTTTCATTTCAATCATGCATTAAAGTATGCCAGTTTAGCCTTTTAGGAAATATTTTGACAATCTTCATACTACCACCTATCACCTTCTGCTGTACTTTAGACTAGAAAACTAAAACTTTGAACCACTTTGAGGTTCAAGATTCAAGTTTAGTAACTGATAATATACAGATTATGGCACATTGAAAATGATTTTATATGAAATAAAAAATACATGGTTAATAAATTGTAAACTTGAATGAGTGAGTATTCAAGGTTCAATTTTAAAAGAAGTGGTGAAATCTAACTAATGATACTGGTCTTATTGGGTTTAGATAAACATATGGATAGTGGGAATGAAATTTGAACCTTGAACTCAATTGATTTAGAGTTCAAGTTCAAGAAAAGAGGACAAAACAAGCCAACCAAATATGTCTTGACAAGATGAATACTTCTTGAACTTTGAACTTTAAACTCAATTATTCAAGGATCACATTCAAATTTTAGATAAGAAAGGAAAAATTATTGAAGGCTTGAAGAAAAAAAATCCAAGACTATAGAGCTGGTAACAAGGTTAAATATTTCAAAAAAAAATACCATTCATATTTAGCTCATAGAGATCATAGTGTTTGAACCTTAATCAATGTAAAATTTGTTGTTAACATTATGACTACCTCCCCTAACTTCAAGAATTAAGTGCAAATCTTGCAAAAATTTGAAACTAGGAATTCTTCAAATGTCATTTTAATCCATAAACAATAACTTCATTATTAATCTATAAAGAATTGTACCATACTTATGTAAAAATTGCATGATAATAAACAAAAAAATTGATCATATATGACAAACAAAAATCTCCTGACAAAAATGTAATTTTGGAAAACTACTAGGATGTGTGCAGAAGATCATGAACATCCAAACCAAGCCCTTTAAGTGGAAATTAAATTATAGGAAATTTGAGTTAGAAAATTTCACATAAAAACTCAAATAAGTTATTGAATAGTTTGAAAAATATATAAAAATAAATTTGTAACAAATCAAATATAATTTATAACCTACTAATTTTTAGAAAAAAAGAATCTATTTAATGAAAATTTGATGAAATACTATTTTTTTAATAAAACTAAATAAAAGTAGGTTTATATCAAGCCAACATAAGTACAATCATTTTTTTAAAATTCAATACAAGTAGAGAATACGCATCAAATAAGACCTAAATTATTTATAATTATTTTGTGAGTAAATAATTAGATATGTACTTTTTACTATGAAATTTTACAAATATTGAAAGATATTTGTTTGAACTTCCTCACTTGGTAATAAATTAATGAAATTCATCCATTTAACCCTTAGTTTGGAGTGGATATCCATACTCTCTCTCTCTCTATACACACACACACATGCGTATTACATATACATATATACATACATCCATGTACACATACACATACACATACACATACACATACACATACACATACACATACACATACACATACACATACACAGTTAGAAAGTAAAGTCTGCCAAGTTAACTTGGAGGTGGGATCGGTTAAGTTCTTAAAATAAATCTCAATAACTTTATCAAATCTAAAACATGTAATCAATAGATTCAATAGCCATATATAGAAAAACATAAATGATAATACCATAAATGTTAATTAGAGAGAAAACCCTGGTGGGAATGATGCCCACAAGATGATGCACTAATATAAAAAATTCCTCATAAAGGATAGAACTTGTTAGGAGTCAATGAAATACAATCCATACATATGAATCCCTATTATGAGAATTTGAATCCTTGTTAGGATATTCCAACCTTGTTAGGAGTTGTGCCAACCCTATTAGGAGTTGAAAAGAGGACAATTGAATTGACTATTTAAATAGCCTTAGACTATCTTCACTAAACAATCTTCAGGATAACATATCTAAGTTATGAATTGACCAAACAACAACTTATTTTCTAATATAGTTCCTTTTAAGATCACAATACATCCTCAATATCAATTACATCTAAATCTTGCATAACATCCTCAATTACATCTAATACAGTTCCTTTTAAGATCACATTGCTTTACATCTAAATCTTGCATAACATAATAACCATCTACACATGTTCACATGTACATTTTATCACAAGAAAACAAAATTTCCTACATACCAAATTCTAATAACTAATTGAGTCTTCCTTGAGGCTTTCTCAATTGAAATGAAAATTATAGGACCTGATTAAGATATTACACTACATGTTACATTAAAATTAACACTTCCCGTAAAGATTTTATTAATAGTCAGCTTCTTGGGAATGACATGCTAAATAATCTTCACAAGTACTTATGGAATGAACATTTTATTCCACCACAATAACCAAAGAATCCTTAAAATGTATTCAACCATAATCCAAGCCCACTGAATGATCTTTAATTTCACTCAAAATATACAATGCAATTACCATAAACTATCAACTAGAGACTCGACATGAGAATAGTCTTCACTAATTTTTTTTGTAGCTCACACAAATATTCATAAATATTTCCTTAAAAATAGACATAGCATCATAGAAGGTTCTTAAATATATCTCCAAGTGTGCATAACATAATTCATTGACCATGAACCTTTCTCTGTTACTCTAGCTGAACAATCCAGAAAGATAATACATTAACATAAATGGGAAAAACTATCATGAATACACCACAAAATAACTCAACACTCCCCCATAAATATGTATCAAGTATTCATGCTCAATAATCTCCTCATTTGACATTTTTGGTAACATAATATGAGAAACATCAAAGTACCATAAATATCAAAATATATTTCTTCCTCATCTTCCTTTACTCCCCTAATCATGTTGCCCATGAATGTAAATATATCAATCAACTATAAATATGTTGTAAAATAATTTTTCATGTTCTAATCACAACCATAAAGTACATCTACCCCATTGAATAAGAATTAATGTATAAATAATATTTTTCATGTATTACTCTCCCCCATTGACATTAGTGATAAAGGTGTCATTATTCCAACACAATCATTTCAAAAATAATCTGTTAAAACTCACAATTGTCTAAATATGCTATTGAATACAATTACCAAGATTCCTTAATGAATCAACTCAAAACAAAGATACTCCCCCATAGGAGAAGTATCAAGCATCAAACCTAGACAAAAGAGTAGTGCTTTGATTCATATTGGCCTAATACAATCTCCATATCAACTACTCTAAAAAATGTTGGAGAATGACCCCAAGAATACATCCAAAATACTCAATGTTTTTTGACATTCTAGTCATGTTTGTTATTAGTGACATACACTTATTTAGATTGTGAGTTCATACCAAGCATATTATATAGTTAACAATATTAACCAAGCATTTAAATTGTTACCAAGTCCTACAGTTGCTACTAAGTCCTATGGATAGATTTTAGTTTGAAACAAGTAGTTACTATAGAGTTGATGAACAATAGTGTAAACTGAGCATTTTAGTGTATGCTGAGTTTACCAGTGTAAACTAAGTTGTGCAGTGCTTACCAAGTTTGTAGTTGATGTGATGTGAGTCTAGTGTTGATCAAGCTACTCAGTGTTAACCAAGAGACTCAGTTTATACCAAGCTCAAGGTGATAGTGTTTACCAAGCTATGTAGTGTGAATCAAATGATTTAGTTTATATGCTGAGTTTCATAGTATTCATCAAGTCACTAGTACAAACCAAGTTCAAGAGTACTTGGAAGTGATTAGTATGGATTGAGCTTCTATGTCTACCAAGTGCATGATGATGTCAAGCATTGACAATGGATATTGAGTATCAAAACCTCACCAAGTCAGTCTTCAGAGCCTAAGTTTCTACACTTTGGATGACTTTGTAATATGTGTGTAAACTTATATTGTGGCTAACTTTGTAATTATGTAGTTGGGTTGATATATAAGTAATGTATTTTATCACATCCAAATATATTAAATTATGTAAAGAAGTAATGTAATCATAAAAGAAGAGTAGAAGAGTGAATTAAAAAGGCTACAATAGTATGAGGAGCAACAAAAATTCATCTATCATAGCAAGGTGATTTGTACACTTAGAGGAATCTCATTTAGCAAACCAAGTTATAGACGAGAGATCAATTACTATTTCATCCTAATAGGCAAATTAGTCAAATCCTTTTAACAAGGTAGACCTAACAGTAATATGTAAATCTCTTTACTGAATGCATACTTTATTGTATGTTTGTAAATCCTTTTGCAAGGTGGACCTAGCAATCCATATTTCTCCTAATAGGGAAAATCATCATAAGTGATCATTGTAAGCCTCAATAGGCCAAATTTATAGTACAGTATTAAAGCTTGTGGTTCTTATCCCCACTCTAGTTTTACTTTCTATTTGGAAGGTTTCTAGGTCACCAAATCTTGTGTTAAAGTGTTGTGTATTCTTTCATGTTTTTAAGTTTCTCATGCATGGAATTAGATCAATATTCATATAAAGGATTAATCACTAATTGGGATAAAATTTTGAGAAGTTACTAATTCACCTCTCCCCTCTCAGTAACTTACCTGTCATAATATTTCCAACAATTACTATCAGAGCATTATGGTTCTTAGTGAAATGGTTTAATAGCTTGTGCATAGATCAAAGGAAATGGAGGTATTCAGACTTGACAAGGCTATTGAAAATGAGAAGCTAGATTTGGAATTAGCCATTGAACAAATCAAGAAAGAAAGAAAACAACTCTCTCAATCCATAAAAAGAAGAAAAGATCTTGAAATCCAAATGAATGACTCACTCTACATTGAAAAAAGAATTGAAGACATCTATCCAAGCAATTTAGATGAAGTAGATGAAGCAATCAAAGAACTATTGGAAAAGAATAATACTCTTCAAGAAGAAGTAAGAAAACTAAAACAAAGAACAAGAAATTTAGTTAGTGAGATTGTGTGAAGTCATAGAAGAGAAAAATAAGATAAGAGAAGAGATATAAGGAAAGAACAATGTAATTCAACACCTATCCCTTCAACAAGTAGACTTCATTTATTAACTCACCAATACAAATGAAGAAATCATGAACCTAATACCAAAGAATGAAAGATTGCATAATGATCTAAATATTGAAAGGCAAACCAATGAAAGAATGTTGAAATCCCAAATAGACATGAAATAGTTGAATGAACAAAGTCACTTCAGACAAAAGGGAAAAGTAGGAATTGGATATACAAAAGAAGGAGAATCGTCCAAGTAAGGAGCTCAAAGGAACCAAAAACCTACTTGTAATCACTATGGTAAGATATTTCACACTTCAAACAAATGTTGGAGCAATGGGAAAGAAAATTTCAATGGAAAATGCTACGATTGTAATCAACATGGTCATAGAGCAAATGAATGCAAAGAGAAACCAAGATTTGAAGGAAAATGTCACAAATGTAAGAAGCATGGGCACAATTCATCATAATGCAAAACCAAGATATTGAATCCAACAAACGAAATTGTAAAAGCTATATTTGGTTGGGACTATAACACCTAGTGTAGATGTTGTTACTATGGAGAATTTGGATACATTGGAATGAATTGTGTAAAACATCACATGAGGAAAAGAGATACTACCAAAAGATGTTTCATTTGTATAAAACTTGGTCATCTTGCCAAAAAATATATGAACATTGAAAGAATTGAAGATGAAAAGAAGGAAAAAGCTAATAAAATCATAAAACAAATGAGACAACAATGAGTTCCAAAGTCTATTGAGAATGCAAGTCCAAGAAATAATGATCAAGTCACACAAGAATTGGGTGACTCTACTATTTCAACTTGATTTCTTAGAGGAGAAGTGGAACTAGGATACTAAAGAAGACATCTAAATAAGTTATAGTTTTTAGGACAAAAGATCCAAATCAGCATTCAAGATGTGAAAGGGATCACTAAGTAAAAGGGTACTAGTTACTACCGAGTTAATTCCTTACCGAGTGAGTTAGGTCACAGACTCTACTGAGTGAGGTCAGGAGTAACTAAATCATATATGGCTACTGAATGATGGAAGACTCTATGCAACCAAAGTGGATGCCAATTTGTCAAATTCATCTAACATTCATACTAGGCATTTATTGGTAAATTTGATAAAAGGAAAGAAATCAAAGTCATTTTTATTGTGAATTTTTGATAAAAAAATTGTGTAGTGTGATCTTGAAAAGCATTCAAGAAATTTGAGTGAATTGTTACCAAAAGCTTTCAAATTCTTTCAAACCCTACCAAGTGAAGATGGAAGTTGCCAAAAACAAAGAAAAAAAAGGATCAAACATGTTGGCTCATGGTGTAGAATGGAAGGCACCAAATTTAAGCTCACTCCTATAGTTAATAAAACCCTAGATCTAAGTGGAGCACAGTCAAAAATCCCTCCCAAGGTACTATTGATCAATTATATCCATTCTCATTTTAAATATGCGATTCAGGATATTGGTACTCTAGAAATGGATGAATGTTTGAAGGAGTTATGTGTTGATGACATTTTGAAACTAGAGCATCAACATCTTGAGGCAAAAGGTTTAACTCATATTCCTCACATACCTTGTGATTTCCAAGTGAAATGGATTAGATATATCCTCAATCATGTGCATAATGGAAAGTTATGGTTGGAGAAACCAATTTTGATAACAAAGAAGATGATCCATAGGATTATTAGTCTCCCAATGTTAGCTAAAGCTAAAATGACAAAACCCTAGGTTAAGTCAAACTGGAGAAGAAAACCCTAGCCAAGTGGGATGGTAGGGGAATGAAAATTAGTAGTATCATTGACATGTAATTGAAGTTTGGTATTCATGTCATTATATGCAAGATCTATAGTTTGAGCAGATTGAATAGTGTGTCATGTGAAGTAGTTGACTTGGCATAAAAAGTAGTCAAGAATAACCTTTCTCTTGACCTTGCTGAGCTACTATTGAATCAATTCAACAAGAACATGGAGAGCATCAAGACATCAAAGAATAATCCATGTAAGTTTGGCTCACTTTTGACATTTTTATTCTTTTATGTTCAATTTTTTTTCCATCAAAAGGTACTATTGTGTGGAGGAAAGATGTGCCAGTACTTTATCAAATAAATGAATATATTACTGAGATGGGAGAAAACTACACTAGTATTATGGATAATTATTTTGATGCATTCAAGGAGAAAATGAATAACAGATCTCAGATCCCCAAGAAACTAGTTAAGGACTATAAGGATGATGTTTGTTTTATGGTGGATATTGATAAGGTATACATTCAGGTAGTTAGCCCTAGAATGGCATGGCTGGAACCTCTAGGATATGAGGTAAACATTGATGAAACAAAAGATATAATTGAGGCACTAATAAATCAACTAGTTGACCCCAAGGCTACATATTTTGGTACATGTATAAGGCTAGGGCCCAAATAGAACTAGAGATCAAGCTCCCTTAGGTGTTTATCAAAGGCAAGAAAAGGATAGCCAAGTTGAAAACAAGTTCTACTTTCCTATTAACTAAGGGAAAAGGTGAAGATGAAGAAGTAGAGGATAAAGAATTATAGGAAGAGGAAACATTGAATAAAAAAGGAAAGGTAATCATTACTAAGCCTGCAAAGACATCCACTACAATATTCATAAGATATCCTCTAGAAAGAAAGCAAACAAAGAAGGGGGAGACATAATTTTCAAGAGATCTCCATGCACATTTGAAGAGAGGATGAAGGAATTGGAATTAGGTTTTGGGATAAAAAATTTCAAGGTGTTAAAATATGAGACTAGAATAGCTAATGAGAAAAAGTAGATTGAAGATATTCTGATATCTAAAATGGGAAAATGGAAATACTCATTAGACCAGCTCAGTCAACAAATTCTAGATGCATTAATGAACAAAATCAAGCCAAGATGGGAATATGTAATGCAAACTACAAGGGACATTCATGAGTAGATCTTGAGACAACTTATGCCAAGCCTAAGTGACAAGGAAGTGAAAGAATCTTTAAAGAAAAATGAAGAAAAATTAACTTTAATATTCAATACTTGTCTTATTTTTAAAAAATAAATAGAACATGTGAAGAATTAAACAAATACATGGAAAAATATCTATCTTCTTCACAAACTGAGTAATTTTTTAGTTAGTATAAGTGACAAAGATGATGAAGAAAAGGATGAAGAGAAAGATGATGAAGAAGTAACACATTTTGATAATATTGATGATGAAGAGGAACAAAACCAAGAGGCTACCAAGGAAGGAACTCAATATGTTAAGGAAACCAACCTAGTCAAGATTACTATAGTGGTTATTGCCTCACTTCCTCACTCTCCAAAATGTTGACAAAATCAAGCTTTGAGTTAGCCTCTACAAGATTGATTGTTTCTAGCACTACAAGCACAAATGTTCAATCAATCTTTGCACAAGTCTAGCTTAACACTTCATTGACTAAAGTACCAAGTACTTCATCTATCAAGTTCTAGGCTCTTCCTTATTCAATAGTTTTGAATAAATCAATTTTGGCTTCAACAAGTATTTCTACTAGTATCTCTATAATGAGTGCAATATCAATTTTTGCAAAAAGCCCTACTATTTCAACTATTGTTTCCATTCTGAGTAGACAAGCAATAAGTGCAAGGAAAGTTTATACCAAGCCTTAGTCAAGCACAAAATCTTAGGTTAAATGTAAAGAAAAGGAGGAGGATGTAGATCTTGATGAGGAAATTGTGATTCCTAATTGGGATATTTCAAAATTCTATCCTAATCAAATGCAGACCTTCGGAGAAATACTCCAAAAGAAAGCCAAGTAGTAGAGGCTAAGAGAGGAAAGAGACAAAGAATTTAAACTCATTGAGGATGCCAAGAATATTTTGGTAGAGGCTATAGGTATAGAGGTTGATTCTTGTCAACCATTTTTGTATAAATTAGACGAGGCAATCCACAAATACAATGAAGATCTAAATGGACAAGATAAATTATTATAGAGAGCATAGAAAAAATTGAGAATAAGGTGTTAGAAATTATTGCTCAAAAGATTTCCATTTACCAAGTTAATTTATCTACTATTTTGAGTTCCCTTGAAATATCATGTACTAATGTAAATTTACTTTTTGGTAAATTATGTGATCTTTCAAGTTTTTCAAAGGAAAATAAAGACAAATTGTCTAAGATTGATGAAGACTTTAAGGTTAGTGCTCAACAATTATAGCTTGACTTGAGTTCAAGTGCTCCTCATTTCAATTGGATCAAAATTTTGACAAATATATAGGCAAAATTTCTCAAAGAAGAGGCCAAAATCATATCTATGTTGGTAGATATTCAAAATATGTTTCTCCCTAACATGGATGCACTACAAAAGCATATTTCATATTCAAAAACCTTCATCCATGATAATAATTTCTCTATTGTAGACCATATAATTGAACTATTAGCATAATTGCAAGTGGCATTACATACATGTAGGGTCTTGCAAGAGAATTAGGACAAGACCTTAGCACTCATACTAAAGGTAAATTTAGACTTCTTATCTCATTTTGGCATTAATGTCAAAAAGGGGGAGAAGATATAAGATGATATAAAGGGAGAGAAACTATAGAAGTCATGAGGAGAAAGATGTAAAAAGATAGGGGGAGAAGATTGTAAGAAGAGTGTGAAGATAATATATATTGTATGCATATTATACTATATATTATACTATGGAAGAGCATTAACATGTATAGAAATGTATCCTTTACAAAACAAATTCTTAAAAATCTCAAAAATAGTATACTCTACCATGTTGGAGATATAAGGTGATGGATAAAATTATTTTGACTGATAAGTGTTTTTGTCACTAATGCCACAAGGGGAGATTGTTGACATTCAGTTCTTATTTATTATTAGTGACATACACTTATTTAGATTGTGAGTTCATACTGAGCATATTGTATAGTTAATAGTATTAACCAAGCATTTTAGTTGCTACCAAGTCCTACAATTACTATTGAGTCCTATGGATAGATTTCAATTTGAACCGAGCAGTTACTACAAAGTTGATGAACAACAATATAAACTGAGCATTTTAGCATATGCCAAGTTTACCAGTGCAAACTGAGTTGTGCAATTCTTACTAAGTTCATAGTTGATGTGATTTGAGTCTAGTGTTGATCAAGCTACTTAGTGTTAACCAAGAGACTTAGTTTATACTGAGCTTAAGGTGAGAGTTTTTATCGAGCTATGCAATGTGAATCAAATGATTCAATTTATATGCTGAGTTTCATAGTATTCACCAAGTCACCAGTGCAGACCAAGTTCAAGACTACTTGGAAGTGATCAGTATGGACTAAGCTTGTACATCTACCAAGTGCATGACAATGCCAAGAATTGATAGTGGATGTCGAGTATCAAAACCTTGCCAAGTAAGTCTCTAGAGCCTGGGTTTCTACACTTTGGCCAACTTTGTAATATGTGTGTAAACTTGTATTGTGGCTGGCATTGTAATTATGTAGTTCGATTGATATATAAGTAATATATTGTATCACAACCAAATATATTTAATCATGTAAGGAAGTAATGTAATCATAAAAGAAGAGTAGAAGAGTGAATTATAAAGGCTACAATAGTATAAGGAGAAACAAAGGTTCATCTATCACAACAAGGTGATTTGTATACTCAGAGGAATCTCATTCAAAAAATGAAGTTGCAGATTAGAGATAAGCTACTATTTCATCGTAACAAGTGAATTAGTCAAATCTTTTAACAAGGTAGACCTAATAGTTTTATGTAAATCTATTTACAAAGTGCATACTTTATTGTATGTTTGTAAATCCTTTTGCAAGGTGGACCTAGCAGTCCTTATTGATCCTAATAGGGAAGATCATTAGAAGTGATCATTGTAAGCCTTAACAAGCCAACTATATATTGTAATACTAAAGCTTGTGGGTATCATCCCCACTCCAATTTTACTTTATGTTTGGAAGGTTTTTGGGTCACCAAATCTTGTGTATATGCTTTTATAGTTTTTCATGCATGCAATTAGATTATAATTCATATAAAGGATTAATTTTTAATTGGGATAAAAGTTTGAGAAGTTATTGATCCTCCCCTCCCCTCTTAGTAACTTAGTTTGTTATAATATTCCTTGTAGGATTTGAGCAAAAGCGCATAACAAATCCATGAAGTCCAAGAAAACCTGAATGCAGAAAACCTGTCATGGAGAAGAAAAAGATAAGAAGAGGCAAGGGTTTGATATGAAAAACTCAGACAAAGAAGAAGAATATTATTCAATAGATTTGATAATTTACAAAGAGATCAATCCTTATAAAGAAGATTAAAACTCAAAAAGGGTAACCTAAAAGCCTAAAAAAGCTAGGTTGCACAATATAATTAATAAAATATTAATTATATGCACCTACAAGATAGCTTAAGCAAACTAGAGTAATAGGCAACTTAATTAATTAAATCAAAGTGATTTAATTAATAAGTGAAAAAAACTAATTACTCTAACAATCCCCCTTAAGCGAAGCTTAGGAGGTAAGCTAACCTAGCATAGCTATGAAAGCAGAAAAGTGGGTCTCGGCAACAAGGCTTGATTAGGTACCCAATACAAGGAAATTTTTGTAAATCAAAGAAATAGAGAAAACCACATGGGAAAAACCCTACTCCAAAAAGAGATAGCAAAGAATGTTCCAGAAGATAGGAACAAAGAGACATCATTAAGAGAACCATTGAAGCATGAAAAGCCACAAAACTCTATCAAAAGGTTCTGATCTATAGAACCTCCATGGAAATAGAAGGCATGAACCAAGCGTGTCTATATAGTAGATGATCCATGTCACCAAAATGCATAGGTAGCCAACCACTACAATCGCCTAGTATGTAGGATCAGGTACTAAATACATAGCTCACACTAATGAACCATCAAACCAAGGAAGCATTAGAACCAACAATATAACCCCCCCTTAATGTAGACGGGGTGAGGTGATAGGCAATTGAAAAGATGGGCCAAAAATCTCCTACAACATAGGAACCAAACACATCAAGATTGAGATACAAACACCTATAAAGGCATATGTCATTGACACATCATGGGGCTGATGTCATGGAAGGGACACTCACTTGACAAAGGAAGAGGGCCTAAATGGAAATCAACTATCCCCCTATGGCACTTTATAAAATAGTGCGAGTACAACAAATCACAACGGTGAAAAGGATCCTAAAATGCAAGAGTGGAACTTTATCTTAGTGCATTTACATAAAGATGCTTATAATTAATATCAACAATGATTAGAAAAAGCATAATTTTGGTACAATAGAAAGTACAAGCCAAAATGAAGCATCTGAAGCAACAAAATTGATCCTCGACCTTAAAATAGCCAGGATATCCACCAGCATGCAAAAATGTAGAAGGTTGAATAAAATGTGCCTAGAGTAAAATTTGGAACAAAAACTAACATCAATAAAAAGAGCACAGAAAGAGCTTTCCAACAATATAAAGAAGTCCAAAATTGGAGATTGGATGCTCAAGATACGCCTCCCAAAGTGCAAAATAGAACATCCAACTTTTACTACCAAAATAAGCAACCAAACTACATCAAAACTCAAAAAAACCTAAACCAACATCTTCATCTTAGAACTAGTTTTTTGACACATTTTTCAGATTAAAAAAAAGTGTCTGCATGCTCAAGTTATGAAAAAAAACCTCTAGGGCCTTTGGAATGCATGAAAAAATTATTTTTTTAATAAAATAAAAATAAAAAATCAACCACCGCCATGCTACTGGTGGAGCGGTGGCTGGGGTGGTGGGCTGGTGGAGGGCCGCCTCAGGTGGAGTTGTGGTAGGGGCATGACAGGAGCCACTGCGGGCTGCTGGCAGACTGCCAGTAGTAACCGCTAGAGATGGCCACCAATGGTGACCGCAGTAGTAACTGCTAGCAATTTCGCCATGGTTTTCTAACCACTGCGACTAAAAATTGCACAAAAATTATTATTTTTTTTTGATTTTTTCAAATTTTCCATGCCTTGGAGTGCATGCAGGGGTCCGTATGGCCTTGCGTGGCAATTTTTTTTGCCTCCCAAATCAACATTGTCCAAATTGGACAAATTTTATATCAAAATGGAGGTTTTTACACCTTCTAAATCCATCTGCGATGTTTGTTTGGCCTCAAATTGCTCCAAAAATTGGTGGACCCCTATTTTCTCAAATTTTTTTTGAAAAAACACCAAATCTGATCTACCAAACCCTTGTTCTCCCTTTTTCTTGAAACACTGAACAAGCTACAACAGATATGGCTTTGATACCATGTAGGATTTGAGAAAAAGCATATAAAAAATCCATAAAGCCCAAGAACAATTGCATGTAGAAAACCTGTCATAGAGAAGAAAAAGACAAGAAGAGGCAAGGGTTTGATCTAAAAAAACTCAGACGAAGAAGAAAAATATTATTCAACAGATTCAATAATTTACAAAGAGATCAATCCTTATAAAGGAGATTGAAACCCAAAAAGGGTAGCCTAAAAGCCTAAAAGAGCTAGGTTGCACAATATAATTAATAAAATATTAATTATATGCACCTAAGGGATAGCTTAAGCAAACTAGAGTAATAGGCAACTTAATTAATTAAATCAAAGTGATTTAATTAATAAGTGAAAACAACTAATTACTCTAACATTTCCAACAATGTCATGCCCAAAATATCAGGGCAAAAACACAGATATTTTTTAAGGTTAAATAATCCATTATGTTAATGCATGTTAAAATATAATAGGTTATAGAACACTGACAAAGGATTAAAAGTGAGTTTAACTTACATTTCATTAAGGTTCAAAGTTGACATTTCAACCATAGTGTACACGTTCTGAATACTTAAGTCTAAGGTGTTGTAGGAACATTGAGTTCAGGTTGGCTAAACACTAATTATTGATTAGGTCAACCTTAATTGACTACTTAGAACTATCAAATATGATTTTCATTAAATTTCATAAGATACATTAGGTTAATTCATCTTCTATTTATTTTCGTAAATTAGTTCAATCTCCTAGTAGAACCAGTTTTGCATCTACAACATGTTTATCAAAAACCTCAATCCTTAACTCCCATTATTAAAATAAAATATTATAATAATTGAAATAATTAAATATTTATTATTAAATTGTTCACAACATTCATTTCATCCTTAGATCACATCCCTAATCACGACTAGTTTATCAACCTAAGATTCTTTCAGTATCCCTTCAATCTCATAACCTTAACAATTTGAATTAGTTGAAGCCTTAAGTAAACACATTATACATTAAAACACAATATTTAAATAATTTTCAAATAATGTAATATATTTTCGTATGTTACTTCCATATTTAAAGTCAAAACAATCGTTAAAACATAAGCACCTAAACATAACTCTAACTCCTAGCACTATCTTGATTTGGCTTTAGCATTACACCTAAGATTATTATTCATAAATATAATTTAAAAAAAATATTATTGAAATATAATAAAAATGAAGAATTTTAATATCAAATATCCCATAAGAAAAATTAAATTAAAGCTAAAATCTAATGTATCACTTCTAACCGCTTCCCTAACATAACAAAACCTATCACTTATTCAACTTTCATTTTAAAACAATTAAATATTTAAAATGGGTAAACATTTACAAATTTATTAACAAACTTAAAATAACTAAAAATAATAATAAATTAAATGATAAACTATCTAAGACATCCTAATCGTAACTAACCATCTATCCATTAACTAATACCTACTAACCCTTGCCCCATGACCACTTGGCAAGCGGCCCTCCCTCTTCCCTAGGAAAGAATGGGCATCATCCAAGGTTTGACATGACCCATGGAGTGCAGTTCCAAGTCAGACTTCCCCCCCTCTTCTACTTTATCTACTTTAGAGGTGTGACGATTATGTGGGAAGGTCTTCAAATAAAACTTGGAGTAGGTGGAAGAAGGATGTGGCACGTTTCAAGTCATGAAATGTTTGAACCCTTTTTTTATTGCCAAAGTCAATGTAACCTACAAGAAAAATCCCCTCTCATTTGGGGAGTACTATGCAACCTTCAATGAATAGGGTGAGGAGGAGTACATTGGAGAGTGAAGCCTAGTGGGAAGGCTAGGTGTAAGTATGTGGGTGACATTAGCGAGCTAATTTCAAACACAAGGGCTAGGGAGTAAATGTTTAAAGTTTTATAGGTGGGTGTAGGATAGCATAGTTTAATTTTAATTGATGTTATTATTTTATAATTATATATTTCTTATTTAATAAGATGGTTAAAATTCTCTTTAGGGGATTATTATAGGAAATATTCCCTATTACTAAAATCAGAATTTAAAGTTGTCCATACAAATTCTAGAGAGCATTTTGGCTCTCTAAATGGGTAAAATTTCAAGATTTATTTTCTCCTTCATAGCACTAGGTTTTATTTTAGGATTTTAATAGTGTATTAGTGTATTATTCTTTGGACATTTTAGATAGTGATGGTATGTTGACACTAAGTCCTATTGATTTCAACTCCATTTTGATAATCCCATTATTTCAAATTGATAATTTTAAATGCAACCAAGGAAGCCTTACTAATTGAGCATCAAATTTGAATCCATTTTCCTATAGAACATAGCCATAATAAAATTGAATAGCTTCATGTAACATCAACACCTATAATACAATTGATCATTTTAAATTTAGAATTGAATTTTTAAGGGTATAAAAAGTGAATTACGAAACAAATACATTTCTACATTCATCATATACCAATCAATTACAAGAGCTTTACAATGAATTCTATTTAACATGTTCTCATTTTTACTATCAAATATTATACATCAAGATCATCTTTTATTTACTACAATAAAAAATACATTAGAAAGATTGAAATCCAATAGACATCCAACTATTCTTTTTATAGCATATAACAAGATTCAATGGAATCACCACAAGGAGAAGTGTTCAAGACTATGAACTCAAGAACACCATGACAATTCTAAATCCTATTTTTCTCCATTTCTAGGTACTATCCAAGCAATATGGAAATATATAAAGACAACAATGGAGATCTCACCTCCCAACAAAGGCCTCGATGTGAGGCCACACCTAAAGCTTAGGAGAACTAGAATCAATTGGGTGACATTTAGATACAACCACTATGACACACTCAACAAGAAAATCCTGTCCAAGGTATGTACAATAGGTTCCATATTGAACCAAGGCTAGGGAGAAGGTGGATTTTTCTAGGTAGGAGATTTCAATCACAAACACAAATCATATGCCTCCTTTGAGGCTACAAAATCACAATAAACTTTCATTTATTTCTCTCCTTATTTCCAAAAATAAAATTAGTTTGTATTGACAAGGGCCCATAACTCCTTAATTTCTCCTTCTCCTCAACATGAGGAGATATTCTACACTGAGCTAGAGTCCAACTAAAGCTCTTCTCCTGTACATGACCACTTCTTCCCTATTTGAGGGTGAGTAATGCCAACACACCCTTCACAAATTTCTGAACAAAACCAAAAGGAAAACATGAAAGGAAAGAAAATAGAAAACCTGTCTGACTCTACTTGAATGGAATCCCAATCTATAATGTGAGATTCATCATATATATATTCTTTAAGTCTGGAATCATAGAACACTTCATGGATGCATGCTAGACTAAGTGGAAAGGCCAAACTATAAGCAATTGATCCTATCCTCTCCAAGATCTCAAATGGTCCAACAAATTGAGATGCCAACTTAGAGTTCTTTCTAAATCAAATTGGACTCTTGTGTGGTCACACTATCAAGAAGACTCTATCTTCAATTGTATACTCTTGATCAATCCTCTTAGCATTAGCATACTTCTTTTATCTATCCTATGGCTCTCTAAGGCACTGTCTAACCAAGGTCACCTATTGCTACATCTCTTTTACTATTTGAGGACCAATTGGTACACTATCCTTAATCATGTCCCAACTCAAGGGTGTTCTACAAGGTCTTCCATACAAGGCATGATAAGGTGATCTACCAATAGAGGAATTGTGCCCATTTTTATCAGCAAACTCAAAAAAATGTAAGTATTCCTCCCATTTTACCTAATGGTCCATTACATACATATGCAACATATCCTCCAATACCTAATTCACTATCTTAGTCCAACCATTGGTTTAAGGATGGTACTATAATCACCTAAAAATTGTCATCTAGACTATCTACCCCATTCTCAACATTTTGGCTAATTTAATTAATCATCTACCTAGACCAAATTTCTAATAAATCAATTAATTTGATTATAACCTATAGATTGACTATGCTATCCTAAGTTTATTATTTGATTAAAAGAACATGTCCCCTTTTAATTAAATAAAAGACCCCATTCTTCTAACCCACCTAAAGTGCATACATAAAATGTTTTTTCTATTTTTCAAATTAAAAAAAAAGGCTTTGTGACTTTAGCCTTATATGGGAAGTCAACTTCTATTTTATTGGTTAACTTGCTTGTCCACATGGATCACTCCTATTTTTGAACTCTACCATTGATCATCCATCATCTTGACCTTGATCTCTACCATTTGTATGACTTTAAAAGAAAGATCTCTCCCCTTGTCAAAGGATCCATCCACCAGTTGAATATTGTTATAATGTAGGTTTTCTAATAGGTTCCTTTGAAGCTTTGTGGAGAACTTCATATTCCTTGTCTCATTCTATCATCTCCATTGCATACTAGTTTAGAAGCATCTTTCATGGTAGCTTAGTTCCTTTTTTGTAATAGTCTACTCACATAGCATAATTAGTTTGGCTATTGTAACACTCTCATCTTGTTAATATAGCTATATTTTACATGTCATCTAGCTTACTTTGCATTTTCATGACATTATTGAGGCACCCTTTGTAAACATTTTCACTTTTGCATCTCATCTCTAAGAAAACCTTGTATTGCATGGTTTACTAGTAAGAAGAGCATAGGGAGCTCTAAATTGGCATCCAAGCATTCCAAACTCATGGAATTACTTGGATAGAATAGTTTAGAGTGTGACACTTTCTTAGTGTACATTTTGGCACCCACCGTGGGGTAGAATGCTTGGTTTTATCCTTTACCTCACTGTTTTTATTACCTTTGCTACATGTTGTCTACATTTTTTTTTTAAGCCACAACTTTCAAGAAATATTTTTCCAATTTTGTATGATGTTTTTGCAACTATAGTGTGATACTTTTCCAATAAAAGTGTTGCAAGATAGTACTAAACTTTGTCACTCCACTATAATATGTTCTCTCATCCAGCTTAGACAACAATATCACACATAAGGAAATTTTCACACATGTATATTGTGAAATATCCCATGACATACTTCCATCAAAAACTGTCACCTAGTCTGAACTTGCTTACTAATTGAGTAGTTAGGTTAGTTTGTTAGTTGCACTTGTTGTTTGCTGAATTTTTACAAGTCTATAGTGATTTTATAGAGGTTTATTTTTAGATTACATGTTATTTTGAAGCTAACTTGTGGGGCTACTAGTTGTGTTTGTAGGTTGTTACCTTGAGCTATTTTCCTAATTTCTTTTAAAAAAGAATACATGTCAAAGCTTCAAATACACAAGGGCTACTAATGATTGTTCAAAGGGCTGCCCAAAGCATAAAAACCCAAACTTGATTGTATTTCTTTTATTCCATGTGTGACATTTACTAGTTTCATTTCCATAGACACATTAAACTTGCAATTAATGTCCTTTGGTGATAGGAGAGTATGATCTTCACCCCTATGGTGAATCAAAAATCTTGACTTACCTTTGGGTTTTGACAGCAAGAGGATAATTGGATCTTCTTGGCATGTCTAGGGGAAGCAATCAAGATAGGAGAGTATGCTCTTCACCCTTGTGGTGATATAAAATTCTTGAACCTTGAGAGTAGATCCAATCTATGGTAGTTAGAATCCGTTAAAGGGTCTTCTCTTAGACAACATAAGAGGAATGACCCAAGTGGGGACAAGCTAATACCTGACTCTTCCAACCCACTATAAACTCAAGGCTATAAAAAACACAAAACCTTGGTAGACACATTGTTTTTCTTCACTTACTGTGATTGCTTGTGAGATTTTGACAATGAGGAGATCACTAGAAAAGAATGCTTAAGGTGCTCTTGTGACACCGAGGTCTCTTACCCACCACAAGGTGGGGTATACCTTAATTGGGTACAAGAGGAACATTAAGAATGGAAGTCCTTTACAAACACTCTAAGTTAGCAATGACCCTATTTTTCTAGTCAACTTCTTGGTTCAAGGATTGATCTCAATGGACTACATGGATCACCCCAAGATTTTACACTCACCATTTATGTTCTCTTATTTGTTCTTATGGCATTTCCATGACAAAGAAAATATCTCTTGTGGGAAACCACTTGGTGTGAGGAGAAGGAGCATCAAGCACGAGCCAAGTTATTGAATAGTGAACTATGACTCTAAGGTAGATTGCTTAGCTAATATTTTTGAATATTTTGACCTATGTTAATGTTCTTACAAATCAAACATCTTAGTAAAATTAGTAAGAAGGATGTATAGATATCACAAAATGTGTATTGGAAAGGTTATTTTTACCCTTTTTCAATTGTTTGAGACATGTTAAAAAACCCCTATTGTTTGCAAACCTTGTTGTTACTCAATACAAATTGAATCCTAAAAATGTTTGTTCCTAAAACTATTTGTCTTTCAAACCAAAACACAACAAAATTGGAGTCAAAACTTATCCTTTTTAACACAAAACTAGCACTTTATCACACTTTCTTTGGAGAAATATCACACGATAGTCTTTTTCAAAAATTGTGTTGCCTACTATTATAAAATCTATCACCCTACTATATAGAAATCTATTGTCTTGCCTTGTGCAAACTATCACCTAAGAGAAAAGTGTCACATGATTACTGTAAACTATGTCATATGATATATTGTACTATCTTACTATCGCCTGGGTTTTGAAAGAATACTACTTGAGCCTTTTTATTTTCAAAATAGAGCCAATGTTCTACTTTATATAGTCTAGAGTCTTGTCACTTGAGTCCTTCCTAGTCCTAGTCACACATTCGTATGTTAGGTGCTATCCAATGTTGAAAATATGGGTTTGGTCTATCAAATGTAAGTCTTGAAATGTCATTGATAATCACTTGTCAAAATCCAGTTACCATTCTATGCTAGCTATTTTCTATTAAGCTTCTTGCTCACTCACTCGGCTTGAGTCACTAGTGCTATAAATTCTTGAGAACCTTTGACAAGCCATTTATTCTACATTGACAAGTGATTATTCTTGATTGTAAGAGATTCAAATCTAAAACACTTCTCTCATCCTATTAAGTAAAGGTACTTCCTTACATGTTGGTTACAACTAGGTTCTAGGTTGGTAACAGTAGTCATTCCCCTTTCATTTTCACATTGTTAGAGAATCCACCTAGGTGTCTTCATAGAAAAACTTGTGTGGAAGACCCCGATTCTAGTTAAATGCAGAGAAACAATGTTCAACATAATCCACTTTATATTTTTGAGAACCCATTTGGAACACCCTTTGACACACCCATAGGTGAAAACACTTTGACTAGCATGCATCCTGACAAAATCAAACAACACTTAGAAGAGAAAGTACATGAAAATGAAAGAATTTTAGAAATCATCCACACTAGGGAAAGAGGAGATCAAGAAGTTGAAGCTAACTATCATACACATAATGAAGAAACTAGAGGAAACTATTATCATAATCCTTTTGATCACATTCCCATTAGTGGAAATAATGGAAATCACACACCCCCAAGGACTCCTAGAGTCAACATGAGAGAATTTCCATCACCACCTAGACAATCACAATCACATCATGAAAGTGAGGATGAGATCACTAGTGAAGATGTTGTAAAATTTGAACAAGATGAGCTTGCTCAAAAATTGATTCTAAAAGATCTAGAGCAAAATGGGGATTGATACTTCTAGTATATGGAAGTGAAAGGATGGAAGCTTCCCCAAGATTTTGATGTGCACCAAATAATCCAACAATGAGAGCCTACTAAGGCTGAAATCTTGAAAGAAGAAATGCAAGAACTAAGGAAAGAACTTGCATAATTGCAAACTTCCAAAGAGCCACCTAAAACTTCATTTATTGAATCAATACACACTCTTCCATTTGATAGGAGTTTATACATGCCTCCATTTCCTAAGGATATAGAGGTTCCTAATGTTGGTCAAATAAATAATATTGAAAAATGAGTGTCAACACACTGAACCATTTTCATCACACATGCCAAGGACACAATAGATGTTGAGCCAAGAATTTCAATAGGTGTCGAGTCAAAATTAGTGTTGAGCAGATCATAATGTAGTATGTGCTGAATAATATAGAATTGTTCATGTGTTGAGTAGTAGATCATTCATGTGCTAAGAAATTTAGAATAAAAAATGTCGAGCAATACAAGATATAATAGGTGCTAAGAAAACCAAAAATTGTAGTTGATGCCAAGCAATCTAGAAACTGTATGTGCTAAGCATCAGTAATACTTCATGTGCCGAGCAACATAGGATCAACATAAGAGTTTTGTATTTGCACAAACTAAGATGTAAACCATTTTTGGAGCTAACTTAGAGAAATTTTGAAAGAGAAAAAGGATAAGGATGAATCATTTACATTCCCTATGCAATCTGCATGCAACCAATGAGAAAAATGGTGAAGGCATGCAACCAATGAGAAAAATGCAAAGTATGAGTTAGAATTTGAGATTCAATATGGATTGTAGATCCATACCTAACCCCAAGTCTTTGCACTCTTTAAAAGGAGAATGAGTGCACCATTATGTGTAGTGGAAGAAAATAGTCAAAGAGGGAGATTATAGTGACATTTTAGTGTGAAGAGAAAAAGACTTAGTGGTAAGGACAATATTTATACATCTAGTTGATCAGAAGAAAATAGGGGACATATTTAGAGATTAGATCAAGCAAGGATCAGAAGAGGATGATTAGATCTAGTACCTAAACCCAACAATTTGAGATTGTATTCAATCAAGTTAGAAGTTCTAATTCTCTCTCACAATTTTATTAGAGGTTGAAATCCTATGGTGATTGGTTAGCTTAACAATTAGGAGGAGAGCCTTTGGAGAAGGTCAAGAAAATCCTATGTATTAGGTGGGTTTATCAACCTTTATGTAAATCCTTTAATAGGGTGACACTTCATGTAAAGTGTTTGTAAATCCTTTCAATAGGTCATGTTTAACAATGTGTTGTTGCCTTTAATAGGACATACTTTTAATAGGGCAAACCATTAGAAGTGGTTGAACTCATTGCTATAGTGATTTTTTTGGGTGTCATCCCCACCCCAATTTTACCTTCTTATTCCTAGAGGGTTTTTGGGTTACCAAATCCTTGTGTTATGTCTTGATGCATGTTCTCATTTCATGTTTGTTTATATGATTACATGCATGCAATTTTTTTTTTAATTATATGTTATTAAGGGTTTGAAAGGATAAAAATTGTGTACTTTTGATTCACCCCCTCCCCCCCACCTCAAAAGTACTCTTCCCATTTGAACATTACAACAATTGGTATCAGAGCTAAGTTATCTCAAGAAGAAGCCTAACAGCTTGGAGAAAAAGGTCAGAAGATGGAAGTTTTCAAACTTGGGAAGATCATTGATAATTAGGTGATTGATGTGCAACTAGGTCTACACAAAGTAGAGGAAGCTAGGGAGGAACTGAGAAAATTTTTGAAAAGAAGAAAGGAGATAGCCATAGCTAAAAATGACATACACTACAAGGATATTGATACCTCACAAGTGTTTTCCAATGGAGACTCCAAGGAATTTGATGCAACAATAGCAGAATTAATGGAGAAAAATAGAACACAAGCTAAAGAAATTAGATTACTCAAGCTTGAACAAGAATCACAAGCCATAATGTTTTGTGAAGTGACTAAACAAAAGAAAAGAGCTATTGAAGACAAGGCCATAGTAGAAGATGACAAGAGAAATCTCATCAATAGGCTGGAAGAGAAGACAATTGAATTTGAAAAGATTTCTAACACATAGTTAGACACCTTAAGCTAGATAATGAATGCTCATCGTGAGCTAAACATGAAGGATATTGAGATTTCCACCTTAAAAATATAGAATGAACAATTGTAGAATGAATTGAAGAGAGAAAAGGAAATAGTAGAAAGTTACAACAAACCCAATGAGGCCATCAAGTACTTTGAGAAATTACTGAAATCACCAAGGGCTAGTAATGATACTTCAGGATTTGGCTACATCAACACTAAACAAGGAGAATCATCCAAGAATGCAGAAGAAAGAAGCAACAATGGTAAGAACACTAAACCTACTTGTCATTTCTATGGTAAAAAGGGACATACCTCTAATGTGTGTAGAAGTAAGAATGGTCATCAGCATGATAAGCCTACAAATGCAAATTTTTGTCACAATTGCAAAAAGCAAGGACATTCAACATAGGACTGCAGAACCAAGACCATGAGGACACCAAGATTTGAGGTCCACTACTACAACTACAAAAAATATGGACATAAAGAATTTGAATGTAGATTAAAGCCTATATGGACACCTAATCAGCCTATGGGTAATTACCAAATTTTGACAAATTTTGATTATTTTGATTATATTCTTTCATTCCATTCTTTCATTCATTCTAAGAATAAAGTGGAATGATTGTAAATAGCCAAAAGGGGGAGACAAGGAATAAAGGAGTAGAGGAGAGATGAATTTTTTTGGTAATCACATGGAATATAGGGACATCACATAGATTAGATACAACATAAAGGCTCAGAATGTAGAAACAGGTCAAATGACAGAGAGGATCAGGCACATTGGTACAAAATTTCAATTTCAAAGGCATAATCAACTCAGAGGGCATCATAAGGTATATTGCTACTCACAATTTTTGAAATTTTTCATGTAAGTTGAGTAAGTGAAGAATGTACTCAATAAGGATAGGATCACTAATTCTTAGTTAAGTGTTTTTGACACTTATGTTAAAGGGAGATATTGTTGGTTAAATAAATAATATTGACAAATGAGTGTCAACACACTTAACCATTTTCATCATACATGCCGAGTACACAATAGATGCTAAACCAAGAATTTCAATAGGTGTCGAGTCATAGTTAGTGCCAAGTAGATCACAATGTAGTATGTGTTGAGTAATACATAATTGTTCATTTGATGAGTAACAAAATCATTCATGTACTGAGAAATTTAGAACAAAAAATGTCAAGCAATACAAGATATAACAGATGCTGAGCAAACTAGAAATCATAGTTGATGTCAAACAATCTAGAAACAGTGCCAAGCATCAGTAATACTTCATGTGCCAAGAAATGTAGGATCAACATAAGAGTTTGTATTTGCACAAACTAAGATGTAAACCATTTTTGGAGCTGACTTAGAGAAATTTTGAATGAGAAAAAGGATAAGGACAAATCATTCACATTTTGTATGCAATCTGCATGCAACCAATGAGAAAAATGCAAAGTATGAGAAGGAATTTGAGATTCAATATGGATCGTAGATCCATACCTAACCCCAAGTCTTCAAACTCTTTATAAGGAGAATGAATGCACCATTGTGTGTAGTGGAAGAAAATAGTCAAAGGGGGAGATTATAGAAAAATTTCAGTGTGAAGAGAAAAAGACTTAGTGGCAAGGACAACATTTATACATCTAGTTGATTAGAATAGAATAGGGGACATATTCAGAGATTAGATCAAGAAAGGATCAGAAGAGGATGAGCAGATCTAGTACTTGAACCCAACAATTTGAGATTGTATTCAATCAGGTTAAAAGTTCTAATGCTCTCTCACAATTGTATTAGAGGTTGAAATCCTATGGTGATAGGTTAGCTTAATAGCTAGGAGGAGAGCCTTTGGAGAAGTTCAAGAAAATCCTATGTATTAGGTGGGTTTAACAACCTTTATATAAATCCTTTAACAGGGTGACACTTCATGTAAAGTGTTTGTAAATATTTTCAATTGGTCACATTTAACAGTGTGTTGTAGCCTTTAAAAGGGCAGGCCTTTAACAAGGCAAACCATCAAAAGTGGTTGAACTCATTGCTATAGTGATTTTTATGGGTATTATCCCCACCCTAGTTTTACCTTCTTATTCCTAGAGGGTTTTTGGGTTACCAAATCCTTGTGTTATGTGTTGATGCATGTTTTTATTTCATGTTTGTTTATATGTTTACGTGCATGCAAATTGTTTTTCAATTATATGTTATTAAGGGTTTGAAAGGATAAAAATTGTGTACTTTTGATTCACTCCTCCCCCCCTCTCCCCCCTCTCAGAAGTACTCTTCCCATTTGAACTTTCCAACACCTAAGTATGACAAGTATGATGGAAATGGTGATGACCCTGACAATCATGTGAGACATTTCTATGCTATTAGTATGGATTTCATACATGAAGACTCCTATCTTATGCATTTTTTCATAGAAGTCTAAGAGGGAAAGCCATGGAGTGGTTCACAAAATTGACTCCCCCTATCAAAACATTTGACAAGCTTGAACAATTATTTATCCAAAAATACTCTTAGAAGCTTCAACAACCCGTAACTATGTTGGACTTATACCAAATTAAATAGAAATAGGGAGAACTCTTTGCAATGTACCTTCAATGATGGAGATCTCTATACTCTAGGTATCCTTGGAAAGTTCTAAAGTTGAGAAAATCAACATTTTTGTCAACACACTTGTACCTAAGCTATACTTTGACCTAAGAAAACAATTGTTTACATCCTTTAATGCAATGGTTGAGAGTTCATATTGCATTGAGGATGTTGCTATCAAGATGGGTGACATTATTGTGAACAAAGACAAAATTAATAATGGAAATGGAAAAGACAAAGGCAAACCTTGGTATTAAGAAAAACATGTTATCAATGATAGAGTAGTGGATACTCCTAAGATCAAGGAACTTGCATTTAATCTTTCTAATGCTATCTATACTACAAAACAACAAGAAGGTTTGAAAGCACAAACATTTGACAAGAGCATTAAGTTTACCAAAAAATGACATGTTTATACACCAATGGTTGAGCCTTACAAAGTGGTCTTAAAAAGCTTAAGTGCAAGCAAGCTAGTTACTTTACTAGATAATTCCTATCCCTATGACCCACTCTTTAGACCTCCTTGGTGGAGAGAGGATCACATTTGTAGTTATCACTGAAGTAAGGGTTACAACATCAAAAACTATTTCAAGCTCAAAGATGCAATTCAAGATCTCATTGTGGTTGGTAAAGTTGTCACAAATGGCCTTGTTAAAAATTATGACCAAAAATATTTTAAACAACCCTTATTATAATACAAAAAAAGGTGAAACCTCTAAGGCTTCTAAGAAGAATCATGATGCTAAGATTAGTTATGCCTATCCTGACATAGATAATGTTATAGGCATGCTTGGGACCATTAAGTATTTATGCATGGAAAGTTATGATTATGACAACTGACCTAAGGATGAAAGGCCCAAAGTTTCTCTAAAAATGTGACATGCTCCCCAACACCATAATGACACTAGACCTAAAGTGATACTCCAAGTGGCCAAATCTTCCTCTTCACAAAGTGAACTACTTAACACCATCACTAGGGGGTAATCTAAAGTGGTCCTTAAAGTTGCTCATGATCCTAAGAATGCATCATCTTCTAAACAATTGACTACTTCCAAGATCTCCAACTATCACCTTGTTAGCCAACTGCAATGTACCCCAAGTCAAATTTCTATTTTTGAATTGTTAGAACTATCCCCTTTACATAAGGATATTGATGTGTAATGATTCCAAGCTATGGTGAACCATATTTCTTCACCTCACTACTTCACCTTTTCTAAAGAAGATGACCAAGCTCTCAGTCATCCTCACAACCTTTTTCTCCATGTCAAAGTCCAAATCTTCCATACTCACATTCACTGAATCTTGATAGACAATGGCGTAGGGTTGAACATCATTTCCATCAATGTAATCCAATAGTTTGGAATGTCTAAATTTTACATTGAACCTAGGTGCAAGATCATTATAAAAGCCTATGATAAGGTCAAAAGACCCTCTAAAGGTCTAATTGTACTTCCAATAAGATTTGGTCCAGTTGAGAAGGATGTCATTTTCTAAGTCATGGACATACCACTTGCATACAATTTGTTCTTGGGATGACCATAGATTCATGACATGCAAGTAGTACCCTCTACATACCATCAATGCATAAAGTTCCCTTTTAATGGTACTAAAATAGTTGTCCCCAGTGATAACTCCATGTCTATCAACATGTTATTTTTTGCAAAAACACTAGTTCCACATAATTAGTCTTCCCATGAGCTGATACCATCCTTTATAGTGTGTGAACAAAAATTGAAAATGATGAGCCTAGGTATGGGAAAATACACTCTAGAATATATTGTTGTTTTACTAGTTTCCCCTTAGTCTTATGGGAAACCTTCTACTAAAAGGAATCCTTTTTCTTCTACCATGACTCTTTTTATCACCTTTGTGCAATCCTTAGTTCCCCTAGAAGCAAAAAAAGAAGAACAAGAAATTAAAGATTAAATCTATAGGGAAGAGGAAGATGGGGAGGAAGTCATAGTCACTACTCCCATTTCTCCTAAATGCTATGGTAAAGGATATAAATTTCTTGCAAACATGGGCTATCAGGGCCACGGGTCCTTAACTAGTAATAAAAAAGCTCTAGTGGAAGCTTTAAGTCATACACGAGGTCATGATACTCAAGTTATTGTTGGCCTAGATTTTGGGTTAGATGAAGACATACCAACATTCGATCAAGGAGCACCTATTTCTAGTGAATCAGAGGAGGATGATGACCCTCCCTTTGTTGCTACCACTTCGCAAGATGAGGACTTTATGCCTATAAATTCTCTACTTTGGGGAAAAGAAACACTAACTACCAATAATGATGTTGAAGCTTCCACTTCTCAATAGCCAGAACAAGATTAATCCAACCATGAAGACATGAATAGGGGATAGATTAGACAAAATATTTCTCTTCTAATTGCTAGAGATCATAGTACAAACTCTCACAAATATGTATGAGAAATCTTGTCAAATGCATCTTGTGAACTAGGAGTGGATTTTGTTATTGCCTATTCCACCCAACCAAATTTAGTCAAAGAGTTTAGTATAGGGGTAGACGAGTTTGGCTTGCAACATACTTTAGTGGATCACACTGGTCCCTCTAGGTCTATTCCTAATTTGGACTCCTTTGCAACATTCACTATAGGCTAAAATTTGCATGTCACCAGAGATGACTCTTTTCATATTAAGAACCTTGAATCTTCTGCATCACTCTCATTGATTCACCTTGATCTCAAAGATTGGTTAGTTCAAAATCAAAGAACCAAAATACCATCTTTTCAAAATGACTATGATATCACTTGTTTCCTAAATTCCATTGAATGCATCACTTCTTCCACCATTGAACCCATGATTAACATGAGAGAATCAAATATCAAGTACCTCAGTCATAAAATTAAAATAAAAAACAGCTAGTCAGATGGTGAAAACCACATTGTGGCAATATTTGAACCTAAAAAAAGTAAAAATGAAGACATATCTAATGGTGAAAACCTCCTTGAGGCACCTGTAGATGAGGTACTTGGTAGTCTTCCAATTTATTTTTAGGATAGATCTTTGGTTCTCATCAAATCTACATAGCCTATCAACTTGGGGATAGAGGAATCTCCTAAAATTATCATGTTCCTCAATCATTGTCAACTAAGGAAAAGGAGATTTTTTCCAAATTCTTTTTCGACAATAAGATCAATTTTGCATGGATGTATTCAGATATGCCAGGGCTTGAAATAGACCTTATCATGCATGATTTATCTATCTCTCCTGGTGCAAAACCTGTTAAACAAAAATTGAGAAATATGCATCCACATTTAGCTCTATTACTATAAGTAGAGTTGGAAAAACTCTTGAGTGCAAGCTTTATTAGAGCTATTGACTATACAAAATGGATTTCCAACATTGTACATGTATCTACAAATGATAAATCCATTTGAGTTTGTACTGATTTTAGAGATCTCAATAAAGAATGCCCCAAGGATGGATTTCCACTACCAAACATAGACATGATAGTGGACATGATGATGAGTTACAAAAGTTACTCCCTCATGAATTACTTTTTTGGGTAAAACCATAGTAAGATTGCTCGAGCTGATTAGGAGAAGGGAAATTTTACATGTGCTTGGGGTAATTTCTTTTGGAATGTAATTCCCTTTGGGCTAAAAAATGCTAGTGCTACTTATCAAAGAGCAATGAACACCATCTTCCATGATATGATGCATACAAATATTAAAGATTATGTTGATTAGACATTGGATAAATCAAAAAAATGAGACACACATCTTGAAGACCTTAGTTTGATATTGGACCCTATGGAACAATTTCAATTTAGATTGAACCCAAAAAAGTGCGCCTTTGGTGTCACATCTAGAAAATTGCTAGGTTATATTATCTCAAAAAAAGGTATTGAGGTTGATTCTAAAAAGGTCCAAGCTATCATGAAAATTCCTCCTCTATGAAATATTAATCATCTTAGAAGTTTGCAAGGACATCTACAATTCATAAGAAGATTCATTTCACAATTGGAAGGCAAAGCTCAATCTTTTAACAAGAATTTGCGTAAAAGATATACTCATATATGGAATGACTAATGTCAAAAAAGTCTAGACCACATCAAAGGGTACTTGGCTAAACCTCTAGTTTTGATGCCACCCTTTTTGGGAAAACCTTTGATCTTGTATATCTTAGCTACAACTTCTTCTATAGGAGCATTATTAGCCCAAAGTGATGATAGTGGTAAAGAATAGGCTATATATTACATTAGTCAAACTTTGGTAGCTTATGGAATGTACTACACTAGTATTAAGAAAGCCTACCTTGTAGTGGTCTTTGCTTTTCATAAAATCTGACATTACATGTTGGCACATACAATTCACCTAATTGCCAAAATTGATCCTCTAAAATATTTTTTGAGCAAAGTTGTGCTTAGTAATCACCTACCTAAATGGATTATGATTCTTTTAGAATTTGACATTTAGTATGTCTAATGTAAAGCCATCAAAGGGCAAGTAATTGTTAACCAATTAGTTGATTTTCCACTAGAGGATACAACATCCATGCAAGTTAAGTTTCCAAATGCCTCAATTATGTACATCACTATGAGAACTTGGAAAATATTCTTTGATAGTTCTCATACATAGAATGGGGCTGGAGTAGGTGTCTTGTTTATTTTGCCTCATGGTTATAAAATCTCAAAATCCTATTAACTCTTATTCCCTTACACAAACAACATTACAAAATATGAGGCATTAACAAATGGGATCAAAATGGCTCTTGAATGGAGAATCACTAAATTGTACATCTATGGATATTCTCAACTTGTTATAAACCAAGTGAAAAATGAATACAAAACAAAGGATGACAATTTGATACCTTACAAGAAGTTGATAGATATTCTAAGTAACTATTTCACTTTTGTGATATTATAGCAAATTCCTAGAGTAGAAAACAAGGTCACTGATGCTATGACAACTCTAGAATGTATCCTCCAACTACAAGAAAATGAATCACAATTTGAGTTCCTGGTGGAAGAACTACATCATCTCACCTATGATTTCTCTAATAACTAGGTGATCTACACTACTGTAGGTCATGATTCCTCCCACTATGTAGCTATCTTCTCTTATCTACATGATTAGGTTATTCCTAAAACCGTGACACACAACCAAAAATTCCAACTCCTTTGCATTGCTTCACATTACACTTTGGTCTTTGGTGACTTGTATAGGAAGAGTCTAGATAGAATGTTGCTTTGGAGTTTAGAGCTAGAAGAGTTTGAAAAGGCACTCACTAAAGTCCACAAGGGAATTTGTGGGGCACATTCTAATGGCCTTGCACTTGCTCAAAAATTTCTTAGGGTGATTTATTATTGGCCAGACATGCAAGTTGATGTCATTCATTATGCCAAGTCTTGTTAGAAATCTCAACTTCATGGCAACTTAATTCATTCTTTTGGACATGAGTTGATTCCCTTTGTGACATATTGGCCATTTCAATAATGGGCCTTTGAATTGGTAGGAAAAATTCATCTAATCCCATCTAATGGTCACAAGTTTATCATTTCAACAGCTAAGTATTTCACCAAATAGGTTGAAGTTGTACCACTATCTGCTACTATAGGCAAACATGTTACCCTGTTTATACTAAACCACATCATTTGTTGTTATAGTATTCCTTCCTCTATTGTTATTGATAATGGAGGACAATTCAAGAGCAAGGACCTAAAACAACTATGCAATAAATTTTGAATCAAACAACATTGGTCCTTTGTCTACTATCCTCAAGGGAATGACCAAATTAAGGCTTCCAACAATTTAAAAAAAAAAAAATCTTACACCCCATGGTTTACAAGTCTTAGAAATACTGGCACTTACAAATAAATTTGACACTTTGGGCCTACAAAATGACCATTCTTACTCCTATAGGAGCCACACACTTTTCTCTAGTCTATGGCTCTAAGGCCATCTTGCCATTAGAAGTTGAGATCCCCTCCTTACGAGTCTCCTTACATGGGTTGATAACTGATGAAGACCATCAAGATATTTGAGTACAAGAACTAGAGACTCTTGATGAATACGACAAGGCTACTTTTGATCACATGAGAACTTATTAGAAGCACATGTCTACTTAGTATAACAAGAAAGTTCACCCTAATGAGTTTTGAATAGGTGAACTTGTGCTTAGAGAGATTCCAAAAAATTAGCAACATAGAGAGCATAAGAGAAAGTTTGAACCTAATTGGTTAGGCTTGTACATTATCACAATAATATTTGGGTCTAGTGCTTATCAACTATCTACTAAAGGAGAAGAACTTGTAAATCCTATCAATTTCCTAAATTTGAAGAAATTCTATGCTTAGAGGCTCACTCCTCATCTATCTTGTACATATTTATGATCTTGAAAAAATCCTAAAAATAAAAAATGTCTTGAAAAAATGAGAATCTTAGTGAAAACCTAGCAATAGGCACTTTGATGTATCACCAAAAAAAAAAAAAAAAAATCCAAAAAAATTGAAAAAGGTCTTGAAAAAATATGTCAAGTGGTGAAAACCTAAAAACAGGCTCTACTTGAGACCCTTGCACCTATGTCTATCAATCTCAATCACCCACTTTGAAACACATTTTCCTAGCTTGGGATTTTTTTCTTATCCTCATCTTAGGGACACAACTACTTAGCCTATTTGAGGTGTCCTTGTGTATTAGGATTTCTTTAGAAACTCACACAATAGTGCTTCTCAACACTACCCCCAACTTGACATCAAGTGTTTCTCAACACTTTTTAGATAGTTTACCTACAATCTCTAATGTAGTGATATTTCTCAATATTAGAATCAAGTCTTGAAGAAATTGCCAAGTGACTTACACACACACATACACAACTTAAATGACTAACCTGTGCTAATCTTTTCTTTGTGTACTACCTATGATGATTTCTTTTCTATATGATCCCTCCCTAGTAGTCTTTTGAGGATGTCATTGACTAGAAGACTGGGGGCATGGGGCATGTTTTCTTGATTTCTACTTGTGGATATACTTTGTTTGTCTAAGGTGTTTTCAAGAATTCATGCTTGTCCCATTTGATACTTTGACTTGCAAATATATCATCCTTGATTGTTTTCACAAGACAACACTTGGGGGTTATCCTGACACTTATGCCTTAATATAGGTTTAATCTTGCTATACTAAACTTAGGGAATCTAATCACATAGTCATCTTGAATTACATGTTTGTGATGCTTAGCTTGGATTTCCACATACCTATCTAGTATCAATCATATTCAAATCCTCATAGTTATACTAGTGATGGTCGTATGATCTCATGATGTCCCTAATAAATGCTCAATGATGAGATAAGAGTCTAAATGTTATCCATTTCTTGCTGGTAAACCACTTTGCATATTAGTTTGCATTATAGGTTCATTCTTGCATATTTTTCATATGGGGAGAGCTCTCTTCATATATTAGCTAACAACTTTCATATATTTCTTTGCCTTCTTTTGGACCATGTCTTTTTATCTTCTTGATATTTTGCATCACCTCTATTGCTATCTTGTCATCACAAGGGGTTAATCTAAAAATCACATTTGATCTATCCAAGTATTACATGTTTAAAAAACATAAGCCTATATCATACACATGCGATCTAAAAATCATACATGAGAGAGATACATGAACATATCCACATAAGTATGAAAGAAACACATACATGAGCAAGAAATAGAAACTAAAACACCACATGAAAACTTCAAATGCTAAAACATCCATCAAAATGAGACAAGTATAAAAATCTGTCAATCAAATCCAATTTCTCATATATATCAAAGTGTCAAAAATACATATACAAATGAGAAATCTAAAAAATAGATATCCATCTCAAAATACATAGAGTACACTGAAAATTATAGAAACTACCAACCTAGACCTCTGACTAACTTGCACCCTCTACAGCTAGTGGTGGCCCTAGTGTCAGAGCCTGTCTCCTATCTAGTAGTTGTACCACACCCTTTGATTTGTTGGCCCACTATGAATAGTTAGGAAGATCCTACCTTGGTGGCACCACACCCCTATAGGTGGCATAATAGTATGTGGCACACAAGCCATTATGTGACACCTCTCACCTAGCAACATATTGCTCCTTGTGAAGCTCCTTACCTACTGATTTCATATTGCAATAGTGACTCAAGATGCCTATAGCTCTACCTCTAAGGTATAGATCCTTACATCATGGTCATCATCTCCCCTAGCTGGCTTTTGTGTCTATGCCTCTGCCTGCATCGCTTGCTACCACCTCATCCTCCTCCTCCTCCCTAGCGGCCTATGCCCATGTTTTTCTCCTCCTAGATTGGGAACTATCCCTAACCTCCATTCATCTCCCACCTCTACCTCCACCTCTACCTCCACCTCTACCTCCTCCATGTCCCCCTACTATGGGTAGGGCACCTAGCTCTATAAATAGAGGAAATAGATGTCTCTACATCTCATATAGATAGGTTAGATCTGCCCTACATTAGCTAAATATGAGTAATAGTCCCAATGAATCCACACCAAGGCTATTGTCTCTTGGACAACTATCTAATAATCTAGAATCGGTAGCCATTTTCATGCCTCATCTAAGTATAAGTGAGCATAGGTAGTAGTCTCTACTGAGATCACTTGTCACTTTGCAATTTGATGTCATACCTAGCTGATCATAAATCTCTCCATAATCTCTAAGTGCCTTCCCACTAATGGTCTACTATTTACATATACTCTAGCTCCCAGGCTTTTGACCATATATGGAACTCTTGATAGGACCACCATGTGAAAGTTATCAAATCATCAAAAATTCATTGGTAATAGGTGACAACAACACTATGAGTCTATGAAATAAACCTTATTGTCATGCCCAAACTACGAGGGCAAAAACACACAATTTTTTTTTTTAAATTTATAATTAAAATGCTCTAAGTTTTAATTTGATTTCTTGCAAGAGAAGTGAAGGTTCACTACGATACATCTTAAGTTTAAAACTCTAGTCGATGAATACATTGTTAAGATTTTGAAGCTCTCGTTATTAGATTGATATCGACGTCTATATTGTTTCAAATTAATCTTAAAACAATAGATTTAAATTTCCTCTATAACAATATATGAAAATTATTTAAATAACTTTCTAAATGGGTTCGTTCCAAATTATTTTGAAAATATCAGATCAAGAACTCATTAAAGGAAAATATTACATCTACCCATACACCTATATAAACTATAAAGTAAAACTAACTAATATTAAAAGCCTAATTTATCAATGATATTAAAATTAACTAATCTTTTAACTACTCATTAAGTTATAACCTTCTAGTTAATTTAAACAACTAAAAAGATATTCATAAAAAAAAAAAACTAAACTAAACATTAGTATTAAAAAAAATAACTAAATCTACCTTTACAAAGTTAAACAAACTAGATTAAAATAACAATTAACTTTAATAACTAATTCTAAAATGAATATTACTAACATAAATATATATTAAAACTTAACAAATGACTTTACATAAGTTATGACTAACATAAAAAGATTAAGAAATTACATTAACTTAAATTAAACTAACTTTAAACTTTAAAAAAAACTTAAATGAAATTAAAACTAGCTCCTAATACTATAATCAAAACTAACTTAACTTAATCTAAAGTAACATCTAACATTAACTTAATTTAAACATACTAAACTACAATTTCAATAAACTTAAACTAATTTAAAAACTTTAACTAATTTAATCTTATAAGATTACTAACTAAAATTAAACTAAACTAAACTAACTATAAACATAAACTATCTTAAAAAACCAAAAAAAATGAATATCTAAAACAACTTTAATTGACTACTTACTAACTAATGCTAATTATCCTAAAATTTAATACTAACCACAACCAACACTAATCTAAATAACATCAAACTAAATCTTTTTAAATTTAAACTAAAATAAAAATCTTAATGAAAAAACAAACTAACATAAATAAATCTTAAACTAAACCTAACACTAACCACCCCCTAAACTCTACCCTACTCTTACACAACCAACTCTCCATAAATACCTCTGTGCGCTGTCCCATAAAGCTGCACCCGCGTCAGTCTTGTCCCTTCCTTTCTTGTCATGGGGGGGGGGGGGGGGAAGCCAAGTTGGCACCCAAGGGGGAAAAAGACTATGCTTCTAAACATTTTTTTTTTTTTAATAAAATAAACATCCCATCCATGCAAAAAGGTGAGCGCCCAAGTTTAAGGGAAGAGGGGATGGGGTGATGTCATCCCCTCATAATAGCATTAACTTTTTTTATATTTAAAAGTTTTTTTTTCAAGCCCATGTAAGAGCTATGCCTAGAAAGAAAAGGGGGCAGTAATAAAGACATAAAGTTATATAGGTAAGTCTTACGATATTTAAGGATAGTTATTACTAAAGTTTTATAGATGGAAATAGGATATAAAAAGATATTAGATTATAAGTATTTTATATTATGATAATATTATATATATATAATTGAATGGTAATAATTTCTCTTATGATATTCAAAATATATAAGAATCTTAAAATATTCTCTATCACCAAAGAAAGAATAAATTGGTGCCCATACAAAAGGCAGAGAGTTTTTACTCTCTTGAGACAATTTTTTTTTTTTGCCTTTATTTTTCTAAGTATACTTTTTGAAGTTGATTGATTTACTAAGAGGGGTTATATATATTTTTTCAATAAATCTAATAGGACCCATTTCAAATTAAATATACCAAGGATTTGAATGATCCATTTTAACTATAATGCAAGAATTGATTTAACTCCATTAATCACAAAAACTAATCTTTCATTCATAATAGAATTTTCGTTTCCAACATATAAGAAAGCTTGAAATTTGCCTAATTGAATCAAACATTATTTCCATCCTATTTTTGATGTGCATCCATATAATTGAAAATTATGATTAAATCACATGATAAACAATTATACTTAATCACCAATTTTATTGGTAAACTTGATTCAAAGGCTCAGCTAGGAAAGAACTAGGAAGAAAACCCAGTGTCGTTGCCATTACAACAAGGTTTTGAGATACAAATTACATAGGATTTCAATCCTAAATTACAACACTTAAATTAAATTTTCCTTCATGACCCTCATCAAGGGTTCCATATCAACTTCTGCAACACATTTCTAAGAACCGTGGAGAGAACAAAATCTGATCAGATGACAACAAGCATGACAAAGAAATAATTCAAACATGCATATTCATACAATGTTTTCACAATAGGATTACAATGAATCAAAACTAGGGAAAGGTGGATTTTTCCAAGAGGAGATGTCAGACACAACACCAAACTAGGTGCCTAATCGGGGCTATAAATCAAGAACTTCCATTTTTCCATTCTTACATGCCAAAACTCATACATGGTTTGTGCTGACAGGTAGGGGCCCATAACACCCTACCCTCTCTCCCTCTTCTCATCCTGAGAAGAGACTCTACACTATTGGAGTCCAACTAAAAGAACCTTTCCTGAAATTGACAACTTCTGCCCTCTCCAAGGGTGAGTAATGCCAAAACACCCATGCAAGAAAATCTCAAAATTCAAACATAAACAAGAAAAGAAAACATTAAAAAAAAATATGGTTTTCAAATCTTCCCAACATAACCACAATCATACAAGCATTCAAACATCGACAAGGTAGCATAAGCATGAAACAAACATGAAAATCTGAATAAGGGAGATGAGAATTCCTACCTGCATAAAGAGGTAATGGAAAATGAACAAGTTTGAGTAGAGCTTTTCCCTTCCTTGCTTCAATCTTCCAAGACTCCTCTCTAAATGTAGAGATTGGGTAACAACCTCGACTACTCCAAGAAGGGCCTCTAAATAAGCCTCAAACTCAACCACCAAAAGGATCAATAACTTCTCCCACCCACTTACAATTCTAGAAACTCCTAACTTAACCCATACTATGGTTAACCACTAAGTGGAGGTGAGGTGAGACAACTCATGGTAGCCATAGTCAATTTTCGCACAAAGGCAAAAAGAGACTTTTTGAGTGACCTCAAAAGTCAATAAAAGGGGCTTAGGGGTTGGAAAAGACCCCCAAGCCATACCCATACTCCTTGGGTATAAATATTTCATGTTTTAAAGCCTTAAGAAAAGCTTTAGAGCCAAACAAAAGCTAGGAATTAAATAGGACCAACTAACAACTCTAACAATGTAGATTAAGCACTAATCCAAATTAAAGGTGACTAAACTTGATTAAGAACCCAATTAGCAAACTAACACTAACTTAAATTGACTTAGGTTCAAAGGTTACATAGCTAACCCTAACTAGCACGCTAAAGAGCACAAACAATTCACGAGTGTCAAGCGACACTAAAAGAACATAGTTACGAACATTAACATTCACTCAACATAGAAAGATACATACATACGTCTCACAATACAATACTTGAATTATGAACAACAAGGTTTCCAAAATTAGCACATAGAGATTAGTTCTGTTCCTTCATCGATTTCTCGGCTAAATGTCCTGCACACTCATTGCACACATCAGTAAGCCTGTAAAGTCACATGTATATATATATATATATGTATACATATCAAAAATTTACATAAATTGAAACATACATCGATCATGGTTTCTTTCATCCTACTTAATTCTTAACCATTTAAAATCTCTTAAATCAAAGTATCAATCCTACATTTACTGATTTCATCGACATACATATACATAAAACATTAAATGACAAACATTAAATATCTGAAAATAACATCACACAACATGAAATAATATAATATGTTCTAAGCATTAGATAATGTCTCGACATCTAGAGTTGTGAGTATCAAAATGATAAAGTAACATCTAAGGCTACAAAGGGTCGAGGCGAGGCCTCACACTTATGTACCCAAAAATATAGGGCTGGCTCTACTCCTATGGTTACACTTGTGGTCAAACCATAACATTATGCTCCCATGCCTATATTTGTACTAGCACCACTCCGCATGCCCATAAGTAACCCTTATGGTACACTATCTCATGTAACTCATGATACATGTCTACAAGAATAGTTGGTCCCCATGCCATCCTACAATGTCATGTAATCAAATTTGCTACCAGTCAACCCCATCTTAGTGTAAAGCACTTCTAGCTCCTATCCATCACTAATTCTTGAGAAATAAGGGAGCATAATAAACATGGTAGTGGTTAATCATCTACATATTCATCAATGAGTCACTCCCATCCCAAATGATGGTATAATATGGTGACATTATGAAACATTTTTTGCTTCACTACTCAACCCTCTATTGGGGTCTAATCATAGTACACCTCTAGCATATTACCAAATCTGGCATCAATATACCTTGTATCAATATCAAAACTGTAAAGCCTAAAAGAGAAATCAAACATACAAATCACTAGATCACTATGGCAAGGTACTTAGAAGATGTAATACACATCCTCTAAACTGATTGAGGCATCTCCAGTTGGTAAGTGAAAGGTGTTATGCTCACCGTGTCATTGCTTAGCAAGTGTCGTCAGCAATTAATGATTCACCCGTATATGGGGCATTTGCATAACCCATCTCATGCCTATGTTAGCTATGGTAGTAGTCTCTTCATTTGATAGATACTATACAACATGCAACCCCACAAATTTTTGGACTCTAATAAGAAGTTTTGGAAACACTATATGCAACCCAAGACATGCAAACATCAATAACACATCAAAAACATGATCAACACACAAAAATTCAATGTAAAAATGATTAAAAATAAGTTGTACAACATTTCTTGCTATATGTAGGCTATACAAAATGCTGATTAGATATCGTGCAATAGTTTTTGATATACTCATGCAATACATTTCTATCATGCAACATTTCACATCAGTTCATGCAATAATTGGGTATGTTCTATACAACATAGTTTTGACTACCCATGCAATACTTTTCTTTATGTGAAGTATTGTGTGATATTTTCTAAAGTACCTATGTGATACTTTTTAAAATATAGCATGATATTCTATATTTTACCCCTAAAAAATGCAAAAAAGGTCATAAAATCTCAAAAAAGTGGTAAAAAAGTGAAAACTTACTAGTGCCTAGTAGTGGGTTGGGCAGTTAAGCAACTAAATGTGCTTGAAATGGTTTCAATGGGTCAGAAAGCTTGCTAGCACTATTTTCTCTCTCCAAAGCACTCTAAACTCTCCAAATTCACAAAAGAAAAAATGAATTTGAAAATGACACTTGGACCCCTTTTATAGCCTTCTAACCTCATTTTGACTTAATTTTCAAACTCCTTAGAATTCTGCAAAAATTGCACCCCCGAATAATTTTGACATCCTAGACCCAATCTCAAGATCAAAATAAAAATCCAAGTTCATCTTGATAGTCAAAATCACATTTTAAAATTCTACCTTCATCTATGTAGTTAGCTAACCTTTTGAGGTCTAACCGTTGAATCTTTGTTTGGGCATCTTTATTTCTTCATGTCTTCATCATTTCTACACATCATATCTCCTTCTATTCACCTTTTCATTTCTAAAATCACATTTCTACTTGATTTAATCTAATTTTCATGCTTTATCCTTCATGGTCAACTCTAGTCAAACTAGGGCATTTTGTCATTCCTTAATGGTCACTCTTTGGTTTTAATCATCTATTTTTCATCTGGGATACTACTACATTTTGATTTTCTTATGTCTTGCTAGTTTATGAATTTCCCTTACCTCATTTTGATTTCAATCTTGAGGGGGCAGAAATACTCTATCATCACTTACTACAACTATCTATTTCCTAAGAGCATATGTTTGATCTTTTCATTTTCTCTCAATTTATTTTCTTTGCTAGGTGTTAGCATTCTTCTCAAATTTTGACATCATCTTTTTCCTAGTGTTTAGTACTACCACTACTAGGCTGTACATTTAGGATTTTCTATATCCTTCTACAATTCATTCTTTAGAATCAGATATCTCTATCTATTGCTAACTACTTGGCTTTTATTTTCTTTGATGTAATGTGTTCCTAGATCAATCATTCATTAGTCAAATAGGGACAAATATAATCACCTAAAATTGGTCATCTAGACTATCTACCCACTTCTCAACATTTTGACTAATTTAATTAATCTTTATACCTAGACCAAATTGCTAATAATAAATTAATTTGATTATAACCTTTAGTTTGACTATGCTATCCTAAGTTCAATATTTGATTAAAAGAACATGTCCCCTTTTAATTAAATAAAACACCCCATTCTTCTAACCCACTTAAAACACACACATAAAATCCTTTTTCTATTTTTCAAATTAAAAGAAAAGGCTTTGTGACATTTTTCTTATATGGGAAGTCAACTTCTATTTTATTGGTTGACTTGCTTATGCACATTGATCACTCCTATTTTTGAACTCCACTGTTGATCATCCATCATCTTGACCTTGATCTCTACTATTCATACAAATTTAAAAGAAAGATCTCTCCCCTTGTCAAAGGATTCATCCACCTTTTGAATATTGTTATGTTGTAGGTTTTCTAACAGGTTTCTTTGAAGCTTTGTGGAGAAATTCTTATTTTTTTTAATCTCATTCTATCATCTCCAGTGCATACCAGAAGCATCTTGCATGGTAGCTTAATTCCTTTTTTGCAATACTCTAGCTCACATAACATAATTAGTTTTGATATTATAACACTCTCATCTTGTTAACACAACTTCATTTTGCATCTCATCTAGCTTATTTCACATTTGAATTGCATTATTGAGGCACCCTTTGTAGACATTTTCACTCTTGCATCTCGTCCCTAAGAAAACCTCCCATTGCATAGTTTACTAGGGAGAAAAGAATTTCTAAGGCTCAGTTGAGAGCCCTAATATTCAAATCACTCTCTTGTACTCTATGGATATGGATCTCTAAGCCAACATCCAAGCATTTTGAATTCATGGAATCACTTGGATAGAATAGTTTAGAGTGTGAGACTTTCTTGGTGTATAGGTACACTCTACTAAAATTAAGCCTAGTACCCATTTTTTCTGTAGCTCTCTCCAAAAGGATGAATTGAATAGTGAGTCTCTATCTAAAATTATCTTATAAGGAATGCCATGAAGTCTGAAAATGTCCCACAAAAACACCTGAGCTATATCTCATGCTTTGAAAGTAGTACGCATGGGTGAGAAGTGCGAAACCTTGGTCAATGTATCAACCATCACCAAGATGGCATCATGGTGGTGAGAAGACATGGGGAGACCAACAATAAAAACCATAGAAATATTATCCCACTTCCACTTTAGAATCTCATGAGGCTAAAGAATCCCACTAGGATGATGGTGTCCTACCTTCACCCTCTGACACTCAAGGCATCTCACTTTAATGCTAGCAATCTACACTCTCATGCTTGGAAAATGATATAAATTCCTTAGATCCACATGTAGCTTCTTAACACTAGGGAGCACTGCATAAGATGCTCTACAAGCCTCAAGTATAATGAGCTTGTGTAAACCCCCTATGGAAGGTACATATGTACATCCTCAATGACACAAAATTCAGTTGGACTACAATGAATACTCTGAGTACTTCCCTTCTAAGGGTCTTTGCAAAAACATCCATTGACTAACTTTTGCATAAAGCTCATCTTTTGGAAAATAATGTAGGGCACACTCTCTCAAATCAATGCAAGTAGTCATAGATGAAAGCTCATGGTGTATTTTGCTTGAGGCATCTACAACCACATTCTCATTTCCCTTGATGTAATGAACATTAAAATTTTACTCACAAAGGAAATCCATCCACCTTCTTTGCCTAACATTAAGGTTTGGCTGAGTAAATATGTACTAAAAGCTTTGATGTTTAGAATGAAGCTTGAATCTATGACCTAGAAGAAAGTGTTGTATATGTGAAAATGTGGGCTATGCTAACGCACACACTTCAACATGGTCCTTATTTGTAGATTCATCCTAGAATGAACATTAGATTGTTCATTCAAAAATCAGCCGGCAAAGTGACTTGTTGCCTTCTATCTAAAGGGAATTGCTTGTTAGATATCCTTAGATTTGAGGTGTTAAGCAACCACACCCTCTAAGAACGAAGGATTTAAAAGAAAATGCGAGTAATCCATATGATATGAAAGTAATCTAGATGAAGTGCAAGCAATTAATCTAGGAAATAGAAGGCATTAATCTAAATGTATGCATTGTTATTTTAAATGAGAATTTAAATGTGATAACAATATGAAAGCTAGAAAGTTGAGTACTCAATTTGACAACAATTCAATAATATTCAAATTCCAACCTCTGTAATGAGGAAATGAGGGTCTCTTAAATAGACTTTCTTGGAATCCATCAACGGTTGAGATTAATTTCAATCAATGGTTAGGATTGAAAATAAAGTTTAGTCATAAAGGAAGATTTCCAAATCAAAGGGAGTTAACTAGCTCAGATCTAAGTGTAAGAGTCAGTCAACTCAGATAGACTTTAGTGTAAAAGCAAGTGATCTGAGTCACTTCTAATTTGATCAACAATGAACTGGGAATTTCTTTTCTGAACTAAAGAGAGATTTTGGAGAGATATTTAATTTAATAAAATGAGATATGCTCTCATAATTCCTTTTTTCATTTAATTAAATAATTCTATTTAATTAATTAGAGGCACTTTTCTTATTTAATTAAATAACTTCATTTAATTAATTAGGAATAACTTACCATTTAATTAAATAACTTTGTTTTAATTAATTAGAAGTAAGTTCTCCATTTAATTAAATAATTTCATTTAATTAATTAAAATAGGCATACTTATTAAATTAAATAAATTTAATTCCATAGTACATTAGCCTTAGGATATAATTTAAATTAATGAAAGTATAAGTACTTAATAATTAAATTAAATATTAATAAATAGGTTTAATGTGACTAATATGAGTAAATACTATAGGAATTAAATAATAAGCATGATGAATGCATATTAGGGTTTTTTGTATCTGACAATTAAGTCAAGTAGCGAGTAGCAGAATAAGAATTTGCTTAGTGAAATAGGACTTTAGAATTGATTAGAAATAGACCAGAATTGGTATCATGGCAATGAGCCAATTTTGGGGTATTACATTTTCCCTCTCTTTGAATGAATGTGCAAGTAGCATGTTCAATTCAAAGAAAATTAAAAAGCATGATGCGAGGATCAAGAAATGAGATTGGTTTCGAAATTGATGATACAAAGACCAATTGATAAGATTTTAAGGACCATCTCTAGAACATAGCTTAATCCCAAGGGATCCAAGTAGAGTACTTAGATACCTAAGATCGATAGCATTTAAAAGACTATCTCTAGAACAAAGCATAATCTTTAAGGATAAAGACAAAATGTCTAGATACTTGAATTTGATAAGCATTTAAAAGGTTTCTTCATAATGAAGTTTGACCTTTAAGGATCCAGATAGAACACCTAGATACCTAAGATTGAAATAATTTAGAAGACTATCTCCAGAATGGAGCATAACCTTCAAGGATCCAGATAGAACACCTAGATACTCAAGAGTGATAAGCATTTAGAAGATTATCACCAGAACGAAGCTTAACCTTTAAGGGTCTAGGTAGAACACCTAGATACTTGAGATTGAAAGCATTTAGAAGATTATCTCCAGAATGAAGCTTAACCTTCAAGGATCTAGGTAAAACACCTAGATACTTGATATTGAAAGCATTTAGAAGATTCTCTCCAAAATGGAGCTTAACCTTTAAGGATCTAGGTAGAACACCTAGATACTTGAGATTGAAAAAAAAAGATAACAAGGTCCAATCATGAGTCATAGAATCATCCCTAGAACGAGGCTTGATCCTCAGGAGTTGGGGTTTAGATTGTCCCAATACCTGTCCATCAAACTTTGAGAAGAGCTATTATAAGGTTGATCAATTGATGAAAAGATAATATAGATAGCAAAGATGCCAGATAGAAGGGAACAAGATGCTTCGAGTGATGAGATGCCCTGAATGATGAGGACATAAGATGGGAATGAGATGCCTCAAGCAATAAGTATTCAATGATGTAATCATCCTACCCCCTCAGGAGCAAAATCAAAAGATGACACACCAAAAATATGATATGAAGTAGTATATCATGAGATATAGAAGAAATCTGAGAATTAACAGAATGTAGAAGAGGTTAGAATGATTTGAAGAAAAGAGAAGAGATCAGAACGATCTAAAGAAAATTTAGAGTTGTTATGTAATGATTGCAAGGTTTGAAAGACCATGTTTGACCAAAAGTTGACTAGATTTAGCCATACTTGACTTGAGTTGACTATTTCCAAAATGGATTTTGAAAATATGGAGAATGTAGAGTTGAAAGGATGCCAAGAATCACAAAGTATTAGGAAGATTTGGGCTGCACAAGTGTTCAATTGCATCGGTCCCCAAAATTTTAAAACACAATTTTGAGGCTCTTAGGTGTGTCATATTTTGAATTCAATCTTGAAAATGGATTCAGAATGGTCAAATTAACTAGGGGTGTGATTTTTGCACAAATCTGAGCACAGGATGAGGTCCGCTTCCTATCAGCTTGGGCAGTGTACTATTATGCTGCATATACAAGTGCAGTACTTGATGAGACACTTCAGGTTCAGTGCTTTTGTCAGTATGCCCAAGAGTTTGGAGGTGCATGATCTCTTGTCAGACCAAATATGCCACCGCCACTACCACTTACTACTCTTTCTCCTCCTACTCCTCCTGGAGGTGAGGGTACGGGATAGAGTTAGACTCTCTGTTCCTGACTCTGATTTTGATCTCTAGCTATGTATCGACTGGTGTCCCAGCACCACATGTATCATTTTTTGATCGATTTCACTTGAGTAGTGACCATTTTTTGTACTGATCCATTCTTTTGATAAATATATATGAGATCTTGAGCCGAGTATTCTTGTGTACATGTCATTGTCTATTTTTCTTTACTTTGATGTACATGAGATGTATGTTGTACATGGATAGAATGCATATGTATGGATTGACATCTCACATAGTGTTGCATGTTTTTTTACTTGACAGTGAAAGGTATTCCATTTAGGAGTGTGAATTGATGAACCAAATGCTTCTACAACCATGGAGGAACTTGATACATGTGGAGATGCCCCTAATCCTTCATCACAAAGGGTAGGAACAGAATGACCATTGAATTGCGTGCTTATGCAAGTGAAGAATGTAATGCAAGACTATGTGAAATGCAACCCTAGGTCTGGTTACCAAGCCTCAATATTTAATCATCATCAGATATAGAACAAAGCTCGTAGGTCATACAATTCCCACTGACATTGCAATCATGAAAATATGAATATAACATATGTTATTGGTTTTTCGAGATGGAATGTGAGCACTAGAAATGTATATGTGAAAATACGGGCTATACTAACACCCACACACTTCAACATGGTCCTTATTTGCAGATTCATCCTGGAATGAACATTAGATTGTTCATCCAAAAATTAGCTGGCAAAGCGACCTGTTGCCTTCTATCTAAAGGGAATTGCTTGTTAGATATCCTCAAATTTGAGGTGTTAAGCAACCAAACACTCTAAGAATGAAGGATTTAAAACAAAATGCAAGTAATCTATATGATATGCAAGTAATCTAGATGAAGTGCAAGCAATTAATCTAGGAAATAGAAGGCATTAATCTAAATGTATGCATTGTTATTTTAAATGAGAATTTAAATGCAATAACAATATGAAAGCTAGAAAGTTGAGTACTCAATTTGACAACAATTCAATACTATTCAAATTCCAACCTCTGTAATGAGGAAATGAGGGTCTCTTAAATAGACTTTCTTGGAATCCATCAACAGTTGAGATCGATTTCATTCAACAGTCAGGATTGAAAATGAAGTTTAGTCATAAAGGAAGATTCCCAAATCAAAGGGAGTTAACTGGCTCATATCTAAGTGTAAGAGTCAGCCAACTCAGATAGACTTTAGTGTAAAAACAAGTGATCTAGGTCACTTCTAATTTGATCAGTAGTGAACTGGGAATTTCATTTTTGAACTGAAGAGAGATTTTGGAGAGATATTTAATTTAATAAAATGAGATATGCTCTCATAATTACCTTTTTCATTTAATTAAATAATTCTATTTAATTAATTAGAGTCACTTTTCTTATTTAATTAGATAACTTCATTTAATTAATTAGGAATAACTTCCCATTTAATTAAATAACTTTGTTTTAATTAATTAGAAGTAAGTTCTCCATTTAATTAAATAATTTTGTTTAATTAATTAAAATAGGCATATTTATTAAATTAAATAAATTTAATTCCATAGTACATTAGCCTTAGGATATAATTTAATTTAATTAAAGTATAAGTACTTAATAATTAAATAAAATATTAATCAATAGGTTTAATGTGACTAATATGAGTAAATACTATAGGAATTAAATAATAAGCATGATGAATGTAGATTAGGGTTTTTTGCATCTGACAATTAAATCAAGTAGCAAGTAGCAGAATAAGAATTTTCCTAGTGAAATAGGACTTTAGGATTGATCATAAATAGACCAGAATTGGTATCATGGCAATAAGCCAATTTTGAGGTATTACAAGTGTTTCCACCTCACTAAAGCATGAACAACTACTAAAAGCTGTAGGTCATGAGTAGGGTAATTGAATCCCTAAGCCTTCAAATTTTTAGACTAATAGGAAATAGGTTGACCATTTGGCATAAGGACTGCCCCTATACTATCCAAAGCTGCATCCATGCACACCACAAAATCTGAAAAATGATCTAGCACTACAAGGATTAGTGCACTCATGAGGAATCTCTTCAGGTCTTAGAAAGCTCTCTCAAACTTCTCTATCCACTCATACTTCTTCCCCTTTCTTTGGAGAGATGTGATCAAGTGTGCCAATCTAGGGAATTCCACAATAAAGCATCGGTAATATCTTGCTAGTCCCATAAAACTCCTAATCTATATGACAGTATTAGGTGTCAGCCAATACATGATGGCCCTAATCTTTAATGGATCTACTAAGAATCCATCACCTAATATAAAATGACCCAAGTAATGTATCTCAAGTTTGAAGAATGCACACTTTGACAAGATGCCATACAACTAGTTTTCTCTCAGCTTTTGCAACACTTGTCTCAAGTTCTCTTCATGCTCCTTGTCATTACAAGAATATATCAAAATATAATCTAGGAATACAAATAAAAATTTATCCAAAAAGGTATGGAATACTCCATTCATGAGGCTCATGAATACAACCAGAGCATTCATGAGGCCAAATGGTACCACAATGGACTTATAGTAACCGTACCTCATACGAATTGCAGTCTTGTGGTTAGCAGTCTCCACAATCGTCAACTAATGATAAAATAATTTTAGATCTATCTTCAAGAATACTTAGGAACCTTGTAATTGATCCAAGATATCATAATCCTAGGAAGTGGGTATCAGTTCTTAACGGTTACTTTGTTCAACTATCGATTGTTAATGCACAATCGAGGTGATCGATCCTTCTTCTTCATGAAGATGACTAGTGAACCCCAAGGTGACATACTAGGTTGAATATTCCCTTTCTCTAAGAATTCCTCCAACTAAGATTTATCTCACCAAGCTCATGGGTACTCATCCTATAAGGTTCTCTCCATAATGGCTTGGCTCCTAGCACAAAATCTATGTGAAAATCTACTGCTCTAGGTGGAGGCATACTAGGGAGCTCTAAAGGAAAAACATCTCCAAAATCCTAAAGGATAGGAAAATCATTGAGGGATGATTCTATCCTCTAAATCCTCCTCTTTGTCACTAATGGTGATAGTAAATAACTAACATCCCTTTTGCATGCACCATCTGAGATGCATAATAGAAATCATACAAATAGATATTGGTCTTTTTCACTCCAAAGATCACTCTAGAAATCCTATATTCATCTACACATTCTACCCTCTTTTGTAAAAAATATATCTTGGTACTATAGGTATAAAGTGAAACCATGCCAAGGAGAACATCATATGAACCTAGAGGGGTAATGTTTAGATCAAACATCATAGTCATGTCTCCAATCTGAATATGAAAATTCTAAATCATGGAACTAACTAACACTCTGGCTCTTGAGGCTAAATCTACCTCCCAACTAATATCCTATCTAATTGCCACTAGCCTAAAATACTCCATTATAAATGGAGATATAAAGGAGTTAGTAGCTCTAGAATCAAATAAGACAAACAATCATACTACCTTGTATTATACTTTTGGCCTTGATACTTGTGGCCTGATGCTCAACCTGGTAGTTATCAATAGTTGCAAATACTTTGTGGGATCTACCCATATCACTAACTATAGTATCTAAGGTAGTTCCTCTCTGACCATTAGCTGATTACCCCTATGGACACTCTCTAGCTAGGTGACCATGCCACCATAAGTGTAGTATAGTCCTTGGGCATAAGCTTGTACACCCTATGATTTGGACTTTTGTGGACATCTAGATCCATTAGATCCCTTATAACCACCCTTAGAAGATTGTTGAGTCTTTGTTGGCTATGATTGTGGGGCATGTGCCTTCTAATCCTATTTAGGACCCTATGACTACCACTGCTTGGGCTTAGAGCCCTGGTAACCCTGTGATTGTTTTTGCCTAGAGTCTTGCTATAGTTTCTACTGTTGGGACTATTGGCCCTTAGAGGACCATGTTGAATAGTTTTTATTCTCTTTATAAGGGGGTTTTTGATGTCCCTGGTGGGTAGAGTTTCAGTTCTAAGACCTCTCTCAAGACTCCTATCTACTTTGAGTATCCTCATCAACTAGTGATATCTCTACTACCATCTAAAAGTAGTAGGGAAATCTAAGAAGAATGCACCTTGGAGTGAGAAGTTTAGGCCCATAATAAAATGGTGGATCCACAAATTCTCATCCTTCATGTATTTGACCTAAGGAAGGAGCTCAAGAAATTGGCTCTCATACTAGGCTACTATGAGGCCCCTTTGCTGTAGAGAATGAAACTCCTCTATATGCTTATGTGTTAAAGTGCTCAGAAAGATGCCTCTCTCAGAATCTAGTAAAAAATGTCTCCCATTTGAGGGTGTCAATCCTCACTCCTCCTATGGACTATTTTCACTATCACCAATTGGAGGCATTCTCCCATTATAGATTGACTACAGTCATGCATTTATATTACTCCCATAAGGACATAATCCAAAAAATCACTATAGACTCTGCAACCAAGCCTCCACTACTACCCCATCTATGGAACCCATAAATAATGGTGGTTGGAGTTATATCAACTCCTTGATCTCATCTACTACATTTCTAGGAGGTCTATCAAGTGGTGGCTCTAATTGTCGCACTGCCTCTCCCTCATGATTGCCCTATCCCTCAACCTAACTCAGTGGGTGACTTTGACTTCTCTCTATCATCTACCCCATCTCCTCTAGATATTTGTTCTTCCCTTTTAGGAATTTTCTTCTTGGGATGTACTATAAGCCATAGCCTCTGCTAGACTACTCCAATAAGGGTTTGGAGGGCATTTAAAATATCCTAATTAAGGTTCTGCAGTGGTGGTCGTGGAGGTAGTGGTCCATCCTCTTATTCTATCCCAACACCTATAGATCTATGACCTCTACCTCACTGGGTCTTACATGTGATGAGAGGCATCATTCACAAAAATTAAAGTTTAAATAAGTTGAAACATAATGAGTTTAGGTTCCTAATGTGGAAACTAATGCTCTCATACCAAAATGTCATGCCTAAAATATTAGGGAAAAAACATACAGATTTTTTTAAGGTTGAATAATCCACTATGCTAATATATGCTACATTGAGTAGGTTATGGAAAGTTGATAAAGGATTAAAGTGAGTTTCACTTACATTTAATTAAGGTGCAAATTTGGCATTTCAACCATATTGTATGGGTTCAACATACTTAAGTCAAGGTGCTATATGAACACTAAGTTTAGGTTGACTAAACCCTAATAATTGATTAGTCAACCTTACTTGACTACTTAGTATTTCCAAATATTATGTTCATTAAATTTCATATGATACATTAGGTTATTAATTCATTTTCTATTTGTTTCAGTAAGTTAGTTCAATCTCCTAGGAGAACCAGTTTTGCATCCACGACAAGTTTACCGAAAACCTTAATCCTTAACTCCCATTATTAAAATAAAGTATTATACTAATTGAAATCATTAAATATTAATTATTAAATTATTCATGAAATTTTTTTCATCCATAGATCACATCCCTAATCACTACCAAGTTATCAACCTAAGATTCTTTCAGTAACTCTTCAATCTCATAACCTTAGCAATTTGAATTAGTTGAAGCTTAAGTAAACACATTATACATTAAAACATAATATTTAAATACTTTTCAAATAATATAATATATTTTAGTATGTTACTTCCATATTTAAATTCAAAACTTAAAATATAAGCACATAAACATAACTCTGACTCATAACACTATCCCAATTTGGCTTTAGCATTACACCTAAGACTAATATTTGTAAATATCAACTTTATTAAAATCTTGTTGAAATCTAATACAAAGGAAGAATTCAAATATCATATTTCTCATAATAACAATTAAATTAAAACTAAACTCTAACATATCACTTTTAACCATTTTCCTAACATAATTAAAGCTATCCCTTATTACACTTTAATATTAAAATAATTAATATTTAAAATGAGAAAACATTTACAACTTTATTAAAAAATTTAAAATAACTAAAAGTAAATAATAATTTAAATGATAAAATATCTAATTTATCTTAATCGTAATCCTAACTTATCATCCATACATTAACTAATACCTACTAACCCTTACCCCATGTCCACTTGGCAAGTGGCCTTCCCTCTTTCCTAGCACAACATGGGCATAATCCAAGGTTTGACATGACCTATGGAGTGTAGTCCCAAGTTAGATTGTTCCCCCCTCTTCTACTTTATCCACTTGGGAGACATGAGGATTATGTGGATAGGCCTTCAAATGCAACTTGGAGTAGGTGGAAGGAGGAAGTGAGACATTGCAAGTCATGAAATGTTTGAACCCTTTTTCTCTCCCCAAAGTCAACATAACCTATAAGAAAAGTCATCTCTCACGTTGGGAGTAATATGAAACCTCCAACAAATGGGGTGAGGAGGAGTGCATTGGAGAGTGGAGAGCCCAATGGGAAGGGTAGGTGGAAGTATATGGGTGACATCAACAAGGGAATTTCAACACAAGGGGGAGGGACTATATATATATATATATTATAGGTGGGGTGGTGATAGGTGAGTGTAGGATAACAAATTTTTATTTTAATTGATTCTTTTATTTTATAATTATATATTTATTATTTCATAAGGTGGTCAAAAGGATTTTTAGGGGAATCTTACAAGGAATATTCTTATTACTAAAATTGGGAATTAAAGTTGTCCATACAAATTCTAGAGAGCATTTTTGGCTCTCTAAATAGGTAAAATTTTAAGATTTATTTTCCCCTTCATAGCATTAGATTTTCTTTTAGGATTTTAATAGTGTCTTATTGTATTATTGTTTGGGTATTTTATAGAGTGGATGGTATTTTAACACTAATTAGTATTGATTTCAACTCCATTTTGATAATCCCATTATTTCAAATTGATTAATTTCAAATGCAACCAAGGTAACCTTACTAATTGAACATCAAATTTGAATCCATTTTCCTATAGAACATAGCCTGAATCAATTTGAATAGCTTCATATAACATCAACACCTATAATACAATTGATCAATTTTTCATTAAGAATTGAATTTTTGATGGTACTAGAAGTGAATTGTGAAACAACTACATTTCTATATTCATCCTATACCAATAAATTACTAGAGCTTTAAAATAAATTCTATTTAACATGTTCTCATTTTTACTATCAAATTTTTTACATAAGGATCATTTATTTTTTATTACAATAAAAACTATATTAGGAAGATTGAAACCCAATAGATCCAATAGATATCCAAATTTTCTTTTCATAGCATATAACAAGATTCAATGGAATCACCAAAAGGAGAAGTCTCCATGACAATGAACTCAAGAACACCATGAAAATTATTAATCCCATTTTTCTCCATATCAAGGTACTATTCAAGAAATTTGGAAATACATAAAGACAACCATGGAAAGCTCACCTCCCAACCAAGGCCTTGATGTGAGGCCTCACCTCAAGCTTAGGAGAACTAGAATCAATTAGACAACCACAATGACACAATCAAAAAATAAATCCCATCCAAGGTATGCATAATAGGTTCCATATTGAAAAGAAAAAGGTAGATTTTTATAGGTAGTAGATGTCAATCATGAATACAAATCGTATGCCTCTTTTGAGGCTACCAAATCATAATAAACTTCCATTTCTTTCTCTCCTTATTTCCCTAAACAAAATCAATTTGTATTGACAAGGGCAGGCCCATAACACCTTACTTTCTCCCTCTTTTCAACATGAGGAGAGGATCTCCACTAACTTGGAGTCCAAATAAATTCCTTATCTCATACATGGCCACTTTCTCCCTATCAGAGGGTGAGTAATGCAAACACACCCTTCACATATTTTCCAACAAAACCAAAAGGAAAATATGAAAGAAAAGAAAATAGAAAACCCACAAATAGCCATCCCTCATATGCTACAAGATAAAATATGAAAAACCCAATTAAAAGAGATTCACATAAGCAAGCAATGAATAATGCATGAAGAATAGGATAATGGACAATCCTACCTTCACAAAGGTTATGACAATGGAGTTTTGAGATGAGCTAAATCCTTTTTTCTCTTCAATTTCAAGGTTCACTTTCGCTAAATCTATAGAATGGGTGAAGAACCTTTAACTCTCAAAATGGGCACTAAATAGGCTTCTAAACTCATCCACCCAAAATGATAACAACTCCAAACTTAAATTAAGCCTTCTATGGTCTTCCCACTTGTTCCTACCATCAAAAAAACCTTTTAGGAGAAGTTTAAAATTTATTGACCTCATGGAGATGGTCCATTTTCACACAAAGAGAAAATTAAGATATTTTAGGGGTCATATATACTATTAGGAAGTCCAAGAAAGGTGGAAAAGGTCCCCAACCCACTTGGATTATATTAAATTTGGCCTCTAGGGTCATTTTAGGACCTATACATGTTTCTTGAAATATTTGAACTTAAAAAAACTTAAGGATATAACTTTCCACTAAACCCTAATTAGGGTAATTAATCTAGGTTATCAAATTAATTAGTCTTAGATTAACAAGTTACTCTACTAACCCTAAATTGACATGTTAACACACATATAAGAAATGTCAAGTGACATTATAAGATTCATTTTTACATAACATTCATTTCACAATTTATAGAATGATACACACATATTCAAATTATGATACAAATAAAACACTGGACAATGAGGTTCAAATAACTTTATTGGATTTAGCCTTAGTCTTACAGTTTGCACATAGGGTCAATTATCAATTCTTTGATAAATTCCATGGTTAATTATCCTACACACTCAATTCAAATATCACTAGTTCGATAACATCACATTCTTATATTTAAACCAAATTGCATAATCATATTGATCAAAACATTAAACTTTCTTTTAAATAACATATTTGATCATTACTAATTGTGTAATTAAAGTATATAACATATCCATAATCTTAAATCATTCACTAAATTACATCATCATAATACATGTCTATACATAAACATAAAATAACCTATTTAAGCATTTTTAAAGTAAAGCATTAGATGACATAGAATAATATAAATAATGTCCAATCCATGAGATAATGTCTCAACATATCAATTCTTAATGTGTCAAAATGAAATGAATCAGATGTGCTATGATGAATCGGGGTGAGGCCACAAAATCAAATGTATTCTTAGCCAAATGTGTTGTAAATATATCTCGTATGTTCTCCTTTGTGCTATCATATTCCAATCTAATCTCTTTCTTTGCTATCTTTTCTCTCAAAAAGTGATAATTGAAAGGGACTTTGTATTTGAATGTAAAACCAGATTCCTTGTCATGGTAATTGTACTTATATTATCACAATGTATGATAACATGCAATGTAAAATTAATTACAATATCCTTCACCATCTGCTTCATCCAAATTATCTAATTAAAATTATTTTCTATTGCGACACATTTTTTTTCTAATATACTATGTGAAGTGTGATCCTATTTCTTTCTTAGCCATAAAATCAATCTTCCTCCTAAGAAGAATGCCCAACACTAGTGCTTTTCCTATAATCTACATTTCCTAACCATCAACATTAGTATACACACATAATGTAAAATCATGTGATTTGTCATACCATGACCTATAATCTAGAGTTTCTTTCAAGTATCTAAATTTCTTACTGATGCAAGATGTGTTTGTTTAGGATCTTCCTAAAATATTGATACAATCCAAATTGCATTAGCTATATTAGCTCTAGTATGTGTCAATACTATAATCCATCAATCATAGATCTATATCTTTTTTGTTTTGCACTAGGGAGTTCATTTTTACTTGATAACTTGTAGATACTCACCATAGCTATTCCAATGGGTTTATAATTTTACTGTCCAATTTTTTTCAACAAATCCTTAAGATACTTAGCTTGTGATATAAAAATTCCAATCTTTGTTCTGAACAATTTTCAATCCAAGAAGTATTTCATCTTACCGATCATACTCATCTCAAATTTATAGCCTATTTTTTTTCAAAAAATCCTTAAGATACTTAGTTTGTGATATAAAAATACCATCTTTGTTCTGAAAATCTACAATCCAAGAAGTATTTCATCTTATCAATCATAATCATCTCAAATTCTTTCTTTATTTATTTTTAAAAATATCTTGCTAGCTTCATCATTACCTCCAAGAAAAGTCATTTACAATTACCACAATAAAAATAAAATCATCTTCATTCTTTCTCAAGTACAAATTACTATCAACATTACTTTTCACAAATTCCAAATTAGTCAAATGTTTATCCAATCTTGCATACAAAACTATATGTTCTTGATGTATTATAATTCTTTCTTTAGTCTACAAACTATATCCTTTTCTTTTGTCAAAGGAAAACCATTAGGTTGTTAAATGTATACCTCTTCTTCAAGTTCTCCATAAAAAAAATCTGAAGTAACATCCATTTGATAAAATTTTAAGTTCTTGTTAGTTGTACATGCCAAAAAAAACTGCCTCTAATCTAGAAAAAGATGCAAAATTTTCTTCAAAATCAATTCCTTCTTGTTGTGAATAACCTTTACAAACTAGTCTTTCTTTATTTCTCACAACTTCACCTTGTTCATTCATCTTATTTCTAAATATCCAATAACATTCTTATCTTTAGATCTAGGAAGCAATTCTAAAGTTTTGTTCTTCTCTATCCGCTCTAACTCCTTTTTGATATTCTTTATCCAAAAATCATCTTTATAAGCTTTATCTACATTCTTAGGTTCAACTTGACATATCAAACATAATTCTTCTCTTAATTTGTTTCTTTTCATAACTTATTTTTTTATAGTTCTAATGATTTGATTCACATGGTGATTATTTGCAACATTTCTATTAGGTGTTCCCTATTCAATTCTAACTTTTTCTCTTTGTAATTTGGTCTACAAATCAATTTCAATTTAATCAAATAGTTTCTACTCAACATTCTAATTATTAGACTCCTCATCAAATCTCACATTAGCACTTTCAACATTCATCTTTACTATCTAACTAAAATATCTATATACTTTATTCTTCAATGAATATCCAAGAAACATTCCTTTATTACTATAGAATCAAACTTTCCAATATCATCATCTCTTTTAGTCTAACAGTTAATTCCAAAGAGTTTAAAACATTTCATAGTAGGTGTATGTCCAAATAAAAGTTCATAAGATATCTTACTAGTGCCTTGTCTTATGCATTCTATTCATAGTATATATTATGGTGTTAAGTTCTTCTCTCCAAAATATATGTAATACATTATTCTAAAAAAATAGTTCTCTAACTACTTCAATTCTTGATCTTTTCCTCCTTTCTTCTATCCTATTTTGTTGTTGATTCTAAGGTGCTAAAAGTTGTCTCTTTATACTATTATCATCACAAAATATGTTAAATTCATTTTAAATAAATTATCTCCACCTCTATGTGATCTAAAAAACTTAATCTTTAAACTAGATTCATTCTCAACTCTACACTTAAATATCTTAAACTTCTCAAAATATTTAGATTTCTCTTTAAGAAATTCAACCCACACCATTCTAGTAAAATTATCAATAAGAAGCATAAAATACATTTCTCTATGAACTACTTTTGTTAAAGAGAAATCTAAATACGAATGCTCCAAATGAATGTAGAAATGAGTGTAAGATGCCTTAAATTAATTTCATTAGATCTTCAACAAAAATCTTGGATGGATCTTGGATTAGGAAAAGACTTGAATAGAAATGGATGAATCTTCCACAAAAGGGCTCAATAGAGCTTGAATCCTTCAGTGGCTACTAATGGATCTCCTTGATGAATTGAATGCTTGAAGATGGATGCTTGCTTAAACTTGATAATTCTTGAATGTTTGATCATGAAAGAGTATAACTTCATTTCATCTACTTATTCCTTTTTCATTCATGAGCCTTTGTAGGTTAAATAAAATGAGATGAGGAGGCTTCCTTATATAGAGATCTAGGGCACAAACTTCTAGAGAATATCAACATAAGAGTATTAAATCCCAATTAACCTTAATCCCTAAAAATAGGCCTAGAAAAAACATAATTTAAGAGTTTACCATTTTGGAGACCAAAATAGCTAAACTGGAAGTGGGAAAACAATTCTTTCCAAAACCTAACATCTAGAAATCATGGGACCTTGAAATTTGAACCTCAAGTCAAGGATGAGGTCAACCCTATCCTAGGTTGGGTCAAAGTCATCCTTGACCTAGGTTAGTGTCAAGTTTGACCTTGACCTAAAAGGTTGTCCTTGACCCAAAAGTCAAGAATCTTAGGATTTTAGTCTAGAATGCCAGAAAATTGTAGAAAGAAAGTGGAAAAGTGGGAAAGAACAGGGGAAAAAGATAGATCCAAGTGAAAGAAACATTCAAAAGACTTGAAATGACCCCAAACCACTTACTTGGAGGGCTAAAGAAGTCCCAAATGTAAGTGCTTCCATTTTCTAATGATACATTTAACCTCCACTTTAGCAAGAGTATGGACTCGATGCAAACTCTTGGTAAAGTAGATCATAATGAAAAAGATAACCTTAGTGAAATCAAAGGGACAAAGAGATCCTTAAGCCCCCAAGGACTCAAGTCTTCATCAACTCTAAGATCACAATAAGAGAGACATCTCTAGAAAAAAGAGAAAAGAGGGGGAGGAGTGGCTAGCTCACCTAGTAAGATGTGTATATCTCACCATGAACAAAAAAATGAATAGGGTGGCCCACCATGAAAGAACTTAATATTCACCCCATAAAGTTATGTACCTTCTGATAGCTTTGTGCAAATATGTAGTGTGCCTTTTGAAGGTTTTTATAAGTACCCATATATCCACATTCTCATATCACCATAGAATACATTTGTAAAATGCATATCTCCTCAAGATTTAGCAACTTATGTACATTACCTTCTATGGATTTAGCATATTTGAAATTGGAAATGTGTGTCTCTTTAGGATTTAGAAAATTATGTGAATTACCTTTATAGGATTTAGCATGTCAAAAATTGAAAATGTGCATCTCTTTAGGATTTAGTAACTTATGTGTATTACCTTCCGAGATTTAGCATGCTGCAAAATAAAAGGTTAGAACAAAAATGAATAATATAGAATGAGGGAGGCTATATATACCCTTAAGATGGGAAAAATAGATACCATTTTGACATGTAAAGGAAAGAAAATAATTAGGATAGAGAATTATTCAATATCAAGACAATATCCATATACAACACCTAGTCCAAACCAAGAAGGTCACAACTCCTACATGAGGCCATGGAAGGGATGAATGCAAAGAGATATCATGCAAGAAGTGAAAAAGTAACCCTTGTGAGGGATAGCAAAGGATTCAACTTCTAAGATGAGAGATTTATCAACCATGGAAACCCAATGACAAATAATGAAGTAGGTTATTATCAAGGAAAAAGATCCTAAATGCAAACCATAATTCTCATGTATGATTAAATATCACATAATAGATAGATATTGCTTAACCAAGGAAAATTGGATCCCAAAAAGGAAAAAAGGAAAGAGATGGAATCCTTTCACCCCAAGTGTATGAACAAATATGGAAGGGAACCTATTATATCACTTGCAACACTATACAAGACAATGAGCCCCCAAATATTATGCTAACATTGTTTATATAATGTAGAGTTACATAATAGGAACATAAATGTTATTTAGAGAAAACTAGATTGAAATACAACTCATTACCACATGATATATAAATAACCTTACTATCAATGAGCTTCCTCATCTTATAATGTAAAGCTTGACATCCATTAGTAGTGTGATCATGAAATGTATGATATAAATCAAAAGGAAGAGTATTCAAGTGTGGACTACATTTCTTTTTGTGTTTAGGTCTAGTAATCATCTTAGAACAAAGGAGTTTAGGCAAAATAACTTCTTGGTCAAAACCTTTATAGTTTAATCATGTTTTGAAGTATTATTTAAAATGTTGTTAACATTTATTTATTGTTGAGGATTAAATCCCAATCCATAAGAATTCTTATGCCCCCCATTCTATAAGGGCATTTGAATTACTTGTTTATGATTACCACATGCTTTCCCATTGAATCCTTGTTTAACTAGGAAATGATAACCATGACCATAATGAGAAGCCATATTAAGAGTTAATGGAACTTCATGAGTCACTATGTCATTGTTAGTAGGTTTAATAGTTTCATTGTGGATAGAAGTAGTGACAAAGTATTTATGAAGAGCTTTAGAAGTAAAAAAACATTGTGCAAACTCTCTTTGTGGCTTCACAAAATCAAGATCAGAAACTTTATACTTTCAAATAAAGGTAGGATTAAAATCAATGGTTACCCAATCATCATCAAGACAAGCATTAGAGGGAAAAGGATTACTATTAGAAATAGGAGTACTATGGTGTTGAATATTTAGACAAGGGTTTGACACATCATCTACATGAAGTGTATACATCTTGTTGTTATGTATAAACTTGACTTTATGGTGAAGGGTGGAAGGGATATCATGCATCTCATGAAACCAAGGTCTACCCAAAAGAAGGTTATAATTGAGAGATCTAGGAATAACATGAATAGGTGTATTTAGGATGGCAAGACCTACTTTGATAGGTAAGATAATAATTTCTAAAGTTCTCTTAGAAATGTTATCAAAGCCACACATAGGAGAATTCTTAGGTTGAATAGTTGAAAGATTGGCTTGAATTGCTTTAAGCATGTCCTTGCTACAAACATTAAGGCCAAATCCATTATCAATCAAGGTCCTATTAATGATACTTTTATTGATAGTGAAAACCACCATAAGAACATCATATTGATATTGAATTTCTGTAGAAGGTAAATCCTTTTGAGTAAATACAATGTCAGGAACACATGAGGTAGTATGCATGCATTGTAGGAAGTTATTGATGTTCTCTTGATTAGGAGGTGGAAGAGTTTCTAGAGCTTTTTGAAAAGATTCATAGTAGGTAGGTGAATTTTGAAGAAGTTCTCATAAAGAAATATTGGTAGGGGTATCTCACAATTGGTTTATTAGATCATACTCCTTGCTAGGAAGATGAGGTAGAGGAGGAAGAATGTGTTGAGAAGGTGGCAATGAAATAGAAACCACCAGACTATGTTGAAGGTTACTGCTTGTATGATATGTGTAAGCTATAGAAATTTGGTCACTAAAAGACTCTAAAGATTCCATAGATTTACCTTTGATAGTAATGTGAGGAAAACCTTTGATAATTAATAAAGGTTTTGGATAAACCATGTTAGTTGTATCAACACTACAAAAAAAGTCAAAAGAAGGAAGAAAAGAAGACATTCTAGGAGGAGATGAGGTAGGATATTGATTCTCCATAAGATCATCACTAAGAGGGAGATAACTAAGGGAAACCATATCATTCTCTGTTAATGCCTCATCATTAGAAGGAATCTCAAATGGAGGTATAACACCTATAATGTCATTTTCTTTCACTAAAATGTCAACATAAGGGGGGGATGTTTTAGAAAAATAACTACCATCATGTATAAATATGTCACCCATTAATAAATCACCCTCATGTGTCAAAGATTCTTTACAAGGAGGGGATAGATCAAAATCTTTATCCATGGGATCATCCACAATGGTTTCATGAGGAAGAGAGTATCAACATCCAAATCCAAATGTTCATCCCAAATAGGAGGATTATCATCCCTATCAATAAAGGATATTGTTGTAGTGCCATAAATCTCTAAAGATGGATCCCAAAAAAAGGAAGAAGATAAATTATAGCCTAAAGTAGGCTCATAGAAAAGACATATATTAGAAGAATTAACATCAAACCTCAACTTATCACCATAAAGAGAAATATGACAGAGAGATAGATTTAGATTATCTTCTTGCTCTAATATATTCTTACAAGGTAAAGAAACATCACATGCAATGGTAAGGTAAGAGGAGAATGTTGTGCAATCCCAAAAGTTATAGAAGAATGTATGGAAAACATTTGAAACAACTTTTGCAACATGATATAGAATAAAGAAATGCATAAACAATAGATCTAGATATATAAAAATGAAATTTATAAGCATGAAAAGGAAATCAAACACCATAAAAACAATAGGGCATCTATTTCCACAAAGCATAAAAATGTGAATGTTTTTGTATTTTTGAAGAAATTTTGCAATTTTTTTTATATTTTTGAAAAATTCAAGAGCATAAAAGAAAAATAATTTTTTATGCATGTAATATCTAACATAAAATGAAATTCTAACACTAAAAAAAAGAGTTGTCTATCACAGGTTCACCAATATGTAGGATGAAGGTGAACACACAAGATAATATGAAGGGAAATCTAATGCCAAAAAAAAAATAGGGTATCTAATTCCACAAAAGAGAGGGGATAATATTTTTGGTTTCACCAAAATGTATAGAAAGAAAATGCAAACCCTCTTCCCAACCCTAATTTTCAAAAGGAATGATCCAAATTGATTTAACACAAGAAGGTGTTCAATGTAGAAATGGATCAAGTGATGAAAAATAGGGGGAAAGAGGGGGGTTATGTGTGATCTTTCTATTATGGGAGAGTATCTACCAAAAACCTAAATTACATAAAAGAAAACTACTCACCTTGAATCTAGAAAATACTATTTTCTAATGTCTATATGTAGTTTCTGGAAAATCTATAACCTATTTTGGACTAAAAATATTGAGATGAAGAAAACCCAAAAATATTTTATCCTTTTAAAGGGAGGTCAACCTTGACCCAACTAGTGGGGCACAATTGTATCCCAAGCACAATTGTACCCTCGAGGAACAATTGTACCCCAAAAAGTTGATGTTGACCCGCATTGCTTTGACAAAAATTTTGTTCATGAATTCTACAAGTTCAACGAAAAGGGTATCCAAATCTGCATTGATATTTGTTATTCCACACATGTACCTACAAGAAAAAAGGTTTTTTTTTTTGGATGGGGAGTTTTCCTTGGTCAAACCCTAGTTTGGAATGAACCTTGAAATGTAATTGAAATTACAATATGTATAAACAAAGCAAGTGAAACTATTCACCTTGCTTATGTAAAAATACTTATGGAGGATTTGAATCCTTGAATCCACAAGTACAGATGCTCCAAATGAATGTAGAAATAAGTGTAGGATGTCTCAAATCAATGGAATTATATCTTCAACACCAATCTTGAATGGATCTTGGACAAGGAAGAGGCTTGAATGGAAATGGATGAATCTTCAACAAGAGGGCTCCATAGAGCTTGAATCCTTCAATAGCTACTAATGGATCTCCTTGATGAATTGAATGCTTAAAGATTGATTCTTTCTTGAAATTGATAATGCTTGAATACTTGATCATGGAAGAGTATAACTTAATCTCATCTCTTTATGCCTTATTCATTCTTGAGCCTTCATAGGTTAAAGAAAATGAGAGGGGGAGGCTTCCTTCTATAGAGATCTAGGGCACAAACTTCTAGAGAAGGTAGACATTGGAGAATTAAATTATAATTAACCTTAATCCTTAGAAATGGAACTAGATTAAATGTAATTCAAGATTTTACCATTTCAGAGACCAAAAAGGCCAACCCAAAAGCAAGAAAATAATTCTTTCTAAAACTTGACATACTTAAATCATGGAACCTTGACATTTGAACTTGGGGTTAGGGTCGAGGTTTTCCTTAACCTAGGTTGGGGTCAAGGTCATCCTTGAACTAGGTCAAGGTTGACTACAACCTTGACCTAAAAGGTCATCCTTGACCCAAAAGTCAAGAATCTAATAATTTAGTCCAAAATGCTAGAAAAGTGCAGAAAGAAAGTGGAAAAGGAGGGAAAAATAGGGTAAAATTCCTAATCCAAGTCAAAGACCCACTCAAGGTGCTTGAGATGACCCCAAACCACTTACACAAAGGGATAAACTAGTCTCAAATGGAAGTGTTTCAATTTTATGACAATACAATTTCCATCGAGAGTAATAGATCCTTTTCCTTTAATGTGACAACTTGCATTATTTACAAATTTGATTATTCCTCCATCAAAACTATTGAATTCAAAAATTTATTCTTATCTCCAGTCATATGATGGGAAAAATGACTATCTATAATCCAATCAAATTTTCCTTTTCAACATGTGATACTAAGATATTTTCTTCTCTTACTTATACTTTCTTAGGACTTTCTTCCTCAATATAAAAAACCTCATCTCATCATCATCATCATCACTATCATCTAGGAAATTTACCATCTTAAAATCAAGTTCATCATCCTTATTACGAAATAAGAAATATTTAGGCATTCTTGACTTGTAAGGCTTTCTAGGCTTAAACTTATTTCTCTCTTAGGAAATTTAGATGAATGATGACCAAGTTCTTTACATGTCCAACAAACAAGAATTTCATTACCTTTGGTTCTCCCTTCATAATAAATGCAACTCCTATTGGAAAAAAGTGCCCTCATACCAAAAGACTAAATTAAAATGTCTAAACCTATCCAATGGTCACAAGATTCAATTCAAAATTTGAATAATGTAGAGGGATACATTAGAACCTCAGGTTATCTTTTACCCTAAGTTCTAAATTACTTGATGTTACATTTTATGTCTTAGAGCTATGATAAGGCAATATGGTCATGATCTTATGATAACCTTTGCATCACAAGATCATCAAGAGAATCAAGCATTTGTACAATGCTATGAGGCTCTTGTTTGTCATGTGGTTGGGTTGATGTAAGATCTCAAATAGTAAAATAATTATAAGCCAAAGAAAGGTCTTTCGTAATGATACAATAGTAAATTATCGTGAGATCATAAGTGTAGCAAGGATGTCTTTGAAATATATGAGGTAAATCATTAGTGTAGAAATAGGTTTTCATGACATCAAAGGAGTTGTAAGATCATGAGCCTAAAGAGTATGTGTTCTAATGCAATGAAAGGTTAATGATCATAGGATTGTAGGGTTGACTTCATAGGTTGTTGATGCTATGAAATAGGATGTTACAATCTTATGATACACTTCTATTGTAAGGTTGCAAGTGAAAATGAGGAGAGCACTGAAGCCACGACCAAGGGCTAGTTAAATATGACTAGAAGATCATAGGGGTTATTTCTATAACTGTCAATGTTATGATACACCATGACTGTAAGGTTGTGAGATCAAATTAACTGTGTCTGTAACATCATAGGTGAAGATGGATGGTATTGTGACCTTACACCAAGAATTTTATTGTGCCATTATGCTGTCATTATATTATATGTCTTACTACCAAATAATTGTAAGGAGATTGAGGGACGGGCTTGATGCTATTAGGTATTTAATGATCATAAGATCATAATTCCTAGTGTTTACCAAAATATAATAGCTTCACCTACCCGAGTTGGAAAGTGAGGAGTCCTCAACCAATCAAGAGGTAGGGAAGGTACAGAGTGACAATTGAATATGTTTGACTTGTGTCTTTATCTGACATGGTATGCTAGTAATAAGGAGTAAGCAACTCTTTAATGGAAAATCCAATCTTTCTATCAATTGCAACCACCTTTAGGCTTCTCCATTCTTATTAGATGAAAAAGGAGTATGTGCCCATCGCCTATTGATCTATCTACTTAGTTAGAATGTTAATGATTGTCATTCCCATCCTCTCAATGATCTATTTTGTGAACACATGATCTTCCTATATCTAGATGTGTGCCATGATCAGATTTTTTCTCAGCTTTATAGTAATTGTTTTTTATAAATTGAAGGTAGTTGTTGAGTTCTATCTTAGGGTAGAAACTATTTGATTTAAGCTTGTACAATAAAAGAAGATTTTTTAGCCTTTCTTATAGTTAGATCTTCTCTATTTCTTGGTAATTGATCTAGCATACTAATATGAATTCCCTTTTTCCTCTAAACTATATGACACTCTGTCTTATCTCTTTTAGCCATCAATGTACTATGCAAGCTTTATTTTCCTCTCTTTGATGTAATATGGATATCTCTAACCTACATGTTTGTATCTCTTTTGGCCTATGAAAGATATAAAGTAAATCTCTTCTTCTTTGTGTCAATCATTTGATTGTTTGATCTACATGTGGCTATTAGGCTAAAACAAGTCTAAATCTATATATCTTTAGATTGTTATGATAGTTGTACTATGCATGTATGGGCAGAGATTGATTTGAACACTCTATTTTGGTGCATCACCTCCTTAGAATAGATTAGGTAGCTTGCTCTTATGCATTCATTCTCCCTTTTCCTCTCCAAGTGTCGTCTAGGTGCATCTTGATAGAAAAGGAAGTTGGCCTTCTCCAGAGACTTAACCTCATTATTCAAGTCCCACAACTTGGAGGTCGTTTCCATGTTTCACAAGGTTATCCTTAGGTAAAAAGTTTGGACAAGGGTACAAAATTTTGTGACAACAATTTTTGGCATGCCTAGTGGGACCAACATATTGAAGATTACAAGTTTACTAGTGTCAAAGAGAGATTTCATGCTCATGTTGAAGAGGTAGTATTGCCTTTAGTGTTCAAGCATTCAAAAGGCTCATTCTCCAAGTACTTGGTGACTCCAAGCTTCAAAAACATCTAGTTTTCAAGACCAAGTTGCTATGATTAATGTCAAAAGCATACATAAGGGCATCTTCAAGAGGTAAGTTTTAGAATTAAAAATTCTCATTATCAAATCCTAGAAGAAAAAAGACTATATTATTTCTATCAGCAATTAGGAGTACAAAGGAAGTCCATACACCTATTAGATCCATCTCTACTCCTCTTACTGATAGATCTCATCCTAGAATACCATATGATCATATTAATAGATCACTTATTTATATGGCTAAAACACATACATTTTCCACCTTCAATGGTGGAAGCCCCCTCTTATTGGATCAAAGACATGATATACTAGTGTCAGCCCTCAAAAGTATACCTAACTTCATTGGTGAAACTTCCATCTCCCTTGTAGAACATATTCAAGAAATAAAATGTTTTTAATATACATGGAATTACAAAGGATGATGTAGTAGTCAAGCTTATATCCTCATCCTTAAAATGGAAAGCATTATGATGGTATAGAGGGTTGCCTCATAATTCTATATCTGATTGGGATGGGCTAGGAGTATCCCAATGCAAACATTATGAGGATAAAAGTGGTACCTTTTACTTTTAGAGTAGTTGAAAACTATTGAGAGAGAACCCCATGAATGTATGACTAATTTTAATTATAGGTTTCAAAAGAAATGGGATAGAATACCTACTATAGTAAATCCTTCCCTTGGTAATGTGTTCTTGTACTACCTTATAGCCTTCAATAGTGATATTGCTACCACTCTGTAATCTATGAGAGGGTACACCTTACCAAATGCATATGAGGTAGCTATAAGGGTAGAAAATATCTTGATATAGGGAGGAAATTTAGCTCGAAGGCCTCCAATGCCATTCTTTCTTGACATTCCCAATCGTTAGCCCATTGTAGCTCCTATCCCTACTTCCTCTATGTTAGAAGTAGTAGATCACCAATATAATTGGGGGGGAGTGAATCAATTATACATCAATCATAAACAATTCTTAATTAGTCAACCAAAGTAAATAGTGATCATAGAGAAAAATGCATGAACAAGTACACAAAATATGTTGACTAGGGAGACCTTTGATCAGAGGGAAAAGCCTAGTGGGAATGATGCCCACAAAATAATGTACTAATTTGAATATTCCTTGTTAGAGAATAGACCCTATTAGGAGTCTATTACAATACTTGGTACAAAGAGTCCCTATTAGGAGATTCCAACCCTATTAAGAGTTGTAGAAGGCAACTGAACCCACTGTCCAAATAGCTTCAGGATCAGATCAATGAATCCATTGTCCAATTGATCGTGGTACTATTCCTTTCAGAATAATAGATGTGGAACAATCTCTTTTTTCTTTCTTTATCTAGTACATTGGAATTCTTCATCTTTGGATCATGTAAATAGATCTAGAACTCATCAATAACCCTTAAGGTCACTTACATACATCAACAGATTACTCTGCTCTTCTATTTTACAATTCACAAGTCTTCTCTTCTTCTTGATTACCATGATAGTCTCAAGAACTCAAGAAACATATTTCCTTTATACCATACTCAATTATTAATATTTTGATTCAGCTCTATATGCTTATCATTAATTTGAGTCTTCTCTATATTTAATTAAGTGAAATACACATTTAATTAGTGTGGTCAGCTCACAGTTATACACAAACTTCTACACGTGTGACTTCCATTCCTACACACTTGCTGATGTCATTGATCATTTGTTTACTACCTCCACTTAACTGTACAACCCTTCATTCCAAACACAATGTGCTATATTGATCATACAATAGAAACTATTTTCCCTATGTTCTATTTCCCTGTAGTTCTCTATAAATCATTAATATCTTCCATACATTGTCGATTTAGGTTTTGTGCACTTGACCATATGTTAAATACATGTTATAGTATATGTTGTTAACTACACATGGGTAGATATGCAATGTGATGTCCTCAATACATGAATCTCAGTTTATTGATCTGTTAGTCTTACTATGTTGTCATCAATGACAAACAAAGTCATAACATTGTTCTGCAATGTTTTCTCATAGCATTAGCATTCATGCTAAAACTCTGTAGGTCAGTCCTTTATGTGATCACAATATCTTCCACTTCATCTAATGGGGTTGATAAGATCAAGACCATGATGCAAATATTGATGTAGAATATAGATAAGAGGTTGCAAGATCCAAAAAAGAAGATGGAGGACAATGGTGTAGTGATACAAAAGATGGGTAATGATTTGGTGACTACGAAAAGGAAAAAAATTTGGAATAATAAGCCTCCCCAACCTCAATATTAGGGACCCATACATCATAGATCTCCCTGAGTCATGCCCCTTACAATTAGAATAAACCTATCGACAGTTCCCATGCTTTGAATACCAACCTAAATGGGGGTTACAATTAGAATAGACCTATCAATAACCCACACCCCCCCATGCCATGAATACCAACCTAAATAGGGCTTTAGTCCCTTAGAATGATCTTGCTCAAGATAAATATTTATACCTTTCTTGTAACTACTCTTGTGGATATTGCATGTGTTAGAAGGCAAAATATTACTTGGCATTAACTATATTAGAGAAGGCAGTAGATTAGCAACACAATGGTGATCAACCTACTGATGCTTCTCCATAATGTACTTTCTCTTTCATGAACCATCAAGTGGAAGATCATTATAATGTAAACTAAGATTCCTATGATTACAATACTATGAGAAAAAAGAAGAGCTATAAAAGATGCTACCCCTCCTCCTCCTAATTAGGCTTCAATATCAAGCAAAATACCTCATGTACAAGTAGTTAACCAACAACACAATTCTAATCAACCTACTAATGCATTACAATAGAAAAGGAAAAATAATAATAGGAGAGATGTGAATGGTCCTCAAGTGATTCCATCTCAACCTTCTACACATGTAGCCCCCAAGGTTTCCACCAAATCACTTAATGCATCTTTCAACATGGTAGAAAAAATAAAGAAAAAAAATATGAACATTTCTATGTGGGATGTTGTTGCCACTATACCTATGCAAAAGAGGTTGTTGTAGAAAGAACTGGAAAGTATCAAACTAAAGGATCAACTACCTAGCATGGAGAGTGCCACAAGTCTTGTACAACCAAAAAAGGAAGGAGAAACAAATAAGAAAATTAGACCTCCACCCTTTTATGTCTCTTTGATTATAGGTGATAAGCTAGTCCACAATTGCATGATTGATTTAGGGGCTAGTAGTTCAATAATACCTAAGTGTGTTGCCAATGTATTAGAACTAAAAAATGAGCCCATTTTTAGGGATGCATTACAGTTGGATGGTAGTATTGTCAAGATTTTAGGAATCCCTATGGATGTTGAAATGGCCTTACATGTTTATTCCAGTTGTACTATGATCCAAGATATATCAATTGCTAAAGTTAAGCCACACTTTTCTATTTGTCTTTCAAGAGATTTTACTACCCAAATAGGTGGCTACATATCCTTAAATTGGTCATACATATTTTTTAGAAAAAGATATGGGACTAAAGCTTCAATCAAAGTATAGCCTCTAGCCCTCCACCATATAGAAGCCTATGCTCCTAGTCCCATCAATATGAATTGTACCATTTATGATGAAGAGGATGGAGATGTAGTAAATTAACCTACTACTTCCTTAGAAGAGATACCCAACTTTCTCTTAAATGAATGGGATAATGCATATAAATTTGATTTTATATCAAAGACCCTTGAGATAGGTCTTGACACATATTGTATTTCAAAGAAGGATGCTCTTATTCCCAATCTAATGAAGACCCATGATGATACTAGTGGGATATGGGGTATGTACTTCGATGGATCAAGGAATAAGAATGGATTAGGGGATGGTGTGATGTTGGTCTCCCTTGCTTTGGAAAGGTATTACTTCCCTTTTTGACTTCAATTTAGTTATACTAATAATGTAGCAAAGTATGAGACATTGATTCAAGGCCTCTTGTTTTCTTAGAAAAGAGGGATTCAAGCCTTAAGTGTATATGGAGATAGTGAGCTAATTGTTCATCAGGTGAGAAGTCAAAATGTCACTAAGAATGGTTTTCTCAAGTCTTATAAACATAGAACATGGGATTTTCTTGAAAGTTTTAATACATTTAATATTCAAAGCATCCCTAAAAAAGAAAATAGACATGCTGATAGACTTGCAGTAGTTGGTGCATCTTATGATGTGAGAAGGAGCCTTGAGATTGAGAAAAGGTAGTAGATTAAAATGCTAGTTAGACCCACTATCCCTAATAATAATATCAATTGGAAGGTATTTGAATCTAATGCACAAATTATAAGTTTCTTGCAAAATGAAGTAGATTTCTCCAAGAGAAATCAACCAAATCATCAAGCTTAACCCCAACAAGCTGCCTAAGCATCTAATTACCTTAGAAAGAACTTTCACTCCCGATGATCAAGAAAGAGATAGAGGCATGAGCCTTTCTATAGGGAAGGATCATTATATTCTTGTCATTTTTGTTGATGGAAGAACTCTCAATATGGGAAAGGTATGTTATGAAACTGAGAAAAAAAGTTTTGTTCATCTATGTCAAGAATTTGATGATATATTTGCTTAGACATATGATGATTTAAAGGGTTTTAATCCAAGTTTATTTCAACATACCATAGATTTAATTGATAATTTCAAACTAGTTAGGAAAAATAAGAGGCCAATTAATCTCAAGATTGAGCCATTAATGAGAAAAGAGTTATCCAAATTGATTGAGGCCAATATCAATTTCCCTATAAAGCACTCATCATGGGTATCTAACCTTGTTACTATTAGGAAGAAGAGTGGAGAAATCAAACTTCATGTAGACTTTAAGGATCTTAACCAAGCCTCCCTTAAGGATCATTATCCTCTCCCTTCCATGGAAGAAATATTATCTAAGGTTAGCGGTTCAGAGAGATTCTATTTCTTGGATGGATTCTCTAGTTACAATCAAGTTCTGGTCAAAGATTTTGACATGTATAAGACTACTTTCACCACCAAATGGGGTAGTTATATCTATATTAAAATGCCTTTTGGACTCACAAATGCAGGTGCTACATTTCAAAAGGTAATAGAGATGGCCTTCAAGAACATGATTGAAAAGTTTGTGTTGGTCTACCTTGATGATATCACAGTGTATTCAAGGAATGTAGTAGATCATTTTGGCCATCTTAGACAAGTATTCATAAGATGTAAAGAGTATGGAGTATCCTTAAATCTAGGAAAGTGTGTCTTTGACACTAACTAGGGAAAGCTGTTAGGAAACATTGTATCCAAGGATAGGCTAACTATTAATAAATAACAAAAGCAATACTTGCTTTTTCTCTCTTCCTAACAAAAATAAAGGTCTAAAAAGTTTTCTTGGTAGAATAAATTTTGTGACGGGATTCATTCCTAATTTAGCTACCATGGTAAAACCTCATACAACTATGCTAAAAAATAACATGGTATTTTCATGGACCAAGGAAGGGAAAGCAATCTTTGAAGAAATCAAGGCAGTCATAGCCTTAGCTCCTACTCTCATCAACCCAAATTTTGAGAAGGATTTCATCCTTTACACCTTAGGAGGCGAGTTAAGTATTTTTTTCTATTTTGACTTAGTTGAATGATAAGAATGAAGAGTAGCCCATAGCCTTTTTTAGTGAAGGGCTCAAGGAGTATGAAGACAAGTATAGTTATGTGGAGAAGCAAGCTCTTGATTTCATTAGAACTTTGAAGAAATCTAGACATCTTCTTCCCCACAATAATATCCATTTGCTAGTGCTTCATGCCAATGTAAAAGACTTCCTTTTGAGCAAGGACATTAATTAGAAAAGGGCTAGTTGGATCACCAAGGTGATAGAATATGATTTGGACATTCAGATCACCAATTTGGTAAGGAGGAAAGGATTGTACAAGTAGATGGGTCTCACCTCAAGAATTGGATGAGGAAATTGCTATGATATTGACAAAACAACAAAAAGTGAGAAATGATAATCTAAGGAGTTGGATAGATGACATGATGACCTTCTTGTTAGGTAATGGTTATCTTCAAGGATTAGATAAAGCTAAAAGAAGATAGTTTAGATTGTAGTCAATCCCCTATGTCATAGTTGATAGAATTCTTTGAAGAAGGGACTTCAATGGGACATTGCTGAGATGTATTGGCATAGATCAAGTAGAGAGAATGATCAAAAAGCTTCATGATGGTCTTGATGGTGGAAATATTTTAGCAAGAAAAACCACCATGAAGATAATGAGAGTTGGTTACTATTGGTCATCCTTGTTCCATGATTGTCACAGATATGTAAGGAAGTACAAAAAGCATGCTCTCTTTTTGGGTAAGAAAAGGCTTGCAGATTTGCCCCTTTATCCTATTCAAGTTGATCAACCTTTTTCCTAATGGGGATTAGATTTTATTTTTCCTTCTAATCCTCTTTCTATCTCTAGTCATAAGTGGATTCTAGTTGCTACATATTACTTTACTAGGTGGACTAAAGCAATTGCACTAAAGGATGCTATAGAGAGTTTACTAGGTGGACTAAAGCAATTGCATTAAAGGATGCTACTAAGAGTTCATTTTGATGAGTTCCTAGATGGTATTACTACAAGGTTTGGTTCTTCTTCTACTATTATTTCAAATAATGCTAAATCATTTGTAGGAGCTCAGATATGTTTGTGGGCTATGGATCATGGAATTTATTTAAGTACATCTTTCAATTACTATCCCCAAGGTAATGGCCTAGTTGAATCATCCAATACAAATATAATTAGGATATTGAAAAGAACCATAGAGGATAATTAGAGGTGTTGGCATTAGAAATTGAAAATAGCTCTATGGGCTGATAGGATAATGCCTAAGAGAGCCATAGGAAATTCTCCTTTCATGCTAGTATATGGCAAGGAAACTAGGCTTCCTACTTCATTGGAATTTCCTACTCTTGAATTGGCTCATCAGCTAGAGCTATTTAAAGATGATGTTGTGATAGTGAGGATAGCTAAATAAATGGAGTTGGAGGAGAAGAGAAATTAGGCTTTGCAGACCTTGGAAGTGCACCAACAATAGACCAAGAAGAGCTTTGATAAGAAGGCTAAATTTAGAATTTTTAGAGAAGGCAATATCTATTGAAAATTGGCTAATAGTGATATATAATTATTGTCATTCAGGGAAGCACATTATGTACATGTTTATAGGAAACCTCAAAAATAAAGATACTTCGTGTTTGGTAATCAAAAAATTGTCTAAGTATAGAATTTGGTTTACAACAGTGTATTTTTTTCGTTTATAACTTTTTGCTAACATGATATTATGACTGGAAAAGTTAGATGGAGATAGTATACATGTTGGTAATGATGTGTATAACCTTAGAAGTTAGTATAGATTGTATGAAATAGATATAATCATGTTTAAAGTGAAATAAGACAGTGAAATTGAAGGAAAGAATTATTTTGTTTACAAGATAATTACTTGTCCAATTAGGGCCAACATCCTAGATGTTTACTATAAGTTGGAAAAGTGGGGGATTATGGTCTTAGTTGTCTTAGTAGCAATTTTCAAAAGGCATGGTATTTATACAAAGGACATTTTATGGTAAGAGTGTGAAGAGTGATTGCGATTACAAGTGCTATCTTGTAATTGTGATGATATGCAAATTTTTGTGAAAGTTATGTATTCAAAGTTTTATATGAGCTAATTGGTGATCTAAGATTGAGCTAAATATTAAATATTACTCAAGGAAGAAGATACAATACCTATTCCAGAAGTTTGATTACTTATTTGAGTAGTGAGCTCTACTTGTAATTGGAAGTGCATGTTTGAGTAGTGGGCTCATCTTGCATTCACTATAGTACAACTCCTAATAGGGCTATAATCTTCTAACAAGGATTCAAAGTCTCCTAATAGAGACTTTGTGACTCCTTATGCTAAATTTTCTCATTGACTCCTCACAAGGTCCATCCTCTAATAAGGAACTTATATATCAGTATATTATATAGTGCATATCATCCCCATTGGAGTTTTCCCTTAGCCATGGTTTCCCTAGTTAACAAAATATGGTGTTATGAGTTATCCTTAGGCATTGTTACTATTACTATTCAACATTACCTTATTGCTTTGTTATGCATAGTTTAAAGTAAGAAATAATATCCTATTGGCAACTAAAGTTTGTTGACTACTAATTCATTCCCCCTCTCAATAATCCCTATTTCTAACAATATCATGTTAAAATGGGATGTAGACAAAAAAAAATTAGGGAGACACTCAAAATTTGATGCATTATGGAGTGGTCCCTATGTGATTATCAGTTGTAAATAGGCCAAAGCCACAAGGCTTCAAATTTTTCATATTTTCCTTTGTTGTAGTCTTTTGCATTCTATTTTAAGATCCAATCTCCTTCCTATATTTTTCTACATTCTACTCTCTTGAACACTTCCTTAAAGAAGTGTTTATAGGGAAGAAATTGACCTTTAAAATCAGGCAAGATATCATTAATTTATTGAGGAAGTATAGACATGTATTTGTATGGTCATATGATAACCTCAAAGCTTATAGATAGGACCTCTTCAAAGTAAAGTACCATTGAAATATGATGCTAATCCTTTTAGACAAAGATAGAGGCCTATAAACCCTACACTTGCTCCCAAAATGAAGGAAGAGCTAATCAAAATAAGGAACTCAACATGAGTTTTTAACTTGATCTTGGTAAGAAAAAAGAATGGAGATAGCAGATTGTGTGTCATTTTAAAAATTTGAATATCTCATCCCTTAAAGATAACTATGTTTTTCCTAACATGGAATCATTAGTATAGGAGGTTACAAGGAATCAATTGTTATCCATTATGGATGGATTCTTAGGATATAGTTAGTTCAAGGTGATGGAGGAGGAACAATACAAGAAAAATTTACTACACCATAGGGACCTTATGTGTATGTAAGAATACCTTTTGGTTAACAAATTCAAGGGCTACTTTCCAAAGAGCAATAGATGTATCTTTTGATTGTTTGATTCATTTTATCAAGGTATTATACCAAGATGATCTCACTACTTTTTCTAAGAAAGAAGAGGATCATTGTAAATATTTGGAAAAAAATATTTAAAAGAGCTTTAGAATATAGAGTGTCTCTAAACCCCAAAATCTATCATTTTGCTATTAGAGAAGGATAATTACTTGATGACATTATATCCAAAGAAGGGGTAAGGATTTTCTCGAAGAGAGTTGCTACTATAGATAAGATACAAGTTCCAAAAAATTTAAAGGCAATCCAATCATTCTTTGGAAAAATTAATTTTGTTAGAAGATTTGTTTCAAAAATTTTAGAATTAGTGAAGCCCATTTCTAAAATGATGAAGAAAAATGCAAAAATCTCATGGAATGATGAAACATTGAAAGCATTTAGAGATATAAAGAGGCTTTTGTGTTAAGGTATCTTGATTTTTATAAACCTTTCCAATTATTTTCCTTTACATCATTCCATACTATAATAGCTGCCCTATTACAGAAAAATGAGGATGGTCACGAGAAACCCATTGCATTTTAAGCAAAAGTTTGCAAGCATTTGAGTTAAACTATGATATTACCAAAAAACAACCTTATGCCTTAGCAAAGGTTATAAAGTCTTTTAGGACATACTTAGTAGTTGCAAAAATAGTAGCATATGTTCCTAATGCTATTGTTAGAGACATTTTCAAGCAATCATAAGTTATAGGTAAAAGATGTAGATGGAATAACAAGGTGCAAGAATTTAATATATGCATAGAAATTACTAAACTTGTTAAAGGACAAGGGCTGACTAAACTAATGGTAGAATCAAACTTGGAAGCTAAACAAGTGAATAAAATAGAAGAAGATCATAGTGAAGAAAGTATTGAAAGATTTCCTTGGAATACTGATGTTGTTTTCTTCCTAAGAACTATGGGTTTTAAAGAAAGAAAGACAAATAGTCAGAAAAGAACTATAGAATTGTAGTCTAAAAAATACACTCTTATTATAGGTGATATTTACTTGAAAAATGGAGATGGTTTATTATTTTTTTGTGTGGATCCCTATCAATCAAAAAAAATATTATTAGAGATGCATAGAGGGAGGCCATTTCTCTACTAAAACTACTACACATAAAATTCTAAGGTCTAGTTACTTTTGGCCAATATTTTTTAAGGACAGTTATGATTTTGTTAGAAGATGTGAGGAATGTCAAAAATTCTCTAGAAATTTGAGATTTAATGGTGTCTTACCCATGAGACCTATTCAATTAGAATAATCATATAAAATGTGGGGAATCGATTTTATAGGTGAAATTCTAGAAAAATCAAATGGAGAACATAGATGGATTCTAGTTGTGATAGATTATTTCTCAAAATAAGTTGAAGCTATTCTAGTAAGATAGTCTACTCATAATATAGTCATGAAATTTTTGATGGAGAATATTATTTTTAGGTTTGGAGTACCTCACAAAATTATTCTTGACAATACTATGTGTTTTAGAGATAAAGAACTTATTGAATTCTATATGGTATTACTATATCTTACTCCATTCCTTATCATCCACAAGGGAATGAGAAGGAATAATCTAGCAATAAGAATATAATTAAAATTATCAAGGGACTATTGGATAAGAATAAAAAATCATGGGACTCCAAGTTGAATTTGGCTATATGGGCAGACATAATAACAATTAAGGGATCCATTGGGTTTTCTCCTTTTGAATTGGTATATGGAAAACAAGAAAGATGCCAATACATAACTTATTACCGATTTATAATTTCATAAATCAAGAGGGTTAAAAATAATTAGATCCATTGAATGATAGAATGAATGCATTAGCTAAACTTAAAGAAAATAGGAGGGAAGCTCATGAGAAAAATATGAGGCAGCAACAAAAAGTGAAGATATTACATGAAAAAAGAGCAAAATGTAGAAAATTTCAGGATGTAGATTGGATCTTAAAATGGAATGAAAAAGACCACGATAAAGGAAAATATGATAAATTGGAAGCCTTGTTGCTTGGTCCATATGTTATCACCGGTAAGAATGGTGAAGATTCTTCTTACTTGTAGGTAATTGATGGATATGATCAAGAATTATCTACTCATGGTCAAAAGTTAAAAAGATTTTTATTCCAAATTTCAAAATCAAGTTTACTCCTAAATATTCTTTCCCTTTTTTTCTTGTTTTGTTTTGTTTTATTTATGTTGTTATTTTTCCTCTCTTGATCTAACTATTGGTCTACTGATTCCAAAGATAACTAAATTCTAATTGCACCCATAGGGGGTGCATGGCCCCAATTAGAGCCACTAGGGGAACTCGATATTTTATAAACATTTTTTTCCACCTTTTATTTGCTTTGATTATTATGCATCTTTTAATTTACTAGTAGTTGTATCATCTTAAAATGGAAGAACTTCCATGTTAAGAGTGTTTAGCCTTCCAAGTAAGTGGTCTAGGGTCATGTCAAGCACCTTCAATAGGTATTTGCATGGATCTAATTATTTTCCCATGTTCTACTTTTCTATTTATTTCTAGCCTATTTGTGACAAATTGCCCTATGAAATTGAGGAATTTGGCTTTTCGGTCAAGGATGACCTTCTGGGTCAAGGTCGACCTCAACCCTGACCTAGGTCATTGTGAGACCTTGCCCCAATCCATCATAGCATAGTTGATACATTACTATTTTGATACTCATATCTTAATATGCCGAGACATTACTTGATGCACTAAACATTATTATGCTATTTTAGGATGTATGATGCTTTACTTCAGTTATTTGATTTCATCATTTAATGCTTTATGAACATGTATAATGATGAAGTAAATGAATGTAGAACTAACACTTTGATTATGCAACTTTAATGATCGAAAATATGAGTAGAATGAGATAAACAATTGATTATTAGAAAGATGGATGTTTTAAATTTACATGATTTTCTTGATACGTAAATTACATATATGCATGTGATTTCTTGAACTATTGATGTGTGCAATTAGTGTGCAGGATATTTAACTAGGAAATCTAATGGAAAGACGAAATTGAACCCCTTGTTATTTGTACTATTTGCATTGTCTTTCTTTGAAGGTTGTTATATAGTCTTAAAATTCTCCTAGCTTTTGTTTGGGTTCTATTAAGTCTTTAAGGCCTAAAAATATTAAATTTAAGTACCCTAGGGGTAAAGGTATGAGTTGGGAGTACTTTCTATAATACCCTAAATTGGGTCATTGCCATGATCATATTCTGATCAATTCTAAGACCTATTCTAATAGACAATTCTTATTCTGCTACTCGCTACTTGACTTAATAGTCAAATGCAGAAAACCTTAATTTGCATTCATCATGCTTATTATTTAATTCCTATAGTATTTACTCATATTAGCCACATTAAAAACCTATTGATTAATATTTAATTTAATTATTAACTATTTATACTTTAACTAAATTAAATTATACCTTAAGGCTAATGTACTAAGGAATTAAATTTATTTAATTTAATAAATATGCCTATTCTAATTAATTGAATGAAATTATTTAATTAAATAAGAAAAGGTATTTATGAGGTCATATCTCATTTTATTAAATTAAATATCTTTCCTGATTCTACCCTTCAGTTCTAAATGGAAACTCCAAGTGAACTCTCTCTTGAATTGGAAACAATCTAGTTAACTTGTTCTCACACTCATGAAAAGCTCAGTTAACTCTCCTTTCTTAAGGAAGTTTCCATTTTAATTGAATCTTGCTTCAATCCTGACCGTTGATTTGAGTTAATCTCACCCATTGATGGATTCCAAGAATTCTATTTAAGAGACTCCTAATTCCTTATCAAAGAGGTTGAATTCTTATGCTATCAAATTGCTACTGCATTTTATACTCATTTAAGCTCACATATTCTCATATATTTACATTCTTAGCTTAATCTCATTTAGTTTAAATATGCATATGCTTAATCTAGTTTCTTTTAAATGTTCTTAGAATATATTGCATATCTCATTTAGATTACCTACATATCATCTAGATTAATTGCATTCAAATCCTCCGTTCTTAGAAAGTCTGGTTGCCTACACCTCAAATTTGAGGACATTAATTAGGAAAATCCTTCTAGATAGAAGGTCACAAGTCGCTCTATTGGTTCATTCTGGATGAACTATTCCATGTTTATCCCAAGATGATTCCACAAATAATGACTATTTTAAAGTGTCTATGAGATTCAAAGGCCCACATTTTATAGGTACATTTTTGGTGCCCACTGTGGGGCCAAGAAAATCAATTTCTCTAGCCTTACTCTGCATTTTTTTAGTCATTTTTTTGTTCCTTATCCATACTATTCTGTACAAATTTGGGAATCTTCACGTGAGACTATTCATTTTCGTGTGAGGATCCAAAATCTTCACATGAAGATTCTCTGTGTGTCACTTGAGAAAGTGCCCGAGCTCGCAAAACTTCGTGCGACACCTATTTTCTTCACGCAGGCCTGAAAATAATTTTGTACGATCTTGTACAAAATTTTGTGCGGATCTATACATGATTTTGTGCAATTTTGTCCATGATTTCATGCAGATCTATATGTGATTTCACATGATTCTGTCCATGATTTTGAGTGGGTCTGTGCATGGTTTCACACAAAATTTTACAACAGTGATACAGAAGATAGTTTTTTTTCTAGTTTTCTAGATAAAATAATAATTTATAAATTATTTAAATTTATTACCAAAAAAAGAAAAAAAAAAGTGTAAAACAAAATTTGACTTTTGTTGTTTTCATAGGTTTTAACTTTTTCTAAGCTATTTTATGGGTATAAAAAAGAACAAAAAAAGTTAATTTTTGATTTTCCCATAGTTAAGCTTCTGTGTTTTTTTTCTAAAGCATCTTCATTTCCATTTTTTTGATTTTTTATAGCCTAATAGTTGTCTACAAGACATTTGATGAAGACTCCTTTATACAAACTCTCCAAACACAAACTGACCCTTTGTTTGCAGGATGAAAGCCGAAGATATGTTTGATGAAGATTACTCTTAAAACCCATAAAATAGTTTGTCTAATTTTCTTGCTTTCCAAATTAGTCTAATTAGGGGCTTGTGAACTTCCTAGGGTACAAGATGGAAGAATAGGGGATTATGCTCTTCACCACTTAGAGGTCATGACCAAGGGTGAATCAGAAACCTAGACGCTTTCGAAAGATGACATTATGAAGAAGGCAAGTAGCTTAGTGGTTCTCTAGTATGAGTCCTTTTATATGAAGGGATGATGATTTCCTTTTAGGGAATTATAATCTTGAGGAAGGATAAGTCTAGATTGATTAAGCTAAGTGGGTAATTAATCTATTTTGTGTGTTTGGGTGAGGAAATAAGGTAGAGGATTATGCTCTTTCCCCTTGAGGGAAATCAAAAACTCAGACCCTTAGATCCAAACCACCAATCCTTATCAATCCTTTAGAGGGCCTACCAAAGTGATCCAACCTTTGAGAATGACCCAAGTGAGCACACTCCTTTCATCGGAGATTCCAACTCACTATAATCAAGATGCTTTGTAGAGCGAAAGACTCCAAAGCTGGATTACTTTCTTTCCCTTTATTCTTGATATCGCATATCAAGGGGAAGCTTTGTCTGTGCACTAGTCAGTGCCAGCCCCTGGCTTGCTAAGCAAGTAGTGTGCACTTTTAGATGCTGGTCTCAACTCTACTTTTAGAGCCATTAAGAATTAATTTGAATGGAAGCCAAGTAAAAACCTCTTAGCTAGAAGCCACCCGGTTCACCTCTGAAAGGAGGCATAATCTTTGTGCAAGGAGGGAGAAGAATCTCTCTTGTAGAACTCACCATAGGCATGCTACTGGACATTTGAAGGTGGTATATGTGCTTGTCCCTTGTCACAAGGGTGCTCATTCAACATATACTATTGAGTCCTTTGAATATACCAAAAACACAGGCACCCTCTAGGGGGTGACACAACTGTGTGAGGTACATGCATGCACATAAGATGTGGGACAAAGGTTTTTTCTTCTCTACCATTTTTTGTTTCTAGGGATAAAGCATGCTTGTTATTGAGTCCTAAACATGTTCGAACATGCTCAAACAAACTGAAAGTCAAGAATCCCTTGTCCCTCTAAGTTGCTTTGCCCTCAGTTGGATTGTATTCGACTATTGCTTGCTTCCCATGTCTTGTTGAAAACACTTGCCTTTTTCAAAACCAAATGTTGTTTAAACACTTGAAATCAACCTTGCTATCTATCTAAAATTTTCCAAATGAATCAACAATTTGTCCAAAACTGTCTAAAATCTTCAAAGTCTTTTCAAAATCTAGTTCAGTTGTCAGTCTAGTTTCCATTTTCGTGTATAGTTTACAAACTTTTGTGCAAATACTTCTTGTCCTACCACTTTTGCATGCAAATTTTGTTCTCATGCAAACAATTGCACATCTCCATGTGACATCTTTATGCTATCCAAGTTAACCTTGCACTACTTCATGTGGCCTAGAGCAAATCCTCGTGTGAAATCTTTATGCTATCCTGAGTCTTTGCATGGCTCTATGTACTTTCTCATGTGCCTTTCAGAGGATCTTCACATGAGATCTTGAGTCTGAACTATCAAGTTAGTTTGTTAGAGCTATTTGTGCTCTATACCAAGTCTATTTCTTGCATCAGTTTACTACTTCTCTGTCTAAAAATAGTTCCAAATAGTGGCATCTCACTTAGCTAATGACTTGCGATCCATACTTTAACTAGTCTTATCTCTCAGTTATCTTGCTTTTGTCCTTTAGTGCTTGTTGTACTCTGTGTCATGATAGTCATAATCTTTGGCTGTTCTAGCCTTCAAATTAGACTATCTGTAACTTAGTATATTGCACTCTTATCTTGCTTTTTTTGAGACTAAGTTCTAGTGTGGTCCTTGTCTAAGCTTTTGCTTTTTGTCATTGTCTATGATTGTGGCAACTTGACTTATGTTCTAAAACTTAGCTCTCACTACTTGAATGTAGTACATCAAAATGGCTAACAAAAAATGTGCTAAATCCAATATTCCTAGTGAGGAAGAAGGGATTCTAGTTACAAAAATGAAGAGAAAAATTGAAATGATAAGTGCTCAACTTCAAAGACTAAAAGAAGAGGAAAATGCATCATCGAACAAATTCTCCTTGAGAGAAATTTTCCATTTCTCCTATGACAACCAAAAATCACATTCTTGTGATCTTGAATCCAAGACATCTGAGAACACCTCACATACACACAAGAAATCTAGGAATATCTTTGAAAAAAAACCTTGGGAACCTAAACCAAAGCATGATTTCACACCTTTGGTAAAATCTTATGAATTAACCTTGGGAGAACTTCTTGAAGAAAAACTCATTACTTTACCTAAGCTCACTTTGGTGAGAATTTCCTTTATGAGTAACTATTGTGTCTATCATAGACATAATCTACATAAAACTTCCCATTGTGAGGAGCTGAAAAACAAGATCCAAGATCTCTTTGAAAATGGTATAATTCAAAAATCTAAGCTCTCAACTACTAAAGATTCTACTCTCAAGAAGGATCAACCTCATGAAACCATGTCTAGTAACAGTTCAAACACAACTTCTACTTCCTCCAACATACATCCACCTTCTAAATTGTCCAATCTTTCCAACACATATTCACCAAAAGAACTCACTACTCCCCCATTTGACTATGTGTACCCTCAAGGACTACCTTTAAAGGAAACTCAAGCTAATCTTGACTTAGCTACAAACCTCTCCCATACTACACAAAGAAAAGATCCAAAACCTCCATGTGTTGCTCCTCCTATTATCCCCAATCCAACTATTCCTCCATTGTGCCTTCAAGAGCCTATTATGGAGACTCTAGAAATATATTCAAACACAGATTCAGATACTCCCTCATCCTTGGATTTGGTTTCATGTCAAGAGGGTCTTAAGTGATGAAGAAACAAGTGTTGATCAAGACCAAGATTCCTTCATCCCCTTTCAAGTCTTCCAAGATCTCGTGCCTCCATCTCAAGAGCCACATAGTCCTCCATCTCCCATGTCATGCACCTCTACTAAGCAAGATCAAGATATTCCTTCCACCATCCTTAAGGAGATTACAAAAGACCAAGAGAAGGATACTTTTCCTATGTTACCCAAAATTCCTTTTGAAGAGAAAAGTGTTCCCTCTGTCTCTTATTCTACCTCGCTACATTCACTTCCAAACTATGCTCAAAATTTAAATACTCTTGTCAAAGGTATTGCTCCTATAATAGTTACTCCTAAATCTATTGATGACTTTGGTCATATTGCTCACTCTAAAGATGCTGATATCCATACTCATGGTTCATTCACATCTTCTAAATCTATCCTTGGTCCCTACCCATATAAGCTAAAACCTTCAAGTCTTTCATCCATATTGGGACCTTATGTTCCTCTATCTCCTATTGCCACTACTAGCTCATTACACATTCCTCCTACTGTACCCCAAGATCAACAAAGATACACATACTTGAACTCTTCACATCCACCTTTCCATCTAAACCAGTCATATTCGCCTCATTCATCCATAAATCCCAAGTCCTTTGGAAGCAATTTGGATGATCAACTCAAACACAAGTGCATGGATCCATCCTCAAAAGTTCACTATGTCTCCCCTAATCGACATGTGAATGTCAAGAAGAAAAATATGCAAAAGAGACTGCAAAGGTCCACTATTCAAAGAGCTCAACCAAAGAAAGTATGGGTTCTTAAATTTGTTATTGAAGAAATGTGTTCCAAAGCATCTAATGAAAAATCAAAAGCTATATGGATTCCCAAGTCTCTTTTGAAGGACTTGACTAGTGAAAACAAATCAAAGTTGACATTCAAGCTTCCAAAGGCTTTCACTCCACCTTCTTCCCAACATCTTCCTAAAAATGTTTCAAAGCCTTCTACTCCACCTTCCTCTGAAATTATTCCACCACCTCATACATCTAAACCTCATACTATTTCATCCATATTTCCTCCATTCTTCCATCACCCTTCAAGGTGTGTGTCAATGTTGATCTTGCCCACTTTTTCTTCTCCCCTTGTGCATCCCTTTCATTACCCTATCCACTCCACCTTCTATCCTCCACCTTTTATCCTTCCATCCCATTTATCTTATCCATAGCCTAAACCTTGTCCTCCATATATCTTTTCTACTATCTCCCTCCATTACCTTATCAACATCTTTGAGCATACCTTGCTATGGCCTTGGCTTATCATAACTTACATTATAGGAGTGCTATCTAACTTGAGAAGGGCTTGAATTCTTTCCAAAAACTCTAAAAATCCAAAAAAAAGGAAAAAAGAAAAAAAGAAAAAAAGAAAAAAAAAAAGAAAAAATGTTCCTTGGTGAAAACCTTGAAATAGGAACCTTGGTAGCAAAAGTAAAGAAAAATAAATCCATCCTATGGTGAAAACCACTTCTTGTGGCACCTTGGGCAAGTACCATGATGAAAACCTGGTAAACAGGCATCATGTGTAATTCTTTCATCCATGACATCCTATCATGATCTTGCTTATCCTTTAGATGTCCTCATTTCCAAAGTCATTCACTCATAACCTCCATAACAAAATTTTTCTATCATATTCAGTTAACCCTTTGGTCTTGATCAACAAAAGAAAGAAGAAAACTCAATTCTTGGCAATCTCTTGACATGGTCACTTTCTTGGATTACTTACATGACACCCTTCATTACACTATGAGCTTATATGTTATATCTTTTTCCCTAGCTTGGGTAACCTTGTGAAGACTTTCTTTGAGGGTAACATTCACCACTTCATACTCTATGCCTATCCATCTCCACTTATCCATCGGCTTACTACTACATTTCATCCTATACCTTGCTAGATACTGAAACAAAATCAAGGTAATCCTTCTTGAGAGCTAGTAATCTTTGACAAAGTTCTAAAAATTTGAAAAATCCTAAAAATTGGAAAAAGTCCTAAAAAATTGTTACCCTGGTGAAAACCTAGCAATAGGCGCCTTGGTAACACCAAAAAAAATGAAAAATCTCAAAAATTCAAAAAAATCAAAAAGAAGAAAAATACAAAAAAAATTGAAAAACAAAAAAGGGGCCATTGGTGAAAACTTGGAAATAGGCATCATGGTAGAAAAAAAGAGAATCTTGCCAAGAAGGTGAAAACCTAGTAAACAAGTGTCTCTTGTTCCCATTGCTCTATCTTGTAGTGCATCTTCTGGCTATTCTGTACAGTCACTTTCATGCTTTTTCTTTCCTACTTTTCCTTCTTTCTGCTCGTGTATCCATGGATTGAGTCTTCTCATAGCTCGAGGGTATTCCCCCTTTACTGTCCCTCTTTTTGAGATTCTCCTCATAGAATCTCCTTCGTGACAATCACTAGTGGTCCTTACTATGTCTACCTACAGTTGCTATTGTCACTATTTTTGAGATTCTGCTTATAGGATCTCTTTCACGATAGTCACCAGTGATCCTCACAACATCAGCCTACTATCACCAACGTTACTCTTTTCAAGATTCTCCTCATAGAATCTCTTTTGCAATAGTCACCAGTTGTTTCAGCTATGTCTACCTATTGTTTCTTGAGTCACATCTCTAGATTCCTTTATGGAAGATCTCTCTTGCATTAGTCACCAGTTGTTTTGGCTGTGTCTGTCTACTATCACTTAGTCCTCTTTAGGTTCTTCATCATGAAGATTTCCTCTTTGACCTCACTCACCAATCATTTTGATTGCATTTGCCTACTAGTTTTACCCCACTAAAAAGATTTCTTTCAAACATGTTCTGGACACTGACACTTGACATCAATCCTAAAAACATTGAACTCAAAAATAATATACTTGTTTGGATATGTTGAGCATTTTCTTTGTTTGCTTTGTTTTGCTTTATCATATCTCCTCAAGCATCTCGATGATGTCATCTTCAACTAGAGAAGTAATGACTGGGGGCATGATCTTTTCTTTGCTTTCTATCTGTGGTTTAGTTCCAATAAGTTGATATATTCCTATAAAAGGGGTGTCCACTATAAGAACCTCCATCTCATATTGGATGGCTATGTGTACCTTGACTCCTTTTATGCAAATATGCCAATAATATTGGTTCTTCTCCTTGTTTATTGGAGTGAAATCTTCATGCTATAGTAAATACTGATACTCGTCCTACTAAGTGAATGTATGGGTCACTATGAGTATATCTAGCACACTTCTATCTTAGGTTACAAATGCAAGGGTCATTGTAGAAAAAATAAATACTAATACTGAGCATAAGATGGATCTTCTATGTGTTTGGTGTGTGTCAGGCAAGCAACATTTTGGTCATCCTAGCATTTATTCTTTGATGCTTATGTTAACTTGCTATATTAAAAAGGACAAATGTTCTAGTCATTTTGGCTTCTTGTGCCTCAAATGCTTACATTTAATCTTGATAAACCTATAACATATGTTCTATTCATATTCCCATGATTGCAATGTCAGTGGGAATTGTATAACATACAAGCTTTGTTCTATGTCTAGTGATGATAAATTATCGAGGCTTGGTAACCAGACCTAGGGTTGCATTTAACATAGTCTTTCATTGCATACTTCACCTACATAAGCATGCGATTCAATTGCAAATCTACTTTCACCTTCTCTGATGAGGGATTGCTGATCTCTTCAAAGAATCATGTTCTTTCATGAACTGCACAAATGATTGATTAATCACCCTCTTGCCTACTTGGGCTGCTCAGAACTCATATTTCTGAATTGAATTCAAAATTTGACACACTTAAGTGGCTCAAAAATGCATTTAAAATTTTTTGTGCAATCCAAATTCTTTTGATACTTTGTGATTCTTGGAATCTTTTCAACTCAAACTTGGACTTTTGGACCTCGAAATCACTTCGGATCAACTTTCAAATTTCTTTAGATCATTTTTGATCTCTTCATATTTCCTTAGATCATTCTAATCCCTTTATATTTCTTCAGATCATTCTGATCTCTTTATATTTCCTCATATTATTCTGATCCCTTCAATTTCTTCTAATCATTCTGATCTCTTCATCTTTTCTTTAGATCATTTTGATCTCTTCTACATTTTGTTGAATCTCAAATTTGATATACTACTTCACATCATATTTTTGGTGTGTCATCTTTAAATTTCACTCCCAAGGGGGCATGATGATTACATCATTGAATACTTATTACTCAGGGCATCTTGTTCCCATCTTATGTCCTTGTCACTTGGGCCATCTCATCACTCAGGGCATCTTGCTCCCTCCTATCTGGCATCTTTGCTATCTATCTTATCTTTTCATCAATTGATCAACCTTATAACAACTCTTCTTAGAGTTCGATGGATAGGTATTAGGATAGTCTAAACCCCAACTCCTGAGGATCAAGCCTCATTTTGGGGATGATTCTATGACTCATGATTGGACCTTGTTATCTTTTTTTTCAATCTTAGGTATCTAGGTGTTCTATCTGAATCCTTAAAAGTTAAGCTCTATTCTGGAGATAATCTTTTAAATGTTATCACTCTCAGGTATCTAGCTATTCTATCTATATCCTTAAAGGTCAAACTTAATTCTAAAGAAACCTTTTAAATGCTTTATCAATCTTAAGGCTAATGCACTAAGGAATTAAATTTATTTAATTTAATAAATATGCCTATTCTAATTAACCGAATGAAATTATTTAATTAAATAAGAAAAGGTATTTATGAGGTCATATCTCATTTTATTAAATTAAATATCTTTCCTGATTCTACCCTTTAGTTCTAAATGAAAACTCTAAGTGAACTCTCTCTCGAATTGGAAACAATCTAGTTAACTTGTTCTCACACTCATGAAAAGCTCAGTTAACTCTCCTTTCTTAAGGAAGTTTCCATTTTAATTGAATCTTGCTTCAATCCTGACCATTGATCTAAGTTAATCTCACCATTGATGGATTCTAGGAATTCTATTTAAGAGACTCCTAATTCCTTATCAAAGAGGTTGAATTCTTATGCTATCAAATTGCTACTGCATTTTATACTCATTTAAGCTCACATATTCTCATATATTTACATTCTTAGCTTAATCTCATTTAGTTTAAATATGCATATGCTTAATCTAGTTTCTTTTAAATGTTCTTAGAATATATTGCATATCTCATTTAGATTACCTGCATATCATCTAGATTAATTGCATTCAAATCCTTTGTTCTTAGAAGGTCTGGTTGCCTACACCTCAAATCTAAGGACATTAATTAGGAAAATCCTTCTAGAAAGAAGGCGACAAGTCACTCTGTTGGTTCATTTTGGATGAACTATTCTATGTTTATCCCAAGATGATTTCATAGGTAATGACTATGTCAAAGTGTCTGTGAGGTTCAAAGGCCCACATTTCATAGGTACACTTTCCACACCCTTAGCCTCTTTGGTTGACTTTTAGGGTCACTCAAAAAATCTACTTTTGGTTGATTGCAAAAATTGATTTGTCTCCTCCATGAGTTGGTGACTCAAACTCAACCTTGGGGTTATCTAAAGTCTAGTTGAGTTAGGATCATATTTAGAGGCATTTTGGAGAAGTTTTGGGGTTGTTACCCAATCTCTAGTTTTTAAAGAGGAGTTTGAAGATTGAAGGAAAGGAAGGATAAGCTTTTTTCAACTTGTCATTTTACCATAACTTTTTTTGTGAATGTAGGGTTCTTCACTCTTTTGATTATGTTCTTCATATTATTCATACTTTGATTCATGCATAAGGCATTGTGTTGTTCTTGTATTGCTTGCATGTATGTTGAGGTTGTTTGGGGAGGTATCATACCTTGTTCTTGAATGTCATTCTTATGCTTTGCTTTGAAATTTTGGGGGGAGTTCATGGGGATTGTTTTGGTATTACTCACCCTTGGATAGGGAAGAAGTGGCCATGTATGGGGGAAGGGCCTTAGTTGGACCTCAATAGTGTAGAGTCTCTTCTTATGGTGAGAAGAGGGAAAGAGGGTAAGGTGTATAGGCCCCTACTTGTCATCACATACATTGTATGAAAATTTGAATTCTTGAAGAAGGGAAGGAATGAAAATCCTTGTTATATTGGCCTCAAAAGGGCATTTGTAGAAGAACAAAAGTTTTTAAATTTTAGCCTCGAAAGGGCTATGTTATGGTATGGTGATTGATGTCTCCTATTGAAAAAATCCACTTCCTCCCTATTTTGGTTCAATGTTGAACCTATTGTGCAAAATTGAGTTGGGGATGCATGCTTGAATTGTTCATCATATTTTGTCGTTTTACCTTCGGGTCAGCTCTCATCTTTCCCATGATTCCCTTGATGTATTGAAGATATTGGAAAGGATCTCTTGTGAAAGACCTAGAAGAGAATTCATTTGAATTGTAACATTATGCAAAATGTATTTAAATTTTGATGTATTGGCAAGAATGTTGGGTTTTCTTCCTAGTTCTTTCTTGATGGAGCCTTGAACCAGGTTAATTAATAAAGAGAAAAGATTGAGAAAACCTCCTTGTATTGTATCTTATGTTATTCAATTTATGCTTATGAGTGTGGAATAATGGATTTAATGATGATGTTCCTGAATTATGCAATCTTCATTTTGCAAATATGTTAAGGAAAGTAATTGGATATGTTGAAGTTTTTTTTTCAATTCAATGTCATATTTTTTAGGATAAGGTTAATAATCCTACATTGAGGATAAAAAAGTCAACACCTTCCTTGTCAAACTATGTTGAGGCTAATCAAATTAGACACAAAATAAAAATACATCCTCTTGTCCCAAATTTAGTGATGGTAAAATCCAATTTGGGGGAAACATTCATCCTAGTCATAAGGTCAATTGAATAACATAGATTGAAAAGAATAAAATAAAATATACATGTATACCCTTGTATTAAAATGTATGACCAAAGAAAACATGTCAAGCAAAAAGGATCTTATGCAAATTTAAAGGAAAAGTCAATCAAACTCAAGATCAGCACTTATAAAAAAATTAGACCTTAAGAAATATATGTCCACCCCCAGGAGCAATTTTCTCTTTGGAGTTTGTATGGGAGATGCAAATAAAGTCTCATTGGCAATAGAGCATATTCCCCTCCTGATTCCCCTTTAAATTAATCTTTATTCAAATCCCTTATATATAAAAATAAATAAAATTGTTTTAAAGGTAATATTTATATTCTAATAATGCTCCCCTTTTTCTAAAAACCCACCTAATAAACTTTTTCTATTACTACCCTCTACCCCCCTCCTAAATCTCCACCTAAACCCCACCCTAGCACCCTTTCCATAACTCTAGTGTAGGGAATAGTACCTTGTAGCTATCACATTTATCTCCCCCCCCCGCCCGAGTGCCAAGTTGGAGTCATAGTTGGGAGTGAAGGGACAATTGTGCACTCAATGAAACCTTTTTAAACAAACAAGTAAATCAAATTTTTCTCCCTTGTTAAACCTTGCCCTCCTAAGTGCTTGATCATGAAGTACTTGGCTTGCGTGCGTAGGGGGACAAGGTTTGTGCCTAGTAGACTTGGGGTAGTGCCAAGCTATCTTGGGGTGCGCCCAAGATCTCCTTGGGATGTGGGACAGTGGGGAGGCCAAGTGGCCAAGTGTTTAGGGAGGGTGGGTATGAAGTAGTTGTAGGATAGTTTTATAAACATTGTTTTAAATTAGAGTTTCTTTTTACTTAGTATAGATTAGCTTAATGTCTTAGTAGTTCAGATACACTTTTAGTTATATATATAACTTAATTCATATGTATTATGGTTAACTTAATTCATATGTATTATGGTTAGTGCTTAAGATTGTTTTAAGCTTTTTTTATGTATATTAATTTGTATGGTTAGGTTTAAACATTAGTTAGTAAGTATTAATAATGTTAAGTTGTTTAATCTTTTTATTATTATTATTTTCATTTTTGGAGTTGAGTTAGATAGTTTAATTTAAGTTAGTGTTAATGTAAGTAAGTTTTAAATTATGTTAGTTTTTAATTTAATTATTTTGTTATCAAAGTTTCCTTTAAATTAAGATAGTTTTGTAGTTATGTTACTTAGAAATAAAGTTATACATGTTAAATTTTAGTAATGTATTATAGTTGTGTTCCTTTTATAATGGCATTTAATGATTAATTAAATTAAATTCTAATGGTAGTTAGAGTTAGCATTCATCAAGGTGATTATGAGTGCAAGTAAATAGTGGGAGTTATCTTAAGTGGTTAGATAAGGTAATATAGATTTATGGTTGTTTTAACAATTGAATATTTTAAGTATTAGAATAACTTAATATGGTTTGTAATTAGAAAATAGTAGTTTCTATTATCAGTCTTAATACGTTGTTAAAGGTTAGTCATTTAATTTGATTCATTAAGGAGATGGTAGTAAATATCATGATGATAGAAAACTAGTGTTAGTTAAGTCAATTTTTTAGTATAAATTAAGGTTAATTAGTAAATTATAGATATGAGTAAAATTGTCATTAGGATTAAAGTTCAATCACCATGTAATGCTATATTAATTGTAGTTCTTTCCATTTCAAATGGTTGCAATAATTAGATCCATGTAAATTAAATAAATACTCAACTAAATTAGTTACATCGTCAATTAATATTTTTCTTAATGGACATTTTATTGATTAATGTGATTTAAATTAATGGAAAATTATGTTAACTCCTAAGCTTGTATTATTGGTTTAATAATGTAATAATTTAAGCATAATTAAAAATAATTAAGTGCTACTAATTAACTGAATTTAGTTTAATTATTTTAATCACTTGAATCAACAATGAATGTCCAAGTTTAAAACACCCAAATCCTACAAGATGTTTCAAAACTGAGTTGTAGTCTTAAAAGTTTTGATAAGAGGTTTTGGCATCCACCTTGCAATGTAACTTCATCTTTAATTGATTATGAACCTATCAACTTAGTGAATTTAAGTTAATTATCAATTTTTAAAAAAAATTAAAAATTAAAAATTAAAAAAATTGTGTGTTTTGCCCCTATATTTTGGGCATGACAATCATGAATGATCTTGACCCTAACCTAGAGTAAGGTCGACCTCATCCCCGACCCCAAGTCCTATTTTAAATTTTTGGGAGTTTTAGGATCTCAAGGTTTAGGAAATTTCTTTTCCCTCTTCTAGGTCAGCTATTTCAGAGTTCAAAATGGTAGACTTTTAAATTACATTCAATCTAGGTCTAGTCATAGTGGTTAAGGTTAAATGGGATTTAATGCTCCTATGTCAACCTTCTCTAGGAGTTAGTGCCCTAGATCTCTATATAAGGAATCCTCTTCCTCTCATCTTTCTCTAAGATGCATTGTGATATTGGGCAAAACTATTACCTTTTTGCATTCCTTATTCCATGAAGTGAAGTTCTATCAAGCATTCAATTCATTAGGAGGACCAATATTAGTTATTGAAGGATTCAATCTCTATAGAGCCCTCTTATTGAAGATTTCTCTATCCATATTCATCCAAGCCTTCTTCTATGTAAAGATACATTCAAGATTGGTGTTGAAGATCTAATGACATTGATTTGAGACATGATATATACATTTTACATATATTTGGAGTACTTTTACTTGTGGACTCAAGGATTTGAATCACCCACAAGGATTTCCACATAAGCATGGTCAATAGTTCCATTTAATTTGTTTATGCATATATATTATTTCAATTATATTTTAAGGTTAATTCAAAACTGGGGTTTGACTGAGGCAAACCCCCCATTCAAAAAACAAACCATTTTTCTTGTAGATATAGGTGTGGAAAGCATATTTGGATACCCTTTTCATTGAACTTGTGAGAACCATGAACAATTTTTTTTTGAAGAAGTGCAGATCAAGGCTGACTTTTTGGGGTACAATTGTGCCCCGAGGTAAGATTGTGCCTTGCTAATAGGGTCAAGGTTGACTTCCCTTCAAAAAGACAAAATATTTTTGGGTTTTTTCCATCTCGACATTTGCAGTCTAGAACAAGATGCAAATTTTCTAGAAACTACATATAGACATCAAAAAATAACATTTTCTAGATTCAAGGTTACTTTTCATCTTTTATCTATTTAAGGATTTAAGAACATACTCTCCCACAATAGAAAGATCATATAACCCCCTCTTTTTCCCTATTTTCCATCACTTGGTCCATTTCTACATTGAACACTATTTTTTGGTTAATCAATTTGGATCATTCCCATTGAAAATTAGGGTTGTGAAGAGGGTTTCCATTTCTTTTTATTTGTTTTGGTGAATTTATAATTGACAAATCATTCTTTTTGGTGTTAGATTTGAATCTTGCATTACATTTCTTTTCATATTATCTTTTGTGGAATTAGATGCCCAATTTTGCTTTGTGGAATTATATTTCCTTTCATTTCATTAGGCCTTTTCTTTCCTTAAGATTAGATTTAGTTTATGCTCTTGTATTTTGAATTCAAAAAAGATACAAAAAATTTCAAAATCTCCTTCAAAATACAAAATATTTTCATTTTATAGTTTAGTTTATTTGCCTTGCATTGGTTTATGAGCTTTATTCCTTCTAGTCCTACTTCTAATATTAGGGTTAGACATAGTGATAGACTTATGGATGTGTTCAAGTTTGAGTCTTCTTCTCCTTCCATTAGGATTCTAGATGAGACTTTGATTATTCCTCATTCTAATCCTCTTATTGAGCAAAAATATTCTCACTCATCTCATGACAAGGGTGATGCTTTAGGAGTTGCTCCTGAACAAGTCCAAAAACTTTCAAACAAACATGATAAAATGGGCAATTGGATTCTTCAAGAAAACCATAATCAAGATTCTATTCAAGCTATAGAGGCTCTTAAGAAATTTCTTAATGATAGTGACCAAGATGTTAATCTCTTGTGTGGTATTACTCACCTTGTACATTCTAATGTTAAACCATTAGCTCAAGAAGCTCAAAATTTAGGTTTTTCTAGTGTCAAACTTCCTTCTATTCCTCTTCATAGGGTTCCTACTTATACTCCTTCTTTGGTGACTATGATGGTTCCCTCTATCCCTATGAGTCTTTCCCCTGTGTCCCTTCCTACATCACAATCTTCTTATCATAATTTTCCTTTTACTTATTCCACTCCTTTACCAACTACTATTCCTAGTGTTCCTCTAGTTGTGTCTTCTATTCTTGAAGCTTTTTACACTTTATCCAGTGTATCTAATATTACTATTCCCCCTATCTAATATCATGATTCTATAATTATTAGTTTGGCTTAAATCGTATCATCTTTACAACAACAATTTGCATCCTTGACTCAAAACAAGTTTAGTATGTTAGAAATAATAGTTAGCCAATATAACTAGGGGGTAAATCAATTATCCAATTATAAATCTTATCAACCTTAATTAATCTTAACTATTCAACCAAATTAAACAAAAACTATGACAAGATGCACATACATAATTACATGAGATTTTTTAACTAGGGAAACACTTGATTAGAGGGAAAACCTTGGTGGGAATGATTCCCACAAAGATATACTTGTCATGCCCTAAAATTAACAAGATGATACATGACTAATTGAAATTTACAAGATGAAACACGACAATTTTTTTTTAAAAACTTAAGTTAGTTTACTCATTATCATTTATATACTATCATAGCTACTAACATTTTATCTGTCCATTTCCAATTCATTATACTTGCCTTCATTAACACCTACAACCTATGAATAGTTTATTACAAACTAAACCCATTCCCATTTATGCCTCTTATATCCTAGCCATACCACGCTAACACACTACCACAATAGGTGGGTGAATATTGCTAACAAGTGATTTAGGTGAATTACTTACCTAAGACAATTTGGTTTGAACGTTATGACCTTGGCCATATTCCTTATACCGTACAAACTTACCTTCTTGTTCAGTCTTATAATCCTATTAGGCTATAACACATTTGATTTCCTATGACACTCCAATCCGAATAATATCTTAATATCTTATATCAACACTCAACTAAAATATAAGTTTCAATTTCTAAAGTCAAGCTATCCTTAGATCCTCACACTAATCTTAACATTATTATATGAACTTACATGCAATTAAAAATTCAAGTTTTAATAAAACTCCCTTCATCCTAAGAGATTATGATCCCTATCACACTATATTATCCTAATGTAAAATGTATCTAAGCTTATTTAATTTGTTTCTAACTCCACTACATTTTACACCTCATAAAATATAATTCCTAACTATGTTTCCCCCTAGCCTCACATTATCCCAAACTATGCATTGAACCTAACACCATAAATGACATTTTCCCCTTACCATGTTTTTTATTTGTTTTTCCCAAACACTAATCCCCCTCAATCCACGTGGCTACCCACATTCCTGACTTTCTTCCTACCATATCCTCATGCAAAATTTACCTCTTACCATCCTTTCACAATATCTTACTTCTTTTCATTTACCACTAGCTCACCCTATTTATTACGCTACTTTCTTAAGACTTGGACCTACTTTATCTAACCATACACATGGCTCACTTCTTCTTTCCATGCTAATTGACTTGCTGATAGTTTTATAGGCGCCAGTACAAAGGTCACTTCAAGCTTAAGTTGAATTTTTTTAGCAAGGAATTCGATATTACATTGTTACATCAGCACATTGGTCAGAGTGCTCATTAATCCAACCACATCATTTCTAGGAAATGCATGGAAAAGTGGCACCAATTTTGGTGAGAGTGGGGACCACTAAGTATGTGGCAACATTCTTTTCCATTGCCCTTAAAGCTAGTCGCCTCATGAAGTGGGTCTATTCCCAAGGCAAGTATTATAGCCTTGCCCACTTGCATCTATGTCATAACGAGGGTAGGTGACATGTGGGGTCCCTTGTTTTGGTTTTGTTTTTCAAAATTTTCTGCTCTCTTGTACAAAGGTGATGCCTTGAGCTTTTGACATATTGACTTATGTTGTTTAAATTGTTATTATAAAACAAAAAGTTAAAGATTTGAAGAGAACTTAGATATATGTCTTATCGTATTGGTCTACTTAATTTACTAATGCCTTGCAAGGAATTTTAGGAATATTCTTTGAATATTTAATTGGTCTGTAATAGATCTGAGATTAATTTTGCACTCTCATACAAAATCCAGAGAGGTGAATGGGAACCTACAACAAGTTAGTTTTTATGTTCCATACACTCTATATGCATTACTTAAATTTTCTTCTCTCATAATAGAGGTCATCCACCATGGGTTATTATACTGATACATAATGAATTATTAACTTGTTCTTTTCATTTAAATTAATAAATTTATTGGATCATTTAGACAAGGGATTTTATTTGAAACAACATATGGAAAAACATGCTGGAGAAATCAATTTTAGAATGGAACTTAAGAAGATTTTAACTAAATTTCATTGCAACAATTGTTTTCCATTACTTTAATGTCATTCAATACCATGATATCACACCAATTCTCCTAACATGGCTATCCTCACATAATAATTAAATTCAAGCTTACAATATTTACAGAAGCAAAGGGCTCAATCTCTTTAAGAACCAAAGTAACTTATTTCCCTACACACATTACATGCTTACTACACTAATTCTCACAATACACAAAGGTGGTGGAAACAAAGTATCATAGGTATACACAATGACTTACTCACAATACATAGGTACTCTTAATCCCATCCAAATTGATGGTTGGAATAAAACAATGGCAATACTCTTACAACACATAAAGATTCATATATTAAGGTGTATGTTCCATTTATCTAGAATTCAAGTGATGCACATTTCTTAATCAAATTTGATTGTGACAAAAATGAAATTTAACAATGAGAGAGTAAACCTTGTGATCGCAATGTAGGATTATTGTTTCCTCTTAATACTTGACATTGAATTGGAAACTTTAGCATATCAAATTGCCTTTCATTACCATAATTGAAAACTTGAAAATTCATAATTCAAAGACATTATCTACCAACTATTTCTTCACAAACATAAGCCAAATTTTGAGTTCTCATGAGAACAACACAAGGAGACTTTCATAATATTTTTCCTTTCTCTATTATGCATCTCGGTTCAAGGCTCCATCAGGAAAGAACTAGTAAAAAAACTCGATGTCGTTGCCAATCATTCACAATATAATTTGCATAAAATTTACAATTCATGATAAACTCTTCAAAATTTCTTCACAAGACTTCCTTCTTTAACTTCAAATCTTCATGGAAACACAAGGAGAACAAGAGCTGACCCAAGACGATTCAACACAACACAAGGAACAATTCAACATACACCCAAACTGGTTTAACACAATAAATCCATCCATAGGACCCTATTAGGGGGGGAGGTGGATTTTCCCAATGGGAGATGTCAATCACCATACCTTAACATAGCCCTTTTGGGGCTAAAATCTCAGGAACTTTATTTGTTCCACAAATGCCCTTTCGGGGCCAATCCAACAAGGATTTTCTCTCCTTTCCATACTCAAGATTTCACAATATCAACAAGGTATGTGATGACCGGTAGGGGCCCATACACCCTACCCTTTTTCCCTCCTCTCACCATGAAAGGAGACTCTGCACCATTGAGGTCCAACTAAAGCCCTACCCCCACATGACCACTTCTTCCCTATCCAAGGGTGAGTAATGCCAAATACACCCCATGAAAACCCTTCAATACAATACATCAAGATATACAAAGAAGCATCCAAGAACAACACAAAATAAAAACCCTCCAAATCAACCCAACATACAAGCAAGCAACAAATAGAAATACAACACCATACGCAAGGACAAGCATGACCAAACATGGTGAAAACCAAATACAAGGCCAAGAATCCTACCTTCAACAAAGAGTGATGGTAACAATGGAGGTTTGAGAAGAGCTTATCCTTTTCTTCCTTCAATCTCCAACTATCTTCCAAACTTTCTCTAAAAGTAGAGATTGGGTGACCAACCCAAAACTACTCAAAAGATCCCTTAAATAGGATTCCTTAACTCAACTAAACTTCATGAAACCTCAGGATGGAGTTTGAGTCCAACTCAAGTGGGTGACATTTTCGAAATCAAACATGAATAGGATTTTTAAGTGACCCAAAAAAGTCAAATGAGGTGGCTAAATGGGTGGAAGGTACTCCCAACCCATACCCTTACCCTTGGGTGTTTAAATTTAACACTTTTAAGCCTTAAATACTTAATAGGAATGCATAAAAGCTAGGAGAAATAATAAGAACAATTACAACCTTTAAAGATGGACAAAGAAAAGATATCACAAAATAGACAAGGGATTCAGCTTTGTCTTTCGATTGGATTTTTTGACTAAATTTCCTGCACACTCATTGCACACATCAGTAGTTCAAGGAACACATGCATATATATAAAAGCACACATCAAGGTATTCATGTAATTTAAAACATCTATTTCTCTACAATTCAATTGTTTATCTTATTCTATCCTTTAAAATTGGGAAATTCAAAGTGTTAGTTCTGTATTTATCCACTCCATTATTATGCATGTTTATAAAGAATTAAATGACAAAAATCAAATATCTGAAGATAAAGCATCACACATCATAAATAGAATAATAATGTTTAGTGCATCAAATAATGTTGTGACATATCGAGTTATGAGTATCAAAATAGCAATGTATCATCGGTGCCATGATGGGTCGCAGCGAGGCCTCACAAATCAACACATGAATCTTTCATCTAAGAAAACCTTTCTCACTTCTTCACACCTTTAATCATTATAAATTATATAATCAATGTAACTTTATTCATTAATTCAAATTAAAATACTAGAATAATCATTTTTAGGCATGCACATAATTAAACATCACAACATCATTATTAAAGCAAAAATGAACTATCCAAGAGCATACAACTTAATCATCGAGGTACCAAAATTGACCATCCTCATTGTCAGGTGAAAATACCTTGCTTCATTTCTAGCGACAATTAATGTTTTAAATAGTCAAGGTGATGGAATAATTCTTGAATCACTAAGTATTAGGTTATGGATATAACAACTACTCTCGATTTCTTTAAACATTCACAATGTAAGAATTACTTCATATCTATTTCTCATCTCCTATAATGGTTTTAATAGAGGGTTCATAATTGATGAGTACATATGAGGAGGATCCTTACAATACTGGTATATATATATATATATATATATATATATATATATATATATATATATATATATATATAGTTAGAGGATGGACCCTATTTGGAGTCTATAAACACATTCATTATATGAAAGTCCCTCTTAGGAGACTTTGGATCCCTATTAGGATATTCCAACCTTGCTAGGAGTTGTAGAAGATAGAAGGACTCACTATCCAAAAAACTTCTAGGACAAGACCACTGAACTCACTGTCTAATTGATCTCTCAACTATTTGTTGTAGAATAATTATCTGTACTATTCTTTATCCTCTTTCCTATGTCCTCTCAAGTAGACAACTAGACCTTGTAGACTAGGTCATGAAGTTCTCTCCTACTTCGCTCTACTTTGCATATCTTTACATTCTTCTCTTCATACTTATTTCAGTCATTCAATGAAACATCACTTTCAATCAAAGGAAAATGTCCTTCCTTTATACCAAATCCATAAAACAATTCTTTGAGTTAGGTATTACACCTTCTCAATTAATTATTATAGGACCTCATTAAGAACACATTAAACTTAGTGATAACAATAATAAGTTTCCTTGTAACTTGAATAAATTTTTGTACATGTAATATTATGATGAATTAGCTTATCCACATTAGCATCAGCATGTATTCTACATGCCTTTAACCTCTTTTCTTAGAATAACAATTCTACTAAGAGATATAACAAGTTTACTAGAAATGCTTCTGTAAACTCCATCTTAGAACAGATCTTCACCAAAACTTACTTTACTTCTTCCAAAATTAATATCTTTTTCTTTTGAGGTTAGTTGCATATACTAGACACTAGTAGTATCTCCATTTAAACTCACTAGTGAAAATACTCAATGATTTGTGTATACCAACTTGATCTTTCCATTGTTCTTCTGTCAAATATCACGAAAAACTACTATGTTGACATCAATGAGAAACACAGTCATGATTGTAACATATCATCATGATAATGATCTAATCATGTTTCTACAATACTCCCCTATAGAATTATCATTAGTATTCATTCTTTCAATAGTCCTCCCCTTTGGCATTGATGGCAAGATAGATAAAAAAACATCTAGTTCCAAAAATACCAACTATAAAAGAGTGTTATCCTTTCTTTTCAAATCCTATTCATCAATCATTCTCCCCCATTGATATACCTCACTGTACTTTATATCAAACTATTCTTCATGTTGCAATCTCTCTCTTCAATGTACTCTATATAAAACTATTTTTCATGCTATAATCTAAGGTTTTAGCAACCATCAATCTCTGCAACAACTATCTTTGGCTTACTCAAGTGTCCAAAGACACTATTCAAAACAACATCTATCAAGAGTCCTATATTACTTTGTCTGTCACATATACTCCCCCATACATGAAACATCAACATTTAGTCTAGATAAATAATAGTTCTCTATAACAATGGATTGATTCACTCTTGCATCATCTACTCTAATCTAGGTAGGGGCATAACCCCTAGCATACCTTGCAAATAATCAAAAGTCTCTTTGGGAAGAGGCTCGGTGAAAATATTTGCAATTTTCTCTTTGGTGCTTACATACTCCAATCTAATTTCCTTTCCTAAAACCTTCTCTCTCAACATGTGATACTTGATAGAAATATACTTAGTCTTAGAATGCAATACTAGATTATTAGACATATTCACTATATTTGTGTTATCACAATGTATGACAACAATTTCACTAAATTCTATCCTTATATCCTTCAACATCTACTTCATCCAAAGAATTTGATTACAATTATTTATTGCTATAAAATGTTTTTCCTCTATTGTACTCTATGAGATACACTCCTACTTCTTTCTTAACCAAGAAATCAATCTTCCTCCAAGAAAAAATAGTCTACCACTTGTGCTCTTTCTATCATCCATATTGCCTACCCAATCAGTATTGGTATAAGCATATAAAGTGAAATCATTTGATCTGTCATACCACAATCTAAACTCTAGAGTTCCCTTTTGATATCTAAATATCCTTTTAACTGCAGCATAATATGCTTCTTTGGGATCATCTTGAAATCTTGCAACAAGTCCAACTACATTTTCTATATCTGGCCTTATGTGAGCTAGATATTGCAATCCTCCAATCATAGATCTATATTTGTTTTTCTCAATAGTAGATGTTTCATCCTTTGTAAATAACTTGTGTCTAGTTACCATAGGTATTCCAACTGGTTTACATGTTTCTAAATCAAACCTTTTCAATATATCTTTCAAATTCATAATTTGAGAAATAAAGATTCCTTCTTTATCCTACATAATTTGTAATCCTAGGAAGTATTTCATTTCTCCTATCATACTTATTTCAAATTCCTTCTTCATCTTCTGCAAACTTGTCACTTTCATCATCATTTCCTCCAAATATGATATCATCAACAAATATTACCAAAATCATCAATTCATCATCTATTTCTTTGCAATATAGATTACTGTCTGCAATACCTTTTCTAAATCCAAGTTTTCTCAAATGCTTGTCTAACTTTACATACCAAGTTCTCGATGCTTGCTTTAATCCATACAATGCTTTCTTTAATTTGTATACCATGTCCTTGTCATCTATTAAAGAAAAACCTTTAGGTTTTTCTAAGTATACCTCTTCTTCAAGTATTCCATTCAAAAATGTTGACTTGACACCCATTGATATACCTTGAATTTCTTATGTGCTGCATAGGCTAAGAATAACCTTACTACTTCAATTCTTGCCATAGGAGCGTATGTTTCAGCATAGTCTATTCCTTATTATTGTGAGTAACCTTTACATACCAATCTTTTTTTGTTCCTTACAACTTCACCTTGTTCATTCATTTTGCTCCTAAATACCCATTTTTTTTCCCAATCACATTCTTGTTTATTGGTCTAGGAACCAATTACCATGTCTCATTCTTCACTATCTAATCCAATTCTTCTTTCATAGATTTCTTCTAATAGTCATCTTTACATGCCTCTTCTATATTCTTTGGTTCTACTTGAGATATCAGACATAGTTCTTCATTGATCCTACTTCTCATCATTGCACCTTTATCTCTATTGCTGATGATCTTCTTTGGTGGATGATTCTTTGTTATATTCTTAACAAAAGTAGGAGTTGTTATCTCAACTCTTAGCTCTACTCTAAGTTCTAACATTTGTTCTTTCCTTAGCTCTCCTTTATTCTACAAATCATTGTTAGTCTCTAAGAATACTTTATCATGCCATTGTTTAATAACAACATTCTTATCGTTAGAATTATAGTCAATTATTCTTTCTTGTATCCTAAATTTCTCATCAACTCCTACATTTGCACTTTCAACAATAGTCACCAAAGCTATTTCTTCTACTACTTTCTCTTTATCTAGAAATTTAGGCTCATTATTTTCAACATCATAGCCATTCAAGAATCTCTCTATACTTACATTAAATTCTTTATCTTAATCAGAAAGTGAACTCTTTCTAGTTTTCCTTAATCTCCTAGGACATCTAGTAGAAAAATGACCAAAATCTATACATGTCTAACAAAAAAAAGTTTTCATACCTTCTGTCTTTCTTTTTGTAAATAGATTAATACCTTCCTTTATCTTCATGTCTTTTGTAGATCTATATTTTTTTGGCTTTTGCTTCTATTATTTTGTATGCAATAGAAGGATTCTAGATTTGAAAACTCAATGCTCTATTCTTTACACAAATTTAATAACTCACCAAGAATTTCCATCATTTGCATGTCAAAATTTTCTCTATCTAACTTAGGATTATCCTTTTTAAATATGCTCACCATGGATCTTCCCAATTTGTTAAACTTTATGTTCAAGGACCTGATCTCTAATACTAATTGTTAAAAATAATAATCCACCAAGATAGTTAACTAGGCAGGGGGTCGAATCAATTATCTAATAACCATAGCAAGATGCACATACACAATTACACCATATTTTTTAACTCGGGAAACCCTTGAGTAGAGGGAAAACTCTGGTGGGAATGGTGCCCACAAAGATATATTGATATATATTCCTTGTTAGAGGATGGACCTTCTTAGGAGTCTATAAACACATTTAGTACATGAGAGTCCTTTTTAGGATACTTTTAATCCCTATTAGGAGTTGTAGAAGATAGAAGGACCCACTATCCAAATAGATTTTGGGGAAAGACCACTAAAATCATTGTCCAACTTATCTCTCAACTATTCCTTGTAGAATAATTGTTTATATTGTGATTTATCCTCTTTCCTCTATCCTTTCAACTAGACCAATCATTGTCAGACCTTGTAGACCAAGTCACGAACTTTAGATCCAAATATTGAACCTTGGAGCACTATGTAAGAATTTTCCTAAGGGAAAAATTCACACAGGAACTAAGAACTCAAACACAAGCACACAGTAGACCAAAGAGAGAGAGAGTATGATTAGAATGACAATGTATTCAATATGTCATAATTCATGAAATGTAAAAGTACACTAAGAGTGCTTGTATATAAAGGCCTCTAAGATACATCTAGAATGAATCATAATAAGCTACATGATATGTCATACAACCAAGCACATGTTCACTAGATATGGGTTATGGTCCATTAAGAATGGACGTAAGTGCAGTAATGAGAGAATAAGCCTAGAAGGGTGTGACATACAAAATAGTGTTGTAGACACCATGTGTTAGAATAGAGTTGCATACTCCTATGTTGTCAACATGACATCTCAAAAAGGTGTGCAAACTCCTAAGTGTCTCACAAATAAAAATAATAAAATCATGCAAAATAATTAAATAATGCATTAACCTAAGTAAACTTAAGTAAGTGTAATAAGTAAATACTTATTTACACCAACACCCCCCCTTAAGTGCAACTTAGGGGAATGCCCTTAAGCTTATGAAATTAGGATGAAGATGTATAATAGGTCCCAACTACTAGGCCATATTAGGTACCCATGTACATAATGAAAATGAAATCTCTCATAAAGTGGGGAAAGAGGGAAAACCTCATGGGAAAAACCCTCCCCCAAAAAGAGAGATAAGTAAGGATGCATCAATGGATGGAGTAATCAAGACCCCCCTATTATGACATACATCCAATATATACATAAGAGAATGAGAGAAGGAGGAGAGATAGAATAGGCTCCCCTCCCAAAAGAAGAATGCCAACAAGTGAAAGCCACTCTAATGAAGAAGTTGGTCCATGAATGCAGAATGGTGTTCCTCCCCTTAGGAAGAAACAAAGGAAAAGGTACAGTCCATAAGATGTATGGTGGCCTTGAATCCTACTCAAGTATCCTTGTACTGATGCTGAAGTTTACCCCTTCCAACTATGCTGAAAAGAATGAATGTAGATCTATCAAGGATGTCTATTGAACCTATTCCACTGAACCATTTGTCTCCTCTACTGACAAAGAGATCTCCACTAATTTTTATTCATAAGGATCCACAATTATGCCAACCTGAGTAGATTGATCATGTAGAGAATGGACATGAGGGTCAGAGTGAGCCCTTGCAAAAACTATAGAAGGATCAATTTCATCAATGAGAAGATGTAAGTCCTCAAGTCTGTCTCCCAATTAAAATGAAGCTATAGGTGGAAGATGAGATGTACCATGATGTGATGGACCTTTCACTATGGCAATGTAAGCATGTGGACTAGACTAATGTGACCTCTCACTATAATTGTTGACAAAACCCCACATGTCTGAACCTATTGAAGCACTATCACTGGTGTCACTATTAGTTTCCACTATGTATGGTGTGCGGAGAGGAGTAGAGGAAAAGCTTGGTGAAATTTCCTCAAAGTGAACATCCTTCTCCACAAAGATTTCATGAGTCTTTGGATTGATCAGTCTATAAGCCTTCACATTGTCTTCATAGTCGATGAAGGTACAAGGCCTAGGTGTTGATGCCTTGTAACTCCTCAAAGATAGGTTTTCCCATGCTAGACAACCAAGGACTCTAAGATGACTCACAACTAGTTTTCTACCACACCATGCCTCAAAAGGAGTCTTGCCATATAAGGCTAGATGAGGAGACTTGTTAAGTATGTGAGTAGCACTGCTAATGGCTTCAACTTCTAATGTAGGATCAAGAGACTTGGCCTTTATCATGTAACTTGCCATGGTATTGAGAGTCCTAATCCTCATAGTTGCAACATCTATCTTGTGTAGGCTAAATGCTGGTGAGTTTTGAAGATCAATCCCCTCAATTTTGTAAAAGTTCTTAAGCCTCCTGTCTACATATCTATTCTCATTGTCCACCCTTACTACCTTGATGGCTTTTCTTGACTTGTGTTCAACATGAGCCTTGAAGTCTTGAAGCTTATGAACCACTTAATTCTTATGATGAAGGAAGAAGACCCAAGTGAATCTCAAAAAGTCATCAACAAATGTGAGTATGTAGCGGCCTTGGCTGACTAAAGTCACTGCAAAGGGTCCTAATAATACCATGTGAACAAGCTTGAGAAAAATTGGAGCTTGAGAAGACTTCCCTTTATCATACTTCTCCTTGAGATTCATATCCACTAAACAAGATGAACATTCTCCCTTAGAAAAGTTGATATTAGGTAGACCTTTGACCATGTGTTTGGAGCAAAGTTGCTGAAGAGAGAAAAAGTCAAGGTGACCAAACTGCTCATGTCATAAGTTGATGTGTGAAGTAGAGTGAGTTAACAAGGCTTGGGACTTAGGCACAAAGTGGGAGAAGGAATAAATCCTCTTTTCATCATTGAATTTCCCCATTGCTACCAATGAATCATATTTATGACTTCACATTATCATTGAATCTGGAAGGAACTCAACCTTATGACCATCTCCAAGGTGAGTGATTTGGTAAACTGATAGGAGATTGGAGCTTAGATTTGGAACATAGATAACATCTTTGAATCCCCCATATTCCATTTCCACATGTCCTTTCCCTTCAATTTCCATCTTAGTATCATCTCCCATGAAGATGTGGGGTACCTTTGACTGCTTCAATGAAGAAAAGTCTTCTTTTGAAGAACCCATGTGGTCAGAGGCACCTGAGTCAAGTATCCATTCTGAAGAAGAATTTGTGTTTTCCATAAGTGCTTGACCTTTACCTTTTGAAGAGGTTGGAGTTGAATCCTTGGAAGTACTTGGCACTTGAATCTTGTTCTTCTTGAGTAGATTTTCTAACTCATCGATTCTTTTTGTCTTGCAATGATGCTTATCATGATTTGGCTTTTTGCAGTATGCATAAAAGAGTTTTTCCTTCTTTTTATTACTTCCCTTTTTGTTTGAAGAAGAACCATCTTGTTGAGAGGAGGATTGTTGTGTCTTAGATTGTGGTTTCTATTTCCATTGCTTCTTGTTTTTGTTGCTTTTGCCTCCTTGACTTGATTTGTGATCATCACTAGCCACCAAGGCTTTGGTCTTAGATGACTTGAGAAGTCCAAAATCCACCAGGTGAGATTGTTCAACAATCAACATGTCTGCAAATCCATCAAAGGAAGGCTTTTGGTAAATAGGTCTCGTGGTCAACTTGTGAGTATTAAGACTCAAAACAAAATTGGCGTACTCAGAAGGTAGCCTCTTTAGGATGTGATGAATTAACCTGTCATCCTTCATGGGATTTCCACAATCTTTAAGAAGTGCCCTATACTCATTGACTTTGATGATGTAATCCTGAATTGTGTCATAATTCTTAGGATCCAAGAGAAGTATATCATCTTCAATTTGAAATCCCTTTTCTTCATCCACTTTACCATACAACTGTTCAAGTTTATCCCAAGCTTCTTTAGATTCTGAACAATTTGTAATGTGAAAGAGAAGATCCCCATGTACACAACTCCTGATAGCACCTAAAACCTGTTGGTCTTGTCTTTGCCAATCAATCAGTTCTTTAGCATCAATAGGTTTGGTAATTGTACCATCAACATACAAACTATATCCTTTTTCTATTAATCTACTCCATGCAATATCTTTCCATGTAGAATAGTTGCGTGAAGTTAGAGGAGGACATTTAAAACCCATGATGCATAAATGAAAAGAGCACAAAATAGAGACACAAAAAACAAAGTACACCCGCCCTATTCACTCAATCAAAAGATCCCCCCAAATAGATGTTGTGGCACTTTATAAGTAGTGCATTTACAATGGGCCACTTATCAAAATTAACAAAGTGGACTTTCTAATTTTTCTTTTACAACTGCCTTATGAGGCTGAAATTTGTCACTTAAGTATTGTAGCTTAGTTTTACAACAATTCTGAAAAAGAATCAAAGCTTTACAATGCCAAAGAATTCCTAATTCTAAAAGTGAGAAATTGGTCCACACTACCCTAGAATCTAACTTTAGATCTAGAAATTAGACAAAAAAATACACACTTTAAAAAAAAATGGAACATAAAAAAGTGAACAGATGTGCTCGTACAGAGCTTCTGAAGTTTCAAAACAGAGGATTATGTAGGTACAGTCACCAAAAAATGCAATTTCTACAAAATCTGTGCACCAAAACCAAAAAAAAACACCACCATTGGAAAATTCAAAAAATATTACCCAATTTTTTAAAAAATTGCTCTTGAATCAAAGTCTGGATGTCTGAGTTATGGGCTCGAAAAGTTAGGCTACCAAATTGAAAGGCAATCTGGAGAGGGGTCTGGAACAAAAATTGCGAGTCTAAATTTGACGATCAAATGACCATCACTATAGTTGTAAAATGCTTGGTTTTGACAGTCCAAGCCAGAATCATAGATAATGTTAGGTTATTGAAACCAGAACCATAATGTTTAATGCATGCCAAAAGTGCTATGCTCAAGCTGGGAAAAGTTTAGATGCATCAGGGATTTGAGAACTTAATCCCACATTGGTGGGAATGTGCTATAAAGAACCCTTTAAAATGAAACTGCCACGAGGGTTTTATGAGTAGAGCTTGCTAGATTTTGGAAATGGGAGGCACTGGTCAGAAGTTGGCTTTTTCAGAGTGTGCTATGCCAAATGCCAATGCCAAAATTTTCAAGATGTACAACTCAGAGAGAATACCCTATCTACAAATCGGGGCCTCTAGGGTTCGATTTGCAAAATTTTTTTCCTCACGGTTGACTTTGGGCCAAGGTAGCCAAGTTTATAGTCGATTTTTACTAGTTCAACATTTCAAATGCAATGGCGAGGTCAAATTTGGTTTTAGATGCTCCCAATTTTTGTAGCACTCTAGATTCAAGCTAAGGTGATGAAGCAAGTGTGGTCTCAAATGGCTATGTGATAAGAAAATCTCCAAGTTGCTCTGATACCATGTAAGAATTTGCCTAAGGAAAAAATTCACCTAGGAACTAAGAACTCAAACACAAGCACACAGTAGACCAAAGAGAGAGAGAGTATGATCAGAATGACAATGTATTCAATATGTCATAACTCATGCAATGTAAAAGTACACTAGGAGTGCCTGTATATAAAGGCCTTTGAGATACATCTAGAATGCCTTGTAATTAGCTACATGACATGTCATACAACCAAGCACATGTCCACCAGATATGGGTTATCCTCCATTAAGCACATAAGTAAGTGCAGTGATGAGAGGATAAGCCTACAAGGGTGTGACATGCAAAATAGTGTTGTAGACACCATGTGCTAAAATAGAGTTGCATACTCCTGTGTTGTCAACATGACATCTCAAAAAGGTGCACAAACTCCTAAGTGTCTCACATATAAAAATAATAAAATAATGCAAAATAATTAAATAATGCATTAACCTAAGTAAATTTAAGTAAGTGCAATAAGTAAATACTTATTTACACCAACACACTAAATAAAACCTCAACAATGAAGTTCTCTCCAACTTTTCTCTACTCTGCTTATCTTCACATTCCAACCTTTGTGATTTTTTCAATTATTCAATATAATATCATTTTCAATCAAAGAAAAATGTCCTTCCTTTATAACAAGTCTATAAAAAAACTTCCTGAGTTAGCTATTACACCTTCTCAATTAATTATTATAGGACTTCATTAAGAACATGTTACACTTAGTGATAACACTAATCAGTCACCTTGTAACTTGAATAACTTTCTATACATGTAATATTATGACAATTGAGCTTAGCCATGTCATTACCAACATATCTTCTACATGCCTTTAACCTCACTTCTTACAATAACAATTCTGCTAAGAGATATAACAAATTTACCAAAACATGCTTCTGTAAACTCTATCTCAGAATAGTCTTCACCAAAACTTACATAACTTCTTCTAGACTTAATATCTTTTTCTTCCAAGGTTAAATGCATATACTAAACACTTATTAGTATCTCTATTTAACATCACTAGTGAAAATACTCAACGATCTATTTGTACCAATTTGATCTTTCTATTGTTCTTCTGTCAAATACCATAGAAAATTGCTATGTTGATATCAATTACAAACATAGTTATGAATGTAACATATCATCATGATAATGGTTTAACAATATTTCTACAATACTCCCCAATAAAAATATCATCATCATTCATGATTCCAACATAGTATCCCTACTTGTGACATGGGAAGTACCTTGTCTCAAGATATTAGTCATACTCTCATTCCCCAACAAGTTGATATGCTTCATCTTGAGAATTATAATGGTAAGGGAGACCCTATTCATCATGTTAAGACATTTCAAATCCTTTGTAGCAATTATGCTCATGATAAAAGGATTTTAGCAAAGGTGTTTTCTCAAAATTTTTGTGACAAGACCTTACAATGGTTTTGTTCTTTGACTTAGTCTATTCATTCATTTCCTCAACTTGCTAATTCTTGTATTCAACAATTTCAAAACAACATTGGCCTACAAGTGTCTTTGACTAATTTGATGCATTGTAAACAAAACTCTAAAAAAATTGAAGTGAAATTTATTGGTAGATTTAAGAATTTGCATGCTCAGATTTCCTATCATATTCCTGATATTGATATTCAACGTATGTTTATTTCAAATTTGCAAAAAAAATTAGAGATAAGATTCTGCTTTATATTGAATTTACTTCTTTTCAACAACTTTGTGTGGTGCTTCATCATTATTAATTACAAGTGAATCAATTTGAGAGCACCACTCCAATAATAGAAGTGATGTTGCTCCTAATCTAAATAAACTTACAAAAATTAACAACTATGTCAAGATAAATAACAAGAAAATGCAATTGTTGATCAAGTTGTTGTTGCATCTCACAATGTCACTTCTACATCTACTGATTTTTGATTGAGTTTTACATTTAATCCTCTTTCTGAATCTTTACATTCTATTATGAATATGTTGTTACCTACCAATATGATTATTTCACCTCCTATTCAACCTCTTTTACCTACTATAATGATGACTAAATATTTGATCCAAAAGCTTTTTGTTAATATTATCACCAAAATGGTCATGACACTGAGAAATCTTATTCTTTAAAATATAAGTTTCAAGACTTAAATGATTCTAATGCTTTATTTGTTTATCATTTTGATGGTACTGGGGATAAATTTGTTTCTCCTCCTTATCAAAATTTGCAAATCTATATGAATCCTTTACCTACACATGATACTAATATTATTACTCAGCCATCTTCTATAGATATTGTGTATGATTCTAAGATGAATGATCTTAATGATGTGGTTAACCAAGTGTAGCATGTGGTTCCATCTATATCTCCACCTCAATCTCAATTTTTTCTTCAATCTCAAGTTTTAGCTCTACCTCAACTAAAAGCTGAGCCTAAATTGAAGCCTCAACCTAAAACATGACAAAAACTTAAGAAAAAAATCTTGAGAACTTTTGATTACCTTTGATGATTATGAGACTATTAAAGCTCCTAATGGTCCCCTTCATAATTATGGTAAGATTTCTAAGATACCTACTCATGGTTATCTTGTTGATCCCACTTTCTTAGTCAATGTTATTATAGAAGAAAATCTTTTTATGAAAAGTTTGCAACATGATTTTTATGATACATCAGATGTATGGGTTCAAAACTATAATGGTTTTCTTTATCCATCATTTGGTTCTATTCATTTACTAGTTGAACTTTGTGGAAAGATGGTGAACACCACCTTTTTTGTTGTTCCTAATTTTGATTAATTTCAAGTTAAGCTTGGTTTATCATGGTTAAATGCCATGCATTTTGTTGCTTCACCTATTCATAAATGTCTTAAGTTTGTTTATGATAATGAAGTGAAGATGGTTAATCATAGTTTATACCATACTTCTAGGCCTAGGGATGTTGCTACCATTGACTTATTTTGGCCTTCATTACCTAACTCATGTTCTGCTTAACTTGATCATCTTTTCCATTCATATCAAGTCTATAAGTAGCAAAAGATTCTTGAGTTAATCTTACTTCCTAAGGATCTTAACTGTGGTCTTTTTCCTACACCTTCCATATCTCCTTTATCTATGGCTTCTAAATTTGTTAATCAAGCTTATCCTATTGCTTGTAAGTGTACTAGTAATCCTATTAATTATCCTGTAGAACCTATGAAGAATCTTGTAATTATTCCTCCTAGTTCTCAACAAATTTCAAGTAAAGAAAAACGTAACCAATATGCTAATGAGCATCATAAGAAGTTTTTTGCAAAAGCTAAAACTCACAATTCTATTATTCAAAAATCTTTATCTTCTTTGGATACAACTATGCATGATGTATTAGAAGAAGTTGTTACTAATAACGATATTAATTTACATGATTTTGATGATTCTATTCATATCTTAGATCCTATTTTTATTAATTTAGATGATGAAGATACTCTTGATGATACTCATAATGTTAATGATGAATATGAAACTATTGACATTGATGTTGATTTATTTACTTAATATATTTTCCTCATAATTAATACTTACACCTAGTATTGAACATTGTGATTCTCAAGAGGATCCTTGTTTGGAACTAGCTATCATTCCCACTATGTTGGATATAGTCCCTCTTATGAGTTATCCACCTTCTCTAAATGATAAAAAATGAGATGCAGAGAGTAGGCGACATGCTTGATTGGATAGTTATTCATGGTAGTCTTTGTTGTGTGTTTGTCTATTGTATTGTATATGTTTGCTAAATGTTGTTAAATTATTTTATACAATCTTTGTTGCTTCATTTTGCCATGGTGATAAAATAATTGAATCTATTATACTATTCCTATATATGTATCTCTATTCTTCCATATGTTGTTTCATGTTATGTTTCACTTGTGCTATTGTTCATACATTTTTTCTTGTATAATCTACTTGGAGCTATGACTTGGTAGCATTGATTCTTTTTGGTCTCTAAGTCATGGTCTAAAAATATTCTTCTTTGTATTTATTATGTGATCTTTCCTCCTTTGTGATTGTAGTTCTAATTTATTTGGGGAATGATGTCAATTCATTTGCAATAATATCGCATGCGCACACGCGCGCGTGTGTGTAATCTTATGATCATACCAACCCCACATTAGGTAGATCCCTTCTATGTTTTCTATATGTTTATGTGGTATTTCCCTTGATTTACATTCATTTGGGGGAATCTTGTAGTGGAAACATAATCAATAGAGTTGTTTACATTTTTATTCAAGCTATTGCTCTGGTTAAAGTGTTAGCAACAACTTTAATGTTGGGGCATATGCTCCGCTCACTTATTGCTATTGGAAATATGAGGTAGGTAAGGTTACTAAGAGGGGAGGGGCAAATTAGGAACCAATAAAACTTCTTCTTATTTCATGAATTAATCACCCATATAATGTTCTAATCTAATTGCATGCATGAAACAATGAAAGTAGTACACAATTCATAACACTTGACACAAGATATGGTAACCTAGAAACCTTCCAAATTGAAAGTAAAAACTATGGTGGGGATGATACCCATAAGTTTTAGTGCTGTAGTATGAAGTTGTCCTATTAAGGCTTATAATTGATCATTTCTAATGATCTTCCATGTTAGGAGCAATAAGGACTATGAAGTCCCCCTTGTGAAAGGATTTACAAAACATATAATGAAGTATGCACTTGGTTAAGTGATTTATCAAATACTATTAAATCTACCTTGATAAAGGATTTAACTAATGCACCTATTAGGATGAACCAATGGTTGATCCCTGATCTACAACTTTGATTTGTTGGTTGAGATTCTTTGTGTTATAATGATCACCTAACTATGATAATGAATACTTTATTGTTCATTATACTACTTGTAGCCTTCTTCAATTGCACTTTTTCTCATCATATACTCTTCACATATCTCTTTTTTGGATATAATATAATTCATCACATATATACCAATCTAAATCACAACTTATTAGAGTCTGCTACAATACAAGTTTCATCAAAATCCACAAAATCAGCCAACTATTGTAACTCAGGTTCTGAAGACAAAGTTAGTGATGTTCTAATACTTAGCAACCACTATCAACACTCAAAATAATATGGCACTTGGTTGATGGAGAGGCTTAGTTCATACTAATCACTTCCAAGTATCTTGAACTTAGTTAACATTGTGAAATTTGGAATATACTGTATCACTTGGTTGACACTCCATGGCTTAATCAACACTAGATTCACATCACTAATACTACTAGCTCAACAGACACTAGAGAACATGGTTAGTACTAAATAACTTGGTTAACACTGTGAAATTTGGTTGACACTATGGAGCTCGATTAACACTAGAGTTTCCATCACTTGTACTAAACAACTTGGTAAACATTGCTACATTTGGTATGAACTGTACATAGGTTTTAAGCTTGGTAGCAATGTAACCAATTGACTAAGTGTGAGTCACTAATAGAAAAATTGACCTTAATTCTAATAATCTCTCCCTTTTGCATTAGTGAAAAAAAAAATTACCATCCCAAAAATTGAATACTTAAAATTACATGTCAAAACATTCTTTTATCGCCATTCTATGTCTATAACTTGGTGACATACTCTATTTTTCAAAATTGCTTTTGTAAAAGATGTTGTTCATCTGTTCATGTATTTGTATATTATTATACTACTTGCCCATACATATACCTTATATATCTAGAGTACTGCTCCCCCATACATATATTTTAAACATGTCTTTACATATACTTCTCCCTCTTTATACATACATTCATCTATACTCCTCCTTTTTGCCATAAATGCAAAAGGTGCATACTATTTGTTACTACCAAAATGTGATAAGAATTAAAAGTGTATCTTCAAGATTAATGACATTGTCTTGTCCTAATTTTCTTGTAATACCTTACTTGCATGCAATGCAATCTAAACTTTTTCTAATAGATCCATCATGTGATCAACTATGGAGAAGTTATTGTCATGGATGAGTGTTTTAGCATGTACAATGTGTGTCTACAATGCATAAATGTTTGGAAGAATCATGCCTTGGATTTCTACAAGTGTGGCTATGATCCTAGCTTCTTCCTTTAATACATTTTCTTACAAATTTGTTAGAAATTTTATCTTTAAATAATAAGCAAAACTATAGCTTGGATCAAGTTATAATTGGTATGCACTTGCCTTCATGTCCTCATTTATCTTTGATAGTTTATATTTAATTCCTTGTGTGAAGATAGATGTATCACACAACTTAACAAATAATGAAGTGATTTTACTCACATGTCTCTAAGGAAACAAGAATAGTAGACAATTCTACTTGGTTTATTTCTATTTTCTGCACCACTTATTCCAATACCTTGTTCTCAAACTTTCTTTCTACTCTTTGTAGTAACTTATCATGTACATTCAAGTCTTCATTGAATTTCTTGACAAATTCTATTAATTGGTCCAAAATAGGTTTTGTACTATCAACCTCAATACTCAATGCATTTACAAATATGTCCTTTATATCTTCAAGTACTTTGGTTTTCTTTCTCTTCTCTTCTCTAACCTTTTGTTTCTTAACTCTCTTTTACAATAATTCTCCTAAGGTATTAATTTGATCAAAATTGAGAGTAGTGATATCCCAATTTCAAATAAATATATCCTCATCTAAATCAATTTCTTCTTCTTTACCCTTACCTTTTATTTGAAACTTTAGTACTTAGTTTAGACTTGTTCTCAAATGTCATTGTACTAGCTATAGACACATGTAGAATAAAAATAATAGTAGAAAAAAATGTAGATATGCCACTGATAGTAGAAATACCTTGTTGTTGCATGATTAAACTTGATGATGGTGGCACTTGCTACTCAATAGATGAAGTGCTGGTGACTTCAGCCAATGGAATACTTAGCTAAATAGGTCCTAAGGTTGGTTTGGTGATTGGTGTTGTAGTGGTAGCCACACCCAACTTGGTAGAATCTTTCTTTGAGCTAGATTACACTAAGGCTTTTCTTGAAGAATGAGGAAATGAGACCATTACTACTGTTGTAATCTTCTCTACATCAATTTCCTCAATTCTTGGAATCTCTAGAAGACTTCCTCCAGTGGCTTCTTTTTCTTCCTCCTCATCATCCTAATTTGCATCTTCTACTTCATCATCTTTGTCATTAACATGAACAACAAAATCACTAGGTTGATGTAGTTTCTAGATGTTCTTCCATGCGTTTGTGGTTGCCTTTGCCACATATTCAATGTATATAAGAAGTATCATGCAAGTTTTTAATTTGAGAGGAAACCTCTATTTATTCTCCTTCAAATATTCTTTCACCTCTGTTTCACTAAGACTCAACATGATTTTCCTTGGAGTCTATTCAAAGATGTCTTTTGAAATCTTCTTTGCATGCTTCCATCTAGGCTTAATTGATTGTATGAGCTCATTAGAAATTTTCTGAGTGAGCTCATTACTAGAATACTTCCATTTTACCAATTTTCTCATAATGGTGTCTTCAATCTATCTTTTCTCATCTACATTCCTTGATTCATATTCAAGGAATTTGAAACATGCCATGCTAGTTCCTTCTTTCAATTCCTTTAAATTTTATTAAACTATAGGTGTAGGCTTTTTGAAGATACTATTATGACCAAATTGGGAAAATGGAAGTATTCTCCTAATGAGCTTACTCAATAAATTCCTAATGAGCTTATGCAAGAAATTAAGCCTAGATGGGAGTATGTAAAGAAAACTACAAAAGACATCTTTGAACAGACTTTGAGGCAACTCATGCTGAGTCTAAGTGAAAAGGAGGTCAAATAATATTTTAAGGAGAATGTACAAAGGTTCAATATCAAATTAAACACTTGCATGATACTTCTCAAAGACATTGAATATGTGGTAAAGGCAACCACAAACTCATGGAAGAACATCTACAAACTACATCAACCTAGTGATTTTTTTTGTTCATGTCAATGGCATAGATGATATAAATCTAAATGATAAGGAGGAAGAAAATGAAGCTACTACAGGAAGTCTTTTAGACATTCAAAGCATCAAGGATACTGATGTAGAGAAGATTGCAGTAGTAGTATTGGCCTCATTTCCTCATTATATGAGTAAAGCCTTAGTACAATCTAGCTATTGTACACACACACACACACACTTTTCAATACATATATATTCATTTTCAAGATATTTTTTCCCTATTCAAATTAATGACCAATCCTTAAAGTATGGATTTATATTTTAGGATCTCTTGATCCCTCTAGTTTCAAATATTTTTGATCCCTTAAGGTTGAAGGTGTCCTTAAGATTGGATCTCTTTTAGTTTTACTTTGATAGAATAAAATATTTTTAAGAGTGAACCCTTGATGGATTGACTAGTGAGTAGCCAAATTCACTAGGCAATTCAATTCCATCTTTCTAGTTGCATAGTTTCCTTTGTGGTTTAGAATAAGACATAAGTTCTCATTGGGAGAGATAATCACACTCTTTTTCTTTTTCTTTTTCTTTTTTTCTAGAGATGTCTATCTTATTGTGATTTTGGGTTTCATGAAAACTTGAGTCTTTGGGGGCTTGAGGATTTCTTTGTCCCTATGATTTTAATAATATTATATTTTTATTATGATCTACTTTACAAAGAGTTTGCATCGAGTCCATATTCTTGCCAAAGTGGGGGCTTAATGTATCATCTTAAAATGAAAGAAATTCCATGTTTAGAGAATTTAGTCCTCTGAATAAGTAGTCTAGGGTCATGTCAAGTGGTTAGAATTGGTCTTTGCATGGATCTTATTGTTTTCTCCCTATTCTAGTTTTCTCTCTATATTTCAAGCCTATTTTTGACAAACTACTTTGTGAAACTAAGGACTTTGGCCTCTATGTCAAGGATGACCTTCTGGGTCAACGTTGACCTTGAACCTTGTTGACATTTAGTAAAGTTTTTTATTTGTGGCAACACTTATTCAGATTTTGTATGGCTACTAAGCTCATTGAATAGTCTAAAATGTTTGCCATGCATTTTAGTTGCTACTGAGTCTTCTAGACTAATTCTAGATTCTACCAAGCATTCTAGTGGTTACCAAGGGAATTCACTTAGTATGAAGTACAATAGTTCAACCTAAACATTCTAGTGTTTACTAAGCTTTGTAGTTTCTACCAAGGTAATAGATCATGTAAAGAAAAGTTAGTATTAATTGAGCTATGTGATGATTAGTGTTTACCAAGTGTAGTCATGGTAATCATTTAATTGCATTTATACTGAGTTACATAGTATCTACTAAGTCACCAATGCAGACTGAGTTCAAGACTACATTGAAGTGATTAGTATGGATTGATCTTGTACTTCTTCTAAGTGCATGATGATTTCAAGTAATGACAATAGACTCAGAGTATCAAAACTTCACCAAGTTAGTCTTCAAAACCTAAGTATCTACATATGGGACAACTTTGTAATATTGGTGTTAACTTGTATGATGGCTAACTTTGTAATTTTTAAATTAGATTGGTATATATATGTAATGTATTTTATGATATCCAATTTAGTATGCAAGATAATGAACATGTAAAAAATGTAAATTTGAATCAAGTAGTAGATAAAGTATATTGAAGGCCATATTAGAAAAGGAGTAGTAGAGTCATATTTAGCACACAAAGGTGATCAGTACTTCAAAGAATCTCCATCAAAAATTTAATTTTAAGTCAGATATGAACTATTTCATCTAACAGGTGAACCAGTCCAAATCTTTTCACAAGGTAGACTTAGCAATTTTTCTTAAATCTCTTAACAGAGTGCATACTTCATTGTATGTTTGTAAAATCTCTAACTAGGTAGACCTAGCAATCTAAATTGCTCCTAATAGGGAAGATCATTAGAAGTGATCATTGTAAGCCTTAACTGACCAACTTTATGCTGCAATATTGAAGTTTTTTGGGTATCATCCCCACCCCAATTTTACTTTCTATTTGGAAGGTTTCTAGATCACCAAATTATTGTGTTCAAGTGTTATGAATGTTTTATGTTTTAGTTTCTCATGCATGCAATTAGATTAATAAATGATAATTGGATTATTATAATTAAGATCTAAATCTAATAAATTTTTTGAGGTTATTGATTCACCCCTCCTCTCTCAGTAACCTAGCATAGTCTTGAATTTTTCCAAAAATTGGTATTAGAGCTTTGTGGTTCTTTGGAGAAAGTTTAACAGCTTGAGAAAAGATCTAGAATATGGAGATATTTAGACTTCATAAAGAAATTGACAATAAAAAGTTAGATCTAGAAATGGCCATTGCACAACTCAAGAAAGCTAAGAAGCAACTTTTCCAATCCTTGAAAAGAAGGAACTTGTAAATCAAATGAATGATCATTAGTACATTGAAGAAAGAATTGAAAAAATTTTTCCTTCAAGGAATTTAGATGAAGCAAATGATGCAATCAAAGAACTCTTAGAGAAGAATGGTTCCTTGCAAGAAGAAGTAAGAAAGCTCAAAAGAGAACAAGAAATTTAGTCAGAAAGGCTATGTGGAATCTTGGAATAGAGGAACAAGATGGAAGAAGAAATGGATGGAAGAAACAATGAGATCCAAAATCAATCCCTTCAACATGCAAATCTTATGGATTAGATCTCCAATGCAAATGAGGAAATCATGAGCCAAAGATAGATTAATGAAAGATTAAGAAATGATCTAAATTTGGAAAGACAAATGAATGAAAGAATATGAAATGAGCTAAGATCTGAAAAAATAATTAATGAAAGAATGAAAATTAACCTAAACACTAAAAAAATCAATGAAAGAATGATGAAATCCCAAGAAAACATGAATTAATTAAATCAACTAAATGACCATAATATCTATACACAAAAAAGGTAAAGTAGGAATTGGATACAAAGAAGAAGATGAATCCTTCAAACAAGGTGTTTAAAGGAATCAAAGACCTACTTGCAATCACTGTGGTAAGATAGGTCATACATCAAACAAATGTTGGAGTAATGGTAAAGAAAAATTCAATGGTAAATACTATAATTGCAATCAACATGGTCATAGGGCTAATGAATGCAAAGAGAGACCAAAATTTGAAAGCAAGTGTCACAAATGCAAGAAACAAGGTCACAAGGCATCTGAATGCATATCTAAGTCATTCAATCAAACAGAGAAAATTATGAAAGAAACATTTGGTTGGAACTACAACACTTGGTGTAGATGTCATTATTGTGGAGAATATGGACACATTGGCATCAACTATGTTAAACATCACACAAGGAAGAGAGATACCACCATAAGATGTTTCACTTGTACCAAACTTGGTCATCTAGCCAAGAATTGCATGAATACAGGTAGAGTTGAAGATGAGAAGAAAGAAAAAGCATATAATATTCAAAAGTAGATGAGGCAAAAATGAATTCCTAAATCTACTAAGCATGCTAGTTCAAGTAATGATGGTCATGTCACTCAAGAAGTGGGTGACTCCACCATTTCCAAGTAAATTAATGAAGAACTGGAACTATGTTGTCAAGATCACATCCAAATAGTTCCAATTGAAAGGAAAAAAAGATCTAAATCAATATTCAAGATAAAAAGGATCATCAAGTGAGATCAGCATCAGTTAGCATTGAGTTACCTTCTCTATTGAGTAAGGTCTGGTCATGGACTCTACCAAGCAAAGTTAGGAGTAACAAGGACATGTTTGGTTACTGAGTCACAAAACCTTCACTGACTAATCAATTGAATAGTGGATGACATGGTTTCATGCATAATTTCATGTACAATGTCATCATAGCTACCTTCATACCAAGAATTAATGGTGAAAATTTTAACAAATGGTAGGAAATCAAATTCTTTTTCATTGAGAATTCTAAGTTTTATTGCAAAGAAGCGAATTGCAAAGCAACCAAGAAACTTTGAGCAGAATTTGTAGCTAAGTTCTTCAAAGTTTTCATAGCTTACCAAGTAGCCATGGCATCAAGTAGTATCAACAAAGCAAGGAAATGGTTAGAGATGTTGGTCCAATGAGTATAATGGAAAATACTTGATTTCAAACTTGTGCTAGTGATTGCTAAAACCCTCGACCCAAATGGAGCGCAGTCACAAATCCATCCAAAGGTACTTCTCATTAATGACATTCAAAATCATTTCAAGTGTGAAATTTAGGAAATTAGAAACATAGAAATGGATAATTCCCTAGGTGAACTATGTGTGAATGGGATTCTTAAACTTGAACATAAACATTTGGAAGACAAGGGTTTAACCTACATTCCCCACCTGCCCCAAAGTTTTCAAATTAAATGGGTTAGATACATCCTTAGAAAAGTTCAAAATAGTTAGTTATGGCTCAAGAAACCAATTCTGATTACTAAGAAAATGATTCATTATATCACTAGCCTCCCCATGCTCACCAAAGCCAGAACCACTAAAACCCTAGGTTGGGTAGAGTTGGAAAAGAAAACCCTAATCGAGTGGGATAATAGAGGTATAGAAATTAGTAGTGTAACTAATGAAAAACTAAAATTTGGCATACATGTGATAGCTCACAAGATTTATAGTTCTAGCTGTCTCAATAGTGTGTCATCTTAAGCTATTGACTTAGCATACAAGGTTGTGAAGAACAACTTGTCATGCGACCTTGTAGATCTGTTGTTGAAGCAATTCAACAAAAACATGGAAAGTATTAGAACTTCCAAGAACAACCCTTGCAAATTTTGTTCTCTGTTGACTTCCTTATTTTTCTATGTTCAAAAGTTTTTCCCTTCAAAAGGCAAGGTAGTCTGGAGAAAGGATGTGCCAGTGTTATATCAGATTAGTGAATATATTTTTGAAATGGTAGATAATTTTGTTAGTATAATGGATAACTATTTTGATGTCTTCAACAAGAAAATGAATAATAGATTCAGGATACCCAAAAAATTGGTTGAAGATTACAAAGATGATGTTTGTTTCATGGTAGACTATGATAGAGTCTACATTCAAGCAGTAAAACTCAGAGTTGTATGGGTAAAACCTCTTCCCTATGAGGTAAATATAGATGAAGCAAATGACATAAGTGAAGCCTTGATTAATGAACCTATTGATCCAAAGGCACCACACTTTAGAACATATGATGAGGCCAAGGCAAGGATAGAGCTTGAAATAAAACTTCCACTGGCAATTAACAAAGGTAAGAGGATGATAGCCAAACTAAAAACAAATACACCTCTTATGTTAACCAAGGGAAAAGGAGAAGATGTTGAAGAAGTAGAGGATGAATAGGAATTAGAAAAAAAAAGAATTAGTGAAGAAGAAAGGCAAGGTGATCATCACCAAGCCACCAAAGTCATCCACTATAGTTTTTACAAGGAGGTCCAAGAAGAAAGGCAGTGAAGTTTTCTTTAGCAATCCTCCTCCCACCTTCCAAGAAAAAATGAAACAATAAGAAGAAGGTGTAGGTATAACCAACTTCAAATCTTTGAAGTATGAAATAAAATTATAGGTAGAGAAGAAATAGATTGAAGAACTAGTGTTAACCAAAATGGGAAAATGGAAGTATTCACTAGATTAGATAGCCTACAAAATCTCTAATGAATTATTAGAGAAAATAAAGCCAAGATGGGACTTTTCTATGTAAACAAAAATAGATATCTATGCACAAACCTTGAGGTAGTTGCTAGCTAGCATGACAGATGCTAAGGTAAAAGAGTCCTTAAAGAAAAATGAAGATAAGATAACTCTTAGATTTAATACTTGTTTAATTTTGATCAAGGATATAGAGCATGTGGTTAAAAATTCCACAAGTATGTAGAAGAATGTTTATCATTTGCATAACAAAGTGACTTTGCAAAAGAAGTTAACTATGATGACAATGATGGTGAGGAAGAAGAAACTTACACTGAGCCCTCACATTTTGACAATGAGGAAGTTGAAGAAGATAAAGAGGAAGAAACTACTGAGGAAGATAAATAATATGATGAGGAGATTGATCCTATGAAGATAGCAGCTACAGTTATTGCCTCACACTCCAAGAAAACCAAGTGCTACATCAAGCTCAGAGACAACTTTAGCAAGTTTGATTGTGACCAAAATAGATACATCAAATTTCCAATCACTTTTTGCTCCCTTATAGCTCAACACATCAATGATAGAAGTGTCTACCACTTCATCTACTAAGATACAACCTCCCACTTCTTCAACTACTAAGCCAACATCATCAGCAATGGATACAATATGTTCTACAACTTTGTGCTCTTCTATAGTAAGTACTACAATTTTGGCTACTATAGTTTTGGATACTTCTATAAGTACTTCAGTTTTGGATTCAATAAGCATACTAGTTAGTATTCCATCTGTTAGCACTGTACAAATTTTCACTACTAGTCCTACTATCTCTACTATTGTTTCCATCCCAAATTCAAAGGCATTAAGTACAAGGATAGTTGAACCCAAGGTTCAATCAAGTCTAAGGATTTTGAGTAGAGGTAAGGAGATAGAGGAGGATATAGACCTATATGAGGAGAAATAAATTCCCAAATGGGACTTTGATAATATCATTATAGATCAAATGTGTATAGCTAGTCAAATCCTCCAAAAGAAAGCAAAGTAGAAGAAATTAAGAGAGGAAAGAGATAGAGAATACAAAATTATTGATGATGCTAGGAATATTTTGTTTGAGGAAATAGGTATTGAGATAGATTCTTCTCAAACTATTTTATTGCAATTAGAAGAGGTAGTCCAAAGGTTTAATGAGAACTATAGTCATCAAGATAAATTAATTGAGAAAGCAGAATAGAAATTTGATAATAAAGTGCTTGAGCATATTGCTCATCAAATAGCTATTTAACAAGTGGAGCTTTCCTCAAATTTTCCCAATATTGAAACCTCTTGCACCAATGCAACATCACTTTTTGTGAAGGTATGTGATGTTACTAAGTTTACAAAGGAAATAAAGAGAAAACTGACAAAGATTGATGAAGATCTAAAGGTTAGTGTACAATAGTTGTAACTTGACTCTAGTTCAAGCTCTGCACATCATATGAAAATTAGATTATTGTCAAATATGCAAATAGAATTGTTGAGAGAAGCAAGGATATACTCATCATTGATAGATATTTAGAATATGACCCTTCCCATCATGGATACAATGTAGAAGAATATTACTTATTCAAAAAAATTGATCCATGAGAACAACTTCTCCATTGCAAATCACATGATAGAACTCTTTACAAAAGTGCAAGTTTCTCTACATACGTGCAAATTTTTGCAAGAGAATTGGGATAAGACTCTAACACTTATACTTAAGGTAAATTCTAATTTTTTATCTCATATTGGTGTCTCCATGTAAATAAGTTTTGAATAAATCTTTGGCATTATTGTCAAAAAGGGGGAGAGATACTTAATATGCTATATATGGGAATAGACACATGTTATACTATGTATATTGTATGGGGGAGAATCATGCAAAGGGAGAAATTTTATATAGAAGAGAATTTGTAGATATAATATATTGTATATACTTACAAAGATAATTTTTAAAAATCTCAAAATAGTATACCATACCAAGCTAATATCACATTGAGATGTATATAAGTTTTGGCTAATAAGTGTTTTTGTCACTAATATCAAAGGGGGAGATTGTTGAAATTCAGTCAAGTTTGTTATTAATGACAACACTTATTTAAATTTTGTATGGCTATTGAGCTCATTGAACAGTCTACAGTGTTTTCCATGTATTTTAGTTGCTATCGAGTCTTCTGCACTAATTCTAGTTTCTATCGAGCATTCTAGTGGATACCAAGGGAATTTAGTTAGTATGAAGTGCAAAAATTCAACCCAAGCATTATAATGGTTATCAAGCTTTGTAGTTTCTATTGAGCTAGTAGTTCATGTAAAGTGAAGTTAGTGTTAACAGAGCCATGTGATGATTAGTATTCACTGAGTGTAGTCATGGTAAACATGTGATTCAGTTTATACCAAGTTACATAGTATCTATTGAGTCACCAGTGAAAAATGAGTTCAAGACTACATTGAAGTGATTAGTATGGATCAAGCTTCTACTTCTACTAAGTGCATGATGATGCCAAGTAATGACAGTGGATGCTGAGTATGAGAACTTCACCAAGTCAATCTTCAAAACTAAAGTATCTACATATGGGCTGACACTATAATATTGGTGTTAACTTGTATCATGACTGACTTTGTAATTTTTTAAATTGGATTAGTATATATATGCAATGTATTGTATCATATCCAATGTAGTATGCAAGATAATGAACATGTAAAAAATGCAAATGTGAATCAAGCAGTAGATAAAGTATATTGAAGGCCATATCAGAAAAGGAGTAGTAGAGTCATATCTATCACATAAAGGTGATCAATACTTCAAAAAATCTCTATCAACAATTTAGTTGTAAGTTAAAGAGCAACTATTTCATCCTAATAGGTGAACCAGTCCAAATGCTTTCAAAAGGTAGACTTAACAGTCTTTCTTAAATCTCTTAACAGAGTGCATACTGTATACTTGAAAGTGTCACACTCTAAACCATTCTATCCAAGTGATTCCATGAGTTGGAATGTTTGGATGTTGGCTTAGAGCTCCCTATCCATGGAGTGCAAGAGAGTATATTGAATAAGAAGGCTCTCAGATGAGCCTTAGAGATAGTCTTCTTGCTAGTAAACCATGCAATGGGAGGTTCCAAAGACAAGATGCAAGAATGCAAATGTCCCAAGGAGTTCCTCAAGAATGCAATGCAACTAAAGATTAAACTAGAATGAATATGAAAAGTGCAGCTATTCTAAGCATGGATGAGAGCATTACAATCCAAATATTAAGCTATGTGAGATAGATTATTGCAAAATCGAAGCTAAATTAACATGCAACATGAATCTAAGCTAAAATGCTATGGTATGAGAGAATGTAGACAAGAAACAAAAGTTCTTCAGAAAGCTTCAAAGAAACCTGTTAGAAAACCTACAGCATAAAAATATTCAAAATGAGGATGGATTGAGGGGGAAAGCTCTCTCCCTTTTAAAGTCGTACAAATGGTAGAGATCAAGATGAAGATGGTGAATGATCAACAATAGAATTTGAAAAGAGGAGTGATCCATGTGCACACATAAGTCAACTAATAGAATATAAGTTGACTTGTCATATAAGACAAAAAGTCTCACAAACCTTTTCTTTTAATTGTAAAATAGAAAAAGGACTTTATGTGTGCACTTTAAGTGGGTTAGAAGAATGGGGTGTTTTATTTAATTAAAAGAGGACATGTTCTTTTAATCAAATAATGAACTTAGGATAGCATAGTCAAACTATAGGTTATAATCAAATAAATTGATTATTAGCAATTTGGTCTAGATAAATGATTAAATTAATTTAGCCAAAATGCTGAGAAGGGGGCTAATAGTCTAGATGACCATTTTTAGGTGATTACATTTGCCCCTCTTTGACTAATGCGTGATCGATTTGGGAACACATTATGTCAAAGAAAATCGAAGCTAAGTAGGCAATGATAGATATAGATATTTGATTCCAAAGAATGAAATGTAGAAATAGATAGCAAGTCCTAAATGCACAGCCTGATAGTGGTAGTACTGAACATTAGGAAGATGATTTTAGGATCCGAAAAAAATTCTAACATTTAGCAAAGAGAATAAATCAAGAGCAAGTGATAAGGTCAAACAAATGCTCCTAAGAAATAGATAGCTATAACAATCAGTAATAGAGTATTTTTGCCCCCTCGGGATCGAAATCAAAATGAGGTTAGAGGAAGCAAAAAGTAGCTAGACATGAGAAAATTGAGATATAGCAATGTCTGATATGATAGATAAATGATTAGAACCCAAGAATGACTATAAGAAACTGATAAAATGCCCCAGTTTGACCAAAGTTGACCATGAAAGATAAATCATAAAAATTAGGTCAAATTGAGTAGAAAGAGGATTTTAGACATGAAATAGTGAATTGAAGTAGATATGAAGTATGGAAATGATGAAGACATGAAGAAATGAAGATGCCCCAATGATGATTCAGAGATTAGACCTCAAAAGGTCAGTTAACTACTTAGAAGAAAGTAGAATTTTAAAAGACAATTTTGACCATCAAGATGAACATGAATTTGGGTTTCGATCCCAAAAATGAATCTAGGACATTGGAATTATTTAAGAGGTCAAAAATTTATATAATGTGATGATAAGATAGAAAAGAGATGAAGTGAAAGATTAAGAAGGTGAAAAGACATGAATAAGAAGAAAGTAAAGAAATATATAAAAGGAGTTAGCCAATATGTTTGCGAAAAGATGAAGAGAGAGCTTTCCCCATATGCAAGAATGCAAGACTAAGCTAGAAAATGAACCTAAAATGCAAGCTAATATGCAAAGTGGTTTACTAGCAAGAAGTGCATAACATTTAGACTCTTAATTTCATCATTGAGAATTTATTAGGGACATCATGAGATCATACAAACATCACTAGTATAACTATGAGGATATGAATATGATCGATATTAGATAGGTATGTGAAAATCCAATCTAAGCATCAGATACATGTAAGTCAAGATAACCACATGATTAGATTTCCTAAGTTTAATTTAGCAAGATTAACCTGTATCAAGGCATAAGCGCCAAGATAACCCCTGAGTGTGGTCTTGCAAAACAGTCAAGGATGATACATTTGTAAGTCAATTTATAGGACCAGCATAAGTGCTTACAACACTATAGACAAATAATAGTATACCCAGAAGTAGAAATCAAGAAAATATGTCCCATGCCCCCACTCTTCTAGTCAATGACATCCTTGAAAGACTATTAGGGAGGGAACACATGGAAAAGAAATCATCATAGATAGCACACAAAGTAGATAAAGATCAGCATAGCTCAGTTGTTTAAGTGTTAAAGTGCCTGTGTGCAAGTCACTTGACCATTTCTTCAAGACTTTATTTTGATAGTGAGAAATATCGCGACATCAGAGACCGTAGGTAAACTATCTAAAAAGTGTTGAAAAACACTTGATGTCAAGGTGGGGGAAGAGTTGAGAAACACTATTTTGTGAGTTGTCCAAGAAACCCTAATGCACAAGAATACCTCAATAGGTGAAGTAGCTATGCCCTCGAGGTGAGGACAAGAAACAATTCCAAGTTAGGAAATGTGTAGTGAAATGGATGATTGAGACTGATAGACATAGGTGCAAGGGTTTCAAGTAGTGCTTGTTTCTAGGTTTTCACCATTTGACAAATTTTTTCATGACTTTTTTCAATTTTTTTGTATTTTTTAATTTTTCAATTTTTTTTGGTGATACATCAAAGCACCTATTGTTAGGTTTTCACTAAGATGATATTTTTTCAAGACATTTTTTCATTTTAAGGATTTTTCAGCATATTATATGATTTTTTTTGGAATTTTTTAGAAGGTTTTAGATATCACTAGTTCTCAAGTAAGATCACATCATTTTCTCCCAATATCTAGCAAGTTATAGGATATGATGGAGCAACAAGCCAATGGATAAGCAAAGATGGATGAAAAAAGAGTATGAAGCAAGTGAAAGTGATCCTCAAGGACTAACTCCTCAAGAGTACCCAAGCTAGGGAAAGAGGTGAAATAGTCATATGAAGCATATTTTGGATAAGCAATGGAAGTAATGAGAAAGATAGCATGTAGGATAAGCAATGAAGCCAACAAGTGAGATAGCATGAAGTGTGTAGTCCAAAAGAGTAGCCATGTCAAGAGACCTATGCAAACCATGTTTCATTTATTATGATCAAGACCAAGGGGTCAACTAGATAGGATAGCGATGGGAAAGAGCAATAAAAATAAAGCTCAACTTGGAGGCTATGAGGGAATGAGAAAGCACAAATACAAAATCTCATGGATAAGATAGCCAATATGCAAAGATAGCTTAACATTGTGAAGATCAAAGAGAGAAGAGGGGATAGATGAATGATGTAAGAATTACGCATGATGCTTGTTTACCAAGTTTTCATCATGGTACTTATCCAAGGTGCCACGAGATGTAGTTTTCACCGTAGGACACATTTATTTCTCTTTACTTTTGCTACCAAGATGCCACAAGAAGTGGTTTTCATTGAGGCACATTTTCATTTTGTTGATTTTTTCTATTTTTTTTTTCTTTTTTTGAATTTTTAGAAAGAGCTCAAGCTATTTGAATGTAGATAATGCTCCTATAGAAAAGATAAGTCATGATAAGCCAAGACCATAGAAAGGTCTGCTCAAAGATGTTGATAGGGTGATGAAAGAGAAATGGTAGTAGGAAGAGTATATGGAGGATAATAGTTCATGTATAGAAAGTTAGTGTAAGCTTTAGAGGATTTCATGAGGGTAGTTGAAATATTGTACAAGATCAACATTGACACACACTTTGAAGGGTATTGGAATGATGGAGGAATCATGGATGAAGTAGCTTGAGGTTTAGATGTATGAGGTGGTAGAAAAGATTTGGAAAAAAGTGGAGTGGAAGGCTTTGGAATAATTTTAGGACGATTTTTGGAAGAAGATAGAATGGAAGCCTTTGGAAGCTTGAATATCAACTTTGAAGTATTTTCAATATTCAAGTCTTTTAAAAGAGACTTGGGAATCCACATAGCTTTAAATTTTCCTTGTTCTTTGGGTGCTTGAGAGTGCATTTCTTCAATGATGGATTTAGGAACCCACATTTGCTTTAATTTCGCTCTCTTAATAGTGAACCTTTGTAGTCTCTTTTGTGCATTTTCCTTCTTAGCATTCACATGTTGATTAGATGGGACATAGTGATCTTCATTTTTCAATGGATTCTTATGTTTGTTCTCACCTCCAAAGGAATTGGTATTTGTGGATGAATAAGGCTGATATGACTAGTTTAGATGGATAGATGAGTGAAAAGTCATCAAGGATGAGTGTCTTTGTTGATCTTGAGGTATGATGGGAGAGCTAGGAGTGGAAAGTGTAGGAGATGAAGGAACATAAGCTCCCAATATAGATGGAAGGTCTGAAGGCTTTAGCTTTGATGGATAAGGACCAAGGATAGACTTAGGAGATGTAAATGGATAGTGAAAAGGGATATCAACATCTTTAGAGTGAGAAATGTGGTCAAATCCATCAATAGACTCATGAGTACCTTTGATAGGAACACTATTTTTAATAGGAGCACTTGAAGCTTGAGCACAATTTTGAATTGGATGTGGAGAAGTAGAACATGAGGGGATGCTTTGATCTTGACAAGTAGCTTTGGATAGCAGATAAAGAGAACTTTTCCTAAAGACTTGATTCTAATAGTGAGAAATATTGCAACATCAGAGACTGTAGGTAAACTATCTAAAAAGTGTTGAAAAACACTAGATGTCAAGGTGGGGGAAGTGTTGAGAAACACTATTTTGTGAGTTGTCAAAGAAATCCTAATGCACAAGAATACCTTAATAGGCTAAGTAACCATGCCCCCGAGAAAAAGACAAGAAACAATTCCAAGCCAAGAAATGTTTAGTGAAGTGAGTGATTGAGGCTGATAGACATAGGTGCAAGGGTTTCAAGTAGTGCCTATTTCTAGGTTTTCACCACTTGATAGATTTTTTAGGACTTTTTTCAATTTTTTTGTATTTTTGTATTTTTAAAATTTTTTTGGTGATACATCAAAGCACCTATTGCTAGGTTTTCACTAAGATGATCATTTTTTTAGGAGATTTTCTAATTTTTAGAATTTTTTCAGCATCATATATGATTTTTGGATTTTTTAGAATAATTTAGAGATCACTAGTTCTTAAGCAAGATCACATCATTTTCTCCCAATGTCTAGCAAGGTATAGGACATGATGGAGAAACAAGCCGATGGATAAGCAAAGATGCATAAGAAAGGAATGTGAAGCAAGTGAAAGTGATCCTCAAGAATTGACTCCTTAAGAGTACCCAAGGTAGGGAAAGAAGTGAAATAGTCATATGAAGCATGTTTTGGATAAGCAATGGAAGTAATAAGAAAGATAGCATGTAGGATAAGTGGTGAAGCCAACAAGTGTGATAGCATATAAGATAAGCGATGGAAGCCAATGAGTAAGATAACATGTAGTATAAGCAGTGGAAGCCAATGAGAGAGATAGCATGGAGTGTGTAGTCCAAAATGTTAGAATCTGAAAAGATTAATAACCCAGAAAACTAGTGCAAAGAGTAAATATCTAAACTATGAATGCAAATGATACAAAATCAAAATAGCATCATAGAGTTAGTCTCTAAGAGAGTAATGCAAATGCTAGAAGCAAAATAGCATTAAGAGGATGCAAAAACAAGAGATATAAATACAAGCCAGGTAGCATGCTTATATAGGCTAGGAAGAGGGAGGAGGTGGCAACACCAACCAACTATCGGACTAAAGATAGCAAAGTATCTTCCCAAGATAGCTAATGGATGCTCACATGTAGGAAGGTGACACCTCACAACCATTCACCTAATAAGACATGCTTTATTAACCTAAGCGAGATTATTAAAAGTGTAGGAAAAACCTAGCGAAATAGGAAAAATAAAAAACTACACTAACACCCCCCATAAGCGAAGCTTTGGTGGATGTAGAAATGGGTCCTGGCAAGTCAAGCCTGATGAGGTACCCATGTACATAAAATTCCCCCAAAAGAGAGAGACTCCCCAAAGAAAATTAGGACTCCAAGTAAGAGGAAGAGGCCCCCCCAAAAGATGAAGCATCCCGCACCTCCAGCAAAGCTTGCAAATTTTGTCTGATTGATCCACTTACATCGAACAAGTTTTCTTCCCTTAGGAAAAGGGACAAGATCCCAAGTGTGGTTCCTCATCAAGGAGCTATACTCTTCCTGCATAGTTGTATCCCACTCAAAAATACTAGAAGCCTCATGAAAATACTGTGGATTTGAGGCAGTAGCAATGAAGATATATAGAGCATCTTGGAATTGTGAACGAGTCTGCTTGGTGTCTGATGGATCCCCAACCCAATCACCTATAAACTACAAGGTCTGTCTAGCCCAAAGTGAACTGGAAGATGGAGAATCTAGAGGAGAATCATCAACCTATAAATGATGACTAGGAGAGGAAGGAGGTGAATCCTCTGAATCACTCTCTGCATCAGAAGTGGAGGTAGAAGACTGCTCAAGTAAATCTGACCCATTAGAAGATATCATGTATTCCAAGTGACTCCAATGTCAAAGTAGAAGGAAACCCTATGACCATGCTCTGCTGGTTAAGCTAATGTAAGTAGTGGAAGTTAAGATGGCCAAACTGCTCATGCCATAATCTGCTCACATCATTAGAGTGAGTGAGTGAAACAGTCAAAGGAGGATCAGGAAAAAAGTGAAAAAACATATAGAGTCGTGACTGATGATATGCTCTCCCAACTGCAACTGTAGAATCATTGTACAACTCACTTATCTCCACTGAACTAGGAGTGAACTCAACCCGCTTGCCTAAACCTGTGTGAGTGATCTGGTGTACTGATTGGAGATTAGTTGATAATGAGGGTACATAAGGAACATCATGGAATGTACCATCCCCCACATCAACAGACCCTCTCCCACACACCTCAACAAGAGTGTTATCACCCATCAAAATAGAAGGCATAGTACACGGCTCCAAGGATGCAAGTTCTTCCTTAGATGAAGCCATTTGGTGTGAAGCACCCGGATCAAGAACCCAAGTGGATGGTGAGGAAGTGACTACAAAAAGAGCTTTGCCCTTTCCTTTCCCCTTGTTGTTTTCTTTTGCCTTGTTAGACTCTTCATTAGAACTTTGTTTGATAGACTCAGGAACACTAATATTATTCTTCTCAAGAATGTATGTCAAGTGATCAATTTGTTTCTTCAAACATTTATGTTCATCATGACCAGGTCTTTTACAATAGGCACATTTAACATTTTCTTTCTTAGGCTTATCGCTCTTGGAAGATGGTGTATCAATAGTTGCTTTTGAAGAAACCGGCATCTGATCCTTCTTCTCCTCGCTATTCTTTTGTTTCTTGTCCTTACTATTGCTGTTACTACTTTGTCCTTGTTGTTCTTTTGTGCCTTGGTTGGCAGCCAAGGCATGTGACTTAGAGGACTTAAGAATGCCCATCTAGATTAGCTTGTCCTGTTCTCGAGTGAGATTGATAGCAAAATCATCTAAAGATGGCATGGTGAATTGAGTACCAAGTGCACCCTTAGTAGCATAGAAGGTAGAGACAAACACAGAATATTCTGAACTTAGCTTAGAGAGAATACTAAGAATTAGTTGTTCATCTTTCTTTTCAATTCCACATTGTTTTAACTGCAGCCTTAGTGATTTCAATTTGGTGAAGAAATCTTGGATTGTGTTGAAATTGCCTGGACTCAAACTAATTAATTCATTTTCCAACATATGACCCCTCATTGAATCTTGTGTGCCAAATAGTGTTTCTAACTTTGTCCATACTTCATTTGCTGTATCCAAAGACTCAATGTGAAATAGCAAGTCAGGAGAAACAGACAAACACAATGTTCCAAATGCCTCATCACATTTGTTAAACCACTTAGGCTTATCTTCATCTTTAGCAGGTTCAGTTTCAAGTCCCATAGTTATCCTATTTAATCCAACTTTCCTTAAGTGAATTATCATGCGTGATTTCCACTCAAAGTAATTGTATGGAGTTAGGATGGACATTTTTTTTGATTCATGATGAAGAAATGCAAAGAAATGCTAAAAAGAAGAGAACCCAGCCATGACAATGCCCCCCCCCCCCTTTTTACTCAATCAAAGAGCGCCCCCCCCTAAAAGAAATATGATTTGGCACTTTATTTTAGTGCATTTACAACTACCACTAGAAAGAGATACTTAGTGATCTTGATTTCAATGCATTACAAACCCTCATGAAGAGCATATGCTAAAAGTGAAACTTGGGCACAATATTAAAGGAAACAAATAGCACCACTACGATCTATTCAAAAAATCATGCACTTTCAAAAAAAGAATCGCCTCGATACGAGGTCGTATGAGAAAGTTATGATCCTCCGAAGTTTCCAAAATGAGAACTATGCACAGTCACGGCTGAGAATCTGCAATTTCTAAAGAATTCATGCATAAAAATCAAAAAACAACTCAACTAATGGATAGAGCACAAAAAAATAGCCAAGTTCATAACAAGAATCATAAAAAACGGAGTCTGTATGAGCAAGAACGAGACATTTGAAAACTGCATTCAAATCTGCGACTGCCAATGGAGAGGGGTATGGTTATAGCTTTGCATGCTCAATTCTAAAAAATATACAGCTTGCATGCAAAATCTAAAAGATACCCAGATGATTTTTCAGGGCTGCAAACAAAACCCAAAAAGCATTTTTCTTTCTGATGAACAGAAGATGTTGCTGTAGTGTAAATCAGACGCCTTTAACAGTAAAAAATGGCTCCAAAAATTAGAAAACGACCCCAGCAACCAAAATTTGACATGCAAATGTTGGATTAGCTTCTTAAGTCCATCAATGGCATGCTGGAATCTGCAAAACTGATTGAAAACTCCAAATATGGAAGTTGGTTGTCAGATTTGAGATTGAAACTCTAGAGAAAAACTGTTTTTGTCAAAACTTTTTTGATTCTCAGATGCAAGAGAAGAGCATACTTCGTCTTTCAAAAAACTACAATAAAGTTTATTTGCCCCCCTCGAATCTCTCAAATAAGGAAACTAAAATCTACTCTTGCACATAGAAAAGCTCTGATACCATGTTAGAATCTGAAAAGATTAATAACCCAGAAAACTAGTGCAAATAGTAAATATCTAAACTATGAATGCAAATGATACAAAATCAAAATAGCATCATAGAGTTAGTCTCCAAGAGAGTAATGCAAATGCTGGAAGCAAAATAGCATTAAGAGGATGCAAAAACAAGAGATACAAATACAAGCCAGGTAGCATGCTTATATAGGCTAGGAAGAGGGAGGAGGTGGCAAAACCAACCAACTATCGGACTAAAGATAGCAAAGTATCTTCCCAATATAGCTAATGGATGCTCACATGTAGGAAGGTGACACCTCACAACCATTCACCTAATAAGACATGCTTTATTAACCTAAGCGAGATTATTAAAAGTGTAAGAAAAACCTAGCAAAATAGGAAAAATAAAAAACTACACTAACACAAAAGAGTAGCCATGTCAAGAGACCTATGAGAACCATGTTTCATTTATTATGATCAAGACCAAGGGGTCAACTAGATAGTATAGCAATGGGATAGAGAAATAAGAATAAAGCTCAAGATAGAGGCTATGTGTGAATGGGAGAGCACAATAGAAAATCTCGTGGATAAAATAGCCAATATGCAAAGATAGCTCAACATTGTCAAGATCAAAGAGAGAAGAGGGGATAGATGGATGATGGAAGAATTACACATGATGCCCATTTGCCATGTTTTCATCATGGTACTTATCTAAGGTACCACAAGAAGTAGTTTTCACCATAGGATAAATTTATTTCTCTTTACTTTTGCTACCAAGGTGCCACAAGAAGTGGTTTTCACCAAGACACGCTTTCATTTTTTTCATTTTTTATATTTTTCCTTTTTTTTGAATTTTTAGAAAGAGCTCAAGCTATTTGAATGTAGATAGTGCTCTTATAGAAAAGATAAGTCAGGATAAGCCAAGACCATAGAAAGGTATGCTCAAAGATGTTGATAGGGTGATAAAAGAGAAATGGTAGTAGGAAGAGTATATGGAGGATAATAGTTCATGTATAGAAAGTAAGTGTAAGCTTTAGAGGATTTCATGAGGGTAGTTGAGATATTGGACAAGATCAACGTTGACACACAACTTGAAGGGTATTGGAATGATGGAGGAATCATGGATGAAATAGCTTGAGGTTTAGATCTATGAGAAGGTAGAAGAGATTTGGAAAAAAGTGGAGTGGAAGGCTTTGGAATATTTATAGAAATATTTTTAGAAGAAGATGAAATGGAAGCCTTTGGAAGCTTGAATGTCAACTTTGAAATATTTTCAATATTCAAGTCTTTTAAAAGAGACTTGGGAATCCACATAGCTTTAGATTTTCCTCGTCCTTTGGGTGCTTGAGAGTGCATTTGTATAATGATGGATTTAGGAACCCATATTTTCTTTGGTTTAGCTCTTTGAGTAGTGGACATTTGTGGTCTCTTTTATGCATTCTCCTTCTTAGCATTCACATGTCAATTAGATAGGACATAGTAATCTTTCTTTTTCAATGGATTCTTATTTTTATTCTCACTTCCAAAGGACTTGGGATTTGTGGATGAATAAGGATGATATGACTGGTTTAGATGTATAGATGGGTAAAAATTCATCAAGGATGAGTGTCTTTGTTGATCTTGAGGTATTATAGGAGAGCTAGGGAATGAGCTACGAGTGAATGTAGGAGATGGAGGAACATAAGGCCCCAATATGGATGGAAGGTTTGAATGCTTTAGCTTAGATGGATAAGGACCAAGGATAGATTTAGAAGATGCAAAGGGATAGTGGGAAGGGATATAAATATCTTTAGAATGAGAAACATGGTCAAAGCCATCAATAGACTCATAAATACCTTTGATAGGAACAACATTTTTAATAGAAGCACTTGAAGCTTGAGGACAATTTTGAAGTGGATGTGGAGAAGTAGAACATGAGGGGATGCTTTGATCTTGACAAGTAGCTTTGGATAGCATATGAAGAGAACTTTTCTCATAATTTTCATTAAGCTCAAGGGAGATAATGGAAGTGGTATCTTCATCATATTTGGGGGGTGTACAAGATATAGGATATGAAGGGGAAAAATATTGAAAGAGATGAAAGGGTGCTTGATCTTGATCTTTCTTGAAATTTATAGCTTTTTATTTTTGAGAGTCCTCTTGAGATGGAGCCACTTCCAAGGACAAAGGAGAATGAAGAGTGAATGGAGTAGTGTTTGGATTAGGCATAGTAGTGCATGAAGGTTGAGGATGTTTAGGATTAGTAGCATGGAAAAGGTTTGCAACCAAGTGAAGGTTAGCTTGAGTTTCTTTTAGAGGTAGCCCTTGAGGATACACATAGTCAATGTGGAAAGCATTAGGTTCCTTTTTTGATAGAGGCATGTTGGAAAGATTTGAAGTGTTGGGAGATGCATGAGTATTGGAAGAAGTGGAAGATGTAATGGAGTCACTACTAGATATAGGTTCATCAATGTAATCTTGCTCAAGAGAAGTACTCAACACATGAGTAACTAGAGGTTCCAAGATCAATAATATCATCATCAATGAGATCTTGGATTTTATGTTTCAGCTCTATACAATCAAAAGTAGCATGGTCATTAGATTGATGATAGGCACAATAGGTATCCAAGAATGGATTTCCATAGGAGCTAGACTTAGGCAACAAGATGATCTTATTGCCAAGAAGTTTTTGCAAAGTGTCATCATAAGAATCTTCAAAGGGAGCAAAAGTTCTATTAGAAGTATGTCTAGAGTCCTTTTTTTGTTTCTCAAGTGAATGGTATGCATCCATGTCTTCATCATTATCTTGGTCAAAGATAGGTCCGTCATGAAATTTTAGCATAGGCTGAAAGGAGGTATCACTTGCTTGTTCTCTAAAGAGGTCTTTAGATCTAGAAGATGAAGATATTTGATGTCCTGAAGTAGAGAATGTAGACCTAGAAGAAGAGGATGACCTCAAAGAAGGTGACTCACATGCATTTAAAGACCTTAAGGAAGATTCATGTAATGATGCAATCTTCTCCTCTAACCTTTTCTCAAGTTTAGACTTCATTTCTATCATGTGCTTAGAGAGATGAAGGTAAGAAAGATCATTTGTCTCTTCTAGTTCTTTGTATTGGGCATATAGATCTTGAAACTCTTTAGTGACATGGAGGATATCATGATCATCTAGGTTCGGTTGAAGTTTGGTAGCACAAGGTTTAGATCCCATAGTTTTAGATGCAAAGCCAAGCATAAAAGAGCCTAGAAGATAACTTGATGTTGAAACTATAGGAGGTAGAGTGTTCACTTGCCAAGATAGTAGAGAGAGATTAAAGTGACTTTTCAAACAATATCTCCAAGAAACTTATGACATGAATGACTCAAGTCAATAGCTAGGCAAGATGCCCAAATAGCCAAATAGATAGAGCAAGCAGGGTGACAAGTGAACAACTCTCCAACCCAAGAGTGTAGTCAAGAAATCAAGGTAACCATTTAAGCAAAAGGATAACTAGCAAGTGGACATAGACCATGAAGACAACAAGACCAAGAGCACTAAGACCAAAGAGCCACTTTATGCATGTTCAAGAACTAGAGACATAGAAAATAAAAATCAAATGATGAGACTCCCCTTAGCAAGCAACACAAGAAAAATGTTAAGACTTGATGTTTTGACTTGGTTGAAAAAGTTTGACAATAGTTGATAGCATAGCAAGTTTTTTGTTCAAAATAAATTTCTTTTCAAGCAAGATAGTGACACATGGAGTAGTCTTCAAAAAATCAAGAAAGGGACAAAGCAACCTTGCATGATACAAGCATATGTGAGGCCTTAAAAGAAAGCCATATAAATATCATCATGTGTATGTTCCAAAGATTTCCACAAGTCTAGCACATTCAAGAACAAATCAAGCAATATCTACCTAAATGTCATGGTTCATTACTCAACAACTTGGCCCACGCTTGATGCTCCTTTGCCTCACACCAAGTGGTTTCCCACAAGAGATATTGGCTTTGTCATGGAAATTCCATAAGCATAACCAAGGGAACACAGATGGTGAGTGTAAAATCTTGGGGTGATCTGGGTAGTCCACTAGGATCGATCCTCGCACCAAGAAGTTGAGAGGCTAAAAAAGGTAGTTACTAACTTAGGGTGTTTAGATAGGGCTTCCATGCATAGTTTTCTTCTTGCTCCCAATTACGAGACACCTCACCTTGCGATGAGTAACCGATCTCACGAACACAAGAGTACCTTAAGCATTCTTGCCTAGTGATCTCCCTATGGTCAAAATCCCATAAGCGATCACACTAAGCAAAGACAATCACTATGTATACCAAGGTTTTGTATCCTTGATAGCCTTGAGTTTATAGTAGGTTGGAAGAGCCAAGTAATCTGCTTGTCCCCACTTGGGTCGTTCCTCTCAGGTTGTCTGAGAGCAAGCCCTCTAAAGGATTCTAAACTACACAAAGAGTGGATCAACTTTTGGAAGTCAAGATTTTTGATTCACCACAAGGGTGAAGAGCATACTCTCCTATTCCAATCATTTTCTCCCAAACATGCCAAAAAGATTCGGTTGCCTCTTACTCTTGAAATCAAATGGTAAGTCAAGATTTTTGATTCACCACAAGGGTGAAGAGCGTACTCTCCTATCACCAAAAGATCCCAATTGTAAGTTTTAATGTGCCTAAAAATAAACAACTAGTATATGTTGCACATGTAAAAGTAAAGAACAAGAAAAATTGGGTTTTTATGCATTGGGAAGCCCTGCAAACAATCGTTAGTAGCCCTTGTGCATTTGAAGCTTTGACATGCGTTCTTTTTATGCAATGTTTCAATTTTTTTCACAAGGATGGCAACCTGCAATCACAACTTGTTAGCACCACAAGTTAGTGTGAAATAACATAAAATAATGCAATAAAAAGTGGTTAGTTGCCTCAAATATCAAATTTATCTTCCAATCAAGTGTATGCAAAGAAAGGGAAAACTAATCACAAATGCTCTCATTTTTACTCTTTGCTTTTGATCTAGTCAACAAGATTAGACTTTTTTGCTATTATTTCAAATCCAAAAATAGAAATGAAAAGAAGAGACCCCTACTAAAAATCAAAGAAATTTCCAAAAATGCAAGAAATTCAAAAAAATCTCTTCATTTGCTCCCTAGAGATCAATTTTGTCAAAACAAGCTAGATTTATCAAATTGAGTTTTTGATCCCTAATACGACCTCAAAAGACAAAACACAAAGAGAGTACCCCTCTTAGAATTCAAAAAGCTTTGTGAAAATGTAAGTTTTTCTGAAAAATGTGCTGATTTGTGATCAAAAATGACTTTTTATGAAAAACAAAGAAAAAATTACAACTCCCACAAATCATATGAAAATGCTCTAAAAATCGGGCTGAGACATTTTTAACAAATACCCAACCTACAAAAAAATTTTAGAACCAAACTCCAAGCGGTTTAAAAGATATGATCAAATCTTTAAACCAACTAGATTTTTGGCCTTCAAACCAATCTACTTATGGGTTGGCCTTAAAACCAAAGTGATAATTCTAAAAAAGCACTTGATTAGATCCAATATGCTGCTATAAAAAAAACTAGAGATAAGAAATGAAAGCAAATGGAGCTAGAAACTTGATTCAAGCCCCACAGTGGGCGCCAAAAATGTACACTCAAAAGTGTCACACTCTAAACCATTCTATCCAAGTGATTCCATGAGTTGGAATGTTCAGATGCTGGTTTAGAGCTCCCTATCCATGGAGTGCAAGAGAGTATATTTCAAGAATAAGAAGGCTCTCAGATGAGCCTTAGAGATAGTCTTCTTGCTAGTAAACCATGCAATGGGAGGTTCCAAAGACAAGATGCAAGAATGCAAATGTCCCAAGGAGTTCCTCAAGAATGCAATGCAACTAAAGATTAAACTAGAATGAATATGAAAAGTGCAGCTATTCTAAGCATGGATGAGAGTGTTACAATCCAAATATTAAGCTATGTGAGATAGATTATTGCAAAATAGAAGCTAAATTAACATGCAACATGAATCTAAGCTAAAATGCTATGGTATGAGAGAATGTAGACAAGAAATAGAAGTTTTCCACAAAGCTCCAAAGAAATCTGTTAGAAAACCTGCAGCATAACAATATTCAAAATGAGGATGGATTGAGGGGGAAAGCTCTCTCCCTTTTAAAGCCGTATGGATGGTAGAGATCAATATGAAGATGGTGAATGATCAACGGTGAAATTTGAAAAGAGGACTGATCCATGTACACACATAAGTCAACCAATAGAATATAAGTTGACTTGTCATATAAGACAAAAAGTCTCACAAACCTTTTCTTTTAATTATAAAATAGAAAAAAGACTTTATGTGTGCACTTTAAGTGGGTTAGAAGAATGGGGTGTTTTATTTAATTAAAAGAGGACATGTTCTTTTAATCAAATAATGAACTTAGGATAGCATAGTCAAACTATAGGTTATAATCAAATAAATTGATTATTAGCAATTTGGTCTAGATAAATGATTAAATTAATTTAGCCAAAATGCTGAGAAGGGGGCTAATAGTCTAGATGACTATTTTTAGGTGATTATACATACCTCATTATATGTTTGTAAAACCTCTAACAAGGTAGACCTAATAGTCCTACTTGCTCCTAACAAGGCAAATGATCAAAAGTGATCATTGTAAGCCTTAACTGGCCAATTTTATGTTGTATTATTGAATTTTTGTGGGTATCATCTTCACCCCAATTTTACTTTCTATTTGGAAGGTTTTTGGGTCACCAAACCATTGTGTTCAAGTGTTATAAATGTTTTATGTTTTTATTTTCTAGGTCTATTCCTAGGGGTTAGGGTTAAATGTGATTTAATTTTCCTATGTTGGCCTTCTCTAGGAGTTAATCCCCTAGATCTCTATATAAGGAAGCATCTTCCTCTCATTTCTCTCTAAGATGCATTATGATATCAGGTGAACTATAACCTTTCTACATCCATTATTCCATGAAGTGAAGTTCTATCAAGCATTCAAGTGTTCAGGCATCCAATTCATCAAGGAGGACCATGCAATTAGCCATTGAAGGATTCAATCTCTATAGAGCCCTCTTGTTGAAGATTTCTCTATCCACATTCATCCAAGCCTTCTTCTATGCAAAGACACATTCAAGATTGGTATTGAAGATCTAATGACATTGATTTGAGACATCCTGCATAAATTTTACATACATTGGTAGCATGCATACTTGTGGATTCAAAATTTGAATCATCCACAAGGATTTACATATAAGCAAGGTGAATAGTTCCGTTTATTTTGTTTATTCATATATATATGTATATATTTTCAATTATATTTTAAGGTTAATTGTAAAGGGGTTTGATTGAGGCAAACCCCCCATCCAACAAACAAACCATTTTTTCTTGTAGATGCAGGTGTGGAACAATGAATTGGAGATAAAATTTAGATACATTTTTCATCAAACTTGTGAGATCCATGAACATAAATTTCATTAGAGTAGTGAAGGTCAAGGTCAACTTTTTTGGGTACAATTGTGCCCCGGGGTAAGATTATGCCCCACCAATAGGGTCAAGGTCGAAATCTCTTCAATTTTCTTTTTGGATTTTCTCTGTCTTGACATTTCCAATTTGAAATAGGTTACAAATTTTCCAAAAACTACATATAGACATCAAAAAACAACATTTTCGAGATTCAAGGTTAGTATTTATCTTTTATCTATTTCAAGATTTAAGCACATACTCTCCCACAATAGAAAGATCATATAACTCCCTCTTTGTCCCTATTTTCCACCACTTGATCTATTTCTATATTAAACACTATTTTGTGCATAATTGATTTGGATCTTTCCAATTGAAAATTAGGGTTGTGAAGAGGGTTTCCATTTTCTTTCTATTCACTAGTATTGCAAATTACTTACCATTTACATGTCTTAGATTGATTATATGGTTGTGATCAAATAAAAGAATCACTTATTGCATTTCTTTATGTTGGTAGAAAATTGCAATTTACCATTTAAAGTCAAAGGAACCTATTTCAAATCCTACTCCTAAGGCTTACTCATCACATGGCAATCCCTATCAATCAATCCTAGTTTTGATCTTATTTAAATTCTGAGAGATGTCTTCACTTTTATACATATTTCTATAACTATAATGATGAAACATATATTATCACTATATTCTATAGTGATAATAGAAGGGTTAGCTTCAAATTTTGGTGAGGCATTGGTATATCATACAATGATAGAGGTTCATCTCTATGTAGGGAATACATAATGTGAATATAGTGATGAGCGATAAAAGGAAGCATGTCATTATGACCTTCAGTGATTATCAATAATTGAGGTAATAATATTTTGGTCTTGGATATTAGTGATAAGATGGAAGATACAACTATATTATATAGTGATCAATGTTTTTGGTGATCAAAAGAAGGAAATTTTTTTTTACGGTGATCAACAATGAAGTTAGGTTATCACTATGTTCTATAGTGATAAAGAGATAGAATTTTAATAAGGCATCACTATGTATTATAGTGATAGATTGAGAATGATCATGGATCACATTTGGAGTAATAGAGATATAGCAATTAGAGATGAGATTTTTCATATCACTATGTGTTATACCAAAAGAATAAAACCTACATCGAAGATTAGGATTCTTGATCATCATACCTTATAGCAAGAACCTTCATTAGAGATCATAGATAGAGGACTTTTAGTATAGCAATGAGTGATGGAGATATTGCCATTACTATAGTAATAAATATAAATATTAAAAGAATTCACTATTTTCAAGATTGAGACATAGTGACTAGAGGTGTGCATGTATTTTTCACTAAGTGTTACAAAGATTTATATTAAATATAGTAATAAATATTACAAAGAATTCACTATAGTAATAAATATAAATATTAAAATAATATCCAACTTTTAGGCATTATTATTTTCTTATACATATGATTTTGTATTATGGTCAATTAAGAAGATTATGGAGTGAAAATTTAAAATTAAATGTTTGGGAATTTAATGGAGAAGAGAGGAAAATTCAAATGTAGACATCAATATGGGATTATAGATATAGTGCCTCTTGCTATCTCACTTTTGAGGACCGCTTTGTCTAGCCTCTATACACTTTATTTTGGCATCAAGCTTTTCCATCCATTAGCCCTTATATCAAGAGATTCTTGAGACCTAAGGATAATGGGCTAGGAGAGAAAACTAGGCATAATTGGGGAGATTGCTACTTCAGTTGTTTTAGAGTTTTTGGGTTTGAAGGGAAACCATACAGATTGCCAGCATTAGTGACTAATATAATTGCATATTTGGAGATTGTAAGGAAGATGTCTAAGTCTAGTAAGTAACATTTTGAAGAGAAAAAAAGAAAATAAAATTTTCTCCCAACCAATATATCTTTTGGAGGCTTTACTATTTGTGCCACCAAATCCTATGATAATTTTGGAGAAAACTTGAAAATTGAGTATCACATGTATACTATGTATCCATGGATTCATTATGATCTTGAGGGATACATTCATGCCTATAGAAAATTCCAAAAATTGGGTGATTACATTCATCAATGTATTGCATATGAAGACACTTTCAGCAATATGGAATGGTTGGAAGTACAGAAGAAGCTGCAAGATCAAAATAGAGAGCTAGAGGAGCAAAGATGACAAGCATTGTAATAGTTTAAAGATGACATCTAGAAATATACCAGACTCCCCTATTCTAGTAACTAGGAGCTTGGATAGATCAGCATTGAAATGTTCAGATATTCAATAGAGTTAATGCTAAAGAGGATGAAAGACTCCTCGAAGCCAAAAAATTTGTAGGCGATGACACTTTTGTCAAATCTAAATAATTCATTATTGTTTTGTACAATTTTAGAGGCAAGAATTTGAGGTAGAGTGTCCAAAAAATCACTCCAGGGGAATGAGTAGGAGTTGATGGCCAATTTAAAGGAAGACATAAAAAGAGAAGTAGAAAATATGACTCCAGAAAGAGGGAGACAACTACTCAATGAAGTAGTGATTATGGTTCTTCTTGGATGGGATTTAAGTACTTCTTATAATTTTGATAGTTTGATCAAGTCTAGAAAGAAGGATATGATAATAGATGTGTAGGGTGTCAAAGATGTGATTATTGGTTCAAGGTTTGTTGATGATGAGAAATCAATTCTATTATGGGCCCTATACCCTCCACACAAAAGGCCACAGATTATTGACATAGATCAAGATTTTGGAAATTTAATGACTTTGAAAGTAGGGCTAACATAGCCTAATAATTCAACAACTATGCAAGTTGACATGGGTCTATTTAACCAAGCCCAAATGAAGCAAGTAACATTTGAGAGGGAAAATTGGAGAGAAATATATTGAAGCTTTCACAAAGAAGGAAATCAGAGGTATAGTCCATGATTTAGTCATATGATGATGCTTTGAAAACTGAATTAAAGAGGCTACAATAAGAAAACACAACATTGAAGGATGTGTCATTAATTCAAAGGAAAATATATGGCTCAATATTGAGAAATTATTTGCATATACACCTATGACCCTACAAAATAATGAGGTGTAGAAAAATATAGTTGAGGAAAAGAACAACCTTGTAGAGGATGAGGACATCTAGGAAGTAGATAAATTGATCAATAATCACACTATACATTTGCAAGAATTTAAGACCACTTTTTTAGTTTTTGAAGAATTGATGATAGAACATGGGGTCTTATCTTGGCTTGATATAGATGAAAATATGTTTGAATTAGAGACATGAATGGGGATGTGCCATGTGATGTTGGATCAAGCCCTAGAAGCAGCAAAGCATGATGAGTTGGAGATGACAAGGACAAGCAAACAGAATGAGAAGATGGTTGAATTGGAGATCAAAGTTCGTGAGGTGATTGTCAACACTAACTTGCTAGAAGATGAAAAATATCAAGAATACATCAAATAGTGCAAAAAATTTATGATAGAATCATTATTAGATTTGGTACCATGGATCTTTTTCCTTTGGGAACTTGTTTTTCTTAGTCAACAGTTGTAATTAGTTAGTTGATTAGGATAAATTTTGTAAAAAAAGTGTCATACCCTTTCATTTTGTAACCAATTTGATATCTATAATTATAAGGACCAAATTTGAATATAGATCATATCATAATGATTAAGGGTGCTCCCCTTAAAACTGAAAACAATAAACAATGGCAAATGTGAAAAAAAAAATGGACTTCTTATTTGCATCACAAATGTGGACTTATAGAATTCAAAAGTACAATATGCTAACCCACATGGGTGCCTTCATTGTAGTAATCTTCAAGACAAGCTACCAACTATCACCCAGAGCTTTTCTAGACAATGTTTGGGCCTTTCTTAAATAGGAAATTTTTATGCTACTCGAGAAGGTTCTAGACATTGAAGCATAATACCTAGGACTGAAAGACCCTTACATTACATATAGAGTTGGCCAAATACATCTTTGACAATTATTTTAAATATTTTGGGTAGCCCAACTTTTAAAGTTCATAACTCATGAACTATTGCTCTAATTGGCCATTATAACCACTTTTCAAAAATGCCAGATCATGATCTACAAACTCAAAACAATGCAAGTTCCCTTCCATCAAGTTTTTGAACCTCATCCAACACTCTAAGGCCTCTAATGGTGAGCCTAAAGATTTTTTTTCAATTTTTTCCACTGAAAATCTGCAATACCTTCTCTAATACTCAAGCTAGAACAATGATTTTTTTATGGTAGGATTAAAACTCTAAAATGATCCTTCATGTAGAAAATGAGAACATTCCAAGCTCATATGTAAAACTTACTAAATATACCAAGTTCCCATAAATAGTAACCACTTTATCTACTAGTTCTTATTAAAATAGAAATAGGGTGATGGAAGATTGCTCTTACACTTAGGATGCTCATGCATCAAACACTTGGGGTAATTTGAGAAGTGACTCCATCATGTCTCATGTGTTTAGAGGAAAACCAAGATAGATAACCTCCTCCCTTTCCATTTGACCACATATTCCTCATAAGCTCTAATCCTTATGCTTTTTCCAACATGATTGTCCATTATCTCTTCAATCTCCTTTGTAGCCAACCTAATTGCTAGACTACTCCATTGCACTTCTACAACTTCAACTCCATCACCTCCTTCATAATACTTTGTAAAATCTAAAATATTAAATACTAGTGAAACATTCAATTTAGTAGGCAACTCCACTTCATAAGCATTTCCAAAATCATGGCTTTTCACTATCTTGCATGATCCAAACTTCTTCTTCTTTAGCTTATTATATGTACCCACTAGAAAATGCTCCTTTCTCAAATAACCATGACTTCATATCCAATCTAAAATTCCTTATAACTTATATTATGTATTCATCTTTATTATGTGCTTCCTCATCTCCTCATGGATGTTCTTCAAATGTTCATGAAATTCTTTTGCTTCAGCACTACTTATCTCTCCTTTATCCTACTGCCTCAATTCAAAAACATTTCTGGGACTACTCCTATATACAATTTGGAATGGTGATTTACCAGTACACTTTTTGATAGAATTATTATATGAAAATTCTACTTGTGGTAAAATCTTATCCTATCCTTTTGGTTTATCTCCAACCATTCATCTAAGAAAGTTTTCCAAACTATGATTCACAAATTTTGTCTATCCATTAGTTTGTGGTTGATATGATGAACTGAACTTCAAATATATCTTCAACTTCTTCCACAATGTATGCTAGAAATACCCAAAAAAATTGGTATCTTGATTTAAAACTACACTCTTTGGCACACCATGTAATCTTACCACTTCTCTAAAAAAAAAAATTTCCACATGAACAACATTGCTAGTCATCTTGCAAGGAATAAAATCTTCCATCTTTGAAAACCTATCAACCACCACAAAAATATAATTATGCCCATGCCAAGTCCTTGGTTATCCAAGAACAAAATCCATGCTGACATTCTCCCATGGCTTCTTTGATATAGGTAATGGCTAAGACAACCTTATATTCTAATTTACTCCTTTCGGCTACATCTCTATACAAAATTCATCACATCTTGCTACAATTGTGGCTAGTAATAATTCTCAACAAAGAAAGATATGGTTTTATTTCTACCAAAATGTCCAACCAACCCTCCACTATGCTTCTCCTTGATGAGATTCTCTCTCATTGAACTTCTAGGAATGCACAAATGGCTTCCTCTAAGAAACATACTATCTTGGATCATGAAATTGAACCACTTTGTCCTATCTAGTGTAATAGGTTCTATATTAGCCTTCCAGGCTTCACCAAAATTAGGAGCATCTGGATACAAAGCACTATGTTTCTTGAACCCAACCACCTCTATTTGCATTTTTGTTAGAAAAAGTTGTCTTCTACTAAGAGCATCTGTAACTCTATTAGACTTCCCACTCCTATTTTTCAAAACATATGTATAACTCTACAAAAACTCAACCCACTTCAAATGCTTTTGGTTCAATTTTCCTTGACTATTTAAATATTGCAAAGTTTGATGATTAGTATATAGAAAAAATTCCTTAGGAAGAAATTATTTTCTCCATTTCTTAAATGCTTGAAATATAACACAAAATCCCTAATCACAAACAAAATATTTTCTTTTTGGATCATTCAAATTCTCACTAAAATAAGCAACAGGTCTACCGTATTAGCCTATAATAGCTCCTATTGCAGTATCACAAGCATCATAGTCTACTTGAAACACCTTATTAAAATAGGAAGTGCTAAAATAGGTTACTAAGTAACTTTCTATTTCAATAGATTAAAACTCTTATATGCTCCTATAGTCCACTTAAATTCTTTCCTATCCCCTCTCATTGTTTCATTCAAGGGTCCACAAATACTGCTAAAATATCTTATGAATTTTTTTTTGAAAACTAGCCAATCCATGAAAAGATCATACCTCTATTGCACTCCTTGGAGTAGGCCATTCAAGGATAGCCTTCACTTTCTCTAGGTCCATTTTCAGACTTTCTGCTGAGACTACAAAACCTAGGTATACCAACTCCTTCTTTACAAAACTACACTTCTTTAGGTTTATCAACAACTTTTCTTCTCACAACTTATCAAACACCTTGTAAATATGAATAAAATACTCCTCTAATGCCTTACTAAAGATAAATATATCATCTAGGTAAACAATGACAAACTTACCCAGAAACTCTTTTATTATCTCATTCATGAGCCTCATGAAAGTGCTTGGTGCATTGGTTATTAAAAAAGGCATGACTAACCACTCGTACAATCCTTCTTTTTTCTTCAAAGTAGTCTTACACTCATCATCTTCTTTGATATGAATTTGATGGTATCCACTCTTTAGATCTATCTTTGTGAAATATTCAGCTCCACTCAAACAGTCCATAATATCATCCATGCTTGGCAATGGAAATCTATACTTGATTGTGATCTTGTTTATAGCACGAGAATCTATGCACATCCTCCATTCTCCATTCTTCTTTGGTGCTAATATGGCTAGTACAGTAGCACATGGACTCAGACTCTCTCAAATTAACCCCTTCTACAACAACTCATGAACTTGCATGTTCAACTCTTCACTTTCTATTGGTGTCATTCTATGTGTTTCCTTCTTTGACAAATTAGCTCCTAGAACCAAATCCATCTAGTGACTGATCTTCTTCATTGGGGGCAATCCATCAGGTACATTATTTGATACAATATTAGAAAAGTCTCCCAACATATTTGCAACTTCTACAAGTACCTCCTCTACTTCTTCTTTACTATCCTCTAGAATTATAGAAAAACACATATAATTATGCTTCATACCATTGAGAAACTCTTTTCCATCAATAAAACATATTCTGGCAGTATTACATACCATTTCTTCTTTATCCTTCAAGAATTTAACTTATGCTTCACTATATCCTTGGTTAGAGTGTAGGTATTTTCTCACCCATCATGTACAACATGCCTATCAAATTGCCATGGCCTATAGAAAAAAATATTGCATATCTCCATAGTTATGATATCACATAGTACCTCATCCTAGTAGCTTCCAATCTTGAACTTCACTGAGCACTGCTCATTGACCATGAGATTGTGGTTATCTTGCACCCAAGCAATATGGTATGGACATGGGTGTTTCTGTCTCTTTAGCTTCAACTTTATTACCATCATTTCTAACACTAGATTATCAATACTTCCACCATCAATGATCACATCACAATACTTATCTTCACATCTACACCTTGTGCAAAAAAAGCTCCTTCTTTGATTAGGTTCATTCTCACCACTTAGCAGGACTCTTCTATTAGCTAGGACTTCTCCTCTTTTAGCATCTTTAGAGTGTGATGATCTATCATCTTCATCAACATGTGCAATTCTAGCTTGGCCTTTTGTTCTTTAATCTATCCTTCCCTAGTGCTAGGAACATTCAAATAATCTATGTCCTTCTTCTCCACAATGAAAAAATTTCCCATAGAAGCCTCCTCTTCTAGATCCTTGTCCTCTACCTCTTCCTCTCTAATCTCTATTATTCTAATCATTGAAATGATTGGAATTGTTCCCTCTTTGATTCTAACTACTACTTCCAACATCATGCTTGTTCTTCTAGTCATCATTATGGCTTCCATGAGATCCTTCCCTAGATCTTCCACTGTGACCTCTTCCACTGTTCTTGTTGTCAAACTTCTTGCTTAGTTTCTCTTTAACTCTTAGGGAAAACCAGTATGCCTCCTCAATACTACTCATTCAAAGTAGACTTATCTCATCCTAAATGCTTGGCCTTAACCCATTAAAATAATGTGCAACTTTCTCCTTATTAGTTTTTTCATGGCCTATTCTAATGAGAATGCGGTAGAACTCTTTGGTATATTCTTGAATAATTTTTTTCGCTCATTTCATCCCTTCCATATTCTTCAAGAATTCAAGATCATAATCCATGGGGATGAATTGTCACTTCATTTTAGCTATCATTTGATCCCATCTAGTGTTTTTATCCTTTCCCTTTTTATTTTGCTCAAACCAAACCTCTTACCACTAGATTTTTGCATGTCCCTCCAGTTTTTCCTTCACAAACTTGACCCTATTTGGATCCTCAATATCTTCATGCTCAAAGTACTCCTCTAGTTCATTGATCCAAATGATTAGCTCCTCTAGCACTAGTACATTTTGGCAAATATGTGACTATGTGACTAAAATATTTAGTCACACCACTAAATTTTTTAGTCACATGACTCAAACTAATCACATTCTATTATTTCTTTGCAATTCACAACTAAAACTGACCAAATAGGTGACTAATTTAGTCACCTAGTAAAAGCACATGATCAACCAAATAAAAGTGACTACATAAACTACCATATAAATGATTAAACACTTAGTCACTAATAATTAGTCACCTAAACATGTATGTGTTTGAGATTTTACATTGCATTAAGAGTTATGAAATCAACAATCTTCATACATGCAATAGGTGCACAAATTTTAGTTGAGAAATAATTACTCCAACACCTTTGTTGATACAATATGACCAATAATAATAAAATGAAATGATATTATAGCATGAATGAATCTTCTTGCAAAACTTTGAAAATTGTATTTAAAATTTTGCATGCAATATTTGGACCCAAATTTATGACATTCAAACCATTATACCCAATCACTCTTTGTTCTCACAAAATTCTTTTCACTCAAAATTTAGATGCAAAAATGTGCTTGATGTAACCACACACTACATATATAATGCACTTGAAGGCCATATTGACATGGAATTATAAGGGGATTTCATGCCTCCTTCTGGAATGGAACCCAATGATTAATAAATTATAATATTTAGTAGATATATTATAATAAGATAACACAATATATTAATATTTAATTAAATAATGTATAATCAAATATCATTATTAATATATTTTCCTTATACATAATATATTATATATATATTGATGTCAAAACCCTAATTGAAATTAAAATAAGATTATTAAAGAATCAAATAATATTAATTCGATAAATTTACAATAGGTCATTGATTATAAATTATGACATGGAAGTGGCAAACAACCCTCATAATCACAACATCTTGATTACAATATTATTTTCAAACAACTACATCATCAAGTTACCACAATGATAGATAAAAAGTGTTGGAATATTTGATATAATGATACAAAAATATTCAACACAAATTGCATCTTATTGTAATCACTAAATCAAATGTGTTTAACAAAGCATTGAGAAGGAAAATTTTTAAGTCAAATTTATTAAATAGGTTAAACATACTTAACTTTCCACTCCATTTCCAAAACCTATGAGAAGATTTGTAATTTACCATTCATTCTATTATTTTCCCTTCTAATATCATTTCTTTCTAATATTAAAATACATTCAATAGTTACAATTAAAAAAAAAAACATTATTAAATAAAATATACTTAGAATACTTTATGAATAGAAATACCATCGCAATCATTTTTACTTTGTCTAAAAATCCTAAAAAAACACATGTGCAATCATTTTTCAATTTGTCTAAAGATCCTAAAAAATACCTACGCAGTCATTTTCCCTTTGTTTTAAGATCCTAAGAAATACCTACGTAGTCATTTTACCTTTGTCTTAAGATCCTAAAAAACACCTGAGCAACTAATTCCATTTTCATTTTCTTTTCTCCTAGTAAGGTTTGAATGAAGGTTTTGTCTAGATTTTGTTGAAGGTTTCAAAAGTCTACTTTATTGGTAAGGTTTTTGGGTTTAACCTCTATCTATTCCATATATTCCATATGTTAGATGTTGAAACTAAGGTTTATGAGTAGGAAAATGAATGAAAGGTTTTTTTTTTCCTATGCAATGTGATTGCATACTCTACATTCATTCAAAACTTTAATTTTGATTCTACCAACAGATCTGTACACCAAAATATACTATAGGCATGTGATAATCATTTACACTACATTTTTTAAAAGATAGATCTCTTCATAGAGTCCTATATTGAGGTACAAAAACATGCATATGGTACATGGATCACCCAAGGTAATGTCACTAGAGTTAGTTGTATAACCACCTTTGTAAAATATCCTCTTTACAAAAGCCATCAATGTGATCCTATTAGTTTCTTCTCTTTCCCAATTGCAAACCTCGAGATAGACTTGGATAATTTCTTCTAATCTTTTTTTAAATTGAAATAATGTTATTTTTTGAATGTATTCCCAATGCTGATTCTTCTTTGGGCATGGTTTTATATGCATCATAGAGTAAGGTTGGGAAAGTAGTTCAAGGATCTAGAACTGATTCAGAAGGAGGATCAAAATTTGTAGGCTATGTGGATCTCTGATACAAAAAGTATTACAGTGCTTGTAAGTACCTTAAGGTTCTAAATATATAATAATAATTTTATTTTTTGTAGAAACTTCTGTTATGGTTAGCAAATTTAGTTAGGGTATATCATACTTAAACAACTTTATTGATACAATTAAGACTTTGCACAAGAACACATTATGAAGTGGTATGCAACTAGGGAAAGTAGTTCTTTGTTGCATGATCTCTCAGTTTGTAATTTTGAACAATTTTTTTCTCCTTTTTTAAATCTTTAAACTTCTTCTTTTTTCAATTTATTTAGATCTTCACATTAGGTAATTAGTGACTTAGTTTCTATGACTGATGGTCATCTCTCATTGAATTCACCTTTAAATTTCACTTGTACATCACACCTAATGAGTTGTATGAGGTATCTTAAGCAATTTCAAGGTTGAAACAAATCTCAACATTATTGTAATGTAATCCTTTTGAAGGTAGGGTTCTTTCACATTTTCTTAAGAGCTTAAACAATTTTTAACAAATAAGAGGAGGATGCTTAGACTCGACTATAAAGTTTAAACCAAACTTTGAGCTAAACTAGATAGGAAAATCTTAAAGTTTGAAAGAAAAAGAAAGATGGATATTTGAGTTTAACTAGTTTTGAAAACAAAACAAATAAACTTGACAATAAATCTTGTATTTGATGTGTAAGCTTGTAGCTAGCAAAAAGAACATTTGACTCATAGCTTTTCTATATTCTTGAGATCCACCTCTTTTGCATTTGACTCCATTTGTAGTGAACTATTAGCTTTCTTTTCTTCCTCAAGTTGAGATAAGAAAGTTTCCTTCTCTTAGTCCCTCTCTTATTTAACTACCTCCAACTCAACAATGAGTTATGCCCACTCTGACTCCTAAGCTAACTGTCACACATCGAAATTGGCTTTTACTGTCTTGATCCTTTTCTACTACTACTTAATCTACCCAACTCTTCTATAGAGCATAGTATGCATCCTGATACACCTATACTATCTCTCACATTAGGTTCTCCACTTGGCTCTCTACTATGGGTTCTCTAGTAGTCCACTCCTACCTCATCTTTGGAGTCTTTGTGTTAGGCCGCCCTTGTGTCTCAAAGCATATTGTAAAGGCATCTAGGTAATTGACCCACATGAAGGATAGAACTTGCTTCAACTCCTACACCACTATCTCCAGTGTGCATGCCTGCATAGAAATCACCACTTAGCAACCTTAGGTCACCATGTTAACCAAGTATGCCTCTACATCCTCCCCCATGGCAATGTAAATATAAAAAGTTTCCTTGCATATCACATTGTTGTAAATCCATCATCTATTATAATTAGTTAGGGTAGTTTTCTAAGTTAGCCTACAAGCTTAGAACTTTTGAACTTTGAATAAGTATGTATGCTTGAAAAGGACATGGTAAAAATGTGATGGAGACACAACGAAAGACCAAAATGAACACATAGGAAAAGGGAAAAATTATTATCAATGAAAAATGCCCTATGGGCTTACAATAGTATGATTCTAGAGAAAGAAATACTCCACACAGTACCTTCTCTATAACTCCACTAAGAACTCATTTACAATGGCATAAATGTTCTTAAATAGATCCCAATTCATTTAGGGTTAGGAATACATTCTAGAATATGCTAGTTGTAATCCACTGCCAAAATAGAAGGTTTCAGAAGTCATGTTAGAATTTGGTGTAAAATTAGAAGAATCTAAAAATGGTAGTCCAACTTCTGGGAGGCATAACTTTTGAACTGGGACTCCAATTGACAAACCATTTACATTTTTGGAAAGCTCTAGAAGTTCTCTACATCCCTATGGATCAGCTTAGCTTGTCCCCCACTTTTTGCTACATACAAGACCATTTAGTGCCCCAAATCTAACTTTGAAGTGCTCTTAGGAGGTCTCCAAGAAAATTAAAACTACAATAACTTTCTAACTATAAAGTCTTTTGACCTGATTCTTTTTTTGGAGTGCTTTGAATTACAAGTGTAATCATCACTCCAAATTATGCCATCTAACTCATCATAATTTTGGCTCTATTACAAAATAACCCATTTTTTATATTTACACATATCCCAAGGTGCTTTAAAACTCTAACCTAGAAAACTAATAGTGGAACTGTGAGAGTTGGAACCTTTATTTGACCTAAATGGGTATCTATAAATAAAAAACATTAAATAGAAACTATCTCTAAGAATATTTTTGGGTGATATAGGATTTCTCTTACACCATTGGATGCTCTTGCATCAGACACCCTGGGTAGATTGAAAAGTGACCTTGTCACTTTATGGTAGAGGAAAACCCAAACGGACAACCTTCACTACTAATATCTAAGTTGAGTCCTCTATTGGTCATCCTTTCCACTTCACTAGGTACTCTTCATACTGCCTATTTTTGGTACTCTTGCCCACACGACTATCCAAAATCTCTTCTATCTCCTCCTTCTTAGAAGTAGGAATTGGACATGGCTCTAGCATCAACCCCTCATCTACACCATCATCATGATATTTTGTTAAGTCTGCAATGTTGAAGATATGAGAAATGTGAATCCCATCTGGCAACTCCACCTCATATGCATTTCTTGAGTCATGCTTCTTCAAAATTTTACAGGGGCCAAATTTTTTCATCTTCAGCTTGTTGTAAGTACTCATTGGAAATTTTTCCTTTTGTAAGTGTACCATAACTAGATCCCCTACTTAGAACTCCTTATGTCTCCTCCTTTGATCTACCCTGGCTTTATATTCTTGATTCATCTTGGTGATGTGTACATGGACCTCCTCATGTAGGCTCTTGATATGTTCAACAAATTCCTCTACCTCGACACTTGTCCTCTCTCCTTGCTCCATTTTCCTTAATTCTGGTGCAATCCTTGGGCTACCTCCATACACAATTTGGAATGGTGATCTACTAGTAATCCTCTTTACAGAATTATTGTAAGAAAATTCTTCTTGTGGTAGAATCAAATCCCATCTCTTGGGCTTATCTCCCACTAAACAGGGGCCAAATTTTGTCATCTTCAGCTTGTTGTAAGTATTCATTGGAAATTGTTCCTTTTATAAGTGTACCATAACTAGATCCCCTACTTAGAACTCCTTACATCTCCTCCTTTGGTCTACCCTAGCTTTATATTGTTGATTCATCTTGGTGATGTGTACATGGACCTCCTCATATAGGCTCTTGATATGTTCAACAAATTCCTCTACCTTGACACTTGTCCTCTCTCCTTGCTCCATTTTCCTTAATTCTGGTGCAATCCTTGGGCTACCTCCATACACAATTTGGAATGTGATCTACTAGTAATCCTCTTTACAGAATTATTGTAAGAAAATTCTTCTTGTGGTAGAATCAAATCCCATCCCTTGGGCTTATCTCCCACTAAACACCTTAGGAAATTTTCCAGACTTCTATTTACCACTTTGGTCTATTTTTCATACTACAGATGATGTGTAGAACTAAACCTCAATTCTATCTTCAACTTCTTCCATAAAGTCCTCCAAAAATACCCCACAAATTTAGTATCTCTGTCAAAAACAATACTCTTTGGGAGAGCATGTAGTCTCACCACTCTCTAAAAAAAAAATCTACAATATGTACAACATCATGAGTCTTGTGGCATGGGGTGAAATGTGCTATCTTGGAGAACCTATTAACCACCACAAATATTGAGTCATTGCCCTTTGTGTCCTTAACAATACAAGAATAAAATCCATACTTATGTCCTCCCAAGGCTTTGATGGAACAAGCAATGGCTAATAAAGTCCAACATTGTGACTAAATCCTTTGGCTTCTTGACATACTTGACAACTCTACACAAATTTCTTCACATCTTGTGACATTTGAGGCCAAAAATAATGTTCTCTAAGAATGACAATGTTCTTATCTCAACCAAAGTATCCTACCATTCCCCCACTGTGTTTTTCTTTGATCAAGTTTTCCCTCATGGAACTCCTTGGAATAATTGACTAGCCTTGAACAACATACCATCCTAAATCAAATAATCTAACCACCTAGTTTTATCTACAGTAACATGTTCTTTACAAGCCTTCCATGCTTTAGCAAAATCAAGATCCTTCGGGTGTAGATTCTTGAGTTCATCAAACCAACCACTTCAACCTACATTACTATAAGCAAAAAATGTCTCTTACTCAATGCATTTTCAACCCTATTAGACCTTCCATTTCTATGTTTCAACACAAAGTTATAGCTCTACATGAACTCTACCCACTTCATATGTCTCTGGTTCAATTTTCCTTGGATATTTAGGTACTACAATGCCTAGTGATTAGTATACAAGAAAAATTCTTTTGGCAATTAATAATGCCTCCATTTCTTTAAGGCCTAAATGATTGCATAGAACTCCTAATAAAAATTAAAAAAACTTCTTTGCATCATTCAATTTTTCACTAAAATATGCAATAGGCTTACCTTCTTGGCTCAATACAGCCCCAATAGCACTGCCACTAGCATCACAATCTGCGTGGAACACTTTACTAAAATTAGGAAGTGCCAACATAGCTTGTTCTATCACCTTCTTTAACAATTCAAAATTCTTTGTAGCTATTGTAGTCCACTTGAACTCTTTCCTATCCCCGCTTATTGTTTCAGTCAGGGGTGCACATATGCCACTAAAATTCTTAATGAACTTCCTGTAAAAACTAACTAGACCATGAAATGATCTCACCTTAGTAGCAAACCTTGGAGTAGGCCATTCCAAGATGGCCTTTACCTTCTCTAGATCCATTTTGAGACCTTCAGATGATACAATAAACCCCAAGTAGACTAACTCTTTTTTACAAAGCTACATTTTTTCAAATTAATCATTTTCTCTTCCCTCAAACTTTCAAGGACACTACAAATGTGCAATAAATGTTCATCCAAAGTCTTACTAAAAATTAAAATATCATCCAAATAGACAATAAATTTTTTTTCCAAGAATTTCTTTAGTACGTCATTCATAAGCCGCATGAAGGTGCTTGGCACGTTGGTTTGTCCAAAGGGCATGACTAACCACTCTAATAGACCCTCCTTGGTCTTGAATGTAGTCTTCCACTCATCTCCCTCTCGTATCAATATTTGATAATAGCCACTCTTGAGATCTATCCTTGTGAAATACTAAGCTCCACTCAAGTAGTCCATAAACTCATCCATTCTCGGCAAAGGAAATTGATACTTGATGGTTATTCTATTTATAGCTTGAGATTTTGTGCACATTCTCCACTCTTTATCCTTCTTTTTTTCCAGTACTTCAGGTACTACACATGGACTCAAGCTCTCTCGAATCAAACTCTTCCTCAATAGCTCCTGAACTTGTCTTTTTAGCTCCTCAATTTTAGTAGGAGTCATCCTATGAGCAGCCTTGTTAGGAAAACTAGCTCTAGGGATTAAATCTATCTAATGATTGATCTACCTTATTGGAAACCCTTCTAAAACATTATAAGAGATGACATCTCCATATTCACTTAATAGGCTTGAAATTTTAGGTGGAATTTCACTACTACCTTCTTTATCTCTTCTAGGAATTAAAGCATAAGACATATGTTGAGGTTTCATACCATCCAAAAATTTTCTTCCATCAACAAGACATATCTTAGCACTACTACATACCTTTTCACCTTCCTTTATCAAGGGCTTCAGTTTGTGGCAAACTCCATCCTTTCTCAAAGAGTATGTATTTGCATGACCATCATGTACAAAATTTCTATCAAATTTCCATAGTCTTTCCAATAATAAATGGTAGACATCCATTAGAATAATGTCACAGAGAACTTCATCATGGTAACTCCCAATCTTGAACTTCACCAAACACTATTCACTGACCAAGACCTTATGATCATCCTTCACCCAAGAAATTCGATAGGGTTGGGGGTGTTTCTCCCTCTTGAGCTTTAGCTTAGAGACCATCTCCTCATACACCAAGTTCTCAGTACTACCACCATCAACAATCACATCACAACACTTATCCTCACACTTGCATTTGGTATGAAACAAACTCCTCCTTTGTCTAGGTTTAGTCTCACTACTTAGTAAGACCCTTTCATTTATGAGAACCTCTCCTCTTTTTTCATCCTTAGAATGTGATGATTGTGTATCCTCATCCACATGAGCAACCCTTTCTTGACCATTAGCTCTCCTATCTATCCTTGTTGTTGAGGGCATTCAAATGCATGATGACCTTCTTCATAGTAATGAAAATAGGTACCATAGAAGCCTCCTCTTCCTAAATATTGTCCATGTCGTTTGCCTCTTCCTCTTTAATCTCCAAATTTTTGATCATGGGAGTGGTTGAAACCCTCATTCCTCTAGTTCTTGCTAGTACCCACATCTTCATTTTTCTTCTGAGTCTCATTTCGGCCTCCAAATGACCTACTGTCATGCCCAAAATATGGGGGCAAAACACACACATTTTTTTTTAAGAACTATGATTCAATGAAAAAATATGGTCATAAAAGATTTTAAATGTTTAACCATAATGGAATTGATTGTTTGAGTAATTTTAAATTCAGATACCCATGGGTACTTTGAAACTAGGTGCAAGTTCACCATTGATATAAAACGTTACAACATAGTTTGAACATTTCGTAAAAGGGATTATTTGGGTGAATTGAAAATTTCTTAGTAAATCAATTAATTAAATTAAATGACTAATCCATTTAACTAAAGTCCTATTCCATCAATTTGTTTTAATAATTCCTTAAAATATTACCTCCTAAGGATGACAATAGATTAACACAACAACTTATTCAATATGTCAAAATGACGTACTAACTAAAATGACATCTATCTCTTAATTACACAACTTGTTTAACATCAATTTAATTATGATCAAATACCATTAACCTTATAATGAACTAATTAACTAGTCCCTTCTATTAACTTAATAACTTGATCAACATTACAATTTAAATCATTAAACATTAAGAGAATTTGAAACTCTAGAAGATCAATTGAATTTAACTAATCAACACATGCTAACTATGTTTTAGAACTCTAATCCAAAATCTAATTCACCTTAGACATACACCTACAATAGAAGTAAACTCTATCATCAATTATACTATCTACATTTAAATTTAAAATTTTCTCTAACATACTTATAACAATCTAATTTATTAATTTATCATTTACAATTAAAATTGAGGACTAGACTTATTTCGATTAAATCGTTAAGAAATTCCAAACTCTATTTTAAACTATTAAAAAATTTAAGTTCAACATTAAAATATCAATATTAAGACTAATCTAATTAACTCACAATAGTATAAAACTGGTTAATAAAACATTAAAATTATTTTAATTAAAATATACAAATTTCAAATTTAAAACTTTTTAAATTAGAAGTAATTAACAATCTAACAACTAAGTCACTATTCTATACTAACATCTACACTAACATATAAATATTATACTACTTCCTAATAACATTAAACAACCACTAATCTAATTATAAATTTCATGCTACTCTTAATTTGAAATATTAACAAATCTAAAACTAACCAAACAAACTATACTAACCTAGACTACATACTAATTATTACTAACCACTATACTACACAACATAACATTCTAACCCCCACCCAACTAACCTAAGCCCCTCCCTCAACTCAACTTGGGCCAAGGCCAGTCACATATGTGGGCCATTCCCCAAGGACAATGCACTGCCAAAAGTTTGCACACTGTAGACTTGGTCCCACCCACCACCTTGCGTGACATCCAAACCAAGGGGCAAGAGCTTGGTAAGAGAAATGGGAGAGGGGTTGGTAAAAAGGTGAGTTTAGAGTTTATAACATTTCTTTTCCCCCCTAAATGACATGACATGTCATAAGTGGCATGAGGATTCATGCTGGCAGTGGATGGGATGTTCACGCCTAGCCCTTTAATGGGAAGGTAAAACAAGTAAGGAATGGGGGAAAGAATAATTAAGTGGGTAGACTTTTGATTTTTTTTTGATTTATTAAGTGAATAGATATAATTAAATTAGTACCTTTCCCCTTTCTATGCAACATGGAGTTTAATGCCAAAAGTTTTATAGTTGAGAGGAGAGAATAAAAAAATGCATTAACATATAAATTTAGATTTTTTTTTTTGAATTTATTTGATTTATATTATTTAAAGGATCTAACAATGATTCTTTTGAAATTCAAAGAGGACTAACTCAGAGAATATTCTCTGTGAACTTGGGGGAATTAAAATTTTCTCCACACATTTTTGAGAGAGGTTTTTACTCTCGGAAATGCACATTTTTTTGAAGTCATTTTTTTTTCTAAGTGTTGATATATCTTTCTTGCTATTTTTTTTTTGTTATGCTAGGAGTGACATTCATTCCTAGTGACAACATAGATTTCTTTGAACAAGCATACTAATACAAGGATGTGTATATGGTTATATTTTCTTTTCTCTCCTATAATTTATGTTTTATAATTCATCATATTACAAAGGTATATGTTCCTTAATTTTAGAATTCAAGGAGATGCATAATCTCTTAATAAAATTTGATTTTGTCAATTATGAAATTCAACAAGGAGAGAGATAACTTTGTTGTCCATAATGTAGGATTTTGATTTTCTCTTAATACATAAAACATCAAATTGGAAACTTCAACATATCAAATTACTTTTCTTTAACATAATTGAAAACTTGAGAATTCATAATTCGAAGGCTTTATCTATTAATCTATTTTCTCACATACATATGCATAATTTGAGAATCACATAAGAGCAATGCAAGGAAGTTTTCACAATCTTTTTCTTCCTGGTTCAAGGTTCCATTGGGAAAGAACTAGTAAGAAAACCCGATCTCCTTGCCAAATACATTAAAGTTTAAATACATTTTTACATAATGTTACAATTCAATTGAAATATCTTCGAGGGCTTTCACAAGAGATCTTTTCCAATGTCTTCAATGCATCAAGGGAACCATGGGAAAGACAAGAACCAACATGGAGGCAAAACAACATATTAAGATGAACCATTCAAGTATGTATTCCCAATCCGATTTTACACAATAGTTTCAACATTGAACCAAAATAGGGGGGAGGTGGATTTTCTCAATAGAAGATGTCAATCACCATGCCATAACATAGCCCTTTCGGGGCCAACATTCAAAAACTTCTATTTTTCTACAAATTCCATTTTGGGGTGAATATAACAAGGGTATTCATTCCTTCCCTTCTTCAAGAATTCAAATTTTCATACAAGGTATGGGATGACAAGTAGGGGCCCATACACCCTACCCTCTTTCCCTCCTCTCACCATGAGAGGAGACTCTACACTATTGAGGTCCAACTAAGGCTCTTCCCCCAAACATGGCCACCTCTTCCCTATCCAAGGGTGAGTGATGCCAAAAAAATCCCCATGAAATCCCCTCAAAAACAAAATATCAAGGAAAGCATAAGAATAACATCAAAAGAAAAACAAGTTAAGATCCCTCCAAATCAACCCCAACACGCAAGCAAGCAATACAAAGAACCACACAATATCATATGCATGATTCAAGCATGAAAACCATGAGGAAACAAATTCAAAAGAGTGAAGAACTCCTACCTTCACAAAAAGTTATGGTAAAACAGTAAGTTGAGAAGATCTTTTCTTTTTCTTCCTTCAATCTTCCAAACTTTCTCCAAAACTAGAGATTCGGTAAAAACCCCAAAACTCCTCCAAAATGCCTCTAAGTATGATCCTTAACTCAACTAGACTTCAAGTAACCTCAAGATAGAGTTTTGGGTCACCAAATCAAGTAAAGAGACAATCAATTTTCGCAATCAACCAAAAGTAGGGTTTTTGAGTGACCCTAAAAGTCAACCAAGGAAGCTAAAGGGGTGGAAAGTACTCCCCACCCATACCCTTACCCCTAGGGTACTTAAATTTAATATTTTTAGGCCTTAAAGACTTAATAAAACCCAAAAAAAGTTAGGAGAATTTTAAGACCAATTAACAACCTTCAAAGAAAGACAATGCAAAGATAGCACAAATTAACAAGGGGTTTAGTTCCATTTTTCTCTGGGGTTTCCCAGCTAAATTTTCTACACACTCATTGCACAAATCAATAGTTCAAGAAACACATGTATATATATGTAAGAATATGTATCAAGAAATTCATATAAATTAAAACATCCATTTTTCTACAAATCAATTGTTTACCTCATTTTATTCATTAAAATTGGAAAAATCAAAGTGTTAATTTTGCATTCATTTACTTCATCATTAAACATGTTCATAAAGCATTAAATGAAAAAATCAAATAACTGAAGTAAAGCATTACATATCATAAATAGCATACTAATTTTTAGTGCATCAAATAATATTTTGACATATCGAGTCATGCGTATCAAAATAATAATGTATCATCGATGCTAGGATGGGTTGTGGTGAGGCCTCACACCTACCACTACCCCTTCCTCCTTGACCACACCCTCTTTGCCTTTAACCAAACCTTTGTCTAGCTTCTCTTCAACTCGTAGGGAAAATTGGTATGCCTCTTTAATGCTAGTCATTCTAACTAGACTTAACTCCTCCTGAATGCTAGGTCATAACCCATGAGGTAACGAGCAACCTTCTCCTTATTAGCTTCTACATGCCCTACCCTAATAAGAAGTTGATAAAATTCCTTTTTATATTCCTAGGTAGATTTTCATGCTTGCTTTAACCCTTGCATTTTCTTGAACAAATCAAGCTCTTAATCAACAGGAATGAACTACTTCTTTAGTTTGTCCACCATGCGATCCCACCTTGTGATTTTCTCCTTACCTCTTCTATTCCTTTCCAGCTAAATCTCTTGCCACCAAATTTTAGCATTGCCTTTCATTTTGGCCTTCACAAACTTAACCCTCTTTGGGTCCCTAATATCCTCATACTCAAAATATTACTCTAGTTCATTGATCCAATTGATCAACTCATTTAGGTTTAGAGTCCTCGAAAATATACCCATATCAATTTTAGGTCTTTGTCAAAGCTTAGAAATGGCCCTAAAAAGCCTCTCCTCTACTTGATTTAGCACTTCCTCTTCCCCTTCCCCTTCCTATCCAATATTTTCTTCTTCTTCATTTTCTTCCTCACTTTCATTACCTGTGACAATATTCAGTCCTCTACAGATCTCCTCCTGCAATTCTTGAACTTGTCTCTAGAGGGCTCTAACCATAGGAGTAACAACTCCAGCCCTTCCACCACATTCCCTTCATGGAGGCATCTTCTTGTCTCAAACCCATAACCACATAGTCCTAGTGCAAACTACCTCATAGTTAGCACTCTGTCTACCCACTCAGGAAAACTTGCTCTAATACCACTTGATGGAGACACAACCAAAGACCAAAATGAACACACAAGAAAAGGGAAAAAATTTTATCAATGAAAAATGCCCTATGGTCTTACAATAGTATGATTCTAGAGAAAGAAATCCTCCACATAGTACCTTCTCTCTAACTCCATTAAGAACTCCTTTACAATGACAAAAATGTTCTTAAATAGACCCCAATTTGTTTAGGGTTAGGAATAAATTTTAGAATATGCTAGTTGGCATCCACTACCAAGACAAAAGGTTCTAGAAGTCATGTTAGAAGTCGGTGTAAAATTAGAAGAATCTAAAAACGGTAGTCCAACTTCTAGGAGGCATAACTTTTGAACTAAGACTCTGATTGACAAACTGCTTACATTTTTGGAAAGCTCTAGAAGTGATCTACAGACCTATGGACCAGCTTAGCTCATCCCCCATTCTTTGGCCTCATACCAAGTCATTTAGTGCCCCAAATTTGACTTTGAAGCGCTCTTAGGAGGTCTTCAAGAAACTTAAAATTGCAATAACTTTTTAATCGTAAAGTCTTTTGACTTGATTCTTTTTTTGGAGCACTTTAAATTATAAGTATAATAATCCCTTCAAATTAAACCCTCTAACTTATCATAAATTTGGCTCTGTTACAAAATAACCCATTTTCTACATTTACACGTATCCCAAGATGCTTAAAAACTCTAACCCAAAAAACTAATAGGGGAACTATGAGAGTTGGAACCTTTGTTTGACCCAATTCGGTATCCAAAAATAAAAACACATTAAATAGAAACTATCTCTAAGAATATTTTTGGGTGATACAGGATTGCTCTTACACCACTAGATGCTCTTGCATCAACATGTATGGAAAATGTGAAATTCCTCTCTCAAACAATCTTTTCCTCTTTTAGACTATGAACATGTTTCATTGACCCTTCTTGCAATGAATGAATTGGGTGACCATTGATTAAGGGTTTTTTTATTAGTAATGGATCTCCTACTAATTAATGTATTCTTAAATAAAAAATTCACCTTGTTAGTCTATGATACATTTTTGGGTTAGATTCAACAATATATCAAAGGATTACAAATTCACTATTTTTATCTTATTCATGTTGAACAAAACCTGACCATATCTTGTATACTTAGTGTATAAGACAAGTGCATATCATGTCATGTGTAATGCTTGTTTCATTGTGTAAATTTAGTTAATCATTAATTACCATAACCATAGAATGTATCTTTGAAATTATGCTACCCTTGATAGCACTTTGACCTTGGGTCTCTCTTTCCTTTTAGATCATGGTCTTAAAAAATACTATGAAAAGTGTTTGTTTCTATAAGGACCAACCCTACAACAATATTGCCAAAACTCTCAAAAATAAAATTACAGAATAACAATGCCACATCACACAATGCTAAAATAAGATAAGTCAAGCATCTTTGTATATTAAAATAATCAAGGTTAACAAGATGCTAACTCAAAGTACAAACTCATAATAAAATTCTATTCATAATCTTGAGTATACAATTAGTTAATGAGCAAATCAACATAAAATTAAATTGTTGATTATGTTCCAAGAACATTACATCATATGAATTGAGGTGCTGAAATACATTTCATAGACATCACATTGCCCAACATAACTATGAATAATGATCCATCCCAACTTTTAATTTTACATCATCCATAAATTAAGATTACATAAATTGAATGATACTGAACATCATCACTAAGATGAAAGTACAAGACCATAAGATAGATTCTAAAACTTGACAGGTGTTCTAAAAGTGTATCTGGTCTCTAAAGCCATCGAACATTGGCCATTTTTTATTTGAGATAGAAGTGTGGTCCAGGCACTTTACCTTGCCAACCACAAAGTGTTTACTACCCTAGGTTTCTTCTTGAAAATGAAGAATACCCTGACCTTGGCATGAGAAGCCTAGCTTCCCAGAACAAGATGGATCCGGTGCAACCATGAAACATACTACATGCATCCATGTGCCTAGCAGCTTAATCATGAAATGTGGCAGGGAAAGAAAAGAACACTACACATCTACACATATGTAGTTGACATAGGCAAAGGATGAATAACTAGGGCCAAAGGCTCACCCAACTATCCAAACCACCTTGCAAGAGTAAACACAATGGAAGAAAACACAATTGGACAACAACCAAAGGAGGAGAAGAGGAAAATACCTCTATTGATTCATCAAAATATCATCATACATGCCTAGCTATGAGGCCTTTTGGGTTATGGCCAATTCACATTCAAAGATCCAACAGTAAATTCACACTTTTAGTTTTGTTCCCTCAAAACTTTCCTTCCTCTAATAACTTGCTTAGCTCTAAGCCTAAACTCTCTATTTATACTTGCCAAAATGGCTTACAAAAAATTCTAGAACATTACATAAGAGGAAGGCCGACCCAACAACACTCGGCATACATTGGTTAACTCGGCACATGAAGGATCACTCGGCATCCACTGGGTAACTCGACACCTAAAGAAATGCTATAGTAACTCGGCACCTGAAGAGTGCTATAGTAACTCGACACCTAAAGAGTGTGACAAGAACTTGACACCTGAAGAGTACGACAGGAACTCGACACCTGAAGAGTGTGAAAGGAACTCAGCACCTAAAGAGTGCGACAAGAACTTGACACCTAAAGAATGTGATAGGAACTTGGCACCTAAAGAGTGCTACAGTAGCTCAACACCTGAAGAGTGCTACAGTAACTTGGCACCAAATACAAAATGAGCAAAAATGAGCAAGATAACAAGGAAACCTAGGATGCTCGTACATCAGTAGTGAAAGAAAAACTATAATACATCTACCCACATGTAAATTTCTTTTAACTAATGCATATCTACACATATGCAACATGTCAAAACAACATACTTTAAATAAAGAAATATTAACTTGGCCAAGCACTGGATTCATTGGATTTCTAAAAGGTGAGTCAAAATGTAATGAATCCTACTTTTCATAATTTGACAAGTTGGGAGAAGCACAACATATTGCATCCATCTTCACCCTCCCTATTTCCACATTACACCCTTCCACAACACTTAGTCCATCATCCAATAATAACTATCTATCTCTGAACTTAATTAACTTCATATACAACATAAGTAAATTATGAATTAAGTTTTCAATAAGAGAAGAATCAACACTATGGAAAGAACATCCACAAAATTAAAAACAAGGTGTAGGGTTAACCTAAGATATTTCATGATTTTTTGATCATCCATTTAAGTTTTAACATGAATTTGAGATATGAGTTCAATCAACCATCTACACAAAGTTAGTAAGCTAGCATAAGTACCTTGTACATTTCTAAAGCTATGAGGAAACTTTTCCAATTATCAAGGAACATAAAAATTGAACAATCGATATAGAGTTTACCACTAGATGTATCCATATAGCAGTAGCTGGTATAAATAATAGTAACTAATTTTACACAATAAGAAAAACATAATCAATTTAACACACCCAATCAACTGGTAAAGCATAAACAACTAAACACACTCATTTAGCATTAGCTAGTATTTAACAATAGAACTAAGTTTTTAAGCACAAATTGCATACATTTATAGCCAAAGGAACTCAATAACATTTATTGTTTTTACAAATTTTTAGACCCAACCCAAGTCTGGGTACAAGGATCAATTTCCTACGCTTAAGTGAACTTCACTAGTCATCTTACAGATATTAGTTCTACTTGATGATATGGTTTAACTATCGTAGTTAAGGTAAAATTTGTTTTCTTTTCACTTAATCCATAAGAATCATCTACAAGTTTAATGGTTTAATGGCATCATGAAAAACATAAAAATTTCCAAATATTAATAGTTGTAAGGTTTATTAATTAATATGCAACACTAAAGTTCACCCTAAGTCACAAATCAAGTTAAGATCAACATCATTCTAAATCTAATAATACACAATATTAAAGAGAGAAAACAATATTTCTATACATATATAAAATAATCCTAATCCCATGCTCTATCATGATTTTTTCTTGAAAACAAAGCTACTATATTACCCAACCACTAGCAAAGATGGTAAAGCTCAAACCCCAAACAACCATATGCAATCAAGAAGGAAAATACATCTGTGAAAATAGAGATGCTATGATTAGCTTAGAAGATTTTGGTTACCTCTACCAGTGCTTGCTAAGACTCAGGTCATAAGAAATGGGGTCTACAAATAGTTTCTCCTTACAAAACCCTTCTGAGTGAACAACCATCAACAAAATTGATATTTTACACCTATGTTTTCAATTAAGGGAGAAAAACTAAACATAATAACTAAAAAATGTTTTTAGAAGCTCAAAATCATACTCAGATGAAGGAAAGGCAATAACATTCCAAGGTTTCACTTAAGGCTAAAAAATATGATATAGATCCTCTATTACTATTGTCAAGTCTTCTTTACCCACATCAAGATGCATACTAACTACAACCAGCCATTCAAAAAAATCCAATACAGAAGATAATAGGATAGCAGATAAACATCTCCAATACACTAAGCCATTTGTTACATTTATTATAGATAACACAAAGGAATTATAATGAATTATAATGAATTCATAAATAATGGAATGGACCAAAGGAAGCTGTTAATTTTGGTGATTGTTCAATCTCTTTCCCTAGCTCGGCATCGAGACTCAAAATTTCTTCCAGCCATCAAAGTAGACCTCATTTTATCAAGCTAATAGGATTTCTTTTTTTCAAACTTCGTTAAGTTTCTCTAAATTTTCCATCCAAACTTCCTTTTCATTTCCTTATTTTAATTCCTTCACTCCATAACTGACCTAGGCAGCTACTTCCCCAAATATTGTGGTTCATTTTCCTCCTTTTCTATAATGCTTCTCAAATATTTTATCACAAGTAATAAATAATAAATGATTTCCTCTTCTTTTTCTATGGTTAACCTCTTTCCATAATATATGCTTCTAAGATGAAATCTCTTTTAAGAAAAGTAAAAGAAACTTAACACATATAAATATTAACACCTTTATTTCTTATTTCTATGTCATTTTGTTTTTATCATCTAGCATGGTAAAATAGAACTAGAATATATCTAAGTTATATCATAATCTTTATTCTATCTAGACAAAACATTTGATAAAATTGGAATTCATCCCAAATTGCATCCATAATTTTCCCATATTAACATCTATGTGTTGTGTGAGTTGCTCAATATCTGTCCATCCCCTTCTGAGAGGCTAACCCTCTCTACCTCAACCACACTCTTGTCCCATCAATCTTGCATCCACTCAAACCCCCACAACAATAGACGAGTCAATAACCAAGGTAATATGATCAAGTACAAAATTTAAATAATCATGAATGACATCACAAAACATCATCACATAATGTAATCAAATAAAAAATGAATACGAGATACCATAACATACATCTTTACATTAACTAAGAATTAATCCATCTTCATAATTGGATAAAATAAAAAACTTAGAAAATTAGCTTAATTATCTTTTAATTGTCATCAAACAAAAGAGATTGACTAGTAAACTTTGACTTGATTGCCACATAAGCATCCAAATAAGAAAGTCGATAAACAAGACATGATAGTTTCCTTTTCCAATTCTACATGTTATTTGATCTAAGATAGACTACTACATAGAAAGTTCTCTCAAAATTATAGTAAAATCCTTTAATCCACAAAAGTTATTAATAATATTCCCATCATAACAATGTACAAAATTATTAGTCATTAACCTAAAGTTTTCAAGAGTTTTATCAAATTCTTATTTTCCACTCTCTTCTACTCCAAATTTTATTCCCAATTTCATCCACAAAGAACTTCTTTAGCTTGTACATCCTATTTTTAGAATTTACTTGACCAAGTGTTCAGGATAGTTTCATGTTTTTACACAATCAACAATGTACTCAATTTAGCCTTACCAAATACAAAATTATGGTAACACAAGAATGCATAGTTAATATATGTGGAACAATTGTTCAACAATTTGAGATATCTAGAGGGAAACATTGCATTGTTTTAATTAAAATGTGCTATAAAGAAAAGTAGATTACTATAGAGAAATAAAATAAATAGAAATAGGATCCATTTATCAGGCCAAATCAGATTACAAACTGTCATTGTCTCTGTATTATGCACACTAGGATTGAATATCTCAATAAGATATCAATTCAATTTCCTTCAACCTTGAGAATATTATTAGTACTATTACAATTGACAATTCCAATCTATCCTTACAACATTTTTCACTCTTAATGTTTATATGAAACTAAATGAAAAGTGTCACTCTAGAGTCTATCATAGAGCTGGTTAGTAACCATGCAGTTAGCACTAGCAAACATGCAATAAAATTTAAACAATCAATGTGGCATCATGTATCAAAGAATATGAGAGACTTTTTGGATCCTTTAGATAATTATGATATCATCTCCATTACTAATTACATTCATACAAAGTAATTCTTGACAAGATTATTGGTTTGTTGGTCACAAAAAATTGTAGAAAAAAATCATCTATAACTTTCCCATTAAATAAAATATGTTCAATCACTTCAGTCTAATTCTATATTATCTAGATATAAATTTTTTCTCCAAGTTATAGAATTATCCAACAATTTAATAAAAAGATAAAACTGTCTTTCCAAAACTGGTAAATGGAGATTATAAACACAAAAGCAATCACCCTAGTGCTTCAAAAATATCCTTCAATACATAACCAATCAAAATGAAACTTGAACCACATTAAAGAACATTAAGTGTTCTATAAAATATCTCAAAATCAGAATTTTTTAGTGGTGGAATCAAAATATATCAAGGAATTTATGAATAAACCCTTGAAGAAGAGGATTTGCATGTGGTTATGAGAAAATTGACTTGAACATGGGTAACATTCCCTAGTACTTGGAACATCACTAGAAACCATAATGTAATGATCAAAATACATTCAAGAATATCATTCTTTTAAAATGTAATAACAAACATAACTTTTTCAATCAGCAATAAAACTTATAATATTATATGTTTTATGAATTATTTAGTGCTACTATTAGTGCTGGTAGTGGATATGATATTATATTTTTTATGGAACTAATTTTTGAGTAGGATAAGATCTAGAACATGAAATGTATTGAATTTTTATGAAGAATGAATAGAGTTTATGAGTATTTCATATTAGCCTCTGAGCTTTCCTATCACCTCAGGTTACCATGGGCCTCATATAGCAATATTGAGTATTGGTTACTCAGGGGTTGTTAATAAAAATTAGGGCTTATTTCTTTTTGTTTCATAGTCCTATGATTTTATGGCCCACCAGTTGCATGTAGGTACTATTAAATAGATTTCTTGATCTTGAATTAGATACAAGATATAAAAGACCCAAACTCTAACTCAAAAGGAAATTAGAGCCTATAGAGTGGCCCTTTATACTAGCAGGGGATTACCTAGATATTAGAAACAAAATGCCCCCTTATAGAAACATCAACTAATAGTTAGTCAAGGAGGAAGCTGACATTATTGCCATCAGATATTGCCTCAAAGTTTCACTTTAAGCAAATGACAAACATACAATATTGGAGAGTAATATGAATGATCTTGAACTCTAATGCAGTGTATATATGATTTGATGAATAGTTTTGTAAACTTCAACAAATTCATAGGAAACATAAGTAATGGAAGGCAATGCAGTGGACTTTTATTGAAAATTATTCTAAAATGCTACTAAAATATAGAGCCATAGGATCATGTAATTGATGACTAAAAGAAAATTTTCAGATTTCTTAATTTAATGTTTTTATAGCTACCAAGGAACTAGTTGACAAGGCCAAGGGCTTTGACTATGTTAACTAATAGAGCTGATGGTTTCATCTTTCTTGCTCTTTGGTTTCCTTAATAAAGCCTTTCGATAATCACATGAGATGAAGAAATGCATATATAGGTAAAAGAATTTTTTTAGTTAATTTATTTGAAAACAACAACAATCAAAATCATAATTTATAAAAATCAAATATCATTACTTATGCACTCCTATTAGAATCAATATGTACATAACTATTCTACTAAAATCTCAATTGTGTACATGTACAAAGTACACATGATTCATGGGATTTTGACATAGTAATCATGATAAAGGGAGGGTAGTTTAAAATTTATTCCATCAATGCCATTGACAAAATTTAGGAAGGAGTTCTATCAAGTAAGTGAGTACTATGGAAGTGAGAATTTTATAGTTTGCTACATAATTCTTGCAAATCTTAAAAGAGGATCATGGAAAGTTTTTTAATGATTCAACTATCCTTTCATGCCAATGAATTGCAAGGAAACTCAAATTTAGAACATTTCCTTTGTCCATTTTTGAAAACTATGCTACTATTTGTCTATGTGCTATGTAGATCGAGGTAAGATTTTGGGTCCCTTTAAAAAGTAATCTACTTTAATGCTTTATCCTTGATGATACTGTATTCTTTTTGGATTTTATGCTTCTTTAGCAATTTCTTGATTGCGTGCTTAGAAACAACCAAATATAGCCTAGCTGCTTAAGACAAAATTTGCATTATAGCTAGTAATTTATGCAAACATCCAAACAAAAGAGAATTATTCACACTATATTCTCAAAATGATTTTATTAATTCAATTCAATTTGTACCAAGAAATATAGGAAAATAACAACCGAGCATGACTATACAATAATATTTGAAAATCTATGCGTAAAAAGAAAGATTCAAGATGGTAAATATATGACACAAGTTAACGCTCTTAAGGATGACATGGTTTAGTAACTACTTAGAGATATTTAAAATAACATTTCCTATTTTAATATATTTTTGAATTCCTTTGAAAACTAAGAGTGAACATTTACAAGTCCTAATTATTATTTTCTACATTTTCAATAGATCCCGATTCATGCACATCGGTGCTTTGGAGAAAGACAGGAAAATTCAAACAACAAACACAAGTTTGTTGATTCAAAGGTATGTAATATTATCATAAAAATTAACCACACAATCTTTATTTTCTTCTCATGTTGAAGTTAATCCTTGAATCCTCGACATTGTTCAAAATATTTGTTCACTTTTGCTCTTTTTTATGTCCAAGTTAAAATCAATTCATTTCCATTGCAACTTCTTTATTTCCAACACAATGTTCCATTTGTTGCATAAAACACATGGGTGATAGGTAAGGACTTTTATAAATCCTTTCTTAGGCTATGAAGCTTGTCACTTCCCAAAAAAATTCTTCTTCTATTTTGTTCATTACACATGTTCTATGTGTACCATTTGATATATTTAGGATGAGTATTTTGTACCATTTACATGTTTGCATTTATTTTAGACTAAATGGTACATTAATGCCTTACTAAATTATGCTTCTTGTAGTTAGTGAGCATTCTATTTGGTTTAAATACATTTATAAATTTATGCATCCCCATGAACTTCCCATTGTCTTCTTCCTTATTGTTTTGTTAGTCACAAGTGACTTCTAGTTCTACAATCCAAAAGTGAGTTTCTAACTATATTTCTCTTAGATATACAACAAGTGTTGGTGGCAGGGTCACAATTCTTACAACTAGTAGATATTTTTTATGTGTTATTTTTCCACGAAATTTATGTCATGCTAATTTGGTGTTGAGAATATAAGAGTAAATAGAATGACACAAAATTGTCAAGAAACATACTTATTACTATTATTCTTGGATTTGATTGTGTGTTCTTTTTTACATCAACATTTCAGACCATACTCCTAATACATCTTCACAATTAATTTTTTTGTATGATAGATGAACTTCATGAATATAAATTAAATTAAGATGATCTCATCTCTTTTATCCTCTCCACATGAAAATAGCTTGAGCATCCATTACATTTATAGAATCAACAGTAGTTGTCATACTTTCAATATCAAATTATTTATTAGCAGGGATTTATGATATGTATTTTCTTTTTAGCTATTCGAATATTATACTAGTGGGAAATGTCTTGGAAGTAGTTGATCTCTCTAGATTTTGGAAGAAATGGGTGCTAAATGGCTCACTTTTTATCAATATGAGAAATCTCAACAAGGTAATTGATTCTTTCAATAATAAATATTGTGTTTCTTTTATATGTGGTTATGCAAAACTGAATTTCATAAGATGTTTCAACTTAGGTCTTTCTCAGTATCTTTTGAACAACATTAGATGACTTGGACATATATGTCTTTTATTACAGAAAACTATGGTTGGCATCAAAATTTAGATGTCATTGGCTAGATCTCTTTGGCCATCTAGGTTTTAAGTTGATTCTCATCTTGTCCATATTTTTTTTCCTATCTACTAAGTTTTTGCATGCATTTCTATAAACCATGCTTGATATTTCCATGCCACCCCTTCAATTTTTTTATCTATTACTTCTTCCAAAGAATCTTCTACCATAACACTTTGTTGCTTTGGTTCAACAATTTACAAAAGTACAAAATTTGGCTTTACAAAAATTCATCAATTTAAAATTTCACATACCCTATTCAACAACTCCCATTTTTACATAGGTGGGGAGGATATTGGGGAGGATGTTGGAAATGTTGTGGGATCTATCTTTATACTTTCTGATTGTATTTTCTTGAATAAATTTAATTCAAATCATTCATTTTTATGTCTAACATGCAATCATTGTAGTCCATAGGCATTCTGTTAAACACTTCACATACCTTGTTTATGCTACCACTCTTTGAATACATCTTTAAAAGGCTAGTTGAAACTATAACATGCAAAAAAAATCCTACATCCTCTATACTCTAATGGATATCCACATCCTAGCTAAAACCCCTATTTTAGTACAAGAAAGGAGAATGTTGGAAAAGGTTTTGGAGTCTGCCTCTACATCTGACTATTACATTTGTATGAAATCTTGTTAATATTTTTTCAACAAATCCATTTATTGAATTTCCTACAAATGCATATTCCCTTTTATATTTCATCGAGCCTTTTCCAATGCAAAATACAATTCAATATACTTCAAATCTAAATCAATTCTTTACACCTACAAACTTCCACTACTTATCACAAACATATTAGTTGTGAAAATAACATCAATTCATTTGCTGAATGCTTATCCTAGTATTCATAACATAATGTGTATACAAATTACTATATCAATTTGGATGTTACTTATGCAAGTGCGGGAAGTCATATTCCATGCTACTTTTGATATGGATTAATATTCTTTTTAAAATATGCCTACTTCCTTCTCAAATCAATTAACTTATATTTAATATTGTCTTATAATTCTTTGAATATGTTAGGAATTCTTGTTTGCTCCCAACAACTATTTGAAGGATGTATGGATTTGATGTAATCATCTAAATCTTTGTCCTTTATATTGATTCTTATACTCTTGTGTGTATGCTAGCTATATTGATCAACATGAAGGGATATTGCAAATTAATTTGGTAATATGTCAGAGATTCAACACTCTTTATGCAATATTTAATAATGTTCATGATTTTTGTCACTGCTATGAATAGTGTTGTTCTAGCTATGTTTGATATAATACCTTTTTTAGTTGGTGATTATTTGATCTCCAATAGTGAATATTCCTCTTAATATAATTGCTAGATATATTTGAATGTCTATAATCTAAACCTATAAAAGTTTTATGCCTTATCTTCTTCTCTATCCCTATCAATAGTTGACTTTGATTGCTTTTGATTTATTTTCTTTTAATTTTGTTATGATTTTTCCTCGTCTGAACATGTCTTTGAATCTCTAACCCTTTTTTGTACTTCTTCCTTGTGTAAATATGCAATAGTTAACATAAAATGGCTAATCATTCAAATATGTAGATCTAATGAATAAAAGGGGACCAAGGTCTGATCTCATATCTAGCCAAGATGGAATGATGAGTCATGTTCCATATTGATATGTAGGAGATATTTTCTACAGAAAGTCAAATTGTGATATTTCTATTAGGATTTAACTCATGAAGCAAGGGTCAATGAGTTTGACTCAAACAAATTACATAGTTAAATTCATATCATGATATCACAATGTCCCATATTACTAATTGCATCACTACTTATATTCTTAACAAATATTACCTAAGGGTAATCATATTAATTCATACTATTTGGTTATTGTGTGTATCAATGTCTTACTATGCATTTGTAGTGGCAATCTTACTAGTTAGCAATTTGTATGATGCCCACTGGTGGAATTATCATGTGGAAATGATTATTCAAAGGGATCTCTGTTATATTATTAATTATATATCTCACTAGAAAATTGATAAGGAGACATCCAATGTAGATGACTGGTTCAACATTGATATATTGTATCTAGCTAGAAGCCACGTCAACAAAATACAATGTTGAACCCTTATTTCAATGTTCATGTCCCATTATCCCAGAATCATTTTTGTCGGTATCTTCTCTTTGACAATAGTCAACGATATAGTAGATATAATTTTTTTTTCTTGGTTACAATTTCATTAATCATACTTTAGATCATCTACTAGTATGAATACTAATTAAAATATTATATGTATATATATATATATATATATATATATATATATATATATATATATATATATATATATATATATATATATATATATATATATATATATATATATATATATATATATATATATATATATATATATATTATTATCACCATTGTTCATTATTATAGTTTCACTTTCATTTGTGATTCCAATAGATGATAGGACATAGGTATTTTAGACATCAGGTTGTCCTAGAAATTTGAGATTGTTTTGACTTGAGGACTATCCTTTAAAAACACTAGTGCACCCTAGACTATCTAGTCAAGTTGGAAATAGGACCCAATCTTTAGTTTCAACAAAATTTATCTTGCAACCTCATGAAATAATCCACAATCCATTTCTAGCATCAAATTAGTCATATAGGTGAATCATATTTTTGTTTCCCATTTCCATCTCTCTTTTTCATAACTTTATTTTGTTTCTTGTTTTCTATTTGCAATTATTGGCTCTAAAGTGATTAGGTATAGAATAACCTATTAGTTCCATCTTAAAGCTTCAAATTGCATAAGATATATACACATTAAAAAAGAAATTCAATCTCCTCATTTCTCTCTTTTATATTTTCTTTCAATGTCCTAAAAATATATGCACCCAAGGTGTCTGGAGAAAAGGAGATGGCATCCCACAAATTCTTGTGGAATTGTCCGTTTATATAAGAACCCTTAATTTTTTTTCCATTGGTGCTTTGATTGTAATGCAATTGTCTGAACCTAATATATTATGAGACACACCAAGTAAATCCCTTAATGATTTATAAACAACAAAAGGAGACTTAGGAGAAAGATAATTCTAGCCAAGGCAAAATTATGGTATCATGATCTATTGTGTTAGAAGGGAAACCAATCAAAATAAGTTTTCTTTTTATAGATGAATATATTCATGGTCTACTTGAGATTTATTGACAACCAGCCATATTCTATTGAATCAAGAATTTAATATTCATGTACATAAATAGAGAGTGCTTCATCAACCAAAGATAACTGTGTGAAACACAAGTTGAGTTATTTAGTAAACAGATGGAAAAATACATACCCTTGTATTAACTCAACAAGTTGTAACTGCACTTCATCATCTCTCGATTTCTAGATTTTCAATGATACTGACCCAACTGCATGGATTTTCATTATCTCTCAATTTCTTAATTTTCAATGATTTTCAATGATATTTTTTTGAAGTTTCCATATCTAGCCATTTTTGTATTAGGATATCTTTCAAATCTATGATATCCATATCTAATTTCAATACCAACACCATATTTGATATTGATGCCAATGCCATATATAATTCCATGCAACTATTGCATCACTTGATCAATAATGCTACTATTCTTCTTCTATGAGAACTTCTGACACTAGGTAACCAAGAATTTGCATAGCCCTTAAAATATTTCCTTGTTCAAAATTGTAAAGAGCTTCAAGCCAAACATGCAATCAAATAAATATATTTTTAAATAAGTAATCATGTAGTAGAGATACCACAATCTAGTTGAGTTTTGTTGAGGAGAATAACAAAAAGGCTACTCTTTCTAGTTACAATTCAAAGGAACTTCAAAAAGGCTTACTAAACTAGTCACTAATGCTTTTGACATGATCTTTGAGTTGAGGCTTCCTATAAAAAGATCAAAATTGATAATCACAATCCACATGCAGAGCCCCACTCTTAAACACTAATCATTTCTCACCTCTTGTTGATTTCACTAGTATACAACATCATAGGTTAAACTTTAAAGTTATAATGAAGAGAATACAAACCTTCACTCTCATAAGTTAAGAAGATGGTGGTGAAGTGTTATGGTTTAACTTTATTAGATGCAATGGCTTCATATTTATTATGTTCAAGTGTTTGATGTCTTTGATTCTTACTCTTATTTTGGTGTTTGGAAAATAGGTGAATGCTTAAGTGCTGAGCTCCTAGAGACCCTTATAAAGATGGTACTAACTAGAGAGGAGAAAAAAAAGTTGAAAGAATATACTAGTTATATTAATAATCTTGGGCCAATAGAGATCTTTCTTAAATAAATATTGGCTATTCCTTTTGCCTTTGAATGGTTTGATAAGATGCTCTGCATGGGAAATTTTAAAGAAGAAAGTGAAACCAATTATATCAAGAAACCATTTCAGATATTAGAGGTACATTCTAATTGCCTTTCTTGATGCTAATTGGTTTACCTTGGTAGATGAGAACTAGCATGCATGGTAAATTAAGAAATATAGAGAGATGCAATTGGGTGAAGCTATAACTAATAAATGTTCCTTGTTTCATGGTTTATAGGTAGCATGCAAAGAATTAAAAAGCAATCATCTATTTCTGAAGTTGCTAGAAGTAGTTAGAAAACTAATATTAGTGAGTTGTTTTTATTTTGCCTATTCTATAGGATTATTAATCTACCACACATACATTTCATCATTGTTGTATTATATGTTGAACAACATCTTGCAGAAGTAATAGCTATAGGACACATACCTAAACCATGAATTAATGAAGGGGTCTTTCATATCTAATACAAACCTACTATTAAGAATACCAACATTATAATAGAGGCCAAAGTTGTAAACTTATTGAAAATCATGAGTACTACTCCTAGTGCCAATGCAATACCTTGAGATATTTTGAAAGGAGGATCATCCCATTTTGTGACATTGACATCATTTCACACTAGACAACATTTTGTCTGTGCATCTTTCCTTGGGAAATTCCCATCCTTTGGGAAGGAACATGTAATTTTAGTACAAAATTTGGAAACCTCATTCATATCCAGCCAATGGCCATCAAATGGAATTGTGCTATGAAACTCTAAGATTTATTTGGTTGAAAAATATTGAGTCTTAGGGTTAAGAAAGTCTAGAAAGTATATTGGGCATGGGCATATTTGTGCAAAGTAAGGGACTCCTAGTAAGGTACTGGGACTTTTAAGTAATTCTCAAATGCTTTTTTGAGATTTAGTGAAGCACAAGTGGAATAGCATTAAGTTGATTTTTCCTAGCTTCAAATTTTCTTTTTAGTTTGCATATTAGTATAGTTTTGATGTTGTCTCAAGAGCTATCAATACTTGAATTTGAACTAAAGAGGATAGATTTTTCTTATAGTACATAAAATTTGGTCATTTCTTTATTGATTCTTTTATACATAGGTGGAAATAACCATTCAAAACTTTGGATGATTTTAAATTGGAGGTATTATGAAGTTTTTTACTATACAAAAATTAGCAAGTATAAAATAAGTTGGACAAATACATGAGGCAAGAGAAAATTGCAATGATAAGGAAATGTTGAGGATACCTGCTGCAAAATATTAAGGTGCATCATCTTTTTGTCTAATGTCTCAAGTAACTTTTGGCTTTTAGTGTGAACTTTGATATGTGCCCTTGTTATTATGTTTTTCAAGTTGTTGCATTGATACAATATAGGTATGTTATACTAGATGTCAAACTTCTTGCAAAAACTCTAGTTTAGTATTGTATATAATATGTAGTATCTTTAAAATTTGAACTTTTTTTTTATTCCACATTTTTTCTACTTAATTTTTCTTGTCAATCTTTTGAGTCTTATCTTATTAAAGTTGAGCAATGGTCATTTTTGCAAAATTAAATATCATTGAATGTTGATCTTGATAGAATTGGTTGTATAGGAAAATTTATTTGACTGGTTAGATAACTAGAGATGATATCATATAGTTATATCATGTTGGGAAACCTATCTACCAAGGTTGTTCAGTTAACTCCAAAGATTCACCAAATTGCTTTTGTGGATTGATCCCACCACCAATGGAGTTTGAAAACAAGGGCTATGGAAAAAAGTGGCAGACACCATAACAACACTTGGTGCAAACCCACATGAATCATTACATTCTAGTTTGGATGTTCCTTCAGGTCTAACAAACTTGGGTGCAACATGTTATGCTAATAGAATAATTTAATTCCTTTACATGAATACAACATTTAGAAATGGTTTACTTTCTACCAAGCATGAACTTTTGCAAGAACAACCAATTTTATGCCAACTTTCACAACTATTTTCACAACTACATTTGGGCAAAAAGGTTGCAATAGACTCAGTTACATTTAGAAGAACATTGGAACTAGATAATGGAGTCCAATAGGATAGTCATGAATTTCTAACATGACTTCTCTCTTTATTGGAATAATTTCTTAGTCACTCAAAAATTCCTCAAGCAAAAACTATGGTGCAGGATTTGTTTCGTGGGAGTTTCTCACATGTAACTTAGTAAGTTGTCTTGGAAAATTATTTTGTTATACCTTATAGATAGAGTATACATAATTTAGCATATATTTAAAAATTTGTTAATTTAAGATTCTATTTTTACTTCCAACAATTATCAATACAAGGGAGATGTACCATAACTAGTAGCTCTTACCTTTGAGAAAGAATTGTACTAAAGATATATTATGCCTACATTACACCTTCATTATATATTTAAAATGTTGTTTATTAAGGATTATCAATAGGTGCAACAACAGTCATTACCACATACCCAATAACCCACACAATCTCATTCACAATTATAGGCCCAACAATCTTTGCAATAGTATGGTCAACATTTACAATCTTCATAAAAATATGTTCAAAAAACCCCATATAGCCATGCACCAACTTTATAAAAGCCATCTACATATAGGGATTTTCCTATTTCTTAGTCTTTAATCTAGCCAAATGTTGTTTCCTCTCTTCAAAAAATTCCTCCTAGCATGTCATTATCTAACATACATCCCCAAGTTCAACAACTACCACAATAACAATCAATGCAACAACTATCAGCAACTGGTACAACAACTATCATAATAGCAGTGCTCTAGTAACCTATTACAATAGTAGGTGCCTTCTATGTAGAACAATATTCAACCCCAACAACACCTTTTGTTTCAATAGTAGATCTAGTTACCTCTGGTACTAGCATCTTTAGCATAGGCCTCAACTCAATCCCAACAACAACCACTCTTGATGCACCCTTAGTAAAAGAAAGTTCAGGATAAAATTCTTAATAAATGTAATGACTCAAACTAGTTGAGTGAATTTGAAATATCTTAAGAATACTTATTCATGATTTTCATTTTTCAGGGTTATTCTCAAGTGGCTCCAACACAATAAGCTAGAGTACAACAAGTCAGTAATACATCTATGACTTAGTTGTTGATTTATATAGGACTATTAATGTGGTATAATATTAAAATTTTTATATGTTGTTGATAAAACCATGGAAATTCTTAGCACAGCTGCAAGGAATTGTGATGACTAGCTCTACCAATGCACTTTCTGTGTCTACTGAAACCAAGACTATTTCAATTGTCATGCCAGTTAGTGCCCCTAGTTCTACACCTTTGACTTATGTCTAGATAGGAAATACTTCTCTAGAGGGATAGAAGTATTATTATAATAGTGTGATAGGAAAAAGCAATGTTTTAAGCTTTTATTTAATCTTGTTAGCTTCACTTGAAATTTTGTGATTAATGTTAGACATTTAGATTATGCAACTTTCTCAGTAGAAGCCACTCTTTTAAGATAAAATACTATCATTTGAAAAAAAATAAAAAATATGATACAATTTCTTATTGTTTCCAATTTATGTTATCTTGCAACTAGTAGTCATGTTGAAAAAAATTGAGCAACAAAAGCAACTACAACATCCTTGGCCAGATCTACAACAACCTCATCAACAACAAAAGCCTCAAATGCTACAACCCCAACAACAACAATAGCCTCAAATGTAGTAGTCTAATGCACAATAGCAACCACAACTTTAGCAGACCCAAAAACAACATTAGCCTCAACTACAACAACCTTAGTAACTTGTTCAACCTTAATTATCAACTATGAGTTTCCTTTTATATGATGTTGTATGTGGACATTAGTAGTAAAATATAACAATAATTTGGTACTTAAAATTTTGATATGAATTTGTACTTGGACCTTTGTGTTAACCAACAAAATAGAGAAACTAAGTTTTCAATAATGTATAGATCCCCTTTAGCCTCTCTGACATGGAATCTTACAAGTTTTCACCTCCAAATAATGTGGGTGGAATTAGTTGTCCAATTTTTAAAGATAATCTATTTTAACAATAGAAATATAATTCATGCCTATGGAACACTTTTCATGCTTATTTGTGCTCGTTCATGTGGCTTCAAGGAAAATTTTGAATTTTTCTATATAAGTAATTATTTTTTTAGTGCTCTTGATACATTTTTACTTACTTCCTTTTGGCTACTATTACTCTTGAAAATAAACTCTTTTGTGCCTTATCTATGTGCAATATCATGTGGGCTTAGTAGTCACCATTTTATTTTGAAATGAAAAATACTTTATAATCAATTTTTTTCATCTGTTCTTTCCTTAAAAAATAAGCATTTATTTTGTGTAACTACATGGTCAAAGGGTGGATGCAGAATCTATAGTTACAACTACATGTTTGATGCATGACCTTGGTAATGTTACATCAAAATTTAAGGCAATACTTAAAATCATAAGTGGAAGAGCAATGCTTGTACCAGAATACAAGCATTTGACTACACAGATATTGCAAGCTAAATAATTCAAGAAATACATAGATTTTAATGTACTCCTTGCAATACTTGATATAATGAAAGAAAGGATTGAAAACAACTTCAAGTCATCTAGCTATGGAACTCCTAATACTATACATAACCTATTATAGCTAAATATACTACTAAATATGCTACAAAATGTACTCATACAATGCTATACACATTGTATGATTATTGTTCAAAGGGTATTAGCTCAATGGAAGAGCACTTGCTTTTAAAGTAGGAGGATGGTGGTTCAATTCCATCATGCCCTATTATAACTAAATATACTACTAAATATGCTACTAAACATAATAATTATGTGACTAAATAGATCACTACATATAAAATTAAATATATGACCAAACTAATTTTCAAATTTATGACTAAATATGTGATTAAATATACTATTAATTAAGTCAAGAGGCTTTCTATAGTGGCAACAATCTTCAATGTAAACATTTTCTATTTTGAAAAAAAAATTGACGTTCATTTACATGTTAGGAAAACAAAATAGAAATATACATTTTTTTATTGCTATGACTTTTATGAAATATATAATTTTTTAAATTTATACATGGTGAAATAAATCATTCTCTAAATTTGATTTGCTGAATTTTTCAGTCTCATAAAACTTCTGTGTATTGATATCAAGGCTTAGTATATATAAAAACAAATACAATAGTTTATTCATGGAATTTTTGTATTCATTTGAATACAATATTTACTAAATTTATATTAATTCTTTTGAAATTAGATATCTCTTGGCTTATTTTACAAAAAAAATTGAATTAAATTTTTAGGTATACTAGTTATATGACTAAATGTGTGACTAAATCAATGATCGAAAAAAGTGACTTTTAGTCAAGTGACTAATTGTAGTTAATATCTAGTCATTTATAACACTACTAAATATACTACTAAGTGTTTTAAGTCACTAATTTTGAATAGTGACCAAAATATTCCACTAAAAATCAGTCAAGTGACTAATAGTAGTTAATATCTAGTCATTCATAACACTACTAAATATACTACTAAGAAATTTTAGTTAGTGATTTTGATCTGTGACTAAAATATACTACTAGATATACTAATAATTTAATAGTATATCTAGTAGTACATTTTAGTCATAGATCAAAATTAGTGACTAAAATTTCTTAGCAGTATATTTAGAAGTGTTATAAATGACTAGATATTAACAACTATTAGTCACTTGACTGATTTTAGTCACATATTGTTGTTTTTGGACTAGTGTAGGTTAAGATTTTCTAAAAATGTGGGAACCTCAAACTTAGGTCTTTTTCCAATCTTGGAGATGGCCCTAAAAAGCCTCTCTTCCTTTGGATTTAGAACTACCTCTACTTTGGCATTTTCTTCTACTTTGTCCTCATCCTTGCTTTCATCTCTTATGGGAAGATTTATTCCTCCATATATTTTTTCTTCTAATGCTTGCATTTGTCTTTATAGGGCTCAAAAAACCTCAGGTGTAATACATATAGCTCTTCCACCATGCTCTATTTGTGGAGGCATTTTTGCACTTCTTCTAAAAACCTAATGCAAAATGTCTCACAATTAGTGATCTATCTACATGCTTAGCCCAAACCATGATCCTATTTAAACTACCTCATAGTTGGAAATTTTTCCACACTCTCAAGAAATCTAGCTCTGATACCACTTGATGAAGGGTGCCCCCCTTAAACCATAAACTCATAATAGAAACAAGAAACAACAAAAAATGCAATAACAAAATATGGACTATACAAAATTATAGAATTCACAAGTATAGAAAGCTAACCCACATGGGTAACTTCATTACAATAATTTACAAGACAAGCTATCGATTATCACTTAGAGTTGTTCTAGACAATGTTTGGGCCTTTCTTAAATAGGCAATTTTATGCCACTCGAGAAGGTTCTAGACATTGAAACTTAATACCTAGGGCTGACAAACCATAACAATACATATAGAGTTGGCCAAATACATCTTTGATAATTATTTTAGATATTTTGGGTAGCCCAATTTTGAAAGGCCATAACTCATGAACTGTTGCTCTGATTGGCTATTATAACCACTTTTTAGAAATGACAACTCCTAATCTATAGGCTTAGAATAATGCAAGTGCCCTTTCATTGAGTTTTTAGACCTCATCCAGGCACTCTAAGGCCTCCAACAACGAGCTTGAAGATTTTTCTACAAAATTTTCCACTATAAATCTACAATAACTTCTCTAATACTTAAGTTGGAGCAATGAGATTTTTTATTATAGGATTACAACTCTAAAATGAACCTTCATGTAGAAAATGAGAGCATTTTGAGCTCATATGAAAAACTTACTAAAAATAGCAAGTTGCCATAAATAGTAACCACCCTATCTACTAGTCCTTATTAAAATAGAAAAGACTTAAAATAAAATATTTTTGGGTGATGCAAGATTGCTTTTACACCTAGGATGCTCCTACATCATATAATTACCATATACTTTTCCTATACATTTTATAGAAGGTTGATCATATTGTTCACTTTAGATTGTATTATCTATATGCACCAACAATAAATGTATTTGTGGTGAAAGCATTTCAAGTTCAATATAAGGATTCATGTGCTTGATTAATATTTTGTTGATATCATTTCTTTCTCATTTATTTTTATTCTTCAAATCAAAGTTTTAATTTTCTTTAATTTTTTATCTGATTGATTGAATGTAATAAGTGATTTCAGTGTTTGAAAAATAGTGATATTCTCTTGATAAATTCAATCTTCATTGTTATCTTATTGGGCTCTTTAGGGGACTTAAATTTAGTAAGACTAAATATTGGAATTTACTTAAGTATTCAATAGTTCATGCATCATTAAGGTGAAACTTGAATTCCTCTACCAGTCCTTTTCAAATTTGAATCTTGCTTCATGGTAGGCCCTAAGCCTCCAAACCCCCCACCATACCTAGACTTCTAGATGTTGTTAGCCCTACACAAGGATCTGGACATCACGATAGAGTGGTGTAAGGCCATAGAAATGGAGACGAAGATAACCCTTGGCCCTATCTCCTTGGGAAGTGATTTTTTTTTGATGATCTAGTGGAAGGTGGAAAATGCTATTGTTTGGGACCCTCATTGGGTGGAAGAATGCACTAGTGGGTTCCAATGGGGATAGTAATTTGATGATCCCAAGATTGCATAGAATGTTAATGGTCCAGTGATCTCTCTTTTGGATATATTGGTGGATAACATCACTTCTGGTCTTAAACAATGTGTTGTTGGGAGATTTTTTGCTTTTAGACCCATGATAAAGATGGTTTAAAAGTGGGTAGTCCAAAAATGGAAGATTAAGGAAAGTGTTGGTATCTCTGCAATGCTCACTATGGAGGAGGATATTAATTTAATACTCTTAGGAACTTGGTATTATGGAAAGCATTGCCTTGCTTTAACAAGGTGGCATCTAGGCTTTGATGCCAAGGTAGAACTCAACAAACTAGTCCCTATCAAGGTACGACTACCTAGATTACCACTTGAATTCTAGGATGAGAAGATTTTAAGATGGATAGGGAATTCCTTTAGTCATTTTGTCACTATGGATGTGGTGACAATGAAAAAACCAAACTAGTTTATGCTAGATTTTGTGTGAATGTGGCACTAAATTGGGCCTTCCTAACTATGGTCACTCTAAAAACTAAATGGGGTGAGAAATACCAACCTATAGAGTATGAAAATGTGGGACTTTTCTAACAGGAGGATAATTTAGGCATGCCATAGTGGACTATAAAGTCTAGTTGTAGAAGGAGAAACAAAAAGAGGGATCCCTAGGAATTGTAAAGGAAATTGTTGGGAATCTTTAGAAGCTCTTTAGTTGGAGGAGATTATAGGTGGCACTCAACACTTGGTTGTTACCAAGAGGTAAGATATCCCTATAATGGGAGAGGGGGGGCTAGGTGAATCTATAGTGGAGGAGACTTTGGATGAATAGAGGAAAATGGAAGAGTATCCATTTAGACAAGAGCTAGAGGAGTTATTAAGGTCACCTTTGGGAGGACCTACGGAAGAAGAGATGATGGGGGAAGGTGAAATAGTGGCACAAAATTCCCCTTCTAGTTATTCAACAAGTCTACAAAATAAGGGATTATAGGAATAAAAGTCTATACACTATGTTACCCAGGAGAGGGTATGCACACCTATAAAAATCATAAAAGTGATGGAAAGCTTAGATAAAGTGGAAACTATAAAGGAACTAAGCCTCACTTCCCCATAGGTGAATGATAATGAGGAATGGGAGGTTTAGAAAAAGAAGAAAGGGGGTGGGGGAACTAGATGTAGAAACCTATAGTATAGCTAGAAGACCAAGTAGTAGAGCAACTAGGACAAAACAAGTAGCAAGGGATGTGGCTAGTGGTAAATAATTTACATTGGAGATTGTAACGAGAAGTAAGAAATTAAATTTCTTTCTTGGAACCTAAGGGGGTTGAATGACCCTCAGAAACAATATGCTTTGAAGCAGTGCATATTCTAGGAAAAGGTTGATTGTGTGTTAATCCAAGAAACCAAAATGTCTAGTGTTAATTTTGGTAGACTAGTAGGTCATGTTTGGCCTGGGGCTACCTTCACAAATATGGATGCTGATGGAGCCTTAGGGAGAATTGCTATCATGTTAAACCCATGCTCTATGACTAGATTTGAGTTATGGAAAGTAAATTTTTTTCTAATAACTAAGTTTCAAACTAGTAATCAATGATGGGGGATTATCAATATATATATGCTTCTAATAATAAGATAGGAAGAAAAGAAACCTATGATAAGCTATAGAAGACAATGGACACTATGAAGGAAAAATAGATAATGTGTATGTAGTGATTTCTTTAGTGGAAAATCTTTGCTAAATGGCTATTCTATATCTTTGGGAAATCACAATTTGGCAAATAAAACCTACATACAGGGTCAAATAGGTAGCCAAGATATTAAATAATTTGTGTCCAAATCTTAGGCTAATCAACGATTAGTTTACTCATAATTGGTCCCAAATCCTAGTTCAATCACCAATGTAATATAAATTTAGGAAATATTTATTTTAAACCATTTTCCAACCTTCACCTAATTTCTTCTTATTGGATAATGGCATTTCATCCTTATAATAAAATAATATATTTCCTGGGGCCAAGCGTCACCTACTATCTTACCAATGCATGTCTCCAACTACCCTAGTTTAGCCAACTATTTTATATTTTGGACTTTGGAAAACATGCCTTGATTTCAAGAAGATTTAGAGTTTATGTTATAACATTTAAAATTAGGCCAAAAATAGATTTTAGGCCATTGATCTATCTTACATCAATGGTCTACATCAATTCCTTTCACGATAACAATGATAACATGAAAAATGACATTGAACAAGTTGGCAATAAGAAATGACACTTGATTAATTTAATCTTAATGGAATGATAGACTACAAGTACATTGGGAATTTTACACTTGGCATATGGGTCATGGCCCACCGGTGACTTTGTAAATTCACTATAAAATTAAATAATGTCTATGTAGAAACTAACAAATTAGCCAACTATATTAATATTTTGCATTATATAATACAATTTATTCACCTCTTACATTACAAAAATGTTTATGACCAAAAAAAATTGCCTTCATTTATTTGCGAGCAAAAAAATAATAATTTAATTTGCAACAATTATTATTGAATTTTGATATAGAAAGGGAATTTTTGGCAATAGAAAATAATTTTCTACCTTGCCTTGAATAGAAAAATCATCCTTGATATGAAAATTTTCCTTTATATTAAATGTTGAATTTTCTTGCATTTTACATATTTTTTTGAGGATGGGTTTCTTAAAGTTATCCTTGTGTGTATGAGAGATTTTAATAACCCCTCTACAATTTAGGAAAGTTGGGGAAAATAGACACTTTCCTAAAAGCTTGCAAGATCTTCATGAGTTTATGAGGAAAATGGATTTAATAGATGTAGAATTGCAAGGGAACCCATTCACCTAGACTAACAATAAAGCAAGTGATCTCATCTAAGTAAGACTAGATAGACTGATGGTGACAAGTAACTAGAATTGGCTAAGTGATTCCTTTCTGGAGAACCTCACAAGAACTGCTTCTAACCATTCCCATTTAATCTTTCACTGGGAAGATGGTATGAAAGGAGGTCTAAAACCCTTTAGGTATGAAATAATGTGGGAATCCCACCTAAAATTCAAGGATAGAATACAAGAATGGTGGAATATAAGGATAGATGGTACAATAATGTACAAACTAACCCAAAAATTAGTAATATAAGGATAAATATTAAGGATTAGGATTAGAGTTCCTTTGGAGATTTGTTCAAAGTCAAAAGAGAAGTAGAAGAGAAACTTAAAAAATCATAGGGGAAATTGCTAAGGGTAATAATATACAAGAAGCTACATAGGAAGAAGAAGAGTACAAAAAAAATGGAAGGATATAATTTTGAGAGGAAATATTTTGGAAGCAAAGATCAAGAGTACAATGGTTAACTAAAGCTGACAAAAAAACTACCTTTTTCCATAGATTAGACTCAAACCATAAAAGAAGAAACAAGATCAACAAGTTGGAAGGATAAGGAGGAGATGGGAAGACATGCTATGGAATACTTTAGCAAGGCATATAAAAAGGAAAATAGACTAGAAAATTAGGTAATAAGAAGAAGCTTGATAAACATGTTCCCACAAGTGCTAGGAGAGGCAAAAAATAATAGCATTCTAGGAAATATCATAGAGGAGGAAGTGGAAAGGGCTATGTTTTCTATGAAAGCTTACAAAGCCCCAAGACCTAATGGTTTCCCCCTAGCATTTTTACAGCAATTTTGGAAGGTTATTAAAAATGAATTGATTTGGGCAACTAGGGATTTCTTTAAAAAGGGGAAGATGCTAAAAATGATAAATAAGACTTATATTACCTTGGTCCATAAGACTACATCACCCATGAGTCTCCTTGATTTTAGACCTATAAGCCTTTGTAACATTGTTTATAAGGTTTTTACTAAAGTATTGGTTAATAGGATTAAGTCCTTCCTTGAGAACATTATAGGGACACCACAAAAGGAGTTTGTGCTAAGAAGATAAATCTTGAATGTTATGATAACCACCCATGAGATCATACATTCAATGGAGAAAAATAAAATACCTAGTATGGCCTTCAAACTAGATATCTCTAAGGTATATGATAAGGTAAGGTGGGAGTTTTTGTATGATATTCTTGAAAGAGTGGGGTTTAATGAAAAGGTCCAAACCTCATAAGGATGATGGTGATTACTATATAGTATGCAGTCCTTCTAAATGGCTCTTCTTGGGGTGATTTTGAAGTGGGGAGAGGACTAAGGCAAGGAAACTTGATATCTCCCTACCTCTTCATTATGGTGGCAGAGGTGTTGGGGAGATCATTCTCTCAACTAATAAGCATAGGATGTGTTAAAGGTATTAAATCTACTACTATTGTAGGAACTAAAGTGTTATAGTGATTTTTTGATGACACCTTTTTTTTGGAGAATCCTCTATATTGGAAGTTGGAGCATGGAAGAGTATCTTTAAAAATTATGAAGACAACTCAGGTAAGCAAATAAACTACTCTAAAAGTAAACTTTATTTTTTTAACACTTATGTCATTATGTAGAGGAAGATTAGGAACATCTTAGGCTATCAATCAACTAACCTCCTAGATACTTATCTGGGTTTACCTTTACCATTAAGGAGATAAAAAATGACTTCTAGAATACCATTGTTGAAAGAATACAAAAAAATTGGTAGGATGGAAAGGGAAAATTCTCAGTAATGTTGGAAAGTTGTAGCTACTCTCAACAGCTCTATAGGGCATTCTAATTTACTTTCTATCCCATTTTGAAATATACCAAAACATGGTAGACATAATTGAGAGAATATAGGGGAACTTTCTTTGGTTAGGAATGGCGGAAAAGAACAAATTGAATCTAGTCAATTGGGAGGATGTTTGCAAACCAAAAGAGGGGGGGATTGGAGTGAAAAGACTTAGAGATTTGAATAAAGTCCTTCTAGCTAAAATAGGATAGAGGCTAGGAGAAAAAAAAATGGGTTGGAACAATATAATGAAAGCTAAATATCTATCTACCTCGTCATTTGACCTCCCAAGAGGATAAAAAATATGGATGAATATTGTTAAAAGAAGAATTTTATTGATGGAAGGAGTGAGGTGGATTATGGGTAGTTGGAAAAACATTAGATTTTAGGAGGATAATTAATGGATGGGGGGGGGAGACCACTAGTTTGCAACAAATTTGGAGGACTAATGGAAATATTGAAGGTAGAGGTGGGGATGAAAGTTGTGGATTATATTGACTCTAGAAGGAAGTGAAAGAAATTGTGAAAAGATACTTACCCCTAGGAGGATATTCAACTACTTAAGGAATTGGAGGAGTTGATAGAAGCTCAAAGAATCCCAATGTTAATACATGAGGATAAAGTGATGTGGGAGAAAAGAAGTAAGGGTCATAATTTCACTATCATTCACTAGGGTCTAATCTTTTGACTTTATCAATTTCATCTTGCCCTCTATCCCCCTAGGGTTGTTGTTGATAATCAATGCCACCACCAAAATTCCCCTCTGAGTACCAGCACTAGATTTGGAATTCACATGCCACACCCATCCCCTAATAGAGATAATAAGAAAAAGAAAAACCTAGACCTAGTAGTTGAACAAAAGGGTAGTAAAAAAAATAAAAATTGAAAAGCCTGTTGAGGTGGACATTGAAGAGTTAGATGAGGAGGGAGGAAATGGTAGGAGAAGGTTGAGAAGGTTAGCCAAAACACAAGCAAGATATAAATAAAAGGCTAATAGATTTAGGGTTGAGGAGGTGAAGAGGAGAATTTTGAAAATAATGAAAGAGAAATGGATGAGGATAAGCTCTCTAACTCCAAGAGAGAAAGGGGGAATGAGGAGAAAGAAAAAAGTGAAAATTTTGTAGATAATACTCGAGTGTCTATCGATAATGCCAATACCATTGAGATGACACGTGTTGACTAGCTTTACCTTGTAGCCTATTACCTTCTATGAAGACAAAAATAAAGTGGATACCTCCCCCATCACCATCTCTTCCCCAGCTAAGGAAAAAACCAATTTTTTTACTAACCCCTAGGTTTTGCAAGATGAAAACTGACCATTGGAAAAGACTAAGGAGGCACATAAAAATGTTGAAAAAGGAAACATAAAGAAAGAGGAGAAGCAAAATGAGAGGAACACATAGATAAAGAGAAGGGTCAAATCCTTAGAGGATGGTATTTACTCCCCTAAATTTTCCTTGAAGGTTACCCATGCTATTGCTACCACCCCTAAATTATTAGCACAAGAAAAGGACGAGTCGAGTTTGGACATGGAGGACAACAAGCTCCCATATAAGTTCCTGGCTGAGGATTGGGCCAGAGTGCTTTTGGCTAGGAAGGGAAAAGATAAAGATGAAAAATAATGAGGTGGTTCTTGGGGGTTTTCTAGTCCTAGTTGTTTATTGGTTTTTGTTGCTACTTGGTTTGCTCATTTATAGCCTATACACTAACTTGGGTTGGCTTGTTTATGCCAATAGATTTAAAAAACTTAACTTTAACAGTATGTTTGGTACTTTAGTCTTTAGATTTAGTATAGATATTTTGTTGATAGATGTAAATGAGAGTGTGATGGTTTTGGACTAGGTTGGTTTGTTTGGAACAATCATAGTATGCTTAGTACTATAGTTTCTATTTTAGTTAGTAGTTTCTCTATTAGCAATGCTTTTGGTTAATAGTTGTAGTTAGTTGTTGTTTATGACTACTATCAATTGGTTTTGCTAGTAATGTGTTGGTTAGAAAGTTTTTGGTTATAAGGGCCAACCCCCTTGCTTTGGTTGCTTTTGATTTCAATTTTTTTTATATCTCAATTGAATTTATTGTTTGTCTCTATAGGTTATATTAAACATTTTTTATGATTTATAGAATAATGATAAAGAATCCATCGAGTAAGGCACTAGTCTATTGATTATTGTTTTGAGTCTTGATGTTGATTGCAAAAAGGACATACATCCAAGTGAAAAAGGCTGACAAATATATTGTACATTTATATATTATACCCACAATTATTTATCAAGTTTATAATCAATTTCCTAAATACCCAAGTCCCCCAAGTTATCTACTCTAAAAAGCTTCTAGGGTGTGAGGTATAGGCCTACCAAACTTGGTTCCCCAGAGCCATAATTATAGAGGTTTGCATTTAGTTAGAGTGGAACCTATCAATTAGAATTGTTTTTATTAATATTTCCTATAATTGGATCATCATTCCATACGAAACCTAATCTGCTAATTTTGGGCACAATTAAGTTAAGTTCTTAAAACAACTCTCAATAACTTTATCAAATCTAAAACATGCAAGAAATAGATACAATATTTATAGAAAGATGAACATGCACAATAACACTAGAGGGAAACCTTTGAGCTAACTAGGGAAACCCTTAATTACAAGGAAAGCTATAGTGGGAATGATGTCCACAAGATGATGCTCTAATATAGAAACTTCTTTATGAATGGAAAGACCCTATTAAGAGTCAATAAAATAAATACACATTAGTCCCTATTTGGAGAATTTAAATCCCTTTCATGAGATTTAAACCCTATTAAGAGATTTTCCAACCCTATTATGGGTTGAAAAGAGGACAACTAGATCCACTACATGTTGTGGTTTCATAACGCACACCCCATTTTGACTAGAAACGGGGACCACCTACTTTATTTTTTAGCTCTCCAAAACTCTAGTCCAGGGTCAAAGTCTTTTTTAAGGTATTCTCTAAGGCCCTTGGTCAAAAATAGTTCCCAACTAGAAAAATAAATTTCCAAAATTCAAAATTCATAGTGCCAAGTCATTATTTTGCAAAAAGAGAGGTGTACCAAAGCACCTCATTAGGTGTGCTAGTGCACCAAGATCAAAAGGAAAGGGTACAATGTGGGAAGTGAAAAGTAGTTTAGGTGTGTATTTGTGCACCTCCCATAGCTGTGCTTAGGATCTTAGGCTATATAACCTAGGGACCCCCCTCAAACTCTCCACTTGTTTTCACTTGCCATCTTTGCAGAGCATAGAGTGCACCATTGCACCTATTTAGGTGTGCCTCCTCCACTTTTACCATGTGAATTTTTTTTTAATAATAAATAAAGTTAAAAAACCTATAAAGGTGCATAGTAGAACACCTTTTTCCTCTTTAAAAACTTCAAAAAAAATTATAATTAGGTGCACTACTATGCACACTTATAAAATTGAAACATTTTCCCAAGCCTAAATATGAGGTGTGCATTAGTGCACCCTATGAGGTGCACTAATGTGCACACCATATGATGAAATTTTATTATAAAAGGGCACACCAAGTGTACCTACCAAGTGCACTAGGTGCACCATTTCTTTTGCTCTTCAAGGGTATAAGTTAGGTTTTCTAGTTTTTTTGGTAGATTAGGCTTTTTTTGTCTTTTTGGTGTCTATACTTGGGTTTGAAATATTTAATATTTCTTCGACGTTGAACTAATATACATTCTTTTTGTGTAGATTCAATGGATTCCTCATCTTCCTCCCTCATCAAGAAGATGGTTCCAAAGCTTATAGTATTCAAGTTTGAAGATGTTTCAACCAAACCTTGATTTTATGATGATCATTCAGAGATCCAAGACACTAAACTAGGTCAATAGTATTTGGGTGCATTCTTGACATTGTCCAATAAGCCAACAAAAAGATCCCTAATGATTTCTACATTGATCCAGTCAGGGCTTGTCAGTACAACATCACATCCAATGTTAGTACAATCTTTAGAACTAATCATGAAATTAATAGAGAATTATGTTCCTGAAGAAAGGGTAGTCAAGAGCATTACTAGAGAGATCATCCTCGATCATCAAACCAAGATTATTGAGAAGGTGTTCCATCTCCCTAGAATAGATCTATTCACTAGATTAACCTATTAGCAAGTAGAGAGATGGTATAAGGAATATATTGATGAAGTTTATGAGCTCATCTAGTCTTCATACCTCATTAAAAGGAATCCTCTAGGATGGAAAGAAGGAAAGGTGGATATGAAGAGAGGATATATGAAGGAAGATATTGGATATCCAATCATACTCTTGAGTAGAGCTATGGGTTTTCTAGTAGCTAGACACCTAAACATTTTTATGGTGCATTTTGTTGAGATGATCAAAATAGTAGAGATTCCAATTGATTGGTCTTCTCTTCTTAGTGAGAACTTGGGTGAGCAACTAATGGTAGTAAAGAATAATAAAAATTTTTACATGACATAATACTTGGTGTACTTATTAGCCACAAGGGAAATGGATTAGCTAGGGCTCTATAAGAAGGGTAGCATGTAGGATGCAAATGCATGGACCTACATTATATATCCTTAGCTAGTAAAGAAGAAGCTTTTAGAGTAAAGAAAGGAATATATGATTTTAAATGATGCTTTCATATTCACAATAATCTAGTTCATCAAAGGAGATTATGCAAAGAGGATATCAAAAGAGGCAGCTGCAAAGATATAAGAGGTTAGAGCCTATTACATCCAATACCGAACATTCACATATTTGAGGGTAGCAAGCACAACTATCAATCCTAAGAAGCTCCCAAGATATCCAAGTGATAGGCTTATACTCTTGGATATCACTCAACTACTCTTGTTTGCATATGACAAAGTATGGAGACAACAAAAAGTAACATGGGCATGGCCTATTGCAATAGGACCATTCAGTGTGGATTGAAGATAAGACATTCCATCTTTTGAGTGTGAATGAGATCAATATCCCCTAGAATAATATAATTCTCCACAACCCTATTTTTATAACATTGGAAGGGTGCAACATCTAGCTAGTAAGACATTTTAGCATGAGGATGCAATTGAGGATCACTGGACAAATGTAGTGGATGAATAAAATATCCACATAAGGGGTTATTATAGGATGACTCTATATTTGGAAAAAAAGGGCTTTAAAGATGAAGATCCCATTGAAGATTCTACAACAAGATATGGAGGATCTTCTTGACCCATTGTTCAACAAGGACAAAATTGAGGATAAACCTAGTATAAATGTCAAGATTGATAAAGAAGAGAACTCAAACATTAATCACTCGGTAATGAACATCATTAAATAGAAAAAGGATTGGATCAAGAGACCTTTTAAACTTTATCTAATTCCTCCAATAGTAGTCTTTAATTCTCAATCCTACTCGACTAGAGGCCGAGGAGCTAAGGTCACTATGCCTACATTTATAACCTAGTTGCTAGTGAGACCCAAGATAGTACACCAACTTGATAGACTATTTGGGTATTATAGGGCTCAAAATGGTAAAAGAAAAGGAAATATGAAAAGGACTTCTTTTCAAAAAACTAAGCTAGAAGAAGAAGTGACTCATGCACCTCCATAGTATGAAGAAGAATATGTACAAGGGCCAAAGACTATAGAAGCTACACAAGCTCAAGATGATCCTCAAGTACCACCAACAGAACAAGGCCAAGGAGAAGTTGACGTTGAAATACAAGAAGTGCATCTACAAGAAGTACAAGCCTCCCCCTCTACACCTAAGAAGAGAAAAATCAAGACTCTAGTAAAGAGGAGACAAAGGGTCATTAATAAATTAATTCCTTTCCCATTAGTCTCTGAGGCTATTTTAGAAGAAGCAGAAGAAGAGGATGATGAGGAAAATATACCTTTGAATTAGAGGAGTCTTGCAAGAGCTACAATGTTGGAAAGGAGAAGAATATCCACTATCATTCCCCAATCTATCCCTAAGCAACCCATTTAGACTACAACATCAGAAGATGAAATGCAATAGTGGATAGATGAGCAAGATGTGGATGAAATTGATGTTTTTCATATGTTAGATTTTGATTTCATGCCCATGGGTACTAAACTAGTTAGGGATAAGATAAGAGACACTCCAACCAATTGACCTCAATAGGAGGATTGGATTTAGTTGCCACTTGAGCCACAATGACCCAAGGTAGCTCCATCATCCCTAGTGCAAGTTACATCTTGTGTAGACAAGGGATTAACTACCCATCTGCCTCCAAGTATTGAAGAAGAATAGGTTCAGGTAGGGCAAGGGGAAGAACCACAACAAGTATCCATTGATGAAGTGTTAGAAGAAGGGAAAATAAGTGGACAACCTTAGCAAACTTCCCTAGATAGCAAGGTAAGAATACTGCTCCACAGATACAAAGACTCTCAATTTGGATTGTATACAAAAGAAGACTCTAGAAAGGGGAGATAAGGGAAAAGGCATTGTTAAGAAAAATCCTTCATCATCTAAAGGAAAATCTCCATTGGAGCATATTCCAAGGTGGCTAAGGAAAGAAGTAATGAGAAGTAAGAAACAATAATTCACCACAGAGGAAGAGGATAGGATCAAATTGATTGAAGTCCTAAGGAACACTAAATCACCTCCAAAGGATGTACAAGCATTAGCGTTTGTCATTAGTGATCAGAACCATGACTTATTTTCTCATGTATCCATCCTCCACATTCAAATTTTGAAGAATTGACTCAAAAAGATTATTAGATTGGGGAGGTTATTTTTAGGAAACCTACCTTGGATATTGCTAAGCTAATGGTTACAATAGGAATAAAAGAGGTATTTTGAAGCTTAGAACAAGATGGGGTGGAGTTAATAACACTTTGGAAACAAAATAGAATATTAAAAGGATATCTAAGAAAAGTTGTTGGCCCCTTAGATCCTACAAACCTAGAGGAAACCTTGAACACAACACTCAAGAGAAGAGATAGGGGTATAAGCCAATTGGATCCATTTTTGAGCACTTGTTAGTACCAGAGAGAAAGTTTTGAGGAAAAGGGTGTATAGATCATTTAGGGAAATTTGAAGCTATTACACATCATGTAGGAGAATGTAGATAGGCTAGTAGCCATTTTGAATCAATATTTTGGTCTAATGGATGAGATACATACTTGGGGCAAGGATTTGCAAGCATTATAGGAAATTAAAGGCCAAAGGTATCAAATACTAATGGATGTATATATAGCTAAGGAATTAAAAAATATTGATGATTGGATTGAAAAGATTGTGGATGGGAATAAAGTAATAGAGACATGACATGTGGAGATTTATAGGCTCAAGGATCAAGCCAAAGAGAAAATTTTGGAAGTTGAGAAACATTATACTGATGTGTGTTTAGACATTTTTAAGGATGATACCTGAGAGAAGTTAATACATGTAGATGTAGTAGTCAACAACTTCTAGAGTTTTTTTCAAGAGGCTACTGATGATGATGACATTAGGCAAGCATTTATAATAGAGGAGGGATTGTTAGATCTCAATGTGAAATTAGGAGATTTTGTGGAGACTCATATCAAGGTTGGCAACTACAAGCAGAAGGTAAAAGATAAATAGGAAGCCTTAGATTTTCTAGATGTAGCTCAAGTCACTAATTTCATTGAGAAATTCAAGGGAAAATACCCAAACATAACTCTAGTATAAAGGGGAACAAAATTCAGAAGCTGAAATTTCAATTTTGACACTTAGTGAAATTTTGTAATCTTTGGAACCTGATTCCAAGGTGCATTGCTATGCTGGTGCACTAGGTGCACAAGTGCAAGTTTGAGGAATTTAGAGGTATACAAGAAGGAGCTCCTATTTTTTGCACTTCCAGACACTTCTACATCAACTGAAGGCTTTGTCCTTCATATTCTCTCATGCTTTCATTATTTTATGACATGTAAAGGTTCATGCATCCAATTAATGATATGAATATGGATGGAGTCCTAGTTAGCACCAATTAGATAGTTAGTTTGTACATAATTAGGTTTGTTTTATTAGTTTAGAAGCATATGATTGCATAAAGATATCTCTCACTCTCAACACCAATTGAGGAGAAGATTTCTAATAAATTCAAGAATGTAATGTGTATTCAGGATTGCCATTTTTTTGATGCAATAATATATGCTATTGGTGCTCACATTTGGAGTGTAGTGATTCATGCCTAAATGTGTTATATTTTATGAATGTATTTTAATGAAGTGTAATTGAGCCAATAGTTTTATTGCATTGTTATATTTATGTAATATTTTAATTCTGGTGTTTGCTATGGGTCTACAATTTCCACTGACATACTTAGTTCAAGAAGAGATCATCATATTGTTCCTACATAGCTTTTTGTCTCACATGAGCATACTTTTTGTGGCCTTTCAATTTGATGAAAAGTGAAACATCTCAAGGTTAATGAATTCCCATTAATGATTGCATCAATGGAATTAAGGAAGCACTACTCCTATTTTCATTGGTTTCCCACTAATCTTTTCAAAGGCTTAACTCACAGATGCATTATTTCTATGGCTTATGTGTCCATTAGGATTTTACTTCTCATGTCATTTGCTTAAAATATTTGTTATTTACTTAATTAACCCCCTTGGTTAAATTATGAATTCATGTAGCTACATTGTTAGATTGCATTCATCATAAAAATAGAAAAATATATTTCTTTTTGTGTGTCTTATTCTTTTGAGATAGCAAGCAGATTTTACATCTCATCCAAACTATTTAAAAACCAACAAAGGCCTCCTAATGAACATTCACATTTATCTTCAATTGAGTAGATTCTTTTAGGTTGCAAGATCACCTAGAACCTTGAAGTTAATCCTAGATTAAATTTTCAAGAGAGGAGTTTGAAAGGATTCTTGTCATTAAGAGTCATGCAAAACGACTGGCCAATAGAAGTGGCACTAGAAGGAGGGTCCCTTAACATTCAAAATAGAAGAAAAAATTGAAAACTTTAAAATTCTACATTTTTAAACAAGTTCAAATAATTTTCTAAGTTTCTAAGCTTTTGAGATGTGTAGGTGCACTAGGTGTGCTGGTGTGCCAAATACTAAGGTGCACCTTATTTGTGAGAAAGTGTACTTTTTTAGAGGTGCACTTTTTCTAGGATTGATGCAAATTAGATGATTATGATCCATCATCCCTATTTCAACAAGGTTTAAGATCTTCACCAAGTGTACATGAGTTCCTCAAGTTTAACCATTTCCATAAGCCTCATAATGACAAAGGAATCCCATGAATTCTACCACTTTATTTCAACATTTTTTCATCTTCTGTTCTACCTCCACAACAACCACCCAACATTCCACCTAACCCTCTGATGGCCTTTTTTGTAAATGTTGTAGACTCACCAATTAACTTGATAGGTGTACTCAATGATCTTCCTAAGAATCCTAATAAATTTTTTCCCAAGGTTCATCTATGGAGAGACACAAACTACTAAAGATCACATCAAGGTATTCAAGGAAATTTGCAATTGAAAGCAGATTTCTAATGAGAATGTGGTTCTTTGCTTATTCTCCTTCTCTTTAGGGGAAGTTACCTTTAATTGGTATGTTAATTTTCCACTTGGATATATTGGAGATTAGGCTACTTTCAAAAAAATATACTTGGAACAATTCAAAACTTTCATCAATCCAACTATGATACCTCAAGAATTCATATCAATAAAAAAGGACCCAGCTAAGATAGTTCCATTCTTCAACCACTCCTTTCACATGGCATACCGTAAGTTGGAAATGCCATACACTATACTAGTTGAAGCTACTATTCATATTTACTTGAATGCTATGAACCATGTTACTGTTATTTTTCTAAGAAGACTTCTTGCAATAGATATCATTACATTGTACAAAGTCTTTGTAGAAGTGATAACCTTCACTAAGCAAGCCAATCCTAATCGAGGAGGATTGATGCTTCCAACTCAAGCTATTAGAAAAATCCCAAAATATCTTGTCAGAGCACTTGTGATGCCTAACCAATTCAAACCTATGAATCTAGTTCCATTATAGTAGGTACCCACTCTGTAGAACCTATTTTAACATATCTAGGGTATGAATCTCCAAAAGCTACTTTCTTTGAGCAAAAGGTAGTAGTTTTTGCTAAGGTAGACAACAATTTTGCCTCTAAATAATGAAGAAGACCATGTCACACATGAATAATGAGCTAACTCACTTAATGTTGTCACAAGGATAGAATAAAAACTTTTAAAGAAACAATGTTGGTCCTTATAACAACAACAATTACAATCACAACTACAATAGAAATTTAACTGGAAAGAACAATGCTAGAAACAACGATGCTAGGAACAAAAATGAAGGAAATAAATTTAAGCCTACTGATCATAACAATGGCTTCCAAAGATAGAATATACAATGGAATACTTTTCCAAATGATGGGAGCATTCATGCAGATGACAACAACAATAATGTCTAGTATATGGACATTAATCAGTATGATGATGGTCAAAACACATCTAACCATGATGGTTCATACAACAATAGAAATTAGGACATGACTCAAAATTCACAAGTTGATGACAACATGCATCTTATAGAATTTAATGCTATGCTACTAGAATCCTATGATTCTAAACTAAACACATAGGTGCAACAACTAGCCAATGAAGAGTTCTATTTTCTATTTAGTCAAGAACCGAACATTCAACCAAAAGAGGTGTTTTCCTTTTGCAATGACAATCAAAATACATACAATCTATGAAGTTGGAAAGAACCTATGCTAGATGGAACTCGGCCAACATTACAACCAACTCCTCCTAATCTAAGAGTAAGTAATAATCTGGTACTAGTTAGGCCACCTTATGGAGGACAACAAAATTAGAATCAAGGAAATGTGCCAACAATCTTGAAAAATCTAGATTGGTCTACTAAAAAATATAATGTGGTGGAAGATTTGAAATTAACAAAGGCCAACATGTCCATGTTTGACATGCTAAAAAAATTTCCTCATCAATAAGAAGCACTAATGAAAAATCTTGATCACACAAAGGAACCCCATAATACAAGTATTGTTCATCAAAAGACATCTCAACGAGTCAATGTTTTGGAAGCAATTTCTACTATGTTTAAAGACAAGGTTAAGGTGCCACCATTTTTTCTTAGCATTAGGATATATGGGAAGAATCTTCATACTTTCCTAATCAATTCAAGAGCTTCTAGTAATGATATGCTGCTATCAATAGCACAAAGGTTAGGAGTCAATCCTCAACCCTCCAACCAAATAGTGGTATAATTGGATAAAATAGAGGATAAAGTCATTGGTGTTTTGAAAGATGTTCAGATACAATTGATAGTAGATCCTCAAATTCTAGACATCATTGATATACATATGGTGGATATCCTAGAAACATATAGACTACTACTAAGTAGAGAATGGACCAAATGCCTAAGAGGGTGGTTTTCTATAGATTTTATTTAGTTATGGTTACCATGGAAAGGGTTGAACAATCAAATCAAGATAGATGCAGAACCAAAATTAAAAATAATGATTATAAAATATAATGCTCTGAATGAGGTAGCATTCTTATAAAAAAAAATTGGTTCTTACAAGGTGATGGATTTTGATACAACTTCAATCAAAATATCAAATAATCAAGATGTAGAATCTAGGATTTCAATCCCAAAGGATGAGATCATAATGCAACTCATAGACAACATGATGGCTAACCTACAATGTCTAGGAGAAGAAGCTGAACCTAGTATCCTCGTTCTTCTAGGATTTTGCCAATTTCATAAAGTTAGTCATTTAGAGTTCAAATGTTCATCTTGCCAAGAGGTAGTTGCCAAAGTATTGACTTAGATGATGAGAGTAAAGAGTGGTAACATTCCAAAAGATGAACCCACAAAAAATCAAAGTCCTATAAACATATCCAAATGTATGAAAAAGGTTTTTTGAGGAAATTGAATATCTTAATGCATCATATAGTGATACCTCTTTAAATGGTGGGGGTTTGTCTTCTCCTCCACCTAGAATGATCAAAGTTCAAAGAAGAAGATGGTACATAAAAGGTCAAGGATGGACTTCAACAGTCATCCATCCTAAACCCAAAATAGATGAAATTACAAAATTGATAGAGGAAATCTAGGACAAGCAAGAAAAATATACACTTCTTGTATCAAGGAGAAATAGTCAAGAATCATCAAGTCCACCCCATGAAAGATTACAGTGGGTCCCCAAGAAACAATCCTTCTAGGACCAAGTGAAAGAAAATCTAAGGATGAATAAGCATAATGTTAGGAAGCCCAAAGAAGATCCAATCTAGACACTCCACTTTGATAGTTCCAAATACAAATTAGGAGCCAATGTAGGTATTGAGTTGATCAACCCAAAAGGTAAGTCTTTTTGCATAGCATATCAATTATAGTTTAGATGTACTAATAATGTTGTAGGGTATGAAGCCTTGATCTAAGGAATACTTTTCACATTGGAGAAAGGAATCATAACTCTTATAGTTAAGGGAGATTCTTAGTTGGTTATAAGACAAGTGAAGTCAGTATATTCTTACAATGATAAGGGGTTGCTTGCATACAAGAGGAGAGTATGGGATTTAATGGATGATTTTGAAGATTTGAATATAAAATCCATTCTGAGGAAGAAAAACATGGTAGTAGATGCCCTCACTATTTTAGCTAGCATATTACAACCTATCGAGAGAATAAAATTGAAAAGGTTTTCAGTCAAATTAGTTGTTGCTCCATCTATCCCTGATAACATTACAAACTTCTAAGATTTTCAAGATGATCAGCATATACTCAAATTTATAATGCACAATGGCCACTTGAAAGGGCAAGAAATTGATGATTCTCTTGACAACAAACCTGAAGATAATGAACATGAAGATGAAGATGGGATCTTGAACTTGAAAACCAACATCATTCCTAAAGAAACAATTGAATTGGAATACATTTTTGATTGTGATGAAACAACACTTAACAAAAGAATGGTCCAATAAAAGGGGATTGAAGAATATGATTTGTATAATTTGGGTACTGATGAAGATCCTAGGATGATATGGATTGGAAAGGTGTGCAATACACAAGAAAGGAAAGATATACTCAAATTACTTATAGAGCATAAGGATGTCATCACTTGGAGCTACGAAGAGCTAAAAAAGTATGATCTTGAGATTATTACATATTGTAATCACCTAAAAATGGTCATCTAGACTATTAGCCCCCTTTTCAACATTTTGGCTAAATTAATTTAATCACTTACCTAAGCCAAATTGCTAATAATCAATTTATTTGATTATAACCTATAGTTTTACTATGCTATCCTAATTTCATTATTTGATTAAAAGAACATGTCCCCTTTTAATTAAATAAAAGACCCCATTCTTCTAACCCACTTAAAGTGCACACATAAAGTCCTTTTTCTATTTTGCAATTAAAAGAAAAGGCTTTGTGACTTTTGTCTTATATGACAAGTCAACTTATATTCTATTGGTTGACTTGTGTGTGCACATGGATCACTCCTCTTTTTGAATTCCACCGTTGATCATCCACCATCTTCATCTTGATCTCTACCATCCATACATCTTTAAAAGGGAGAGAGCTTTCCCCCTCGATCAATCCATCTTTTGAACATTGTTATGCTGCAGGTTTTCTAACAGGTTTCTTTGGAGCTTTGTGGAGAACTTCTATTTCTTGTCTACATTCTCTCATACCATAGCATTTTAGCTTAGATTCATGTTGCATGTTAGTTTAGTTTCTATTTTGCAATAATCTATCTCACATAGCTTAATATTTGGATTGTAACACTCTCATATATGTTTTAGCAAAGCTCCATTTTGCATTCTCATCTTAGCTTAATCTTCATTTGCATTGCATCCCTGAGGAACTCCTTGGGACATTTGCATTCTTGCATCTTGTCTTTGGAACCTCCCATTGCATGGTTTACTAGCAAGAAGAGTATCTCTAAGGCTCATCTGAGAGCCCTTGAACTTGAAATACACTCTCTTGCACTCCGTGGATAGGGAGCTCTAAGCCGGCATTCAAACATTCCAACTCATGGAATCATTTGGATAGAATGGTTTAGAGTGTGACACAATCTAGTGTACATTTTTGGCGCCACCGTGGGGCTTGAATCAAGTTTTTAGCTCCATTTTCTTTTATTTTTCATCTTTGATTTTTTACAGCAGCATATTGGATCTAATCAAATGCTTTTTTAGAATTATCACTTTGGTTTTAAGGCCAACCCATAAGTAGATTGGTTTGAAGGCCAAAAACTTAGTTGATTTAAAGATTTGATCATATCTTTTAAACCGCTTCGAGTTTGGTTCTGAATTTTTTTTTGCAAGTTGGGTATGTTCTCAAAATGTCTCAGTCCGATTTTTAAAGCATTTTGATGCAATTTTCGGAAGTTATGAGTTTTTTTTTTTATTTTTCATAAAAAGCTGTTTTTGATCGCAAATCAGCGAATGTTTTAGAAAAACTTACATTTCTAGAAAGAGTTTTCAATTGTAATGGGGGTTCTTTTTTTGTGTTTTGAATTTTGAGGTCGTATTAAGGATCAAATACTCGATTTGAGAAATTTGGCTTATTTTGACAAAATCAATCTCTAGAGCGCAAATGAAGAGATTTTTTTAAATTTCTTACATTTTTGAAAAGCTCTCTGATTTTTAATAGGGGTCTCTTCTTTTCATTTTTATTTTTGGATACAAAATCATAGCAAAAAAGTCCAATCTTGTTGACTAGGTCAAAATCAAAGAGTAAAAATGAGAGTATTTGTGATTAACTTGCACTTTCTTTGCATGCACTTAGTTGGAAGATAAATTGGATTTTTGAGGAAAATCACCACTTTTTATTGCAAATTTTTATGTTATTTCACACTAACTTGTGCTGCTAACAAATTGTGATTACAGGTTGCCATCGTTATGAAAAAAATTGAAACATTGCATAAAAAGAACGCATGTCAAAGCTTCAAATGCACAAGGGCTACTAACGATTGTTTGCAGGGCTGCCCAATACATAAAAACCCAATTTTTCTTGTTCTTTACTTTTACATGTACGGCATATACTAGTTGTTTATTTTTAAGCACATTAAAACTTACAATTGGGATCTTTTGGTGATAGGAGAGTATGCTCTTCACCCTTGTGGTGAATCAAAAATTTTGACTTACCATTTGATTTCAAGAGTAAGAGGCAACTAAATCTTTTTGGTGTGTTTGGGAGAAAATGATTGGAATAGGAGAGTATGCTCTTCACCCTTATGGTGAATCAGAAATCTTGACTTCCAAAAGTTAGATCCACTCTTTGTGTAGTTTAGAATTCTTTAGAGGGCCTGCTCTCGGACAACCTGAGAGGAACGACCCAAGTGGGGACAAGCAGATTACCCGGCTCTTCCAACCCACTATAAACTCAAAGCTACCAAAGACACAAAACTTTGGTAGACATAGTGTTTGTCTTCACCTAGTGTGATCGCTTATGGGATTTCAACCATAGGGAGATCACTAAGCAAGAATGCTTAAGGTACTCTTGTGATCACGAGATCGGTTACTCATCGCAAGGTGAGGTGTCCCATAATTGGGAGCAAGAGGAACACTATGAACGGAAGCCCTATCTAAACTCCTTAAGTTAGTAACTACCCTTTTTTAGCCGCTCAACTTCTTGGTGCAAGGATTGATCCTAGTGGACTACCCGGATCACCCCAAGATTTTACACTCACCATATGTGTTCCCTTGGTTGTGCTTATGGCACTTCCATGACAAAGCCAATATCTCTTGTGGGCAACCACTTGGTGTGAGGCAAAGGAGCATCAAGCGTGGGCCAAGTTGTTGAGTAATGAACCATGTTCTTTAGGTAGATATTGCTTGATGTGTTCTCGAATGTGAAAGACCTATGAAAATATTTTGAACATACACATGATGATAGTTCTAGGGATTTCTTTTAAGACATCACATATGCTTGTATCATGCAAGGTTGCTTTGTCCCTTGCTTGATTGTTTGAAGACTACTCCATGTGTCACTATCTTGCTTGGAAAGAAATTGCTTTTGAACATCAAACTTGCTATGCTATCAACTATTGTCAAACTTTCTCAACCAAGTCAAAACATCAAGTGCAAACATTTTCTTGTGTTACTTACTAAGGGGAGTTTCATCATTTGGCTATGATTTGTTATGTCTCTAGTGCTTAAACATGCTCAAAGTGGCTCTTTGGTCTTAGTGCTCTTGGTCTTTTTTTCTTCATGGTCTATGCATGCTTGCTAGTTATCTTTTTGATAGAATGGTTACCTTGATTTCTTGACAAAACTCTTGGGTTGGGAAAGTTGTTCACTTGTCACCCGCTTGCTCTATCTATTTGGCTATTTGGGCATCTTGCCTAGCTATTGACTTGAGTCATTCATGTCGTAAGTTTCTTGGACATATTGTTTGACAAGTCACTTTAATCTCTCTCTACTATCTTGGCAAGTGAACACTCTACCTCTTATAGTCTCAACATCAAGTTATCTTCTAGGCTCTTTTATGCTTGGCTTTGCATCTAAAACTATGGAATTCAAATCTTGTGCTACCAAACCTCAACCAAATCTAGATGATCATGATATCCTCCATATCACTAAAGAGTTTCAAGATCTATATGTTCAATACAAAGAACTAGAAGAGACAAATGATCTTTCTTACCTTCATCTCTCTAAGCGCATGATAGAAATGAAGTCTAAACTTGAGAAAAGGTTAGAGGAGAAGATTGCATCATTACATGAATCTTCCTTAAGGTCTTTAGATGCATGTGAGTCACCTTCTTTGAGGTCATCCTCTTCTTCTAGGTCTACATGCTCTACTTCAAGACATCAAATGTCTTCATCTTCTAGATCTAAAGACCTTTGTAGAGAACAAGCACTTGAGGCTATGCCAAAATTTCATGATGGACCTATCTTTGACGAAGATAATAATGAAGACATGGATGCATTCTATTCACTTGAGAAACAACCAAAGGACTGTAGACATACTTCTAATAGAACTTTTGCTCCCTTAGAAGATTCTTATGATGACACATTGCAAAAACTTCTTGGCAATAAGATCATCCTGTTACCTAAGTCTAGCTCATATGGAAACCCATTCTTGGAAATCTATTGTGCTTATCATCAACATAATGAGCATAGTACTTCAAATTGCATTGAGCTAAAATATAAAATCCAAGATCTTATTGATAATGGAATTATTGATACCTCTAATGATTCATGTGATGAGGATACTTTTCTTGAGAAAGATCATATTAATGAACCTATATCTAGTGATGGTTTTCTTAATACTTCCACTTCTTCCAACACTCATGCATCTCCCAATGCTTCAAATCTTTCCAGCATGCCTCCATCAAATAAAGAACCTAATGCTTTCCACATAGACTACGTGTATCCTCAAGGGCTATCTCTAAAAGAAACTCAAGCTAACCTTCACTTGGCTGCAAACCTTTTCCATGCTACTAATCCTAAACATCCTCAACCTTCATGCACTGCTATGCCTAATCCAAACACTACTCCATTCACTCTTCATTCTCCCTTGTCCTTAGAAGTGGCTCCATGTCAAGAGGACTCTCAAAAAGAAAAATCTATAAATGTTAAGAAAGATCAAGATCAAGCACCCTTTCATCTCTTTCATGATTTTTCCCCTCCATATCATATATCTTGCCCACCTCCTAAGTATGATGAAGATACCACTTCCATTTCTCTTGAGCTTAGTGAAAATTATGAGAAAAGTTCTCTTCATATGCTATCCAAGGCTACTTGTCAAGATCAAAGCATCCCCTCATGTTCTACTTCTCCATATCCACTTCAAAATTGTGCTCAAGCTTCAAGTGCTACTATTAAAAATGTTGTTCCTATCAAAGGTAATCATGAGTCTATTGATGGCTTTGACCATGTTGCTCATTCTAAAGATGTTGATATCCCTTCCCACTATCGCTTTGCATCTTCTAAATTTATCCTTGGTCCTTATCCATCTAAGCTAAAGCATTCAAACCTTCCATCCATATTGGGACCTTATGTTCCTCCATCTCCTACATTCACTCCTAGCTCATCCCCTAGCTCTCCTATATTACCTCAAGATCAACAAAGACACTCATCCTTGATGACTTTTCACCCATCTATCCACCTAAACCAGTCATATCAGCTTTATTCATCCACAAATCCCAAGTCCTTTGGAAGTGAGAATAAACATAAGAATCCATTTAAAAATGAAGATCATTATGTCCCTTCTAATCAACATGTGAATGCTAAGAAGGAAAATACACAAAAGAGACCGCAAAGCTCCACTACTCAAAGAGCTAAACCAAAGAAAATATGGGTTCCTAAATCCATCATTGAAGAAATGCACTCTCAAGCACCCAAAGAACGAGGAAAATCTAAAGCTATGTGGATTCCCAAGTCTCTTTTAAAAGACTTGAATATTGAAAATACTTCAAAGTTGACATTCAAGCTTCCAAAGGCTTCCATTCCATCTTCTTTCAAAAATCTTTCTAAAAATATTCCAAAGCCTTCCACTCCACTTTTTTCCAAATCTCTTCTACCAGCTCATACATCTAAATCTCAAGCTATTTCATCCATGATTCCTCCATCATTCCAATACCCTTCAAGGTGTGTGTCAATGTTGATCTTTTCCAATATTTCAGTTATCCTCATAAAATCCTCTAAAGCTTACACTTACTTTCCATACATGAACTCTTATCCTCCATATACTCTTTCTACTACCATTTCTCTTTCATCACCCTATCAACATCTTTGAGCATACCTTTCTATGGTCTTGGTTTATCATGACTTATCTTTCCTATAGGAGCACTATCTACATTCAAAAAGCTTGAGCTCTTTCTAAAAATTCAAAAATTCAAAAAAAAAAAAATTTAAAAAATGAAAATGTGCCTTGGTGAAAACCACTTCTTGTGGCACCTTGGTAGCAAAAGTAAAGAGAAATGAATTTATCCTATGATGAAAACTACTTCTTGTGGCACCTTGGATAAGTACCATGATGAAAATCTGGCAAATAGGCATCATGCGTAATTCTTCCATCATCCATCTATTCCCTTTTCTCTCTTTGATCTTGACAATGTTGAGCTATCTTTGCATATTGGCTATCTTATCCACAAAATTTTCTATTGTGCTCTCCCATTCACTCATAGCCTCTATCTTGAGCTTTATTCTTATTGCTCTATCCCATTGCTATACTATCTAGTTGACCCCTTGATCTTGATCATAATAAATGAAACATGGTTCTCATAGGTCTCTTGACATGTCTACTCTTTTGGACTACACGCTTTCATGCTATCTTACTCATTAGCTTTCATCGCTTATCTTATATGCTATCGCACTTGTTGGCTTCATTGCTTATCCTACATGCTATCTTTCTCATTACTTCCATTGCTTATCCAAAATATGCTTCATATGACTATTTCACCTCTTTTCCTAGCTTGGGTACTCCTGAGGAGTCAGTCCTTGAGGATCACTTTCACTTGCTTCATACTCTTTTTTCATCCATCTTTGCTTATCCACTGGCTTTTTGCTCCATCATATCCTATACCTTGCTAGACATTGGGAGAAAATGATGTGATCTTGCTCGAGAACTAGTAATCTCTACAACCTTCTAAAAAATCCAAAAAAATCATATATGATGCTGAAAAAATCCTAAAAATTAGAAAATGTCCTGAAAAAAAAATGATCATCATAATGAAAACCTAGCAATAGGCACTTTGATGTATCACCAAAAAAATTCAAAATTCAAAAATACAAAAAAATTGAAAAAAATCCTAAGAAAATTTGTCAAGTGGTGAAAACCTGGAAACAGGCGCTACTTGAAACCCTCGCACCTATGTCTATTAGTCTCAATCACCTATTTTGCTACACATTTCCTAGCTTGGAATTGTTTCTTGTCCTCATCTTAGGGGCATAGCTACTTAGCCTATTGAGGTATTCTTGTGCATTAGGGTTTCTTTGACAACTCACAAAATAGTGTTTCTCAACACTTCCCCCACATTGACATCTAGTGTTTTTCAACACTTTTCAGATAGTTTACCTAAGTTTAATGGTTTAGAGAGTGACACTTTAGAATGGATGGAATCTTGTATATATCTATGAGCTTGAAAAAATCTTAAAAATCAGAAAATGTCCTAAAAAAATGATCATCTTAGTGAAAACCTCACTTTGATGTATCACTAAAAAAAAAAAAAAAAAAAAAGCTGTCAAAGTGGTGAAAACCTAGAAACAGGCACTACTTGAAACCCTTGCACCTATGTCTATCAATCTCAATCATCCACTTTGCTACACATTTCCTAGCTTGGAATTGTTTCTTGTCCTCATCTTGGGGGCATAGCTACTTAGCCTATTGAGGTATTCTTGTGGATTAGGGTTTCTTTGACAACTCACAAAATAGTGTTTCTCAACACTTCCCCCACTTTGACATCAAGTGTTTTTTAACACTTTACAGATAGTTTACCTACGGTCTCCGATGTCGCGATATCTCACTATCAGAATCAAGTCTGGAAGAAATGGCCAAGTGACTTACACACACGCACTTTAACACTTAAACGACTGAGCTATGCTGACATTTATCTACTTTGTGTGCTGTCTATGATGATTTCTTTTCCATGTATTCCCTCCCTAATAGTCTTTCAAGGATGTCATTGACTAGAAGACTGGGGGCATGGGACATATTTTCTTGATTTCTGCTTGTGGGTATACTTTTGTTTGTCTATAGTGTTGTAAGCATTCATGCTTTTCCTATTCAACACTTTGACTTATAAATGTATCATCCTTGATTGTTTTGCAAGACCACACTCAGGGTTTATCCTGGCGCTTATGCCTTGATACAGGTGTAATCTTGCTAAATTAAACTTAGGGAATCTAATCGTGTAGTTATCTTGACTTACATGTCTCTGATGCTTAGATTGGATTTCCACATACCTATCTAATATCGATCATATTCATATCCTCATAGTTATACTAGTGATGGTTGTATGATCTCATGATGTCCCTAATAAATGCTCAATGATGAAATTAAGAGTCTAAATGTTATGCACTTCTTGCTAGTAAACCACTTTGCATATTAGCTTGCATTTTAGGTTCATTTTCTAGCTTAGTCTTGCATTCTTCCATATGGGGAGAGCTCTCTTTCTTCATCTTTATGTGGACATATCAGCTAACTCCTTTCATATATTTCTTTATTTTCTTCTTGTTCATGTCTTTTCACCTTCTTAATCTTTCACTTCATCTCTTTTCTATCTTATCATCACATTATATAAAGTTTTGACCTCTTAAATAATTTCAACATCCTGGATTCATTTTCGGGATCAAAATCCAAATTCAAGTTCATCTTGATGGTCAAAATTGTCTTTTAAAATTCTACTTTCTTCTGAGCAGTTAGCTGACCTTTTGAGGTCTAATCTCTGAATCATCACTGGGGCATCTTCATTTCTTCATGTCTTCATCATTTCCATACTTCATATCTACTTCTAGTCACCTTTTTCACATCTAAATCATCTCTCTACTAGATTTGACCTAATTTTTATGTTATATCCTTCAAGGTCAACTCTAGTCAAACTGGGGCATTTTATCAATTTTATATAGTCATTCTTGGGTTCTAATCATTTATCTATCATATCAGACATTGTTATATCTTAATTTTCTCATGTCTAGCTAGTTTCTACTTCCCCTTACCTCATTTCAATTTCGATCCCGAGGGGGTAGAAATACTCTATCATTGATTGCTATAGCTATCTATTTCTTAGGAGCATTTGTTTGACCTTATCACTTTCTCTCAATCTATTTGCTTTACTAGGTGTTAGAATTCTTTTCAGATCCTAACATCATCTTCCTAGTGTTCAGTACTACTACTATTAGGCTGTGCATTCAGGACTTGCCATCTATTTCTGCATTTCATTCTTTGAAATCAGATATCTATATCTATCACTGCCTACTTGGCTTTCTATTTTCTTTGACATAATGTGTTCCCAGATCAATCACACATTAGTCAAAGAGGGGCAAATGTAATCACCTAAAAATGGTCATCTAGACTATTAGCCCCCTTCTCAGCATTTTGGCTAAATTAATTTAATCATTTATCTAGACCAAATTGCTAATAATCAATTTATTTGATTATAACCTATAGTTTGACTATGCTATCCTAAGTTCATTATTTGATTAAAAGAACATGTCCCCTTTTAATTAAATAAAATACCCCATTCTTCTAACCCACTTAAAGTGCACACATAAAGTCCTTTTTCTATTTTGCAATTAAAAGAAAAGGCTTTGTGACTTTTGTCTTATATGACAAGTCAACTTATATTCTATTAGTTGATTTGTGTGTGCACATGGATCACTCCTCTTTTCAAATTCCACCGTTGATCATCCACCATCTTCATCTTGATCTCTACCATCCATACATCTTTAAAAGGGAGAGAGCTTTCCCCCTCAATCCATCCATCTTTTGAACATTGTTATGCTGCAAGTTTTCTAACAGGTTTTCTTTGGAGCTTTGTGGAGAACTTCTCTTCCTTGTCTACATTCTCTCATCCATGGCATTTTAGTTTAGATTCATGTTGCATGTTAGTTTAGCTTCTATTTTGCAATAATCTCTCACATAGCTTAATATTTGGATTGTAACACTCTCATTCATATTCTAGCATAGCTGCATTTGACATTCTCATTCTAGCTTAATCTTCATTTGCATTGCATCCTTGAGGAACTCCTTGGGACATTTGCATTCTTGCATCTTGTATTTGGAACCTCCCATTGCATGGTTTACTAGCAAGAAGAGTATCTCTAAGGCTCATCTGAGAGCCTTTTTATTCTTGAAATATACTCTCTTGCACTCCATGGATAGGGAGCTCTAAGCTAGCATCTAAGCATTCCAAACTCATGGAATCGTTTGGATAGAAGGGTTTAGAGTGAGACACTTTCGAGTGTACACATATGCCATTCTATCAAAACTTGATGCAAATCCTTTCTGGAAAAGATAAGGGTTGGTTAATCCTATCATTGAACCACTGATAATGGAGGAAGTTAAGAAGTTGCTCAATGCTAAGACCATCTTCCCCATTCACCATTCTACATCAATGTCTAACTTGGTTTCTATAAGGAATAAGTTCAAAGAGAACCATCTTTGTATAGACTTTTGTAATTTGAACCTTGCATCTCATGTTAGAAATAGATAATACAAGGGGGGGGGGGGGGGGGGTGTGAATCAGTATTTTAAATCTTTTTGCCCACAACTATATATTATTAATTACTTTACCACATGCATAGGAAAGTAAACCAATAGTGTTGAATGATATAAATAGCCATACATAGAGAGAAATCATAAAATCATATTTTTTAACTAGGGAAACCCTGGCCAAGGGAAAACCCCAATGGGGATGAAACCCACAAGATGATTCACTATATAAAGGATCATGTTAAGGATATTGACCATTTTAGGAGTTTATGAAGCATGTATAGTGTCTCAAGTCCCTGTTATGAGACTAGGCCTTGTTAGAAGCCTCAACCTTGTTAGGAGTTTCTTCAACCCTATTAAGAGGTTATGGTTCATATAAAAATGTGTGCAAGAAGAGCCCACTACCCTAACATGCAACTATACAATAAGTTCTTCAAGAAATAAGTATACATACAATACTAAGTTATTTTCTATACTTCACAAATATTTTGACTAATGATCCTTCACACAAGAGTGATTGCACTCATATTAATCTGCAACATATCTTTGCATCATATAGCAAATTATTACATTCACTTGTTACTCGCATTTCGCAAGATCATAATAACTTTGCAATTACTGATCACTGAATCATCATCCACTTTTTCCCTTGCACATCTTAACTTTGCAAATAAAGTTATTTACTTATATAATTTAGTAAATCTTCCTTAGTTGGCTCATATAATATCATTGGAGTCAGTGTAATAAGAAATTATAACTTAAAACAATAAATCAAATTGTTAAACACATTTTGCTAATAAGCTATGTTCTGCGCTATGTCATCACTGCATTACTAATTCCTTCATAACTCAAACTCAATTTATTGTAAAAACATGTGCATTGGTACATGTCATCATTATGATATCATGCATCTCTAATTGATTATGCAAGAGAATTTTCCAAGAGAATATTTTGTTATCATCAAAACTATCCTACTATTGTAACACTGTCTAATACTTAGACAATTTTTTTCTTCACAAGTGAACATGACTAATCTACAAAATAAATATGTTGTCATAAATGAAAACCATAACTTAACTTATCTAATTGATTGGACATATTTCCAAAAATCTCCCCCTTTGGCATTGATGGCAACATTTTGGGAAAATTGGCTAAGTCCAAAACATGTTGTCATACTAACCAAAATAAATAGCCATAATATAAATAAAAAAATTTGTATTCATGTTATGAAAGAGGTTTACATCCCTTATAACTTCCTATTACAAGTTATTGCTCCCCCTTATATATTACAATTACTTGCAATACAATTTTTCATATATCTCCCCCTTTGACATCAATGACAAAGATATCAAAAGGAAACTATCAAAAAATCTGGTAGCTACACATCAAAACTTGGAAAAATAGTCGTTGAAATTGGTCTTCAATTACCCAAAGTATTTCTTCCAACTATCCTTTAGTGCATTAGATACACTGATAAGTGTACATAAATAATATGTTGCTCATTCTACTGCATTCAAGTCTATAGCCACAAACTTGCCATATGATGATTTTGCAAACAAGAATTCTTCCAATTGATTTTCCAGCAATGTTATTTAAGGGAATAAATGTACTCTCAAAAAAGTGAACCTCTTCAAAATTTTCTCCTTTTCTTTTTATAATTCCATTATACTATCATGAAGTAGCTATATTGCATGCTTAATGGTGTTTACTTTTTGATTCTACTTCAAAAAGTTGTTAGTGATTGTTTGAAGCTCAGTCACTTTCTACTTGATCTAATCATCAAATTCTTTTAGATGAATGTATACTAAATTTCTCTTAGCATGAGCCTATTTTCCTTCCTTTATACACTACCTTAGTGTTTTAATACATATATTAAAAGTTTCTATATTATTTCTCATGTTAGTACACATGGTGTTTAGAGTTTTCCATTGTGCTCAGTCTCTGCTTGAATGGTAGCCACATTCGTGAGAGTAGTGAGCTCATTATCAAAAACTTTGCAGAAAATTGTTGCACACTATTGAATATCTACTAGGGTGTTAACGGGGCTTACTACCCTCTCCATCTTGTCCAAAACTATAGTCAAAGTCTTCTCAATTGACTTGACTAATTTCTTCTTCTCAAGAAGTTTTCTTAGAGAAAATATAAGATTATTTGCTTCATCTTCTTCATTAGATTATGCTATAGTTGCTCCAACTATTTGGGTAGGAGGAGTGGAAATTCCTACTGCTACTATTACTATCAAAGGTACACTTAAGGTACCTATTTTAGTGCTAGTCTCCATCTTGTGTGCATCTTCTTTAATAGGCTCCTAATCCTTTTCTTCATTAGAGCTACTATAATGTACAATATTGCCAATAATGTTGGCACCAAAATCCTTGAATGGATCCTCTATTTTTTCAATTGTCACTTTGGTGTTATCTATTTGCATAGATTCATTTCCAATAGTGATGTGTGGTGAAGAGCTTGGTGTCACTACTGGTTTAGAACTATCAAAGGATTGGTTGCTATAGGACTATCTTCCTTTGATTGTGCACTTTTTTTAGGTATCTGGATGGCTTCTTTTGGATGCACACTTTCTTTGAGCATCTAGCTTGCCTTTTCTATCTGTGCACTATCTTAGGGCATTTGACTTGCCTCCTTTGCTTGCACACTTACCTTAGGCATAATAGAATAGAAATGAAACTATAGCCTCTTGAGTTTCCTTATTAACTTCCTCATAATTTTCTCCCATGAGGAGAATGGGTCTTTTCTTATGTCTCAACAATGGTGCTATACCATATTCATTCTTATTCTTTTATCTTCTTCTATAACCCTATTCTTCCTATTTAGCAATATATTATACAAATCTTTAGGTATCTACCCTTTTATATTGTCAAATCTCTTATCTTTTAGAATCAGGTTCCTAACTACAACATTTTCTAATTTTCTTCTATCCATGTCATTATACAAATCATAGTATTTATTCAACTATACAAAATTATCATCATTAACGATTTTCATGTTTAGATTTTCTACCTTAGGTTTCCATGATTTGTACCTTGTTGATGTCTTAGTTTCTTGATCAATTGCTTCAATTGTTCTATCACCAATCTCCTCCTTAGATCCAAATGAGCTAATTTGTAAAGTTCTCCTTTTTCTTGGGCCACTATTAGTCTACTTCACTTTTCTTTTAGGAGGGGTTATGATTCTTGTATACTTTCTTGTGGTAGATAATTCTTCTATCTTTACTAGTTTGCTTGGAGGTTTCTATTATACAACTACTACATAAGGCATAGTAGGAGTCTATGCAATTGCTTGGGAAACTATGACCTCTTCAGTAGGTCCTATCATTGCAATGGGTGTAGGGGTTAAAAGTTCAATTTGGCCATTGGCCTTCATCTCCATAGCTATTCCCTTTATCTCATCAAATTCTTTCCTATTCATGCCAAATTCTTTCAAAATACAATCAATAAATTTCTCCACCTTTTTCTTGGAGTCCTTCATTACTTGACTAGTTTTAATTTCTCTCATCTTCTCAGTATATGTTCCACATCTTGGACAATTAGAATCAACTTTAGAATGAAGGATTATCTTTGTATATCCTTTAATCAAATCCTCACTCTCCTCATATCCCATAGGTTGAATGAGTTTCACCTAAGGAACTACTACCTCCATACATGTGAAATCTATCTCAACCATAAAACATAATTCATCCTTATACTTTTCTACAAGCACAGGAGGTATCCTAAACCTTTGCTTCATTTTGGCTTGAAAAGACTTCATTATTCTATCAATGTCACTATCCTTGACTACTTTAGGTCTTGACCTATAAGTTCAAGTGATTTTTTGCATTGTGCACTTATTTTCATTCCAAACTATGATACCAAGAAACTTCTTAGTAGCATAGAAAATATGTGTGTTAATAGGGATTCAAATATGAAGACTGCATTCCTTGATTTCTTGATTCTTGATATATTGTCAAAAAGTTGTGTTCAAACAATATCACACATGTTAACTTCTTCACCTTTTACTACTAAGTAAGTTGCATGAAGAAATCCTATAGATTGAGTCTATTCTAGATCCATGATTATACTTATATCCCAAAAATCTTGCAAATGAGTCTCACTTCATCATCTTGAATTGAATTGACTTTCATATTTCTTCCATCAAAATATGTGTTGAGATTTGCCTCAATGAGTTTATGAACATTATTAATATTTATTGGATTACTACCTTGATTGCTCAATCTTGTGACCTTGTGAATTAAGTCATTTTCAATACAAATGATAGAATCTCCCAACCATAGAAAATCATCACAATCTGCTAAGAATTATCCTAGTCCATTCATTATTATCAAAATCCATGTAGAACATATGCTTAACTAGGTTAAGACATTCTAGAAATCTATGTTTAGGTTTTAATGATAAATCATTGTTGCACATCTTCTCCAAATCCTTATGAATCTTTGAGTCATCTATGCTTTCAATTTTATAGTGAATGTATCCTCTAATATCTTCTACATGGAGAAGATTTTCCAAAACTCACAAAAATGCTCCAATGGGGTCATCAAGTAAAGAAACAAATGGTGTTTCTTGAAACTATACCTAGGCCTATTGCTTATATTATAAACTTCTTATCTTTCCATTCTTGAAAAGATTATGCTTAATAATTTAGAAAATATCTTAATTTTGTGTACTAGAGTTTCCAAAATTTTTGCATGATTATAGGCTTCTTAAATTCTTCAAATGTCATTTCAATCTAGCACACAAACTTTGCACAAGAAAATTTTGTATACAAGTTAGTTTACATCCTTTAAATCTTTTGCAATCTATACTTGCACAATAAATGCATATCTGCCACTAGTTTAGTATACTATCTCTATACGATAGAGAATTTAATCTTCTTATATGTCCTTATCCTAACCTTATTAGAAAATGCACATTTCACTATAGACTTATCTCAATTTCTACCACATACTATCAACTACACAACCTTTGATACTTCCTCTAGCATCAGTTATCAACAACTAATACTTAGTTTTACTGGGAATGCTTAATTATAGTAAGAAGAGTCACAAATAATAAGTGACTTCATTGTCTTGTTAGGTATATCTTTTGGAATTGTACGAGAGCTTTCTAGTTCCTTTTCCTTTACAAATGATTCCTTTAATTCATTTTTCTACTCCTTCATTTCTTTCTTCAAACTATAATCATTCCTTCTATTGTTCCTTCTATAATTCTAATTCTTGATTAGGTCTCTCCTTGCAATTCTACAAGACCTTGCTATGTGTCCAAAGTTACTACATTACTGACATACAGGTATATCTCTTTTATATTCATTCAACTTGTCATCAAATATTATTCATTCAACTTGTCATCAGATATTCTATAATTTCTTGCAATGTGTCCAAGAATGTTCCATCTATAGAGAACAATTTTTCTTCTTTCTGCACTTCCATTGCTATGAGATCTTCTTCTATTTCCTACATGGTTAGTGTTCCTATGTATCCTACTATTTGCATTATCAAATTTAGGTTTCTTACAATCTATTGCATAATGACCATATCCATGACAATTATGACAATAAAATTTTGAAATAGGTTTGAAAGACTTACCTTCGCAATTGACTTCAATGTCTTTAGGTTCATCACACTAGGCAAAAGATTCCTTTCCTTTGTTTTTCATATCTTGATTAGATTCTTTGACTTTCTTAGAGTGAGCAACATTCTCTATCTTTAGGTGTATCATTTGTCTTGCTTAGATCCTTATTGATTTTAGGAGTAATAGATTTCTTTTTTTCAATAGATTTCTTGGTGGATTGACCAAGAAAGAATCCAAGTTTAGTCTTATCATAATTGGGTCTTTGTGCACATATTTGTTCTTCAATCTTGTTACTACTGGTATATAATTTTTCAAGTTGCTGCTTGGTTTGTACAACTCACCTTTCATAATAGTGTTGTATTTTTCTAATTCTACATGTTCTAATTTAATAGACTCTAGCTCAGATGTTACTTTTCTTAACTACGATCTCAAATCTACATTTTTAGCTTTTATTTCAGAGTCAATCTTTCCTCCATTTTTCTTAATATTCAAATTAAGTTCAACTATCTTTAACTCATGTTTTAGGAACTCATTTTATTACTTCAGATCTTTAATGTCATCATCATTGGTCTTATTAGAAGGCCCTTTCTATTTTAGGTCATCTATTTTTTCCTTTGATTCACTGATGTAGGCTTTTGCATCCTTGTATCTATATTTGAGGCCATCTCTTTCATCAGTAAGATGATCAATTTGTTCAAGTGCTTCTTCAAGATTCTTCTTTAGTTGTTCCATATCCATAGGGATCTTATTCAACTTGTTAAGCCTCATCTAAATAACAAAGCCATAATACCAATTGTTAGAAATAGATAATACTAAGGGGGGGTGGGGGGTGAATCAGTATTTTCAATCTTTTTACCCACAACTAAATATTATTAATTACTTTACCACATGCATAAGAAAGTAAACTAATAGTTTTGAATAGTATAAACAACCATACATAGAGAGAAACCATAACACCATATTTTGTTAACTAGGGAAACCCTGGCGAAGGGAAAACCCCAGTGGGGATGAAACCCACAAGATGATTCACTATATAAAGGATCTTGTTAAGGATATTGACCTTGTTAGGAGTCTATGAAGCATGCATAGTGTCTTGAGTCACTATTAGGAGACTAGGCCTTGTTAGAAGCCTCAACCCTATTAGGATTTGGTGGATCATATACAAATGTGTGCAAGAAGAGACCACTTCCCTAACATGCAACTATACAATAAGTTCTTCAAGAAATAAGTATACATACAATACTGAGTTATTTTCTATACTTCACAAATCTTCTAACTAGTGATTCTTCACACAAGAGTGATTGCACACATATTAATCTGCAACATATCATTGCATCATATAGAAAAGTATCGCATTCACTTGCTTCTCACATTTCACAAGATCATAAAAACTTTGCAATTATTGATCACTGAATCATCATCCACTTTTTCACTTGCACATCTTAACTTCACAAATAAGGTTCTTTACATATACAAATAATTTTAGTAAATTCTACCTTAGCTGGCTCATATAACCTCAATGGAGTTGGCTCAACAAGAAATTATAACTTAAAACAATAAATCAAATTGTTAAACACATTTTTCTAATAAGCTTGGTTCTATGCTATATCATCGTTACATCATTAATTCCTTGATAACTTGAACTCCATTTATTGAATAGACATGTGCACTAGTACATGTCATCATTATGATGTCATGCATCTCTAGTAAACTATGCAAGAGAATATTCTATTATCATCAAAATTGTCCTATTGTTGTAACACTATCTAATACTTAGACAATTTTTTTCTTCACAAGTGAACATTTCTAATCTACAAAACAAATATGTTGCCTTAAATGACAGCCATAACCTATCTTATCTAATTGATTGGACATATTGCCAACATCTCCAAAGTAAAATTACCCTTTGCCTTCATTGGATGAAGTTCTACAAATTGTGAATGGTTCAAGGATGATGTCTTTCTTGGATGGATATTCAAGATGTGATCAAATCATGGTTGATGAAGAAGATAGGCTCAAGATGACCTTCATGACTAAATGGGGAAATTTTTCCTATAGGAGAATGCCTTTTGGGTTGATTAATGCAGGAGATACATTTCAATGAGCCATGGACAAATCTTTAAAGGGATTGATAAACAAGTGTACAATCATCTACATGGATGATTTAACTATCTTTGCAAAATATTGAAACACCCATATTTTTAATCTAAGATAGGTATTCAATAGATATTGCAAGTATGACATATCCCTCAATCCCAAGAAATGTTTGTTTGGGGTTACCAAAGGGAAGCTCATAGGTCATATCATCTCTAAAGCCAAAATCTTCATTGATCCTAATAGAGTTGAAGTCATTCTATAGTTATTGACTCCCTATAGTAAAAAATAACTGAAGTCTTTCTTTGGGATGATAAATTTTGTGCAAAAATTCATAAGTGGGTTTGAAGAGATAGTTTATCCCCTTAATTATTTACTCAAAAATGGAGCTAAGATAGAATGGGTTCCAAAGGTTAAGAAATCATTTGAGGATATCAAAGTGGCCACATTTCCATGGTCTCAATGCTAGTAAGTCTAGACTATGGACTACCTTTCAAAATATACTCTTTTGTTTTAGAACATTCATGTGTTGGTATTTTTACACAAAATAAGGAAAAGGGAGATGAAAGGCCTATTTCCTTTATGAGTTGCCCTCTCAAAAATGCTGAGTTAAACTATTTCAACCTTGACAAATAGTCTTTTGCTTTAATCAGAGCAATAAACAAGTTTTGTCATTATATATTAAGAAGTAAGCTATATGTGATTGTGCTTGATTCAGTGGTTAAAACATTATTGATACAAAATGAACTTAGTGAAAGAAAAGGGAAATGGATGGAGATCCTTCAAGAATTTGATTTAGAGATTTAACCTATCAAATTAATAAGAGTTCAAGGATTGTCAAAAATGATAATAGATAAACAAATAGAAGATGAAAAGAAATTTTTGTTTGATGATGAAATAGATGTAGACAATCAAAATAAAATTGTAGTATCCCAAGTGGATATTGATTAGGGTGTAATAATAGATGTTTGGTACCAAGGTATTGTTTACTATCTTTTACAAAATCAATATCCCAGTTCAATGAATAGTTCATAGCATAGGGGACTCAAAATGAATTGTGAATCCTACATGTTGCATAATAGAAAATTATATAAAAGGAACTATGAAGGGATTTAATTAAAATGTTTGGGATGTGAGGAAGTCAAAGAAGTTTTAGAATAATTTCACAATAAGTATACTATAGGGCATGGGTTGGTAGAAGTAATTTCTCATATGATCTTAAGATCAAGTTATTTTTGGCCCATGATATTCAAAGATACTTTTGAGCACATGCATAATTTTCATATTTGTCATACTAGTGCTAACAAAGAAAGACATCCTACAATGCCATTACAACCTGTGTTTGAGATACACCCCATTGCAAAGTGGGGGCTACATTTTATTGGTCCAGTGAACCCATTGTTATCAACTGGGCACATTTTTATTCTCATAGCTACTAATTAATGTATGTGCTAGAAAGAAGCAAAGACTTTCAAAAACTACACAACTGAGTTGGTTACAAACTTCTTGGAAGAACACATCATTACTAGATTTGGGATGTCATTCACACTAGTGTGCAATAATGGATCAGCTTTTGCATCAGTATTCCTAACTCAATGGGCACTAGAAAATCAAGTTATTATCAAGTTCTCTTCAAATTATTATCCATAAGGAAATGGAGTAGCTAAATCTATGAATAAAAACCCAATCACAGTAATAAGATGTTTGTTGAAGGAAAATCCTAGAGAATGGAATACACAACTCAAATATGCTTTATGGATAGACTGAGTAAGGGTCAAAAATGCTTTGGGGACATCTCCATATCTACTTGTCTACATGTAAGAGCCAATATTTCCACTTAACCTCAAGATTCATATTTTGAAATTCATGAGTGGGTATGCTAAAGATACTAATAGAGTACAAATCAAATTGATGAATCTTTTAGAGATGGACGAAAAATGGACAACTGCTTTGGAACATATGGTGAAACATCAAGAAGTAATCAAGAGATGGTTTGACAAGAGGGCCAAAATAAAGTCTTTTAGGATATCTAACCTTGTTCTACTCTAGGACAAGGTGAAAGAAAATCCAGGTAGCCACATCGAGTTTCAATGCTTATGGATTGGTCCTTATCAGATTATGTAAATCTTGAGAAAAAACACTTTTAGGCTAAGTTCCTTATAAGGGAAATTAGTTCATTTGCCAGTAATGGACAATTTCTAAATCATTACTTTGAGGCCAAAGAGATTACAAATATATATATATATTCATTTCTACAAGTGTGTTTACTTTCAATTGTGTATTTTCTTTGAATTGTGTGTTTTCTTTCAAAGTTGCATCATTCCCAAGGGTAGGTGCACTCAATATTCTATCTTGACCTATATTACTAACCACTCTTTTGGTTCTAGTTTGTGGGAAGAGGTATTTCTTTGTCAAAGCATTTTTATGATTTTGTTTCTTATACCAAGGAATGGATGTTACTTGTAGTAATAGAGGACTTTCAATCTTGAATTCAAAATTGTAGATCAACAAGTCATCAAACATCACAAATTTAAAGAATTGATTATCTCAGGTGTTGGAGGCAGCAAGGTATAGTCCAAACTCCATTGGTTCAAATAGAAAAATCTTCTTGAAATAATTGCTAAGATCATTGTTTGGCATGAGAGTTTCTAAAAGGTTTTAAAAGAAGAATGCAAGGGATGTTCACAATATATCAAATCTAAGAAATGACATCAATGTCTTGGCCATTTAGTCTAAGCATGGTTAGGATACAGAAGGGAAAAAAAAAGCGTGTTAAGAATGAAGGATTCTACAGATTTTGAGAAAGGTAATCTGATGGTAGGGATACACACTCTAAATGATCTATTCAATATCAAAACAATTGCTTCTTCAAGAATCAAAATGGTGACTTTGCAAGCTATGTGAAGAAATTATTCAAAAGGTTACCTAGGACTTCAAAAGGAAAAGTGACAACCCACCAAGAGCCCTTAGAACTTATTCTCTCATTTGGTTAGATAATTTAGGGTTGATAAACAACTTTCATAAAAATTCCTAACAAATGGATCAGATGGGTGGAGGATTATTTCCAAGTTGTTGGAAACTTTTGATAGATTACATTCTAAGATGTGAAAGGATATGAATACACTGAACACACACTAAAATTGGAGATTCAAGATTCCAAGGTTTTTGATAGAAAAGTGATTCAAAATACACTTGGGCTATTTAGGATTTAGTTGGTGTTTGATACATATCAGAGTAATGTTTACTGCTGAAGAAATCCCTTTGTCATTTCTTCTCTTTTGTTATGGTTTCACAACATATGCCCCATTTTGACTAGAAATGGGGACCCCCTACTTTATTTTTTGGCTCTTTGAAACCCTAGTCTAGGGTCTGATTCTTTTCTAAGGTCTTGTCTAAGGCCTTGGTCAAAACTAGGTCTCAACTAGAAAACCTAGTTTTTGAAAGTCAAAATTCAGAGTGCCAAGTCATTATTTTGCAAAAAGAGAGGTGCACCACCGCACCTCATTAGGTTCACTAGTGTACTAAGATGAAAAGAAAAGGGTACACTATGGGAAGTGTGTAGTAGTGTAGCTACGCACCTCTGACAACTGTGCTTAGGATGGTAGGATATATAACCTAGTGACCCCCTAAACTCTCCACTTGTTTTCATTTTCCATTTTCATAGAACATAGAGTGCACCACCACACCTATTTAGGTGTGTCTTCTCCACTTTTTTCCTACACAAAAACACTTTGACAATAAACAAAGTTAAAAAACCTATAAAGGTTCACAATAGAAAACCTCATTAGGTGCACTATTGCACACCTTTTGCCTCTTTAAAAAATTCAAAAAACCTTAAAGATAATGCAAAAATCCATAATAAAGGTGTGCAACAGTGCACCTAATTAGGTGCGCTACTACACACACTTATAAAATCAAATAATTTTCCAAAGTCTAAATATGAAGTGGTGTGTGTTGATGTGCACCCATATGATTGAATTTTCTTATAAAAAGGTGCACTAGGTGCACCTACCAAGGTTGCCATTTTTTTCAATTTTAGGCGTATAAGTTAGGTTTTCTAGTTTTTTTGGGCAGATCAGGTTTTTTTGTCTTGTTCATGTTTGTACCAAGGTTTGAATTAGTTAATATTTCTTCAAATTTGGACTAATATACATTCTTTTTGTGTAGATTCAATGGCTTTTTCATCATCCTCCGTCATCAAGAAGATGGTTCCAAAGCTCGTAGTATTCAAGTTTCAAGGTGTTTTGACCAAATCATGATTTCAAGATGATCATTCAGATATTTGAGACACCAAACTAGGTCACACTAATTTGGGCACATTCTTGACATAGATTCATTTTGTAAGAGCTACAAAGTTAGAAAGGAGAAGCTCCACCATCACACTACCATCTATCCCTAAGCAACCCATTCAGACTATAACATCAAAAGATGATATGCAATAGTGGATAGATGACAAGGATGTGGAGGGCAGTGATGTCTTTTAGATGTCAAATTTTGATTTCATGCCCATGGGTATTGAATTGGTTGGGGATAAGATAAGAGACACTCCAACCAACCAACCTCAACAGAAGGATTGGAGTCATCTACCACCCAAGCCACAAGGACTTGATGTAGCTCCATCATCTCTAGTGAAGGTTACATTTTGTATAGATAAGGGATTAGCTACCCCTCTGCCTCCAAGTACCAAAGAAGAATAGGTTCGAGTAGGACAAGGGGAAGAGCCACAACAATTATCCACCAATGAAGTGTCAGAAGAAGGATAAATAAGTGAATAACCTCAAGAAAATTCCCTAGAAACTAAGGTAAGAATGATGAACTCCATAGATAGAGAGACCCTCAATTTGGATGTTTTATAAAAGGAGAGGACTCCAAAAAGGGGAGATACGGGAAAAAGCATTGCTGAGAAAACTCATTTTTCCTCAAAAGGAAAATCTCCATTGGAGCATATCCCAAGGTGGCTGAGGAAAGAAGTAATAAGAAGTAAGAAGAAACAATTCACCATAGAGGAAGAGGATAGGATGGAATTGATCAAAGTTGTAAGGAAGCCTAAATCACCTCCAAAGGATGCATGAGTATTAGCCTTTGTCATGAGTGATCAAAACTAGTACTTATTTTCTCATGTAGTTATCCCTCCTTCAAATTCAAAAATTTTGAAGAATAGACTCCATAGGATTATTAGATTAGGGAGGTTATGCTTGGAAGCCTACCTTGCATACTGCTAAGCTGATAGTTACAATAGGAATAAAAGAGGTATTTTGAATCTTAGAACAAGATGGGGTGGAAATGATAACCCTTTGGCAACAAAAGGAAATCCTAAAAGAATATGTAAGCAAATTTGTTGGTCCTTTAGATCTTACAAACACCTAGGAAATTTTGAATCCAACACTCAAGAGAAGAGATAGAGGTACAAGCCAATTGGATCCATTTTTGAGCACTTATCAGTAGTGGAGAGAATTTTTTGAGGAAGAGGGTCGTATAGATTATTCAAGGAAATCTAAAGCTATTATACATCATGTAGGAGAATGTGGATAGGCTAGTAGCCATTTTGAATCAATATTTTGGTCTAATGGATGAGATACATACTTGGGGCAAGGATTTGCAAGCATTACAAGAAATTAAAGGCCAAAGGTATCAGATGCTAATGGATGTATATATAGCTAAGGAATTTGACAAGATTGATGATTGGATTGAAAATATTGTGGATAGGAATGAAGTAATGGAAACATTACATGCAAAGATTCACAGGCTCAAGGATCAAGCTAAAGAGAAAATTTTGGAAGTTGAGAAGCATTATAGTTATGAGTGTTTAGACATCATTGGGGATGAAACCCAAGAGAAGCTAATACTAGTAGAGGTGGTAGTTGAGAAATTTTGGAAAATTTTTGAAGAGGCTACTAATGATGATGACATTAGGCAAGAATTTAGAATAGAGGAGGAAAAATTAGACTTGGATGTGAAATTAGGAGATTTTGTAGAGACTCCTATCGAGGTTGCAAACTATAGGTAGAAGGTAAAAGATAAATATGAAGCCTTAGATTTTCTAGATGTGGCTCAAGTCACTAATATCATTAAGAAATTCAAGGGCAAATACCCAAACATAACTATAGTATAAAGGGGAACAAAATGCAGAAGATAGAATTTCAATTTTGACACTTAGTAAAATTTTTCAATTTTTGGAACCTACTTCCAAGGTTCACTAGTGTGCCAGTTGCACAAGTGCACTTTTTTAGTAGTGTTTTGGAAGATTTTGTGGAATTTAGAGGTGTGCTAATAGTTAACTTCTAGTTCTAAATTTAGAGCTTTCCATGCATCAAAAATGCATTCTGATAGTAGTTTAACTCCTATAGATGCCTAAATGAAGGAGGAGCTCCTATTTTTGGCACTTCCAAACACTTCTACATCAATTAAAGGCTTTCTCTTTCATATTTTCTCATGCTTTCTTTGTTTTATGAAATGTAAAGGATCATGCATCTAATTAATGATAAATATGGATGGAGTCCTACTTAGCACTAGTTAGATAGTTTATATATAATTAGTTTTTTTTATTAGTTTAGAAGCATATGTTTGTATAAAGATATCTCTCACTCTCAACACAAATTAAGGGGAAGATTTCATATAAATTCAAGAATGTAATGTGTATTCAGGGCTATCATTTTTTTGATGCAATAATATATGATATTGGTGCTTGCATTTGGAGTGTAGTGATTCTTACCTAATTGTGTTATATTTTATGAATGTATGTTCATGAAGTGTAATTGAGCCAATAGTTTTATTGTGTTGTTTTGGTTGTGTGATCTTTCAATTTTTTTATTTTCTATAGGTCTACAAATTCCACTGATGTACTTAGTTCAAGAAGAGATCATCATATTGTTCCTACATAGCTTTTTGTCTCATATGAACACACTTTCCATGACCTTGTAATTTGATGAAAAGTGAAACATCTTATGGTTAATGAATTCCATTGATGATTGCATTAGTGAAAATAAGGAAGCACTACTCCTATTTTCATTGGTTACCCACTGACCTTTCCAAAGGCTTAACTATTAGAAATGCTTTAGAATAATTGAGAGGGGGGATGAATTAGTTATTCAAGGTCCTAATGTCCTAGTCAAACTTTTCACTAAGTATAGTGAGCCCATTCATTCATTCATTCATCCAAGCTTTTTAACTTTTATAACTAGCAAGTTATTGTAAATCAACATGCAAGAATAAAACATAGAAGATCAACACTAACATAGTGATTTATGTGGAAATCCAATTTGGGAAAAAACCACCAGTAACATGCTATTCAATTCTCACTCTTCTAAAGTGATGCCTTGTGAAAGGTCTACCATGTTAATGGCTTACAACACACTATTAAATGTGACTTTGTTAGAGGATTTAACCACCTTGTTAGAAGTGGACTTGGTTAGAGGACTTTAGAACATTCACTTAGAATACCACCTTGTTAAAGGATTTACAAATAGTTGTTAGGAAAACCTAAGTCCATAAGATTTTCCTTCTATCCTAACATATACAATTTCTAGAGAGTAAAAATTAGGGATTTTGACCTGATTGCAAAACAAAAATTAACTCACAAATCTCATACCACTTCTTAGATCATACAATTGCTTGGCGTTCAATCTTTGTAACTTTGATAGCTTGCCCTCCTTTCAAGCTTAGTCTCCTTGAGTCTCCATGCTCACTATACTAGTGCAACCATCTTTTCATTACCACTGTAGAACTAGAGCCTCTGTGCTCTTCCTTCTTCTAGATGTCTTGTCCTTGACACCCTTAACCACTTCACAATTTGGCTCTTTGACAAAATCAGCATCAACAATAGTATCTGCTTCTTGGTCTATGACTCAAATAGAAGTCTTGGTGTTCTTTTTTTTCTTGATTCTTCCTTCCTTTTAATTTCAATTCGTATGAATTAGGTAGGATTTATTGCATCTAACCCATATTTTGTTTCCTCTAGAAACTTCTTGCATAATCCTCTTGAATTTGCTAAAAAATGGTTTGCATAGAATTTTGTGCCATGAGGTCATCATCCTTATCTTCCAACTCATTCACAAACTTCAAGGTAACTACTTCTTTGGCTTAGATTTGGAAAATCTTCATCATTTGAAATAATGCAGTAGCTTGACACTATTGAAATACTGGTGCTCGACACATACTATGTTACTTAGCATCAACTATGTTTTTCCTGATGCTTGGCACCTAAAGATCACTTGGCATCAACTAAGATTTTCTGATGCTCAAAACTTGAAGTTGACTTAGCACCTAAAGATCACTCAACAGACACTAGAACTTCTTGTTACTTGGCTCCAACTAAGAATTTGCTCAGCTTCAACTAACTTTCTCAACATCCACTAATGATCTTAGTTTAAGCTTTGCAATCAACCTTGTTACAACTTCTTCATCCAATGTTTCTAAGTGTGACCAACCTCTGTATTTTGAAGTATGTTATTAGTACATCATTTAACAATTGTCTTAACTGATCCTTGCACTTCAAACTCAACCTTTCCCTTGGGTACTTTTGTTACATCTTGTTCATCAAATCCTCTTCATCAATCAACTAAGTGGTAGTACTTGGATCTTATAATAAAATTCCATTCCTACAAAGAGGAGGTTTGACATCAATGACAAAAAAATGATTGAAAACATTCTTTTAACAAAAATCTTCCTTCTTTGCAACAATCTCCTCTTTTTGATCTTCAACAATGAACTTTTGAATTAGATTTCCAACAATCTTCCTCTTTGGAATTGATGGCAAACCAAACTGATCAACCATCAAACTAAACTATTCAACCATAGACTAACTAGGCTAGAACAATAAATCAAATGCCAAAAAGTAAACTGTGACTTCACATCTCTCTTTATTATTCTGATTGCTTCATTTTTGCTTCTCCCTCTTTGCTATTGTATCCTTTTTTGGTTTTCTCTCTGTATTGCTCATCTTCTACTATTCTGATCAACCTTTGATTATTTCTATCAACTTCTTCCTCTATCTTCATTTGATCAATATCTTCCTCATACTTTTGATCACTAGATCATCAGCATGTGATTAGTTTCTCACATCTTCTCCCTCTATTTTCATTCTTTATCTTCAATAGTTGTTGATCAGTTTTTTGCTATTTCTCCCTCTTTGACAACAATGCCAAAGACATATTAGCATCTTAATATGCTAGTGTACCTTTTTTAGGTTCATTCAATTTCTCCCTCTATCACCTTTCTTGTGATTGATTTGGAACTTCAACACTTCTACTACTTTAGGCATGAATCCTAAAGTAAACATCCTTTGCATCAATGTGTAAAATTTTCAACAATCAGCTCATTTGATGCAGGGTAGTCTTGATTTTGCTTTAGGTAGCCTTGGTTAGGGGTATCACCCATAACTTACCTCTAATTTATTCAAAATCATCTTTAGGCAGTGCCTTTGTGAAGATGTTAGCAATTTGTTCCTTTGAGCTAAGATATTCCATCTTCAGTTGTTTGTCTTCCACCAACTCTCTTATATAGTGATACTTGATTGCAATGTGCTTAGTTTTAGCATGCATTACAAGGTTCTTTGATATGTTGATAGCACTTGTATCATAGGCTTAGTTACCTCTTCCTTCATACCTTGTAGCAAATGTTTGATCCATACAATATTGGTGCAATTTATAGTAGCTGCAACATATTTAGCTTTAGTAGTGGATTGTGAGGTACAACTTTGTTTTTTGCTAGTTCATGTGATGAACCTTTTTTCCAAGAAAACTCCTCCTCCACTGGTGTTTTTCCTATCATCAATGTTACCTCCCCAATCTGCATCAGTGTAGGCTTTTAGTTCAAAATTTTTACTCTTCTTGTAGTACAAACCAAAGTCATTAGTTCCTTTCAAGTATCTTAGTATTCTCTTTACTACGATTAAGTGAGTTTCTCTTAGATTTGTAGAAAATATTGCCACTATTCCAATAGCTAATGCAATGTTTGGTATACTATGTACAACATATTATAGCTCTCCAATCATTGATCTATACAATGTTTGATTCACTTTAGCAGACTCATCATTCTTGGATAACTTATGTCTTATTGCCATTGGTGTGCTAATTGGTTTTGACTCTTCTAACCCAAATGTTTTGAGTATCTCTTTGATGTATTTGGATTGGGTCACAAATATTTCATGCTTCAATTGATGTACTTGTAATCCAATAAAGAATTTGGTTTCTCCAAACATTGACATCTCAGACTTATGTTTCATTTGATCAGCAAAATCTTTGCATAGAACATCTTTCTCTCCAAATATTATATCATCAACAAAGATTTTTGATATCAAAATGACTTTACCTTTTTCAACTTTGATGTACAAGTTGTTGTTGTCATCCATTCTCTCAAATCCAATCTTCACAAGATATTTTTGTAGTCTCTCATACCATGCTCTAGGTGCTTGCTTCAATCCATAAAGTGCCTTGTGTAGTTTGCAAACCATGTCCTTGTTCTTCTCATCAACAAATCTCTCTAGTTCTATATAGACTTCCTCTTCTAGTATAACATTTAGAAAAGTAGACTTAACATCTATTTGGTAGACTTTGAAACTTTTGTATGCAATATATGTGAGCAATGTTCTTACTCCTTTCATTCTTGCAATAGGGGCAAATTTTTTCCCATAATCTAGTCCTTCTTCTTGCACATAGCCTTTGCAAACTAGTCTGGCTTTGTTCCTTGTTATCTCACCATTCTCATCAAGTTTGTTTCTAAACACCCATTTGGTACCAATGACATTCTTATTAGCTAGTCTAGGAACTAGGGTCCATGTTTTGTTCTTCTCAATTTGATCTAGCTCCTCTTCCATGGCTTTATACCAATCATCATCTTCTAGTGCATCTTTCACTATTTTAGGTTCAACCTTTCTTAACAAACATGATTCATTCCTCAATCTATTGCTTGTCATTGGTCTAGCATCCTTGTCACCAATGATTTGATCTACAAGGTGATGTCTTCTGACATAATTGGCTAATCTTGATTCTATCCTTCTTTCCATGTTTGATCCTTCAACCTTAGAGTCATTTTGTTATCCTTTATCTAGCTCTTCATCATATCTCTCATGTAGACTATTTTCAGAACTAGAATGTGCATTTTATACATTATGTAGCTCAAATTCTGAATGCAGCTCAACATTCGCTTCTATGACTTGATAGATATTGAAATTTGTTGCTGGTTTCCACCTTGATTTGTAGCATTGTCTTCAACAGTCATTCCTTCATAGAAATATACAAAGGTTTTATAATCCTCTAATTGTTTAGTTCCATCAACCTAAACTTTTGCATGCTCATCAAAATTTATATTTGCACTCTCCACAATCTTGTTAGTGTTAGTGTTCAAACACTTATATGCCTTAATTCTAGTGAAGTATCCAAGGAACATGCCTTCATCACTTTTTGCATCAAACTTTCCATTTATAGTATCTTTAAAAATATAGAATTTAAAACCAAATATTTTAAAATGTTTAACATTAGGTGAATGACCATACCATAATTCAAAGGGTGTTTCATTTGTATCTTTCTTGACTTATACTCTATTTAGTGTGTAGATTGCAGTGCTTATAGCTTCTCTCTAGTACTTTAGTGCAACATTTTTCTCCATTATCAGGGTTCTAGCACAATCAATCGCTGACCTATTCCTTCTTTCAGAAATACCATTCCATGGTGGAGTTGCTGATGTTTATCTTTAAATACCTTTGTCATTGTAGAATATCTCAAATTATTTTGATGTAAACTCACCTCCATTGTCTGACCTTAGACACTTCAGGTTCTTTCTTGTTTCCTTCTCAACTCTAGCCAAATACCACTTGAACATTTGAAATGCATCATATTTTTTCTTTAAAAACATAACAATCATCATCCTAAAATAATCATCTACAAGTAGCATTATGTATTTGTCTCGTAGGTAGCTTTGCACTTCTATTAGACCATATAAGTCTATATTGACTAACTCTAGTACTTCTTTGGAAGTGTATGTTTTGCTTTTGAAACTAGACTTACTCATCTTTCCTAGTTGACATTGTTTGCACATTGTGTTTTCAGGTCTCTTTAATTTGGGCAATCCTCTGACTTTGTTCTTTTTGCTAATGCTAATTAGATTATCAAAGTTAACATGACATAGTCTTTTATGCCACACCCACACATCATCAAGTCTAACAATAAGACATGTTTCATCTTCCATATCTAGGTAAAACAAATTACTCCTAGTTTGTTCTCCTTTTCCTATCAAATTTCCATCAGTGTCATAGATCTTAGCAATTTTATTTCCAAATTCAACTTTGTAACCTACATTGCCTAACTATGATACACTCAACAAGTTGTAGTTCAATCCTTCAACATAGTATGCATTATCACATGAAATTTTCTCTATGAATTTAATAGAGCCTTTTCCTTTGATTTGACATGGAGCATCATTACCAAATCTAACACTATTTCCATCATATTGAGTAAAGGTAATGAACTTACTTTTATCTCCTATCATGTGATGTGAGAAAACACTATCTATGATCCACTTGTCATTCTTGTTCACATAGGTAACCAATGATGTTATTTTATCTTCATCTTTATCTGATTCAACCTTCATGGCCACATAGACTACTTCATCATCATTCTCATCAGAGTCCTCTTCAACAATGTAGCATCTTTTGCCTTTCTCCTTGTAGTCTTTGCTATCATCTTCTCTCTTGTTCATGTACTTGTTTCCCTCTTTGTACTTCTTCTTTTGTGTACATCTTGTGGCAACATGACCTACTTCATTGCAATTGAAACATATGATAGGGAACTTACCTTTGAATTTACCTTTGCCTCTATGGAATCTTCTAGCCAGTAGTTCTTCTAACTGTTTCACATCTTCCTCATCTGCACTGCTATCATTGGATGCATGATTTCCTTTTCTTCTCTTCTTTATTGATGTCTCCCCCTTAGTGTCTTTTATTGTCATTTTGGCCTTGAAAGTAGATTTAAGGTTCTTAGGTTTGTAGTTATCAAAATTGGATAATTCAAATGCAGTAAGTCTTCCCACTATTTCTTCAAAGGATAGTGTGTTTCCTTGTACACACCTTAGCCCTTGAATGGCTGAAACTCTAATAGCATAGATAGGGAATAGAGTTCTTAAGTATTTGCTAATGACAATCTCTTCTTCCAATTGACCACTTAGACTTCTTATTTCACTTACCACTTCTTTCATTCTTGTAGAATATTGAGTAGCATTTTCACCTTCCTCCATTTTCATGTCATCAAACTTTCCTCTTAGGCTTTCTCTCTTTGCTCTCTGGACATTCTGATCTCCTCCATAGATATCAGATAAGGCTTTCCACATCTTGAATGTAGTATCACAATCTTTGATGTCATCATATTCTGCATAACTAAGTGCAAAGACAATCTCCAACATTGCTTGATTGTATTCCTTCTTTTTGTTCAAATCATCTATAGTAAGAGGTCCTGCTAGATTTACATGTTCTACTCCAATTGAGGTTTGTGCATAGTCACCTATCAGTACAGTTGTCTTTGTTGAGCTTGGGAACATCTCTCTTAAACATCTTGATCTTAATGCTTCTAGTACCTCAAAACTAAAGCAACAGATGGCTCTGATACCAATTGTTAGAAATGCTTTAGAATACTAAGAGGGAGGGGGGGTGAATCAGTTATTCAAGGTCCTAATGTCCTATTCAAACTTTTCACTAAGTATAGTGAGCCCATTCATTCATTCATTCATCCAAGCTTTAACTTTTATAACTAGAAAGTTATTGTAAATCAACATGCAAGCATAACACATAGAAGATCAACACATAAAATAGTGATTTACGTGGAAACCCAATTTGAAAAAAACCACCAATAACATGCTACTCAATTCTCACTCTTCTAAAGTGATGCCCTGTTAAAGGCTTACAACACACTGTTAAATGTGACCTTGTTAGAGGATTTAACCACCTTGTTAGAAGTGGGCCTAGCTAGAGGACTTTAGAACATTCATTTAGAATGCCACCCTATTAAAGGATTTACAAATGGCTTCTAGGCCAACCTATGTCCATAAGATTTTCCTTCTATCCTAACTGATACAATTGCTAGAAAGTAACAATTAGGGATTTTGACCTAATTGCATAATACAACTTAACTTGTAGATCTTAGATCATTTTTTAGTTCATACCATTGCTTGGCTTTCAATCTCTACAACTCTAATAGCTTGCCCTCTTTTCAAGATTAGTCTCCTTTAGTCTCCATGCTCACTCTACCAGTGCAATCATCTTTTCATGACCACTTGTAGAAGCAAAGCCTCTATGCTTTGCCTTCTTCTAGATGTCTTGTCCTTGACAACCTTAACCACTTCACAATTTGGCTCTTTGGCAGTAGTAGCATCAACAATAACATCAACAATAACATCAGCAGCAACATCTGCTTCTTGGTCTATGACTCCTTAAATAGAAGTCTTGGTGTTCTTTTCCTACTCAATTCTTCCTTCCTTTTAATTTCAATTCATATGGATTAGGTAGGATTCATTACATCTAACCCATATTTTGTTTTCTCTAGAAATTTCTTGCATAATCCTCTTGAATTCACCTAAAAAATGGTTTACATAGAATTTTATGCCACCAGCTCATCATCCTTATCTTCCAACTCATTCACGAATTCAAGTTAACCATTTTGTTGGCTCAGATTTGGTGAATCTTTGTCATTTGAAATAATGCAGTAGCTTGACACTATTGAAATACTAGTTCTTAGCACATATTGTGTTACTTGACATCAACTATGTTTTTTCTAATGTTTGGCACCTGAAGATCACTCAACATCAACTAAGATTTTCTAATGCTCAGTACCTAAACTTCACTTGGCACCTTAAGATCACTCAGCACACACTAGAATTTCCTATTACTTGGCTCCAACTAAGAATTTTCTCAACTTCAACTAACTTGCTCAACATCCACTAATTATCTTAGTTTAAGCTTTGTAATCAACTTTGTTACAACTTCTTCATCCAATGTTTCTAAGTGTGACCAACCTTTGTATGTTGAAGTATGTTATGAATACATCATTTAACTATTGTCTTAACTGATCCTTGTACTTAATTACAACATCATAACTCAACCTTTCCCTTAAGTGCTCTTGTTACATCTTGTTGATCCAATCCTCTTCATCAATCAACTAAGTGATAGTACTTAGATCTTATAATAAAATTTCATTCCTACAAATAGGAAGTTTGACATCAATAACAAAATAATAATTGAAAACATTCTTTTAACAACAATCTTCCTTCTTTGCAACAATCTCCTCTTTTTGATCTTCAACAATGATCTTTTCAATCAAATTTCTAGCATTAACTTGTAGACGCTTTATTTTTGTGCCTTATGTCTATTAGGATTTTACTTTTCATGTTATTTTATTTACTAGCCCCCTTGGTTAAATTAGGAATTCATATAGTTGCAGTGTTATATTTCATTTATCATAAAAAATAGAAAAATATATTTCTTTTTGTGTGTCTTATTCTTTTGAGATAGGAAGTAGATTTTACATCTTATCCAAATTGTTTAAGAACTAGTAAAGGCCTCCTCATGAATATTCAAATTTATCTTCAACTGAGAAGATTCTAGTAGGTTGTAAGATCGCCTAGAACCTTGGGCTTAGTCCCAGATTAACTTTTCAAGAGAGGAGTTTGAAAGGATTCCTATCATTAAGCATCATGCAAAATGATAACCCAACACTATGCAAATAGCTTCAAATTGTCTTCATTAAATAATCTTCAAGATAAAATATCCAAGTTTTGAACTGACCAAATAACAACTTCTTTTCCAATACAATTCATTTGAAGCTCACAGTACATGCTCAACATCAATCATTGCTCATGATTCACATCCAAATATTTCATAACATAATAACCATTCACACAAAGATCACATGGATATTTTACCACAAGAAAACAAACTTTCATTTATACGAAGTCCTAATAACTAATTAAGTAGGTCTTAAGGATTTCTAAATTTATAGTAAATAATATAGTAACTCATCAAGACATTACAATATGTATTACATTACAATTAATACTTCCCATAAATATTTTATCATTAATTGACTTCCTTAGAACAATCTTCACAAAATCTCATAGATTGAACATTTGATTCTACCACATTAACTAAAGAATCCTCAACATGTATTTAAACATAATCTAGGCCTATTGAATGATCTTCATTTTCGGTGAAAAGATACAATGCAATTACTAGAAACTATCAACCGAAAACTTTCTCTAAGAATAGTCTCTAAAAAACTTTTTGTGTCTCACACAAATCTTCATAAATATTTGTGTGAATATAGACATAGCACTAGGATAGGTTCTTGAATATATCTCATACTACACATAACATAATTTACTAACCATGAACCTCATCAAATGAAGATTTCTCTACAACTTTAGTTGAACAATCTATAAAGCTAATATGTTGACATCAATGACAAACACTATCATAAATACAACACTTGAGCACTCAAAAATCCTCCATAAAAATGCATCAAGAATTTAAGCTCTCTCTATCTCTCTTTATATATATACATATAAATATACACATATATGTATACATATACATACACATACACATACACATACATATACAAATACACATATACATATACATACACATACACACACAAGTGTCAAATTGGGGAACTATCCCTAAATTCCCACTAATGACATGTTCCCCCTACAAATTGTAAGTGGAGTACCCCCTTGCACCATTATAATCACATGTAAGAATAGATTATTAACATTGTTACAAATTCAATAATCCTACTATTCCTTCAATTGTTAAACACTGTGCAAGAGTAGAGGTAATTTTTAATTGCAAGAGTAGAGATAAGTTGTATTTACTGTGAGATGATAATAATTTGTAATTGCAAAAATATGCAATGATTTGTAAATATCTTAATGAGGCCCTATTATAATTTATTGAGAAATCCTCAAGGTTGACTCAAAGAATAATTTTTGAGGACATAGTATAAAGGAAGGTTATTTTCCTTTTCATGAAGTGTGGATTTATCTAATTGTGCAAGTGATATGAAAAGTTGTTAATTGTGTGTAAGAAATCAAAGGGATCAATGTGATGAAAATTTGAAGATTTGGTATTGGTATTTGAAGAGGTTTGGACTAGTCAAGGGGACAAAGAAGGAATTCAAATTATTCTACGTTATATTATTTCGCAAGGAATAATACAATGATTAGTTGGACAATGAGTTTGGTGGTCTTTCTCCTAAATCCATTTGGATAGTGGGTCTATCTATTTTCTACAACTCCTAACAAAGTTGAAATCTCCTAATAGGGATTCAAAATCTCCTAATAGGGATTGATATGTACCAAATGTATTTCATTAGCTCCTAAGAGAGTCCATCCTCTTACAAAGAGCTTTTATATTAGTATATCATTTTGTGGGTACCATCCCCACTAGGGTTTTCCCTAGTTAACATATCTAGTGTTATTGTGTATGTGTATCTTCTTATGGTTGTTGATTATATTGTTCAAATTCTCAAGGTTTAATAAGGTTGATAAAATTTATTGATCTGATAACTCGTTCACCCCCACCTCTTAGTTATCTTGGTAGACTTTAGTTTCTAACAATTGATATCAAAACATCAATTTCTTGAAGGAAAAGCTTAACAACTTAAGGAGATCAATGATGAATCACTTCAAAAAATAAATTCCTAAGTTCAATGGAGTTAACTATGATAGCTAGAAAGATAAGATGGAGACACATTCTTTGCGTATGAGTTTAGGATATTGGTTAATAAAAAAGAATAGAAATAATACTATGGAAGAAACAAATCTTGAGGAATGTGGTGAAGCTGAAAGAGATCTATTAATGTGTAATATGCTTGCCAAAGAATCTTTATTGTTATCTCTTCTTGAAAATTAATACAATTAGGTAGAATACTTAATAAAATCTCATACAATTTGGAATGCTTTAGAATCTACCTTTGAAGGTGATGTACATGCTAAGAGAATCAAATTAGAAAATTGGATATGTCTACTTCAAGATACTAAGATGATGGAAGATGAATCTACAAGAAGCTATGTTGGTAGAATATCATAGATTGTTGCAAGAATTTAGTTTTGCAATGGATCTAAATATGAAGATGAGATCATTTGGAAAATGTTGAAAACCTCATCACCAAATTCAAGAAGACAACATTAATGACTAAGAAAGTGATACCTTGCATTGAGAAGTTTACTAAGAAAGATTCTTCTTATAATATTGGAAGTAGAAGAAGTGAGATTGAATCAATGTGGAGATTTTCCTAGAGTAGAAACAACTTTTAGTGCATTAAGTGTTTGCCTTTCCTTATCAAGAAGTGCAAGCACTAGTGGAGACTATGCTAGTAGCAACAAATCAAAATATGATGAGGATAGGAGGACTGAAGAAGGAATTTCCTTTTTTGTAAGGAGAGAACTAGATGGTAATAAAATCATTAAATTTTGGACTTGCAATAAATTTTGTCATTATGCTTCCAAGTTTCCTAAAAGAGATAAAAATTATAAGAAAAATTTCAAGACTAGATGACCTAGATATTTTTTGTACATAAATGAAGATGATGAATTTGATGAAAGTGATGATGAGTTAGGATTTATATCTATTAAAGAATAAAATACTTAAGTAGAAGTCGGAGAAGAGGAATCCCTAGGTTTATAGGTTGAAAATAAAGTTGAATCATAGATAATGGTTGTTCACATCATATGACTAGTGGCATGAAAATTTTTTTTAAGTTCAATAATCATGATGGAGGGATTTTTAGAGTTGGTAACAATGCAACTTGTCATATCAAGGGGATATGATCTTTTACTCTTGATGAAAAGACTAACACAGATGATGTTTACTTTTTTGATGGATTAAATCATAACCTATTAAGTATTATAGAGTTAGTTAATAAGGGATATCAATTACAATTTATAGAGAAGATATGCATTATCAAGGATAAAGATGGTAAGTTGATTGACATTGGTATAAGATCTAGAGGTAATGTTTTTTAGCTCAACCCTACAAAGATGACCTGTTTTGTTACAAAAGTGGATAATAGTTGGTTGTGGCATATAAGGTTTAGTCATATAAACTTTGATAATATTATGAATGAAAGTAGTACATTTTATGTTATATATTTACCAAAAATTGTATAGCCTATTAATTTTGTGTAGAAATAATGTTGTATGGCTATGCAAAAGAAAAACTCCTTTCCTAGAAAGAAGTTTACTACACCAATAAAATTAGAGATTGTGCATATAGATATGGGTGATCCTATAAGAAAAAGAGGAAGGTACTTCATGATTTTAATTGATGACTTTGCTAGGATGATGTGGGTAGCATTCCTTAAAGAAAAGTTTGAGGCATTTGAGAGGTTATAAGTTGTTTAAGAATAAAGTTCAAAATGAGTTTGGAGTAAAGATTAAATATGATGGGAAGCTTCTTTTCTCTAAAGATTTATTGCTCTTCCAAGGATAACCTTAGAATTCTTAGGTTTACTATCCTAAACTCCAACCTAGAGGAATCCTTCTCAATACCATTTCACCAAGAAACTCACCCAATAATTGAAGATTTCATCCTCTTCCTTCATTTCACCAACTATGCACTATTTGGCCTAGAGTTCCAAAACTTCACCAAACACACCTAAAGGGAAAAAAATTAAAGTTTAACCACCCTTGTGGAGTTCTTGACACATTTCCTACCATTCTACATTATTCTTTTGAGTTTCACACACCCACAACTCCAAATTACCATGTTTAGCCTTGTAGCCCTAGGAGCTCCTTTTAGCCCTCCTATAAAAAAGGAAAAAGCTATTAATCCAAAAAATTATTAACAAGTATACTTGGTGTCACTATAAATTTAATTCCCTATGACCTAAAATTTAATATTTTTAGGTCTTAGGCTTCTGTGATGACTGTACAGTACAACTTCAAAAAACCCTCATTTTAAGGGTTTCAAAGGCAATGCCAATGAATCATTCACCAATGGCTTAAAAATTAACTTCCAACCTCCTCCTCTAAGTTATGAACCCTTAACACTCTACTCCTTCATTTCCTAAACAATATTGGCACGTGCTAATCTAGAGTTATCACCAAAACTTTAATTCAGGCTTTCATTGCACCTTAACAAGCCTTTGCTATTTACCTAGAGCTCACTTGAAAAATTAACTTCTTGAGTTGCACAAACCCCAAAATCATTATATAAATTATTTATAGGGTCTATTTCTTTATATTCAAGAGCCATGGTTTTTTGACTAAGGAAGTTCAAGCCATAGCCATTTTAGTGTTGGAACTCAAAACTGGACAACAGGAACACAAAATCTAACTAATTTTCTGAACCTTGTAAAATGAATTCTCTATATCAAAAAAACTATGAATAGATCCTATACATGATTCATAGAAACTATTCTATTAAAAATAGTAAGCTGATCAATCCAAAAATCTCATTCAATCTTTCAAATCACATTTTTTATCACACAAAACTCTCCTTTAGAATGTATTGTCCATACAATTGGGTATCCAACCATTGGAAATGAGTTGGAACCTATTTAAGTAGGCCCCATTAGCCATATTTGAATTTTTAAAAATCCATAACTATGCATGTAGTTCATTTTCCAAAGTTGTCCAAAAAGTTGCTATGCAATTTTGTAAAAATTGCAAAGTTTCAAATGCAACTTTTAGACAACTTTTGCAATTTTACAAGTTGAGCCTCCAAACTTGACCAGTTTGTTTTAACCTTCCTAGAATGGAACTAAATCACTTAAGGACCTATTTTGAACACCTTTCCCCCCTTTTTAGGCCTTCTTCCACATTTTTCCTCATTGAGAAATTTCTAAGCAACTTTTGCTTAGTAGGACCTAATTGACAAAATTTGACTCACATTCCAAATCCTACCTAACCAAACCTTTTAAGCCTATCTTGGGACTTTATTCCTAGTCCTTATTATCCAAATGGTTTGTTATACCATTTTCAAACAAAAAATACATTAGGTTTTCATCTTTACCCCCGTGGTGCTCCTACATCATTCTCCCCTTACAAGGATAAGTCTAAGGTACTACTAGAGAGAGGAATTCCTTGATGATACCATGCTTCTTGAAATCATTGTTGGTAATCTAAGTAGCCTTAGCTTCTATTCTATTGAACCACTTCACTAGATTTTCATCATAAACCTTGTTCCTTGTACTCTTCTTCACTCTAGAATCCAATATCCTCTCCACCTAAGGTTGCTTCTTTTCAAGTACTTGCAGGTCTAAGATATCCTTTCTTAGCTCTTCCTAATACTCTACTTCATCCACCTCAAGACCCTTATAAGGTATTATGTCTTTTACATTGAAAATGGGAGAGATTTCCATGTTGTTGGGTAAGTCCACCTTGTTGGCATTAGGTCCATACTTCTCAAGTATCTTTCATGGCCTAATCCTCTTCATCTACAACTTACTTGGGATGTCATTTTGTAACCTAGCTTTAGATTCAGATAAACCATCACCAAGTCTTACACTTAAAAGTATAACTCTCTTCTTCACTCATTCTTCTCTTCTTCCATCATTCTTCTTCTCTTTCAATTTCCAATTTTCCTCCATCAAGGTTTTCTTAACCTAATCATGCACTTCTCTCATGGACTAAGAAAAATCATCAACATTCCCATTGATGTTAGCTTGGCTAGTAAGTCTCTTATCTCCATGATGCCCCTTGGATGAGTCCCATATGATATTTGGAAAGGGCTTGACCCTTTTGTTCTATTCTTATTGTCATTGTATGAAAATTTAGCTTGAGGGATAACTTGTTCCCAACTAATCCCATACTCCTTGGTTAGACACCTTAATAGGTTGCCTAGGACCCTATTGATGGCTTCTGTCTACACATGTTTTTGGAAATGGTAGGAAGAACTATGTGCTAGGTTTGGTCCAAGCCTCTTCCATAGGGTCCTCCAAAAGTGTCCCATAAACTTGACATCTCTATCAACAACTATGCTTCTTGGTAAGCCATGTATCATAACCACGTCCTTGAAGAATAGATTGGCAATGTTACTTGCATCATGATTTGTTTTGCATGGGATGAAATGGCTCATCTTCTTGGACCTATCTAGCACCACAAACACACTATCTAACCCTATTATATTCCTTGGAAAACCCACTATGAAGTCCATGTTAATGCATCCCCAAGGCCTATTAGGAATGGGTATAGATTGGTAGAGTCACACATTAGATGAAATAACCTTTGCCTCCTAACATATATTTCAATGCTCCACCTACCTCCTCACATCCCTTTGCATCTTAGGCTAGTAATAGAACCTCTCCACAAGGTCTAAAGTCTTGTTAAGATTGAAGGTCTCACTCATGCTCCCATTGTACTTCTCTTGTATGAGATTATCCCTCGTACATCCCCTTCAGATGCACAACTATTGACCATTGAGAATTAACCCATTTTTCAAGGTGTATTCAGTAAAGTCACTATGAAAATGATTAGAAAAATCATTATATAGCTTGTAGGCCTTTGAAAAGTTAGTGTCCTCCTCATTAGATCCTTGAATCCATCTAATCCAATATTCTACAACTTGACCTCTTGTATTGTCAACAACCTCATGCTCAAAGCATCCACTACCTTGTTGTTTGTCCCCCTTTTGTGCTTGATTGTGAAAGTGTAGGACTGCAAGGACCCCAACCATTTGATGTGCCTCAAACTTAGTTTCTCTTGTGATTTGATAAAACTTAGTGCTTGGTTTTATGTGAAGACTACAAACTCCTAGGCAATAGGTAATGCCTCCATTTCTTGAGCGATTGGACATGTGCATAAATCTCTAAGTCATATGTTGAATACCTTGTCTTAGAAACTATTGAACTTGCCTTGCAATCTCCTTGTTCTACTCTGGAGTCATCTCATACACAATTTTTTTTGGCAATTATGCTCCTAGTATGAAGTCAATTTGATTATTTATGGTTCTCTTTGGAGGTAAGGCTAGATGTGCTCCATCACAAATTATATCCTTGAACTAATCCAATAGGTTTTGTATCTCTATAGATATAGGTGTTTGTGAAGATGACTTCTCCTCCTTGGGCTTCACCATGATGAAATACCCTACTCCTTCACCTTCCTTCAGGTCCTTAAGGAGCTCTTCCACACTAATCAAAAAATTCTTGGTAGTAGCCTTCTCACCTTATCTTCTTCCACTATGGATTGTATCTTATAGGTCACCCCATATTTTTAGAAAGAATACTATTTTTCTTCTCATGATGCACTACCTCCCTATCATACTACCAAGGCCTTCCTAACAAAAAATAGGAAACATCCATATGAAGCACAACTTGTAGGATCTAATCTTGATACTTCCCAATATTTATGTCTACCCATACTTATTCATTCACTAGGATATTGCATGCTTTGTTCAACCAAGTCACTCTATAAGGACAAACATGTGGTAACTTTGTTAAACCAAGCTTTTTCACTACCTCCTCTAACAAGATATTATTAGTAGACCCTAAGTCTATAATCACTTTGGATACCATACCAAGTATCTTGCAAGTACTAAATAGTGCTCTTATCTACTTAGGTTCATCCTTTACTGGTTCCTTAACCAAGACTCTTCTCAACATAAGGTTTTCCCCCTTCTTTATGTTAAGGTCCATTTTACCTATCTTCTAATCATCTTCCTCTTGGATGTATGTGATTATATTCTCGTCATAGGATGATGATGCCTTCTCTAAACATCTGTAGGTAGGGTGTCTCAACTTCCCAAAGTTATAAGACTTCATATTGCTGAAGTGTGAGCCTCTACTACTATTCCAATATCTACCTATGTCCCCATTGTTGGATCCTCTACCTCTACTTGAGCCTGCCATTTGATTGGTCTCATTAGCCTACTCATTCCACTTAGAATCTCCATATCTTCTCTTCTTATTGGTCCTACCACTAGAATCTCCTCTTGAGCAACCTCTGAAGTCTTTATCTTTGCCCCTATTCTTGGAACTTGAGTCCCCTTTCTTCCTTAGCTTATTTTGCACCTTCCTAGCCATTTAAAAATAGCTCTACAATTTGGTGAGACTAAACAAGCTCAACTCTTCCTAAATAGACCGCTTAAGGCCATTTAGATACCTAGCCAACTTAATGCTCTTTTCCTCCTACACCCTTGACCTTAGAGCCAAATTTTGAAACTCCTTAGTATAGGTAGCCACATCAAGATCCTTCTATTTTAGATTCTACCTCTTCTTATGAATTTTAATCTCATACTCTTCTGGAAAATAGGTTTCTTTTATCTTTTCCACCATAACCTTCCAATTAGAAAAAGGCTTCTTCCCTTCACTCTCTCTTTCCTCTTGCACAAAATTCCACCATGTCAAGGCTTGACCTTTTAATCTATATTTTGAAAACCTCACCTTTTTGGCCTCTGTTGTCCCCTCACACTCAAAGTGGTTTTCAATACTTTCAATCCATTCTACGACAATCTCTGCATCCATCTTGCCATGGAATACTAATACATTTTCAAGATTATTCCCTCCAAATGCCTTGAGGGCTTTAAGGAATGGTTCTTGCTCTCCAAGTGGAGGATCAATTTTAGGTATTTTATTCTCCAAATTCACCTTCTCTTTACCCTTGTTGAAGTCTTTATCTTCCTTTTCTTGGTTTGAATCTTCCATCTCTTTTATCCAATCTTTCACCTCCTCTAGGGCCTCATTAAGAAGCTTTGGCTTCTCTTTTATGAACTTCTTTTTCTCTTCTACCTCATTTTAAAACTTTTTATTGGTAACTATCCTTGAATATCCACTTGAATTAGTGGAATATAATATACCCCAAGAAGCCACAATCTTATGGCTCTGATACCACTTTGATGAGGAGCTTCTTTTCTCTACAGCTTTCTTTCTCTTCCTAGTCTACTCTTCACCTTCTTAGGATTACTATCCCAAACTCCAACCTAGAGGACTCCTTCCCAATCCCATTTCACCAAGAAACTCATCCAACAATTTGAGATTCCATACTCTTCCTTCAATTCACCAACTATGTACTATTTGGCCTAGAGTGCCAAAACTTCACGAAAAACACCTAAAGTGACAAAATAAAAGTTGAACCACCCTTATGGGTTTATTGACACATTTCCTACCATTCTACATTATTCTTTTGAGTTTCATAGATACACAACTCCAAATTACCCTCTTTAGCCTTATAGCCCTAAGAGCCCCTATTTGCCCTCCTAAAAAATAAAAATAAAGCTACTACTCCCAAAAAATATTACCAAGGATACTTGGTGTCTTTATAAATTTGATTCCTTATGATGTAAACTTGAAGATTTTTCAACTCTTAGGCTCTTGTGATGACCGTACAATAGGCTTCAAAAACCCTCATTTTAAGGGTTTCAAAGGCAATGACAATGAATCCTTCACCAATGGTTACAAAATACACTTCAAACCTCCTCCTATGAGTTATGAACCCTTAACACTTTACTCCTTCATTTCCTAAAGAATATTGGCACATGCCAATCCACAATTATCACCAAAACTTCAATTCAAACTTTAATTGCACCTTGCCAAGCCTTCATTGTTTGCCTCGGGCTTGCTCAAAAAATTAACTTATTGATGTTCACAAACCCAAAAATAATTATGTACATTATTTATAATGGCTATTTCTTTATTTCCAAGAGCCACAATTTTTTTACCAAGGAATTTCAAGCCATAGTCATTTTAGTGTTGGAACTCAAAACTTAACAACACAAAATCTAACTAATTTTATAAACCTTGAAAAATGAATTCTATGAATAAAAAAAACTATGCATAGATCCTACACATGATCCAAAGACACTATCCTATTAAAAAAGTAAGCTAATCAATCTAAAAATCTCATTCAATCTTTCAAACCACATTTTTTGACACAAAACTCTCCTTTAGAATGTAATGTTAGTATAATTGGGTACCCAACCCTTGGAAATGAGTTAGAACCTATATAAATAGGCCCCCTCTTCCATATTGTCCTTTGGTTTTATCCATAACTACCTATGTAGTTCATTTTCCAAAACCATGCAAAAAGTTGCTATGCAATTTTGCAAAAATTGTAAAGTTGTCATTGCAACTTTTTGACAACTTTTGGAAGTTGAGCCTTCTAACTTAACTAGTTTCTTTTCAACCTTCCTATAATATACCTAAAATAATTAAGGACCTCTTTTGAACACCTTTTTCCCCTTTTAGGCCTTTCTTCCACATTTTCCTCATTGATCAATTTCTAAGAAACTTTTGTGTATCAGGACCTAATTGACATAATTTGACTCACATTCCAAATTCTACCCATCTAAACCCCCTAAGTCTACTTTAGGACTTTATTCCTAGTCCTTATTACCCCAATGGTTTATTATACAATTTACAAACCAAAAATGCATTAGGGTTTCACCTTTACCCCTAGGTGCTCCTGCACCAAAATGTTTAAGATCTAATAGAGGTGGAGAATTTACCTCAAATGAGTTTAACACCTTTTGTGAAGTGAATGATATTAAGAGACAACTATCAAAACCTAAGAATCCTAACAAAAATTGAATTTCTTAAAGAAGAAATAGGTCTATAATAGAAGTAGTGAGATCCATGATGTTTGAGATTGATGTATCAAATACATTTTGGAGAGAAGTAGTCAATACAACAATATATACAATAAATAGAGTAAAGATAAGAAAAGGTATGAAAAAGACACCTTATGAATTTTTTTTAAGACATGCACCATCAGTGAAATATTTGGCTTGGAAAGTTGTGAGATTTTTGGTATACCTATGATAACTAGACACACATTATGTAGCAAAGATGAGACACTACAATTGAGCAGAAAATGTACAAATCCATAATAGAAGGTTTGTAATATTTGAATCATATAAAACCAAATATAGTAAGTGAAGTTGGTATATTTGCAAGATTTCAAGAAGATCGTAGAGAATCACATTCTGGAATAGTAAAAAGAATTTTCAAATATTTGAAGGGTACAGTTGATTTTGGATTATGGCATGAAAAATCAAGTGAATTACTTTGTGTGCATATACTAATGTAGATTGGGAAGGTAGTATGGATGATATAAAGAGTACAAGTGGTGGAGCATTTTTCCTTAGAGGAAGATTGGTTTTCTGGCTAAGAAAGAAACAAGACTATATCTCACAAAGTACAATAGAAGTAGAGTATATAGCAAATGCAAACAATTGCAATCAAATCATGTGGATGAAGCATATGTTGAAGGATATTGGAATAGAGTTTTTAGAACATCTTATCATACATTCTAATAATAAAAGTACAGTGAGTATGTATAAGAATCTTTTCTTACATTCTAACACTAAACATATATTGATTAAGTATCATGTTTTGAGAGAGAAATTTGTAGAGAAAGAAATCATATTAGAGTACATTGTAGATATTTTTAAAAATCAATTTCCTAAGGATACATTTGAGTATTTTTGAGGTATGTTTTGGGTTATTCAGCTTCCTACTTTTGAATAGATAGTGTAGAGAGTGTATTAGTCAAGTAGCACAAAGCACTATTATAAATCAAGACTAAATGTCATTGTTTCCTATATGAGGGAGTATCTTTTTGAAAATTGGCTAATGGATATGTAATTGTTGTCATTTATGTCAACAAATGATGTACATGCTTATAGGAAACCTTAGAAATAAAGATACTTAGCTTTTAGTAAGTACAAAATTGTCTTAGTATAGAGTTTGGTATACAACAGTGTATTGTTTTGATTATAACTTATTTTTGATGTCATATTATGAATAGATAAGTTAGATGGAGATTGTATACATTTTGGTGATGATGTGTATAACCTCAAAAGTTAGTATAGACTATACAAAAAAGAGATACTCATGTTTTAAATGAAATAGGACATCAAAATTGAAGGAAAAAAAAAATTATTTACAAAATAATTACTTGTCCAATAAGGGACGACAACCTAGACATTTACTTTAAGTTGGAAAAGTTTATTATGGCTTTAGCTAACCTAGAAGCAATTTGTGTAAAGGCATGGTATTTATGCAAAAGACATCTTGTGAATTCAAGTGTACTATCTTGAAGTAATTGTGATGTTGAGGAATTGTATGTGAACTTTTGTGAAAGAAATATATGAAAATTTTGTGAAGCTATTTCAAGATCAAGATTGAACTAATAAAGAATCTATGTTCCAAAAGTCTAATTACTTGTTTGGGAAGTGATCTCATCTTGTAACTGGAAATGCATGTTTGGGTGGTGAACTAATCTTGCATCTACTGCATTACAACTCCTAACAAGGTTAGAATTTTCTAATAGGGATTCAATGTCTCCCAAAAGGGACTCCTTATACTAAATTTTCTCATTAACTCCTAATAGGGTTCATCCTCTAACAAGGAACTTATATATCAGTATATTATCTAGTGGGTATCATCCCCACCAAGGTTTTCCCTTGGCTAGTGTTTCCCTAGTTGACACAATATAGTGTTATGAGTTATCTTTGTACATTGTTACTATTATTGTTCAACATTACTTTATTACTTTGTTATGTGTAGTTTGAAGTAAAGAATAATATCTAGTTGGCAACTAAATTTTGTAGATTACTGATTTACCCCACCCCCTAGTATCCCTATTTCTAACAATTAATATTAGATCTCAGTTACTCAAAGGAGGCTTAATAGCTTGAGTAAGATCCCTATGGATATGGAAAATTTGATGAAGAACCTTGAAAAGGAACTTGAAGAAATTGATCTTAGGTTACTAAAGAGAGAGATTAGCTAAAAGATAAATATGAAGACTCCAAAGTATAAATTGGATAGTTGAAAGAAAAGATTGAACATCTCAAATCCAAGCCTGAATCTACTAAGTCTAAAACTAGTGATGATGATTATTTGAAGCTAAAGAAAAAATACAAGATTTTGAAGCTCATATTGAAGATTACCAATCTAAAGTTGACTCTGAGAAATGATCCTAGAAAAGTTGAATCTAATTTGAAGACAGCGAATCCAGATCTTAGAGAAAGTTTGGCAAAGAAGACATCTAGGTTTGAAACATTAATAGAAGATCATGAAGAACTTCACAAGTAAAATACTATTGTAAAAGGTGAATTAACTTAGTACAAGAAACAATGTGAGAAGCTTTGTTCTATTAGAGAAAATCTTGATGATTTAATGTCAATACAAAGATCTACTAGTCTTGGTTATCTATTTAACATATCTACAAAGAAACCTAAGATTAGATCATATCTAAAAGAAAAATCTGATGATAAGATTGAATCTAGTCAATCTTTAGGTAAACCAAAAGAAGTTGGGAAAGAAAAGGCAGATGAAATATTAGATGAACCAAAGAAAGTGGAATCTCCTAATGAAACCATGTATGAATTTAGAGGTAAGTGTTTTTCATGTAATGAAATAGGTCATATGAAAAGAGATTGTACAAATAAGTCATTTAATCATGTTAAGAATTTTTATTGTCATAATTGTCATGGTATGGGTCATAAAGCAATTGATTGTAAGAATCCTAAATATGATAATGATAGAAGAAATAGTGGAATGTCTAGAAATAATAACCCTATAGATAGAATAAGATCTAATGAAAGGACATCAAGAGAAGGAAGACCTTATGAAGATAGAAGACAAATTGTGTGTTATAAGTGTAACAACTTTGGACACATAGCTCAGAATTGTCATGCACCTAATGATCAATAGAATCCTAGAAACAAAACGCTAGTATGTCAATTATGTAACAACTTTAGAGATAGAAAAAAAAATGGAAGAAACTTTGGAAACAAAAGGAATGATGGAAGAAACATCAAAAATGATAGAAGGAACCATGAAAGGAACTCTAGAACTAACAAAAATAATGAGGAACAAAGGAATGTAGTCAGTAAACTTTGAGAAGAACTAAATGAGGCATTTGTAAATGGATTAGAAATATTAAAAAAAAAAAAGATAGAAGATGATGAGACAAGAAGATCAAAGTTACTTATCAAGTTTGATTCAATTAAGTTGAATTAAGCTTGTTTGCAACACCAAAATTTGTAACTTCACTCAGAAATCAAATTAGAGATTGCAACATTGGGAAAAGGTATATCAAGTTAAGTTTAGAGGGTATCTAAGCTCACTTGTAATTTGGAGCTTATCTAAAAAAGTTATTATGGAAGTAAGAGTTACTGTTATTATAGAGAAAGTCAATTCTATAGCAGTAGATGAAAACTATGTTTTTGTTGAGAATTTTATGAAGCAAAGTTTAATAAAGCCTTGTCATGATGAAAGATAGCTATGGAAAACCTTGGGTAGCATCTAAAGATCAAATAGAAGATCTTGAGCATTTATTTGATTACAAAAAGTAATTACAACTTTTTCATGTTTTCAACGTATGCAATTAATGCAAGTTCAAGTTGATGAACTAAATAGAGTATAGACTTGATTACTACTTCATTGCAAACACATCCAAAGTAGAGAGCACTCATAAGTGACTTGTCAAGGTGATTTGAAAGCAAACCTATCTCTAAGAAGAGGTATTTTATCATTTTTCAAAAAAATTTATTTGATAAAAGCTCATATTTGATAGAATCATGAATATGTCAATAGTGTACAATATTGAGAATGAGGATAGACCTAAGTTGAAAGTTGTTTCTATGAAACTTGTAGAAGGAAACCCTAGTTCCACATTATCCATAGCTCCAAACAATGTAGTTTATTTATAATATGTAGGAAGTTATCTTACTTGTAAATTTGAATCTATCGGGAGTGAATATATGTACAAGGATATAGAATTAGTTTACAACCATGTTATGACTATGAAACATAGATTTGAACAATTAAAGGAACTAGACATGTTCAAATATCATTTATACTATGAATTAGACATAGATGAATGGACACAAATCATATTAAGTGGGATACATGATGGGAAACTATGGATGCAAGATAGTATAGTTGATATTTCTATTGACCTTATTCATCATGTAACTAGTCTTAGTAAACAAGGTAGTGTACCCATAGGTGAGAAAATGGTTAAGGAGAAAGTTGAGAGTTACATCAAGGTAGTATATAATGAAAAGGCTATGGTGATCAACACCTTAAGAAAGATGATATAAGATTCCTGAGTAGAATTATTGCCTACTCTATATGTGCAAGTTCAAAGATTGATGAATTTTCAGCTAGATACATCTATGTAGCCTATAAGATATGTATTGAGAAGGAACAAGTCAATCATAGTGAAATTCTAAGAATGCAACTACTTGAGAACCTAAAAAAGATCAAGAGGACTAAGAATGGTGTGTTTAGATTCCAGTTACTAATCAATCACATATTGTCTCATGTACTTAAAAGATTTTCATATTTTTTAGTCACATATATAATGAGCACTGATAGATGTATAGTGGAGAAGATCACAAAGGTATACAAAAGACATTCTGTAGATAAGATGTTGGATAGTGGAAACCTAATAATGAAGACATTTAAAAATGAAATGAGATAGAGATTTAGAAATGTACCTGTAATTGTAGATAAATTTAAGGAAGACATTTGTATTATGGTTGTTACAAATTTTACTTATATACAAGTAGTAAAACCTCTCGAAGCATTTCTTGAACCCTTAGGTTATGAATTGAGTGATGATATTGCAGTTGGATATATTGATTTATTGTTGAAATTAGAGAAGGATAAAGCATAATATAGATTTGGAAGATATGATTGTAATCACCTAAAAATGGTCATCTAGACTATTAGCCCCCTTTTCAACATTTTGGCTAAATTAATTTAATCATTTACCTAGACCAAATGGCTAATAATCAATTTATTTGATTATAACCTATAGTTTGACTATGCTATCCTAAGTTCATTATTTGATTGAAAGAACATGTCCCCTTTTAATTAAATAAAACACCCCATTCTTCTAACCCACTTAAAGTGCACACATAAAGTCCTTTTTCTATTTTACAATTAAAAGAAAAGGTTTGTGAGACTTTTGTCTTATATGACAAGTCAACTTATATTCTATTGGTTGACTTGTGTGTGCACATGGATCACTCCTATTTTTGAATTCAACTGTTGATCATCCACCATCTTCATCTTGATCTCCACCGTCCGTACATCTTTAAAAGGGAGAGAGCTTTTCCCCTCAAAGGATCGATCCTCATTTGAATATTGTTATGCTGCAGGTTTTCTAACAGGTTTCTTTGGAGCTTTGTGGAGAACTTCTCATTTCTTGTCTCATTCTCTCATTCCATCACATTAGCATAAGATCATATGGCATTCTTAGCATAGTTGCATTTTAGTTTAACTTTGATTTCTTGCAATAATCTCACATAGTTTAAATATTTGGTTTTGTAACATTCCCATCTCATTGTTAGCATAGCTTGCATTGTGCATCTCATCCTAATTTAGTTTCATTTTTGCATTGCATGATCTAAGAGTTCTTTGACACTAGCACTCTTGCTCTTGTCTAAAGAATCTCCCATTTTGTGGTTTACTAACAAGGGTTGTATTTCTAAGGCTCAGCTGAGAGCTCCTATATACTCATTTGTATGCCCCTTGCACTCTATGACTAGGGAGCTCTAAGTCGGCATTCGAGCTTTCCAATCTATGGAGGACCTCAGATAGAAGGATTTAGAGAAGTGCACCCTTTCGAGTGTACATTTTTGGCACCCACCGTGGGGCTGAACTGTACGTTTCGCCCTACTTTTTCTTGTTTTTGCTCACGTTTTCCGTACTGCTCTGTATTTTCTTTTTTTTATAGTCGCAGTATTGGGTGACATTTTTCCAGTATCGTGTGACAGTTCACAGTACTGTCGTGTGATACTTTTTTGGAAATAGTGTCATGCTTGTAGCCTGCATATTGTCACCCTCTGTGCAAAATTATGTCGCACAGACATGTAAATACTGTTGCCTAGACAAAAATTGTCACCCTCTTATACTGCGAAGTATCGCGCGACTTTTGTTTAGCAAAAAGTATCGCCTGACATTTTTTTGCTTGTTCCTTGAGGAATTTGATCAAATTTCTTCGTAGCTGGCTTGTTGTCATCTTTAAATAGATTTCTAAACTATTTTACAGAGGTTCCATTCATGGTTTTTATGATTATTTTGTGCTAACTTATGGGCTAATGAGTTGTGATTGCAGGTTGCTTTTTTTTTTGTGAAGAAAATATCGAAACCTTGCATACAAAAAGAATGCATGTCAAAGCTTCAAATGCGCAAGGGCTACTAACGTTGTTTGCAGGGCTGCCCAAAGCATAAAAACCCAAACTTGCTTTATTTTTTTGTTTCCATGTGCGGCATTGAATAAATTGTTCATCTTTTGTAGGCACATAAAACTTGTGATTGGAGTCTTTTGGTAATAGGAGAGTATGCTCTTCACCCTTGTGGTGAATTAGAAATCTTGACTTTCCATTTGGTTTCAAAAGCAAGGGGTAACTAAATCTTCTTGGCGTGTTTGGGAGAAAACAATTGGAATAGGAGAGTATGCTCTTCACCCTTGTGGTGAATCAGAAATCTTGACTTCCGAAAGTTGATCCACTTTGTATAGTTAAGATCCTTTAGAGGGCCTGCTCTCGAACAACCTGAGAGGGACGACCCAAGTGGGGACAAGCCGATTACCTAGCTCTTCCAACCCACTATAAACTCAAGGCTACCAAGGACACAAAACTTTGGTAGATGTAGTGTTTTTCTTCGCCTAGTGTGATCACTTATGGGATTTTGACCATAGGGAGATCACTAGGCAAGAATTCTTAAGGTACTCTTGTGATCGCGAGATCAGTTACTCATCACAAGGTGAGGTGTCCCATAATTGGGAGCAAGAGGAACACTATGAATGGAAGCCCGATCTAAAAACTCTAAGTTAGTAACTACCCTTTTTAGCCGCTCAACTTCTTGGTGCAAGGATCGATCCTAGTGGACTACCTGGATCACCCCAAGATTTACACTCACCATATGTGTTCCCTTGGTTGTGCTTATGGCACTTCCATGACAAAGAAAATATCTCTTGTGGGTAACCACTTGGTGTGAGGCGAAGGAGCATCAAGCGTGGGCTAAGTTGTTGAGTAATGAACCGTGACTCTAAGGTAGATTGCTTGGCTATTATTTTCGATGTTTTGACCAGTGTTAATGTTCTTGCAACATAAACATTCCGATAAAGAGTTGTTAGAAAGGCTGTTTTGATATCCCAAGTGCATATTGACAAGGTTGTTTTTACCCTTGATCAATTGTTTTGAAGACATGTTACAACAATTACTGTTTGCAAACTTTGCTGTTTACTAATACAAGCTGAGACGAAACGTTGTCTGATTGAAACGACTGTCTGATTGACAAATTGAAATGAACTCCAAACCTAAAAGTTGACTTTTTTTACACAAAAGTAGCACTCTGTCGCACGCTTTGATGAGAAATATCATGCGACATTTTTTTCAAAAATTATGTCGCACTGTGTCTAATATTCTGTCGCACTTGGTATAAATATCTGTCATCGGAACAAAAAGTATCGCACTGTTCCTAAAATTCTGTCGCACAACATTATTTGCTAAACTTATGTCATCCTCCTTTTGAAAAAGTATCACCCAAAGTAATTTTGGGTCAAAAACAGAGTTTTCCATCGGATTTGTTTGGTCTAAGGAGCGTCACGCTAGTCACCCTTGATCCTGGTCACGTATCAGTGTGTGAAGAATTCATCCTAAGTTGAAAAGATGGGTTTAGTCTGTCAAATGTAAGTCTTGAAACGTCTTGATAAATCACTTGTCAAAATCCAGCTATTATCTTTCTAGCTATCCACTATTTAGGTTCTCGCTCGTCCGCTCGGCTCGAGTCACCTATGCTGTAAGATCTTGAGCACTGTTTGACAAGCCATCTAATCACGTTTTGACAAGTGACTAGTCCTGATCATAAAAGCTTCAAATTCGGCTTACTTTTCTTGTCCTACTAAACAAAGATAACTCTTTACATGCTGGTCACAACTAGATATCAAGGTGGTAAAAATAGCCACGTGCCTTTCATTTTCAAACAATTGGAAACACCACCCAAATGTCCTTGCAAACAACTTTGTGATAAGAACCTTGAATTTGATCAAACACAAATAGCTAACATTCAGCACAACCCACTTTATAGTTTCAAAAATCCATTTGGTACACCCTTTGAGACACTCGAGGGTACGAGTGGTATAGTCACTATGGTGCATCCCGATGAAATTAAACATTGCTTAGAAGAACAAGTGCGTGAAACCCAAAAGACTTTGGAGGCTATATACACTACGGAGAGAGAAAATCAACAAGCTAAAACTGACAATCAGGCACGCTACGAAGGATATAAAGGAACTTGTCCTCGAAATCCCTTTAAAAATAATGATGGTAATCACATGCCTCCAAGGACTCCTAGAGCTGCCACCGGCACATGTCCTTCACCTAAACCATCTCATCATGATAGTGATGAAGAAGTAACTAGCGAAGATGTGATCAAATTTCAACAAGATGGCTTCGCCCAAAAACTAATGCTCAGAGCTTTAGAGGAAAATGGAGACCAATACTTCTGATACATGGCAACTAGGGAATGGAAACTCCCTCAAGGTTTTAATGTTGAACATATTATCCCAAAATGAGAGCCCACTGAGGCTGAAATCTTAAGGGAAGAAATACAAGAACTAAGAAAACAATTTACACAACTGCAAACTTCAAAAGAGCCACCTAAGACATCATTTGTTGAATCAATTTGTGCTCTTCCATTTGATAGGGGTCTATACATGCTACCATTTCCTAAGGATATAGAGGTTCCTAAGTATGACAAATACGATGGAAATGGTGACCCTCATGACCATGTGAGACATTTCTATGCTATTAGCATGGACTTTATGCATGAAGACACCTTTCTTATGCGTTTGTTCCCTAGAAGTCTAAGAGGACAAGCTATGGAGTGGTTCACATAATTGAGTCCTCCTCTTAAAACATTTGACGAACTTGCGCAATGTTTCATCCAGCAATATTCGTACAACATTCAACATCCTGTGACAGTGCTAGACTTATGCAACATCAAACAAAGACTAGGAGAGTCTTTTGCAATATACCTTCAACGATGGAGATCTTTATACTCTTGGTATCCTCGGCAAGTGCCCAAGGCTGAAAAAATTGACATCTTTGTCAACATGCTTGTACCTGAATTATACTTTGATCTAAGAAAATAGTTATTCACATCCTTCAACGCCATGGTAGAAAGTGCATATCGCATTGAGGATGTTGCTATCAAAAAAGGTGATATTACCATAAACAAGGATAGAATTAACAATGGGAACAGTAAAGACAAAGGAAAACCTTGGAACAAAAACAAGTATGTTGTCAATGACGGAGTAGTGGACACCCCTAAGACTAAGGAACCTGCATTTAACCTTTCCAATGCCATCTATGCAGCAAAGCAACAAGAAGGTTCGAAACCACAAACCTTTGACAAAGGCTCTAAATTTGCAAAGAAGCGATGTGTTTACACACCTATGGTCGAACCTTATGAAGTGGTTTTAAAAACCTTAATTGTAAACAAATTGGTCACCTTGCCAGACAACTCATGTCCTTATGATCCACCCGTTAGACCTCCATGGTGGAGAGAAGATCATACTTGCAGCTATCACCGAAGTAAGGGATATAACACAGAGAATTGCTTCAAACTCAAAGATGTAATTCAAGACCTCATCGAAGCTGGAAAAGTTGTTACAGATGACCTTGTTAAGAATACTAATCATAAGGCTTTCCAAGAACCATTACCTAAATATGAAAAGGGTGAGACCTCAAGGTAATTGCCAAAAAGAATCATGACGCCAAAATCAGTTATTCTTATGCTGACACTGATAATGTTATAAGCATGCTTGAGCCCATTGAATACATATGTATGACAGCTCCAACAATGACAACTGGCCAAATTATGATGCTGAAGATGAACGACCAAAAGTGGTCTTAAGGACACGATCCACTCCTCAAAATCATACTGATACTAGACCCAAGGTGGTACTTCGGGTTGCTGAGTCTTCATCTTCTCAAGGTGAACCACTCAACGCTGTCACTAGGGGGCAATCTAAGGTTGTCCTAAAAGTTGCTAATGATCCTAAAAATGCTTCATCATATAAACAACCAATTACTTCCAAAATCTCCAACTATGATCTTGTTAGCCAACTGCAATGCATGCAAGCACAAATCTCCATTTTTGAATTGCTAGAATTATCTCCTTTGCACAGGGATATCCTTGAGAAAGCTTTACGTACTGCGAATGTTCCCACAGATATTGATGTGAAACAATTCCAAGCTATGGTTAACCACATCTCCTCACCTCACTATCTCACCTTTTCTGAAGAAGATGAACGAGCTCTCAGTCATCCCCATAACCTTGTTCTTCATATCGAAGTTCAAATCTTTTGTACCTGCGTCCGTCGAGTCCTGATAGACAATGGTGCAGGGTTAAATATCATTTTGTTCAATGTAATCCAACAATTGGGCATGTCTGAATTTGCCATCGATCCTAAGTGCAAGATCACTATAAAGGCCTATGATGAGGTTGAAAGGCCTTCTAAAGGTCTAATTGTACTACCAATTAGAGTTGGTCCAGTTGAGAAGAATGTCGTCTTCCAAGTCTTAGACATACCACTTGCATACAACTTGTTGTTGGGACGACCATGGATTCACGATATGCAAGCAGTACCCTCTACATACCATCAATGCATTAAGTTTCCTTTTAATGGTACTGAAGTAGTTGTCCCCGGTGACAACTCCATATCTATCAACACATTATCTGCTGCCGAAATGCTAGTCCCGCATAATCGCTCTTCTCATGAGCTAGCACCATCTTTCACAGAATGTGAACAAAAATTGAAAATGATGAGCCTTGGTATGGGCGAGTATACTTTGGATTCTATTGCTGCCTTACCAATTTCCCCTCGGTCTTATGGAAAACCAACTGTTGCAAAGAAGTCTTATGCTTCTGCTATGACACATTTTGGCACTTTTGTGCAATCTTCCATACCATTAGAAGCAGAGAAGGAAGAACAAGCCATTAGGGACTGGATCTACAGAGAAGAAGAAGACGAGGAGGTTACAATGACTACCACTATTTCTCCCAAAAAAATGGAAAAGGCTATAAATTTCTGACAAAAATGGGCTACCAGGGCCACGGGTCCTTAACTGGTTGTAAGAATGCTCTAGTTGAACCTTTAAGTCACACTCAAGGTCATGATGCTCGAGACACCGCTGGTCTAGGCTTTGGGCTAGACAATAATACACCAAACTGTAGTCAAAGATTACTCATGTCTAGTGAATTGGAGGATGATGACTCTCCCATAATTGCTACTACTACACAAGATGAAGACTTTGTTCCTCTCACTTCCCTCCTTTGGGGAGAAGACATAGTTACTGCTAATAATGAAGAAGCTTCTACCTCCCAACAACAGGAACAAGAAGGGTCTACTTCTGAGGACATAAATAGAGGACGAATTAGGCAGAATATTGCTCATCTCATAAATAGGGGTCAAAGTACAGATTCTCATGAGTATGAATGGGAAAGCCTCTTTGATGCATCTTGCGAGCTAGGGGTGGATGTCATTCATGCCTATGCAACCCAACCCGATGTAGTTGAATGGTCTAGTATGAGGTCAGATGAGTTTGACTCACAACATGTCCCAATGGATCACGCTAGTTCCTCTAGGACTATTCCTGAGCTAGACTCTTTTATGACATTTTCTATAGGCTCAACTTCACAGGTCACCAGAGATGACTCCTTCCATATCAATCACATTGAAACTTCTCCCTCACTCTCGCTAATTTACCCAGAGCTCATAGATTGGTCTATCCAAAATCAAAAACCTGAAATACGGTCTTTCCAAAATGACTATGAGATCACTTGTTATCTAAACGCAATTGAACCTGTCATTTCTTCCACCAGTGAACCCATGGTTAACATGATGGAATCAGATATCAAGTACCTCAGTCAAAAAATTAAAAGAAAAAATAAGTGATCAGACGGCAAAAACCACATTGTGGCGGTGTCTGACCCTCAAAAAAGTAAAAATAAAGACGTATATAATGGTGAAAACCTCTCTGAGGCACCTGTGGATGAGGTACTTGGTAGTATGCCAAGCTATTTCCAGGATAGATCTTCAGTTCTAGTCGAACCTACACAGCCTATCAACTTGGGAATAGAAGAATGTCCTCAGATTATCCATGTAGCTCAATCTTTGTCAGACAAAGAAAAGACACAGTTTGCTTAGTTCTTTCAAGACAAGAAGGTCAACTTCACATGGACATACTCTGACATGCCAGGGCTTGATACAGATCTCATCATGCATCACTTATTAATCTCACTAGATGTCAAGCCTGTCAAACAGAAGTTAAGAAAAATGCATCCACATGTGGCTCTACTGGTCAAGACAGAGTTAGAAAAACTATTGAATGCAAACTTCATTAGGGCCATTGATTATGCTGAGTGGATTTCCAACATTGTACCTGTCTCCAAGCATGAAAAATCCATATGAGTCTATACTGATTTTAGAGATCTCAATAAAGTGTGCCCCAAGGATGACTTTCCACTACCAAACATCGATATGATAGTGGACATGACTGCGGGTTATGAGATGTACTCGCTCATGGATGGATTTTTTGGGTACAACCAAATAAAGATAGCTCTAGTAGACCAAGAAAAGACAGCCTTTACATGTGTATGGGGTACCTTTTGCTGGAATGTCATGCCTTTTGGGCTCAAAAATGCTAGTGCTACATATCAAAGAGCAATGACAACCATCTTTCATGATATGATGCATAAAAACATGGAAGACTATGTTGATGACACACTGAAAAAATCAAAGAAACGAGACACACATCTCAAAGACCTTAGTTTGATATTGGACTGTATGGAACAATTCCAACTTAGGTTGAATCCAAAAAAATGTGCCTTTGGTGTCACTTCTGGAAAATTTCTAGGTTATATCATCTCAGCAAAAGGCATTGAGGTTGACCCTGAAAAGGTCCAAGCTATCATGGATATGCCTCCATCGAAGACTATCAGTCAGCTTAGAGGTCTGCAAGGACGGATACAATCCATAAGAAGATTTATCTCTCAATTAGCTGATAAGGTTCAACCTTTCAATAAAAATCTGCATAAAGGATCTACCCATATTTGGAACAGTAACTGTCAACAAAGCTTAGACCAAATCAAAGGCTACTTGGCAAAATCGCCAGTTTTGATGCCACCCATTCTGGGAAAACCTTTGATTCTGTACATTTTAGCTACGGATTCTTCTCTAGGAGCACTCTTAGCCCAAAGTGATGAGATGGGTAAAGAAAGAGCCATATACTATATTAGTCAAACTTTGGTGGCTTATGAACTAAATTATACAAGTATAGAGAAGGCATGCCTTGCTTTAGTTTTTGCCTCCCAAAAACTTTGACATTATATGTTGGCCCATACAGCTCACTTGATTGCCAAGATAGACCCTTTGAAATATTTATTAAGTAAAGCTGCACTTACTGGTCGCCTTGCTAAATGGATGATGATTCTTTTTGAATTTGACATTCAGTATGTTGAACGTAAGGCAATCAAAGGACAGGCCATAGCTGACCAGTTGGCTAACTTCCCACTTGAAGATGTAGCACCTCTACAAATTGAGTTTCTAGATGCCTCAATCATGAACATTACTGACAGAACATGGAAAATGTTTTTTGATGGATCCCATACACATAATGGAGCAGGAGCAGGGGTGTTGTTTGTTTCCCCTCATGGTTATATGATCCCAAAATCCTACAAATTATTGTTCCCATGTACAAACAATATTGCAGAGTATGAAGCATTAACAAATGGGATCAAAATGGCCCTTGAATGGCGAATAACTGAGCTACACATCTATGTGGATTCTCAACTAGTTGTGAACCAAGTGAATAATGAATATCAAACAAAGGATGATAAATTGATCCCTTATAAAAAGTTGATAGATTCTCTAAGGAACAATTTTACCTTTGTAACATTCCAACAAATTCCTAGAGCAGAAAGCAAGGCTACTGATGCTATGGCCACCTTAGCATCTATCCTCCAATTACAAGAACATGAATTGTGATTTGAGTTCTTGGTAGAAGAATTGCATCATCCAGCCTATGATTCTTCAGATAACCAGGTGATCTACACTGTTGTGGGTCACGATTCCTCCCGCTATGCGGCTATTTTCTCCTACCTACATGATCAGGTTATTCCCGAAACCCTCACGTGCAACCAAAAATGCCAACTCCTTCGTAATGCCTCACACTACAATTTGGTCTCTGGTGACTTGTATAGGAGGGGTCTAGATGGAACGTTGCTTAGGTGTTTAGAGCTAGAAGAGTTCGAGAAGGCACTTGCCAAAGTCCACGATGGCATTTGTGGGGCACATTCTAATGGCCTTGCACTTGCCCAAAAATTGTTTAGGACAGGTTATTACTGGCCCACCATGCAAGCTGATGCTGTGCGCTATGCAAAGTCCTGTCAGAAATGTTAGCTCCATGGTAACTTGATACATGCTCCTGGGCGAGAGTTAATCCCTTCTGTGATATATTGTCCATTTCAGAAATGGGCCTTTGACTTGGTAGGAAAGATCCATCCAAGCTCATCCAGCGGTCATAAATTCATCATCACAGCAACGAAGTATTTCACTAAATGGGTTGAAGCTGTACCATTATCTGCTGCTACAGGCAAACATATTGCCCTATTTATACTGAATCACATCATTTGTCGATATGGTATCCCATCCTCTATTGTTACAGATAATGGAGGACAATTCAAAAATAAAGACTTAAAACAACTGTGCAAAAAGTTTCGAATTAAGAAACACTGGTCTTCCATTTACGATCCCCAAGGGAATGGCCAAGCTGAGGCCTCTAATAAAACACTACTGAAAATCCTACACCGCACAGTTCACAAGTCTGGGAAAGATTGGCACTTGCAAATAAATCTGGCACTTTGGGCCTATAGAACCTCTATTCATACTCCTACAGGGGCTACACCCTTTTCTCTAGTCTATGGCTCTAAGACTGTTCTCCCATTAGAAGTCGAAATACCTTCTTTGCGTGTCTCCTTGCATGGGTTAATAACTGATGAAGACCATAGAGCTATGAGAGTACAGGAATTAGAGACTCTGGATGAACGACGCAAGGCTACTTTTGATCACATGAGAGCTTATCAAAAGTGCATGTCTACACAATATAACAAAAAGGTTCACCCTCGTGAGTTCCAAGTTGGTGAACTCGTGCTTAGAGAGAATCCCAAAAATTAGCAAAATCAAGAACAGAAAGCGAAATTTGAACCTAATTGGTTAGGTCCTTACATTATCACAACATCATTTGGGTCTGGTGCTTACCAGTTGTCTACTTCAGAGGGTGAAGAACTTGCATAACCTATCAACATCCTACACTTGAAGAAGTTCTATACTTAGAGGCTTGCTACTCAGCTATCTTGTATATATCTATGAGCCTGAAAAAATCTTTAAAATTAGAAAATGTCCTGAAAAAATGATCATCTTACTAAAAAACCTCACTTTGATGTATCACCCAAAAAAAAAAAAAAAATCTGTCAAAGTGGTGAAAACCTGGAAACAGGCACTATTGAAATCCTTGCACCTATGTCTATTTGTCTCAATCATCCACTTAGCTACACATTTCCTAGCTTGGAATTGTTTCTTGTCCCCATCTTGGGGGCACAACTACTTAGCCTATTGAGGTATTCTTGTGCATTAGGGTTTCTTCGACAACTCACAACATAGTGTTTCTCAACACTTCCCTCACCTTGACATCAAGTGTTTTTCAACACTTTATAGATAGTTTACCTACGGTCTCTGATGTCACAATATTTCTCACTATCATAATCAAGTCTTGAAGAAATGGCCAAGTGACTTACACACGCGCACTTTAACACTTAAATGACTGAGCTATGCTGATCTTTATCTACTTTTTGTGCTGTCTATGATGATTTCTTTGCCATGTGTTCCCTCCCTAATAGTCTTTCGAGGATGTCATTGACTAGAAGACTAGGGGCATGGGGCATGTCTTCTTGATTTCTGCTTGTGGGTATACTTTGTTTGTCTATAGTATTGTAAGCATTCATGCTTGTCCTATTCAACACTTTGACTTATAAATGTATCATCCTTGATTGTTTTGCAAGACCGCACTCAGGGTTTATCTTGGCACTTATGCCTTGATACAAGTGTAATCTTGCTAAATTAAACTTAGGGAATCTAATCACGTAGTTATCTTGACTTACATGTCTCTGATGCTTAGATTGGATTTCCACATACCTATCTGATATCGATCATATTCATATCCTCATAGTTATACTAGTGATGGTTGTATGATCTCATGATGTCCCTAATAAATGCTCAATGATGAAATTAATAGTCTAAATGTTATGCACTTCTTGTTGGTAAACCACTTTGCATATTAGCTCTCATTTTAGGTTCATTTTCTAGCTTAATCTTATATTCTTGCATATGGGGAGAGCTCTCTCTTCATCTTTTTGCAGACATATCAGCTAATTCCTTTCATATATTTCTTTACTTTCTTCTTGTTCATGTCTTTTCACCTTCTTAATCTTTTGCTTCATCTCTTTTCTATCTTTTCATCACATTATATAAAGTTTTGACCTCTTAAATAATTTTGATGTCCTAGATTCATTTTCGGGATCAAAATCCAAATTCGAGTTCATCTTGATGGTCAAAATTGTCTTTTAAAATTCTACTTTCTTCTGAGTAGTTAGCTGACCTTTTGAGGTCTAATCTCTAAATCATCACTGGGGCATCTTCATTTCTTCATGTCTTCATCATTTCCATACTTCATATCTACTTAAATTCACTATTTCATGTCTAAAATCACCTTTCTACTCATTTTGACCTTATTTTTATGCTATATCCTTTAAGGTCAACTCTAGTCAAATTGGGGCATTTTATCAATTTTTTTATTAAGTCATTCTTGAGTTCTAATCATCTATCTGTCTTCTTGGACATTTCTATATCTCAATTTTCTCATATCTAGCCAGTTTCTGCATCCTCTTACCTCATTTCAATTTCGATCCCAAGGGGGTAGAAATACTCTATTGCTGATTATTACAGCGATCTATTTCTTAGGAGCATTTGTTTGACCTTATCACTTGCTCTCAATCTATTCACTTTTTTAGGTGTTAGAATCCTTTTTGGATCCTAACATTATCTTCCTAATGTTCAGTACTACCGCTATCAGGCTGTGCATTCAGGACTTGCTATCTATTTCTGCATTTCGTTCTTCAAAATCAAATATCTATATCTATCACCGCCTACTTGGCTTTCTATTTTCTTTGACATAATGTGTTCCCAGATCGATCACGAATTAGTCAAAGAGGGGCAAATGTAATCACCTAAAAATGGTCATCTAGACTATTAGCCCCCTTTTCAACATTTTGGCTAAATTAATTTAATCATTTACCTAGACCAAATTGCTAATAATCAATTTATTTGATTATAACTTATAGTTTGACTATGCTATCCTAAGTTCATTATTTGATTAAAAGAACATGTCCCCTTTTAATTAAATAAAACACCCCATTCTTCTAACCCACTTAAAGTGCACACATAAAGTCCTTTTTCTATTTTACAATTAAAAGAAAAGGTTTGTGAGACTTTTGTCTTATATGACAAGTCAACTTATATTCTATTGGTTGACTTGTGTGTGCACATGGATCACTCCTATTTTTGAATTCAACCGTTGATCATCCACCATCTTCATCTTGATCTCCACCATTCATACATCTTTAAAAGGGAGAGAGCTTTCCCCCTCAAAGGATTGATCCTCATTTGAATATTGTTATGCTGCAGGTTTTCTAACAGGTTTCTTTGGAGCTTTGTGGAGAACTTCTCATTTCTTGTCTCATTCTCTCATTCCATCACATTAGCATAAGATCATATGGCATTCTTAGCATAGTTGCATTTTAGTTTAACTTTGATTTCTTACAATAATCTCACATAGTTTAAATATTTGGTTTTGTAACATTCCCATCTCATTGTTAGCATAGCTTGCATTGTGCATCTCATCCTAATTTAGTTTCATTTTTGCATTGCATGACCTAAGAGTTCTTTGACACTAGCACTCTTGCTCTTGTCTAAAGAATCTCCCATTTTGTGGTTTACTAGCAAGGGCTGTATTTCTAAGGCTTAGCTAAGAGCTCCTATATACTCATTTGTATTCCCCTTGCACTCCATGACTAGGGAGCTCTAAGTCGGCATTCGAGCTTTCCAATCTATGGAGAACCTCGGATAGAAGGATTTAGAGAAGTGCACCCTTTCGAGTGTACAATGATAAGATTACTCAGTTACCTCATTAGGCATCCTTGGAGAAGGAATCTCATAAGAAAATTGACTCTATTATGAAGAAAGTTTTATTAGAAGCTAGTATGACAGAGAGTGAGTCTGAGATAGTCAGGAAAACCATGAAGCAAGGTAAACTAAATATACAACCCTTGTTAATATTTTTTGTAGAGACATCTTTAGAATAGAGAATTGCATATGTAGTAGTATCAGATGTGCAACCTATTGAATTGAAGAGAAAATTTGAGAGATTAGGAGAAGCAATGACCATAAAGACTAAAAGGGTGAAGCAGTAAGCCACTAGACCGAGCAAAAGGAAAAAGTCATTATTAATAATTGTTGAGTCTAGTGAAGAACAAGAACAAGAAAAAGAAGTCAAGAAAGTAGAAAAGGTACCAACTTCTAAGAAATCAATAGGAAAAATCTCTACAAGCATGGAGGCTAAAGATAGAGAATATTAACCCAACTATTGCTATTAAGGGTAACTTTGTTCAGATGAAAATATTGTATGATTTTTACAATAATATTAAGAAAGATCAGATTGATATCTATACTGTGAGATACATTATAGCTAACAATATGAAACTAAAGGATATTGAGGGCATAGTAAGCTAGAAAGTTGACTTATTGAGAAAAAGGTACCAACAAGAGAAGAAGATTTAAAAATTTGGAAGTCTATGCTAAGAACAATTTGCAAGACTAATAATGAAGAAGAAATTAAGAGATTATTGAATAATATTACACCTTATATAAGAAATAAAGTGAGACCATTTTTTTTTATGTTGGGTGAGAAAGACAAGTTAAGAAGTGCAAATATAGCAGCAATAAGTTAGATGTTGATAGGATCTAAGGAAACATCTTCACTTACACCTAGAACCTTAGAAGTGTTAGGGAGTGGTCACACTATGTAGAAAGATCAAACCAATGTTACCATTAAAATTGAGGATTCTAACCTGTTTGAGAGTTGAGATGCACTTGAATCTCATTTTGAGGATATTGAAGATAATCTGAGGCAAATTGAAGAGAAAAAAAGACTACTAGAAGAAGATAAGAGGGAAGTAGAAGAAGACAAGAAAAAGTTGCTTGAGGATGAAATGAAAAGAAAGGAAAAGGAGGAAAAGAGAAGAATAGAAAAAGAAGAAATGAGAAGGAAAACAAAAGAAGATGAGAAGAAAAGATTGGAAGAGGTAGAGAAGAAAGAAAGTGAAAGAAAGGAAAGAGAAAAGAAAGAAGAAGAAAGAAGAGTCAAAGAGGCATCCAAGAAGAAAAGGGAGGATAACACTAAACCTTCTAGGTCATCTACTCTGCTTTTACTTTCTAGCCTAGCAAGTGATGATAATGATCAAACTAATTTGATCTCATCCTTATCAAAATTAATTCAGAAAAATAGAATAGTAAAGAGCATGTGAAAAACCTTGATGGAGGTTATTGATAGACTACATAGTACTCTGGTAGTACAACACACAAAATTAGATCTATAATAGAGGGTACAAGTAGTGCTAAAATCATTTGATGAGGAATTTACTAATTTGTTGAGTTTTATTATAGAAGCAAAGGCAAAGATCACACATTATGCTAATTTTTTTAGCACCATTTGTCAAAATATTAAGAATCATTTGATAAGTCTTGACACTTGTATCAAGGAACTTCAAAAGTATCAATAGGATGGAAAGATATTGTACATTAAGTGTACTCTATCATATAAATTGACTAAATACATTGATAGCCAGATTGGAGGAAATTTTAGTGAGATAGAGGCTCTATCTAGCCAAATACAACATCCATATTGTAAGATTGATCATTTTGAAGGAAAACTGGCCAGTATTCACAATGATATTAGGAAATTAGAACTTTGGAAGGAACATATTTTGAAGAGAATATTAGATTTTAGAGATTTTATTTCTCTAAAAGTATCTATTGTTGAGAAAGAGTTGGAGGAATGTGTCAAGGCCAAGGACACTTATTCTAACTTTTTGTATTCAAGGCTTAATGTAGTTGACATTGCATCATATGTCTTATGTCAAAATCTCACCTCAGCTAAATCTACTAAGGAGATATGGATAATCTTAAGGAAATTTTCGATGATTACATTAAGATTCTATCAGTTTAAGGAAGGACAATGTTTTTGATGGAAGATGGATAGTTTTTGATGATTACATTCTAACCTTTGTTATTGATGTCAAAGGGGGAGATGTACTTGAGAAAATTGTAAAAGGGAGAGATACAATAGAAAGTTGTAAATCAAGTAAAAAGGGTTGTAAAGTATATTATAAGAGGGAGCATATGTAAATATGGACAAATTATAATAAGATGTGAATGTGTTGTTTATTTTAAGTTTTTGTTATTTAGCCATTTTTCCCTATTTTATTGCCATCAATGCCAAAGGGGGAGATTGTTGACAATTGGCTAATGGGGATATGCAATTTTTTTCACTTATGCCAATACATGATGTACATGCTTATATAAAACTTCAAAAATAAAGATACTTACCTTTTGGTAAGAAGAAAAGTGTTTAACTTTAGAATTTGGTAAACAACAGTGTATTGTTTTGATTATAACTTGTTGGTGATATCATATTATGACTACTGAAGTTAGATGGAGATAGTATACATGTTGGTGATGATGTGTATAACCTTGGAAGTCAGTATAGACTGTAGAAAAAAGGGATACTCATGTTTTAACTGAAATAAGACAACAAAATTCAAGGAAAGGATTATTTTATTTACAAAATAATGTCCAATTAGGGCTAACATCCTAGATGTTTACTCTAAGTTGGAAAAGTGTATTATGGTCTTAGCTGGCCTAGTAGAAATTTGTGTAAAGGCATGCTATTTATTCAAAGAAAATATTGCAAATTCAAGTGTGCTAGCTCAAATTAATTGTGATGTTGAGCAATTTTATGTGAACTTTTGTGAAAGCAATATATCCAAAGTTTGTGAAGCTATTTTGAGATCCAAAATTGAACTGAGAAAGAATCTATATTCTAGAAGTTTGATTACTTGTTTTGGCAGTGAGCTCTTCTTATAAATGGAAGTGTGTGTTTCTGTAGTGAGCTCATCTTGCATCTACTATACTACAACTCCTAATAGGGTTGGAATCTCCTAATAGGGATTCAAAGTCTCCTAACAAGGACTCCTTATACTAAATTTTCTCATTGACTTCTAATAGGGTCCATCCTCTAACAAGGATCTTATATATCAGTATATTATCTAGTGGGCATCATCCCCACTTGGGTTTTCCCTTGGCTAGGGTTTCCCTAGTTAACAAAATATGGTGTCATGAGTATCTTTGTACATGGTTACTATTAATATTCATCATTACTTTATTACTTTGTTTTTGATAAGATAAACAAGTTTTATAGGGACCTTAAAACCAAAAGTAACTACATAATCATGGCTAATAATAAGAAATTAAAGCCTAGCAAAAAAAGATAGGTCACTTAGCTAATAATAAGCAAAAAGCCTAGCCAAAAAAAAAGGCCAAAAAAAATCCAATTAGAAAGCTAGAACAAGAAAAAGCTAACAAAAAATAGCAAATATCAATCAACAAAAGACAGAACAAGAAAATTATTCCTATGTCTTTTGCTCGAGCTCCTGAATAGTTTGAGTAGCTTCATAGGATTTGTGAGTCTCCTCAGCCATCTTCTTATGGGTCTTCCATATATCTTGATCCATACTAGTAAAAGTAATATTAGTTTCTATATCCTCATCAATTCTAGCTCTTCCTCTATCCTTGTCATCATCCAAATCTAGCATACCTCTAGCTTTTAACACACCAGTCAAGGATAGAATGTTGTCATTGATCGAGTTGAGAATGGAAATAATTTGATTGGTCGAGCTATGATTATAGTTTCTAGGTTTTGAATTCTCTCCTTAGCCAAGCTGAATCTTTTCTTTCGGTCCTTCTAATTATCCTACTCGGCTCTTTCTTATTTCTCTCCATATGTCCAATCTTCTCCTTGAACTCTTCCAGCTTGTGATAGAGCCACTTGATTGATCTGAAGTTATTGTTCATGTTGTTATGAAAATTATTCAATAAATTCATTCTCATCTCCCTTGCATTATCATTTATTGCCACAATTATAGGATTGATAAGGTCTTCAAACTTGGGTTGTTCCTGATTTTCAACTAGAATTTGGTGGTTCATAATCTCTCTAACAATGCCCATAGTTATAGTTCTGACTTTGAAGTTCTTCCAAGCTTTTCCCCTTTCCTTCACTACCACTTCACCACCTTCACCCCCAATATCCTCCTTATCTTACTCTTGGGGTTGAAATTGGGGATGAATAGGGGAAAGTGGAATAGTTGACACAACTGGCCCCTGGTTCAAAACCCTCTTGTCATCCATACCAGTTTCCCTCTTCCATTTTTTCCCTACACGATCTTCTGATTTGTTAACCTTTTCCTCCTTTCCCTCCTCATCAGACACAATGTCCTCCCCTTCCTCATTATAATACTTATCATTTGTACCTAAATTTTTTTTCCCATGTCCTCTAAGACTCTTCGTTCTAGGGATTATAGTAGAAGGAGACTTCAGTTCCTTTTGTTTAACTCTCTTGCTTGAGGAAGTGTTCTCCTCCCCATTAGAGATAATGTTTTGGATGTCATTAGAATTAGAAGAAAAACTAGAGCTGCTAGTGTCTTTAGTAGCATCTGTATCATGTGAAGGGTTATTGCTAATTGTCTAAGCTTTGAAGTACTCATGAATTAACAATAATAATCCCTCATGCAGAGTAGGATTCACTGAAGGTTTCTTCTTAAAACTAGAAATAGCCTTCCTCATAGATGTAAATAAATAGTACGAAAAGGAAATGTTAATGTCATGATGGAAGTGATTAAGAAGAAAAAAAAAAAAAGTTCTCACTTGATCAAATCTGGTATCTAGTTTAATGTACTCAATAATAGCTCATAAGACATACCTCCAAAGTTTTTCAATGGACTCCATTTCATAGTACATCTCAAATTTTAACAAGTCATTATTCTCCTCTGAGCTCTTTACAAAATCCTTTACTATATTCATCGATAGCTTCTTGTCTCTGAAGAATTTGAAACCTTTCTTCAGGATTTTAGATATGGTAGCAACAACTTCCTCTATGATTTAAAAAGAAACACCATTCACTTTCACCTTCCCATCCTTCCATGAATTCACCATATTGTTTGTTACATTTGGATCAAAATTTTGGAGTTTTGCAATTTAATTTGCAATGCCTCCCTTCTCCAGTTTTTTCGAAACTTTACCCCAATTTTTCCATTTTTCCACTTCCCCCATAGGCTCCTTCGTACTTGTTAACCCACCATCTCTTCACTCATAATTCTAGCAATTCTCTTAAACTCTAATCTTTGAAGACCCTTCTTAGACCTATGGAAAATCTAGTTGTTGGTCATCTGAAAAGCAATAATTTGTTTTGCATTACCCCATAAAAAGTAGCAAAAGAAAATATCAACCCATAATATGTGTCAAAATGACATAGATAACCTCAATTGCTTGCATTTTCCATAAATTCCTTTAATACTCAAACTCATTACCCAATATGCATAAATAATCATAATTGCACTTAGATCTCCACTATACATCCTTGGATTTTCTCTAGATTGTAGAGACTCTTGGCTTCTACTAAAATATTCCTTCCCAAATGCCATGTCAACAATTTGTCTATCCTAACACCCTCATTGGCAAACTAGTCTTCCATGAGATTAGCCCCCCTAAACACATGAGTGATGTGGACACTTTCAAAATTTTCAAGGATAGCACGAATCTCTTCAACTAAATTTTCAATAGACCAAGAAGGTTGAGAAATATGATTAATAAAATTTATGATATTTTTAGTGTCCCCTTCTAACCAAAGTTTTCTTTTACCCATTTCAAAGGCCAATTTAACAAATTGACAAGCTATACTGGCTTCAGCAAAATGATTGGTTTAAACTCCCAAAGGAAGAGAAAAAGCCACCATGCCTTCACCAAAGTTATTCCTAATAACTCCACCACAACCCAAAGGTCTAGGGTTACCTTTAGAAGCACCATCAAAATTTTCTTTATGTCATCCCTCCAAGGGAAGAAGCCATTTAACTTCCTATCTTTTTTTCCTCCTATCCTTTTCTTTCTCCTTCTTTTTACCTCTATTTTTGATATCTCCCCCCTTCCTTACCTGGTAATTTTCCTTTATACTCCTATAAATATTTTCCCCAAGAACAAAGGTAGACTCCTCTCTTTCTCTGAAAATTATGTTGTTCCTTTCCTTCCATATTCCCCAGCAAAAATGAGGCAAAATCTAGGTACCAAATTCCTGCAAAATAGAAAATTTGAACATATTTTTCCATTGACTAAAGAAATTCAAAAGATTATCCAACATGCACCAGTTAATGCTTGAGTCCTTAGTTAAGAATTCTTAGACCTCCCTTGAAAAATGATAGTGGATGAACAAGTGATTACCCATTTCCATCTGGTTTTTACATAAAATACATCTATTAGGCATAATATGCCCTCTTTTTATTAAGTTATCCTAGGTAAAAAATTTGTTCTAAAGAGTCAACCAGTAAAAGATATTGATCTTAGGAATAAGACTAGGTATCTAGGCATTCACCCATGGGGGTTTCTCCTTTAAGCTCCAAAGAGAATAATAGCCTAAAACCATAGAATAACAACCATTAGGATCCCCCCAAATAATCTCATATTTTCTATTGCTTAAAACCATGGAGTTTAACATTTTCATAATCAGTTTAAGATCCTCAGAAATGAGGGAAAGATCTCTCCATCCCTAGCTAATTTTATAATTAGAAACTTTTAACCCAAATTGCCTTATATAAACATTTGCCCAAATTTAAAAAATAAGATTATTAATAAGAGGTCCTTGAAATAACCAATTATCAGACCAGAATTGGATATCCTCGCCATTACTCAATTTCTAGATAACCCTAGCCTTAGCGAAATCCTTGGCCTTCTGAATACCATTCCATATGACTGATCCTTTTAGAATACCCTCATTATTAAGTACAAACTAAAGAGAAGGTCTTTTGATGTATTTATTAACCAAGATATCTCTCCATTCTCCAAAACTATTAAAAATGTGTGAGATTTTCTTTGCTAGGAGGGCCTTGTTAAGATGAGTTAATTTTTGATACCCAATCCACCATAACACTTTGGGAGACAAAAATTATCCCAAGCCACAAGAGGGTACCTTTTTCTCCCTTCAAGACCTATCCATAAAAATTCCCTCTAATTTTTTTTCATTTTCTTATCAAATTCGACTAGTATCCCTAAAAGACTCAAAGCATACATAGGCAAGTTCTGAAGAGTAGATTTAACCAATTGACATTTTCTAGCTTGGCTAAGCAAGGCTCCTTTCCAACCCACTAGCTTTTTGTTGAACCTATCAATGATCTCATTCTAGAAAGAGTTAAGAGGATTAGAGCCCAAAGGGAGCCCAAGATAAGTGGAAGGAAGCTTTCCCACTCCACAACCAAGGATCCTCACAATTTTTCTTTGTCTGAATTTAGGGATATTTACAAAGAAGATCAAGCTCTTGTCCTAGTTAATTAGCTATCCCAAACCTCTTGTATACAAATCAAGGATCTCCTGAATAAACTTTTCCTCTTTAATAGAGGCCTCACCTCCCATAATTATATTATCCACAAATTGTTGATAGGAAAAATGATCACACCTAGAGGAAGGTTTTAACCCTTTTAACCTTCCTTCATTCTTATTTTTCTCAATTAACCTTCCAATACATTCATCCATAATAATGAAAATAATTGGTGAGAGGGGATCTCCTTGTATAAGGCCTCTAAAGGGTTTAAAAAAATCTAAAGGAGCACCATTAACCAAAATAGCAAGAGAAGAAGTAGAAACAAGCTAGGAGCACCAAAAGCCTAGAGCACCAAACCTAGAAAAGACTAGTCAACCCAATCATAAGCTTTTGAGAGATCTATTTTTGGTCCATACATTCTCTTTTACTAGCTTCCATTGAATGTATTACTTTATGCATGATCATGATCAAGTCCAATATTTGTCTTCTAGGAACAAAGCCGACTTGCTGCTAAGAAATAATCAATGGGAGAATTTTTAGTATCTTGGAAGTAAGCACCTTAGAAATAATCTTATAAAAGGAATTACATAGAATGATGGATTTGAATTTATCCAAAGAATAAGCTCTAATAGATTTAGGAATGAGGACCAAAAAAGTGGAATTTATCTCCTTCAGAATACTTCTAGCTCCAAAGAATTCCTAAATGACCTTCACCACATCATCCATAACCACTTGCCAATAAAATTGGAAAAAGAAAGTAGGAAACCCATCTGGGCCTAGGGATTTAGTAGTAGGCAAATAGAAAAGAGCTTCCCTTACTTCTTAAGCATTAGGGATTTCCCAAAGCATTTTATTGTGATGGGGTTGGATAATTTGAGGAACATAGGAGACAATATCATTCTGATCCATCTTAGATAACAAGAGATCCCAAGACAAAAGAAAGGAGAAAAAGGAAATTGCCTCAGTAGAGATATCTTTCTCTTGAGTAAGCAAATCTTACCCCTTCTTAATCCTTGAAATTCTATTATTAGCTCTATGTTTAAGAGTGGATAGGTGGAAAAAATTTGTATTCTGATCCCCTTCCAATAGCCAATTAATTCTTGATCTTTGTGTCTAGAACTTCTCTTCCTTACTAATGATATTGTGCAAGTCAGACAAAATAGATAGCTCAACCTCCCTATTTAAATCATTATATCCTTCTTGCTAAATATTATCTTGAATTGAAGAAATTTTAATGGATAGATCCTCCTTCTCATGGAAGATAGGACCAAAATCTATTTTATTCCATACTTTAATCATTCTCTTCACATTACTCAACTTTCTAGCAACTCTAAACATAGCAATACCTTCCACATCTATCCACCACCAAAATTTCACTTTATCTAATAAGTTAGGGTGAGAGGTCCACATCTTTTCAAACCTAAAAGGAAAAATCCTTCTTGGTTTGATAGGAACAACTGAAAGGGAAATAGGTGAGTGATTAGAGCCAATTCTAGGGAGCAAAGATAACTTACAAGAGAAGGACTGTAGCCAGTCAAGGGAGATTAAATCTCTATCCAATCTAACCTAAATACATTCCTCACCTAATCTTTTATTTTACCAAGTAAAAGCTCCTCTTGAAAGATCTAGATTCAAAAAAGCCAAGATGTTTATAAAACTAGAGAGATCTAGTTTACTTTCCCAATCAGGCACCAAAACTCCCATCTTCTCCTAATCCACTAATAGAGTATTGAAATCCCCATGATAATACCTTTCTTTAAGTTACTAGTCTACACCAGCTCCCCAACTTTAGACCAGTAATTCTTCCTTTCTCTTTTATTGTTGGGAGCATATACATTTAACAAAAACCAACTTTCATTGGAATACATATGAAATGCCCTATAGAAAAGGATATTGCCATCATTATATACAATATTGTGTTTAAATTGCTTGTTGTTGTACAAGGTTAACAAGCCTCTAGACACACACTCTAAATCCAAGGCTTCCCCACTCATGATATTACTAAATTTGATTTTCCCCAAACTCTCTTTCTTAGTCTTAGTTTCTTGAACCAACATAATATTAGGTCTTTGATCTCTAGTCATGTTCCTAATAATTTATTCCTTATAAGAACCATTAAGGCCCCTAATATTCCATGAGATTAACCTTATTTTTCACTTTTAGTATATTCCAAAAGAGTTTTTTGGCACCCATCTGCCAAACTTCTTTTGGTTTGCTTCTCTTTGGCTTGTTTTTTAGATCTTCTACCTCTTCTAGAATAAAGTCCCACATTCGGTTTTCTACTGCTTCTTGTCTCGACTAGCAAAGCCAAAGATGGCTTCCTATAGCTTTTCTTTCTTGGTTTTGGTGATACAAAAGCTTCCCTCTCCAACTCTATATCCAGAGAGTGAGATACAATTAAGGCTTTTCTTGGGGTTATGGGAATATCCAATGGCTCCACTTGTTTTTCCTTTACTAACTCTTCATATGTGATAGAGTCAAGATCCCCTCATATTTTGATTGATTCTCAGTCATTGAGTATTGTAGGTTCCCAACCATTTTTGTTCCATCCTCAATATTCTCATCCAAAACTAGGATTGCACTTTCTCTAGAAGAAACATGTATGTCTTCTGAGATGCTAGTACAGATGACTAGTTCTTTCTCCCCTCTTTCAATCTCATCTTCCTTGGTTTCAAAAACTAGCTCCTTCCCATCATTAGTAGTAGTCATTGTATCTTCCACTGACTTAATTGGCTGAAAGGAAACTTTCCCATCATCCTCACTTAAAACCACTCTTTCTAGAATCTCCATTGTCTTTGCTGGAACTAGGACCACTATTGACTTTGGAGGAGGAACTCCTTGATCATTGATCTTTGGTCTAGACAAGACATAATTGTCTTTCCTAATAGAGGTAGTAGAAGGATTTTTCTTTTCAATCATTGGGTCTTTGTGAACCCCCTCCTTCTAACCACTCTTGAAATTCTTCTTTTTCCAAATCAATTTGTCCCTCTATTGAGAAGAAGAAGGAAACTTCTTCTTATCCTTTTTAAACTTCAAAACTTGATATGCCTTGTGCCCTATTTTTAGACAGTGAAAGCAAACAAAAGGGATACTTTAATAATCCATCTTCTAAATATGAGTACCCAGCTTAGAGTGAAAATACACCACTTCTGGTATGTCATCCCCTTCCCAAACACCGATACAAATCCTTGCATAAGTTAATCTACTCTTTGAAGCTATAATCAAATCAATAGATAAAAGTTCCTTGAAAGGGTTTGCAACTCCCAAAAAAAAATCCTCATTCTAGAACTCCAATGGTAGCTCTAGAAGTTTGACCCATATCGATGCTTGCTAAAACAAAGAATCATTGAGATCCAATTTTGATGACCATTTCTATAGTACCAAAGTAGATCAGCCTATACTCCAAGGTCCTTCACATAGAATGTTAGCCAGGTCCTCTTTGCAGGTAAAATCAAAAGATAGAAATACTTTTTCCATTATTGTAACGTTGACCTGGCCTTTAAGATGCCATTTCTTCATAGTGAAAGCTCTCACCACATCTATATTTGGTCTTTTCCCAATGAAATTCCCAACCAAAGTAGAGGCCATAGAAGCAATACTATGATCAACAAGCTCATTCGAAATAACAATCACACATGACCCCTTTTCCAAACTAGACGAGATCTTGATTAGAGGGAAAGAAGACTTACCAGATGGTTTGACACCAAAAAGGGAAGACCATTTCCTCTCTAGAAGATTCCCTAACCTATCCACCTTGGGTGTCAGAACTAGCTTGTCTGGTCCTTTGCCATTGTCATGTGGATCCCCATCCCCATTCTCTATCGCATATCCACACTCTACTAAACTCTCCTCCTTTGATCGTGGTTTTCAATTTCCCCCTCCCTATAGATTCCTGCCTAGGGCCAATTTCAAAATTTTAATGGGTGCACCTCATCCTCTCCCCTAACCTCTCCCACTCTCACTCGCTATTACTTTGTTATGTGTGGTTTAAAGTAAAGAATAATATCCATTTGGCAACTAAAGTATGTAGATTATTGATTGACTACCCCCTCTTAGCAATCCATATTTCTAACATATCTATGATTGAGAACAATCATCAAGGACTCTTGGTAGTTAGTATGAAATAGTGTCTTGGACACATGAGCTAGTTGAATACTTTGAGAAGTTAATTGACATAATGATGCCTTTTTCATTGATGTCAATGGAGGAGGTGGTCACATGAAAAACATATTATGATAGTATGTGGAAGATATATGTATGGGGGGGATTTTTCATGAGATATTGATATTAATTAGGAAGTACATTAGTAGGGTAGAAGTGTGAAAAATTTATACCATCCATGAAAGAATGAGAAAGCACAGATGAAGATTTTTTCCTATTATTTTCAGATTTGATTGATGAAGAGGATTTAAAAAGAAGAGAGTAGCAACAAAAAATAGAGTTTGATTTCATATTCATGGACTTAGATAGCTTTCCTCTATATTTCCATTAATGACAAAGGGGTTTTGGAAATACAATAGGAAAAGTAAGCTCTAAAGGGTGGGGGGGGTGTGAATAAGTACTTCAAGACTTTAACCATTAAAAACATTCACCACATCCATCTCACAATTTTCATGTAACTAAAATACCAAACTAAAAATATTCATCCATAGCATGAAAAAAATGAACATTCCACACATATGTCACAAGATATTGGTTACCAAGAAACCCTCCAATGTGAAGGTAAAATTGGGTTGGGGATGACACCCACAAATCTTCACTACTACAATCGTATAGTGTATCCAATGAAGGTTACAAGTGTTTGACCATAAACTATGATCTACCTTGTGAAAGGTCTACCTTGTTAAAGAGTCACAAAGACTATTAGGTTTACCTTAATGTTAAAGGATTTAACCACCCTACTAAAAGTGTATTTGGTTAAAGGACTTTAACTTACAATAAATTAAGCACCCTATTAAAGAATTTACAAAGTCTTATTAGGAATACTTGGTTAAGAGATTTTCACTAAATCACATATTAGAATGTCTTAGCCTTGATCCTTCAGTTAGCACCTTTCTACTAGATATTTGATCACCTCTTTCCCGATGCATACTTGATCCTCACTAATTAGATGTATCATTTTTTGAAGTGCAATCTCAAGAGGTATCCCCAAGGGTGTGAATTTCCTATCTTTGGTTCTAGGACATCTTCACGGTTTGTCGTGCATGAAAGTTTTGGTAGCTTGGAAATGGTGTTTGGGATTTTGATCTTAAGTTTGTATGTTATGTTGGGGACTAGGTTTTTAATGCATAGGTTAACTTGTTGCTCTTCAAGAATGTTTAGTGAGCATTGACTAACTAAGTTTCTCCAACATAATAAGAATGTGATAAATAGTTCTCTTGTCTCCTATTTAGTTGAGCACAAATAAGAAAGTGCCACTCCATTTGTAATGTTAAAGGAAAAGTTGGAGATGAATTTGTTTGCTAGTTTTGACTAAGATTTTATGGTACCAAGAAGTTTGGAATACCATTATAGTGTGCATCCACTGAGAGAATGATGGAATAGTCTCATGAGGAGGTGGACTCATCACTGAGTTTGGTAAAAGAGGCATAGTGTTGGAAATATGACCAATCAATAAAATAAGGTGAGTTATGTGGTTTCCATTTATGGTAACATTTTTTTTACAGCTTAGTTATGTTTATTTGTGAAAGAAAATTGTCTAAGTATTAAACAGTGTTATAGCAACATGAGAAATTTGATGATAGTAGAATATTCCCTTGGAATATTCTCTTGCACAATCAATCAAAGATGAATGATATCATATTGATCATGTATACCAATGCACATGTCTGTACAACCATTGGGTTCAAGTTATGAAGGAAATATTGATGCAATGATGATACAATACAAAACAAAGCATGTCAATAAAATGTGTTAAATGACTTGAATAATTATTTTATTATTAATTATTGATGAGACGACTCTAAGAATGATATGTATGACAAATAAGGAAGATTTTACCAATATGTTTGGTATAAGTAAAGAACTTCATTTGTGAAATTAGTGTGCAATGTGATATTGTGAAATACATGGGTAACCAGTAATTGTGAAGTAATGTGAATGTTGTGAAATATAAGTGACAAGTGAATGTGATATTATGATTTATGATGCAAAGAAAGGTTATGTGAGATATGATGTAGATTGATATGTGTGTAGTAACTCTTTATATGAAGAATTGACAATCAAAAGATTTTGAAGTACAATAAGTGATCTAGTATTGTATGTATACTTATTCTCTTGAAGAACTTATTTTATAATTTCATGTTAGGGTAGTGGGCTCTTCTTGCACACATTTGTATATGATATACCAACTCCTAATAGGGTTGAGGCTTCTATCAAGGCCTATTCTCCTAATAGGGACTCAAGACACTATACATTCTTCATATACTCTTAATAGGGTCAATATCCTTAACTAGATTTTTTATATAGTGAATAATCTTGTGGGTTCCATCTCCATGGGGTTTTCACTTGGTTAGGATTTCCCTAGTTAACATAATATGGTGTTATGAGTTCTCTACTTATCTAGTTGTTTATTTTTTTTAGCACTATTGATTCTCTTTCTTGTGCATATGGAAAAGTAATTAATAAAATTTATTTGTGGGTAAAAGGATTGAAAATATTGATTCAGCCCCCTCTCAGTATTATCTATTTCTAACAATTGGTATTAGAGCCTACTTATTCAGAAGAGGCTTAACATCTTGAATAATATTGCTATGCATATGGAACACTTGAAGAAGAATCTTGAAGAATCTCTTGAATAGATTGATCTCCTTACTGATGAAAGAGATGGCCTTAAAGAAAAATACAAAGATATAAAAGCTTACATTTGTGAACTAAAGGACAAGATAGATGATCTGAAGCAAAAAGGACTTTGTGAGCAAGCCAGTGATGATGATATTGAAGATATAAAGAAATAAAATGACATTCTAAAACATGAGTTAAAGATAGTTGAACTCAAGTTAAGTCTTAAGAAAAATGGCGGAAAGAATGAATCTGACATAAAAGTTGAAAATGCAGATATAAGATCCTAGTTAAACAAGGTAACATCTAAATTGAAACCTATCAAGTTGGAACATGTAGAATTAGAAAAATAAAACATTATTGTGAAAGGTGAATTGGTCTAAACCAAATAAAAACTTGAGAAATTATATACCAATAGTGAAAAGATTGAAGAACAAATATTTGTACAAAGACCCAGTTATGACAAGACTAGACTTGGATTCTTCCTCAAAAAATCCACCAGGAAATGTATTCAGAGAAAAGAACCTAATAACCCTTAAGTCAAAAAGGATCTCAGCATAAGAAAAATAAGTGATACATATAAAGATAAAGAGAAAGTTACTCACTTTGAAAAATCTAAAGAATTTGATCAGGATGAGGATAATAGAAGAAAGGAATATCATGCATGGTGTGATGAACATGAACATACTGGAGATGATTGCAAAGGTAAGTCTTTTAAACATATTTCAAAGTTTTATTGTCATAATTGTCATGGATATGGAAATTATACATTAGATTGTAAGAAACCTAAAATTGATAGTCATAATGCAAATAGTAGAATGTCTAGGAACACTAACGATGTAGGCATTAGAAGAAAATATTGCAACAATGAGAGTGGAGAAAGAAGACATATTATTTTTTACAGATGCAATAATCTGAGACACATTACAAGGAATTGTAGAGCACCTGATGAATAGCAAAATGAACAAAGAAGAAATTTACCTATATGTCAGTTATGTAATAACTTTGGACAAACAACAAAGTTTTGCAAAATGGATAGAAGAAACCTAAATAGGAATTAGAATTACAAAAGGAACAATAGAAGAAATGTTGATAGTCTGAAGGAAGAAATGAAAGAGTTGACAGAAGAATTTAAGGAAATATTTGCAAAAGAAAGAGAAGCTATAAGCTCTCACATAGTTTAGGAAGAATTTCATCCTAATGTATCTGATAAGATAGTAAAATCACTTATTGTTTGTGAGTCCTACTAGAATTAAGCATTCTCAATGAAGCAGAGTGTCAGTTACTGATAACTAGTGTTAGAAAGAATATGTACTAGATATGAGAAAAGTCTATAGCTAAGTGTGCATTGCTTGATATGATTAGGATGAGGATATATAAGAAGAATATACTATTTGTTATACATACATAGTATATAGAACTAGTGGCAGATATGCATTTGATGCAAAGTACAGATTGTAAAAGATTTGAAGGTCATGAATTGATTTGAAAACATCATTTATTTGTCCAAAATCTTGAATGTGAGATTGAAGTAAGATTTAAAGTGTTAAAGAGGTCTACTGACATGTGAATTTTTTGAAAACCCTTATATGAAAAATTAAGGTATTTTCTAAATTTATTGAGCATAATTTTTCAAAAATGGAAAGACAAGAAGTTTTTAATGTGAGCAATAGACCTAGTTATGATTTCAACAAACACCAATTTGTTTCTTTGTTTGATGACCCTATTGGAGCATTTCCCAACTTCCAAAAAATATTCTTCATGTTGAGGATATAAGAGGTTATATTAATTGCAAAATTGAAAGCATAGGTGATACAAAAATTCATAAGGAATTGGAGAAAATGTGCAAAAATGATTTGTCACTAAAACTAGAACATAGAGCAACTTAGCCTACACAGACTTCAACAATCATGAATAGACAAGGATAATTCTGAGAAGAATAAATGATGATCTTCTATGACTAGGATACTCTATCATGTGTATTGATAATGACCTAATTCACAAGATCACATGTTTAAACAATGAAGGATGCATTCTAGTGAACATTAAGAATGTGCACAACATAGTTGAGACAAATATCAACACATGTTTTGATGGCATAAAAGATGAAGGTCAACAACATTTAGGATGATGGAGTAAGGCTGATTTGCAAAATTTTGGGATATAAATTCAATCATGGATCTAGGATAGATTTAGTACCTGCAAGATTTCTTCATCGAATTTACTTGGCAGTAGAAGGTGAAGATGTTAATCTATGTGACATTATCTAAACATAGGTGTTGGATAATATATCAAGAATAAAGAAGTCTAGGAGTATAGTCTTTAGGTTTGAATCCCTACTAGCTCACATATTCTTCTATGCAACTAATAAGTTTCCTGGTATCATAAATTGGGATTCACTCATGCATATAGAGCCAAACTTGAAATAGTCAGAGATAGTGATATTGATAGTATAATGAAATATTTCCAATCTAAAATGAAGCAAAGGTATAGGATACCTCCTGTGCTAGTGGAAAATTATAAGGATGAACTATGCTTCATGGTTGAAATAGATTTCACTTGTATAGAGGTTGTAGTTCCTTGAGTTAAGTTTATTGAACCTATTGGTTATGAGATGAGTGAGGAATAAATTAAAGGATATGTGTAGATAATCCTACACTCAAAGTTGATTCTAAATTCCCTAGATGGGGGACATATATTGAAAAGATGAGAGAAGTTAAGCCAAGTTAGATAATAAAGGACTCTAAGAATGTGGAAAAGTGATTGATTCTATTTTGAATGAATCAGGAATGATAAAGGAATTTGATGAGGTGAAAGCGATAGCCATGAAAATGAAGGCTAGTGGTCAATCTAAGCTATTGACCCCTACACCCATTATAGTGGCTAGACCTACTAAAGAGGTCACAGTTGTCTAGACAAGTGCACAAGCACCTACTATACTATATGCAACAATTGTGCACTAGCAACCCCCAAAGAATCCAGTGAAGACTAAGGAAGCACCAAAACCTAGGAAGTCTACAAGGCTTGAAAAGACCAAAACCCCTCCTAAGAAGAGAGTCAAACAAACTAAAAGTGACCCAAGCAAGAAGAGAAGAACCTTGCATATTAGTTCTTCTGAACCTGAAGAAGAAACTGGTGATAGACCAATAGAGCTAGTTGGTCAGGAAGCAAAGACCTCAGCTAGATGAAAGGCATGGAAACCCAAGGTAGAGAATCTCAACATGCAAATTATTAATGACAATAATTTTGTGCAATTAAAAAAATAATATGATTTGTACAATAATATGGATAAAAGACAACTAGAGAATATTGTAGTTAGGAATATGATTCTTAAAGATAAAAGGTTTGATAGTATAAGAGGTTAGATACCTAAAGACTTGTACAATAGACTAATAAAAAAAAAAGGTAGAGTAGAGGAAGAAAATCAAATAAGAATTAATATGATGAAAAATGTATGTACCATAAATAATGAGGAAGAGTTAACATAAATTTTGAAAGGAATAGCACCACTATTAAGGAATAAAAAGAGATCCATTCTCCTTGTGGGAGTAAATTATGAAGAAGTAAATTAAGAAAATCAAATGGCTATAGTCACATACATGTCTACTATGCCAAAGAAGAGTGCACAACTAGAAAAGGAAAGCCCTATATCAGTGATGATTGCATAACCAAAGAAGGAAAGCCCTCTAAAGTCTGAGCAGTGTGTGTAGACAGAGGAAGCAAGTCCTACTACAAGAAGTCCACCTTATAGTTTTGAGCAACCAACTAGAACACCAATTTCAAGTGATTCACCACATATCACAATTGGTATGCAAATAGATAACACCAATGTGACAATTGATAGAACTGAGGATCCATTCAAAGATATTGGTGCTAGCATTGTTGGAAATATTAAGGATTATAATAGCTCATCTAATGAAGAAGAAGATCAGGAGCCAAAGGAAGAAGATGCACCTTCTACAAAGAAAATTTAATCTAGCACTGAAGTTGCTACTTCAAGTGTGCCCTTAGCAACTATAGTAGTAACACCCTCTACACCACCTACTAGGGCAATAGTGGCCACGATAGTAGTAGTTCAATCAGATGAAGAAGATGAAGTGCAAAATATCATATCTTCCTTGAGTAAATTTCTTAAGAAGAAGAAATTAGTCAAGTCCATTGAAAAGACTTTGACTTTAGTTTTGGATAGAATGGAAAAGACAATAAGCCCTATTGACACACCTATAGATATTCAACAATGCACAACAATTTTGTGTAAAACTTTTGATGATTAGTTCACAACACTTGCTAATGTGGCTGCAATTCAAGTGCAAATTGACCATGATGTAAAATCCTTAATACCATGTGTACATATATAAAGAATGATATAGAAACTTTGAATGTATGTATTAAGGCATTAAGATAGAGTATAGAAGAAGGAAAATAGGCTTATACTAAGTGATACTTGGCATACATCCATCTTCAAATTTTTGATGATCAAATCAAAGAGAAGGTAATTGAGCTTTAGACACTTACTAAAAACTTTATGAAATAGAATCAAAAGTTAGATACCATTGACCATACAATGCAGACACTTCATGAAAACATAAGGGAAACTCAAACAAAGAAAGAGAAAGTTTTGAAGAGATTCACTCTTTTGAGAGATCACTTATCCCCATAGGTAACATTGCTAGAAAATTAGTTGGAGGAATGCTTGGCAGGAAAGTCCTCATATGAAAAATTTATGGCTACAAATTTGAGTGTAGTAGAGTTAGCTACATATGCTCTATGTGCACTAATTAGTGTATCTAATGCACTGAAAGATAGTTGGAAGAAACACCTTGCATAGTTCAGGAATATTTTAGTGATTGTTTCTCCAAATTTTGATGTAGCTACCAATTTTTGACATTTCTTTCTCTTTTCCTTATATTTACACCTTTTTCATTGATGTCAAAGGGGGAGAAATATGGAAAATTGCAATTGTAAGGGGGAGAAATAAGGAAAAGTATAATTGATAGTTATAGTTCAAAGTATAGTAGTAATTTTTTCTTCAAGATAACTTTGTAATTGGAGTTATAAGGGATGTAATCCTTTCAAAACATAAATACAATGCTTTTATTGTGTTATGGCTATTTACTTTGATTGGTATGACAACATGTTTGGGACTTAACCAATTTTCCCAAAATGTTGCCATCAATGCCAAAGGGGGAGATTATTGGCAATATGACCAATCAATCAGATAAGGTGAGTTATGTGGTTTTCATTTATGAAAACATTTGTTTTACAACTTAGTTTTTGATTAGGTAAAATAGGTTTTACAGGGATCCTAAAACCCAAAGTTTTACAGCAAAAAGAGCAAGATGAAACAAACTAAACAAACAAAAATCTGCCAAAAAAAGAAAAGCCAAGTGAATAGGTTAGTGTCCATCCATGTCCATGGCCTGGAGGGTTTCTCTAGCATCATTGTCCTTTTGACTGGCCACACCCTTCTGAATCCTAGTAGGAGTGTTCATCTAGTTCCAATAATTCACTTGGTCGCTGGCCTCTTTCTGAAATTCAACCCAGTTGAATCCTTGCTTTGTGTTCTACTCTAAATTCCTTTCAAGGCTAGTTGTAGTCAAATAGTCCCCCAGATTGACAATATTTTCATTCAAGGCGTGAAGGGTGTCCACTATTTGTTTGGTGATAATCTAGTGGATAGAATCCAGCCTTTGGACCTTCTGCTCAAGCTGGGTGAGTTTGTCATCCTGATGGTCACTGGAGACCTAGCCTCTATCTTTCTCTTGGCTCCCCACTTGATCTTTGCTTCCTTTGGCTTCTTGGTCCTTGTCAGAATCTTGGTTGTTGGGCTGGTTGCTTCTATCCTTCAGAGCCTCAATTTCTTGAAAAAGCCACTTGATGGAATGAATGTTGTCAATCAGGTTGTTCTTTGCATTGTTTAGGAAGTTGAAGCCAGTTTCTTGCACATTGTCAGAGATGACCAAAAGAGCCAAGTCAACGAGCTCATCATAGTGGGTACTTTTTTCAAGGTCCTCCAACACCTTGATTTTAGTATGTTCTCTAACAATACCCAAATTGACCTTGTCCCCATAGAAGTTCCTCCAAACCCTCCTCTTGTTCTTTCCGATTACCTCCCCCCCTTTTCCAACCATGATTTCAATCATCTCCTTTGGGGGCAAAATGGGAACCTCCTAAGGTGAATTGGGCAGGGTGGGGCTGGGGGGCACATCAACAAGGTCACTAGGATGATCCTGGGGTAGGGCCTGGTTCACTTTTCTTTACTTGGGGTTAACCTTGGGGTACATAGGGGTCACCACCTCCTTGTCATTTTGTCTCCCCTTATCTTCTTCCATTTCAGTTTCCTTCCCCATCTCCAAGTCCTCCTCCTTAGACTCCATATTAGACTCCACATCATCATCACTGGCCTCTTTTACCTCCTTAGGATGAGGAGAGGGAGGTATAGGGGAAAGAATCTAGGGGTCTTCCTACTAGGGATGTGAGGATTACAAGTAATAGGGATAGGTTTGCTCGGGGTGTCAATTTTATCTGATTTCACTACAAGCTCATCCCCAAAATTAGAACTAGCAGTGTCCTCTGAGGCACTACCCAAATCCCCAATGGTTTTACCTCTAGTTTTGGTTTTCAAGAACTCATAAATCAGAAGCAGGAGACCCTCATGGAGGGCAAGATTTTTGATAGGAAATTTCTTAAAACCCTCTATATTCTTTCCCATGGAGGTGAAAATGTAAAAAAGAAAAGAAATTTTCACTTTGTGTCTAAAATGATTTAATAGAACAAAATGATGGGTCCTGATTCTATCAAACCTGGGGTCAAGAGTGACATATTCAATGATAATCCTAAGAACATACCTCCAAAAAAATTTTGATGGAGTTAATGTCATAGTAGGTGTCAATCTTGACCAATTTTCTTTTCTCCTTATCATCCTTGAAAAAGTCATTAACAGAGTTGGCAGACATCTTCTTGTCCCTATAGAAGTTCAAACTATCCTAAGAAAAGCCAGTCACCTCTGCAATTAGACCCTCAGTGATTTGGTGGGAAACACCATCAATTTTGACCCTACCATTTTGCCAGGAATCAACCATGTTTTTAGTAACCTCTGCATCAAATCCATGAAGCTTCTCTATGAATTTGGTTATACCTCCCTTCTGGAGCTTTCTCAATACTTTCTTCTTCTCTTTCCATCTCTCCACTTCACCCCATGGCTCTCTTCTGATCCTTTCATCCACCATTGCAATTTTTAGCTCAACTAACCCTAAACCACTAGTAGTATTGTCGAGTTCAGAGTAGCAAAAGGTGCTAAGAGAAAAAATAATTTTGTGCGTGTTTATGGGTATATTTTTGGCTTCCTTCAGCTTGTGTCTTCCATACACGTGATTATGGAGCGGAGGGGGTTCCGCATAACTCCAAATAATTTCCTTTTTGAAGTACAATTTTGCAAATCCTAACATTATTAAAAGGATGTTACGTTGGTGCCATGGATTTTCTCCTTTCGAACTAGCTTAGTTGTCACTGTCAGAAAGTTATTGTTGCTTCCCCATGTCATCATCGAGTTGCTAGCAATTGCTTCATTGGCGAACCAGTCAGTGACCGTGTTTTCTTCACGACAAATGTGGTTGACATGGTAGTTTTTAAATTTCCTTAAGTCTAATTTTAGGTCCTCAATAATGCTTTTAATGGTCCAAGAGGGTTTTGTGACTCCTAAAATGTAGTTTATTATATTTAAGGAGTCACCTTCAAGCCACAGCTGCTCAGTCCCTGAGGCCAGGGCCAACTTAATAGTAAACCTAGCAGCATTGGCTTTAGGTAGATGATCAGTTTGGTGGCCAATAGGGGAAGAAATAGTAGAAATGCCACCTCTCAAACTTATGATACCTCTACATCCAACTAGACCTGGATTCCCCTTGGCTGCCCCATCAAAGTTGGCTTTATGCCAGTTCTCAGGAGGAAAAGACCAACTAGCCTCCTGTCTTCTTTTGATCATGTCTTCTTTCCTAGCTTTATTGTTCCCTCCAACCTTTATGTCTCCTTCTCTGGTTATGGCATAGTTCTTTGTCATAAGGTTTTTAGTTTTCTTAGCTATTATAACCTTAGGGGCTTCTTTGTCTCTAAAAATCTTGTTGTTGTGCTCCTTCTAGTTCCCCAGTAGAAGTGTGGGAGGATCCAAGAGCTCAATAACTAAGAATTCAAACCTTGGTGGTGGCTTCTCCATTGACTAAATGAATTTTGGATGCAAGCTGGAGGGCACCAATTGAAGTCTAGGTTAGTAGTTAGATGGCTCCACACCATGGAGGAGAAGGGGCAGTGGATGAATAGATGATTAATTGTTTCCAGATCTTGCTTACAGAGGCATCATCTATTAGGTAAGATTTGGCCTCTCTTGGCTAAATTATCTTGGGTAAGGATTTTATCTTGAAGGAGGAGCTAGAAGAAAAATTTTATCTTAGGCGTAAGCCCAGCGATCTAGGCTTTGGCCCAGATAGGTTTCTCCTCTTTACTCACAAGGGATAGATAGCTGGTGGCCACAGAGTAAAGCCCCCTAAAGAATCTTCCCAAACTAAAGAGTTGACATTCTAGTTGATGAAGATGGCATTTAGAGAAGACATTAAAGGCTTGAGGTCCTACGAAAGTTCAACTAGATTGTGTCATTCATTACCATTTCTATAGTTCCTTACCATCAAACTATATCTGCCAATACACTGATCAGCCCACCTACCAAATATGGGGTGATTAATGAGGGTTCCTGACATAGCCATCCATCCTACCAAAAAAGGATTTTGTCTCCCATTCCAACTTTCCATTTAGCTCTAGATTTAGCAAGGCAGAGGGCCTTCAAGATCCCATTCTAGATATGGAATCCCATTAGCAGCTCAGCCCCTTGAAGTATGGAGTTAAGAGATAGTCTACCCAAATATTTTTCATTTAGAATATCCCTCCAAACACTTGTGCTTTGGAAGATTTTTCAAGGATGTTTAGCTAAAAGGGATTGATTGAGGTGAGAAATTTTTCTAATACCAAGAGCACCCTAGCTTTTGGGTTGGCAAACTAGGTCCCATGCAACTAGGTGGTATCTCTTGTGGTCATCAATCCCAATCCAGAGAAAATCCCTCTAAATCCTCTCCATTCTTTTCACAAACTTAATCAAAATCCTAAAAAGACTGAGGGCATAGGTAGGGAATTTGCTAGGTTGACTGAGGGTGGCCCCTTTACAACTTGCAAGTTTCCTATTGAAATTATCTATAATGCTGATCCAAAAGGAATCTAGAGGTTTCCTTCCAAGAGGTAGCCCAAGATAAGTCATTGGTAGGGACCCAATGCCACATCCCAGGATGCAAGAAATTTTCCTCTAATCCAAATTGAACTCTAATCCAAATTGATAGCTTGTCTTGAGCCCTTGGTTAGGAGTTCAGAATGCTTTTGAAAGTCCTAGCCTCTCAGACAAAGGCTTCACCCCCCAATATAGTGTCATCCATAAATTTCTAGTGGGTGAAAGTAGAGGGTCCCGAAGAAGGCCTTAGACCTTTCAAACTCCTATCTCAGATCTTCATCTAGATGATTCTACCCAGGCATTCCACCAAGATGACAAAAAGGACTAGAGATATGGGGTCACCTTCCCTTAAACCCCTTGAGGGGGAGAAGAAAGGAGTGGGGAGACCATTAACCAGAACAAACAAAGAGGGAGAAGGCACAAGCTGAGAGATGAGCTTGCATACTTGAGCATCGAGACCAAAGGCCCGAAGGACAGCAAAGAGGAACTTCCAGTCGACCCTATCATAAGCTTTAGACATGTCCAATTTGAGAAGGAAACATTCCTTATTACCTACCTTAATACAATGGAATCAAGGATCTACCTGCTTGGGACAAAGCTAGTTTGCTAGGGTGAGATGATCAGGGGAAGAATGCTGAGGAGTCTAGAAGTGAGAACCTTGGAAATGATCTTGTAGAATGAGTTGTAGAGGCTAATGGGCCTAAATTTGTCCAAAGAGTCAGCTCCAAGTATCTTGAGGATGAGGACTATAAAAGTACCATTAAGTTCTTTGAGAAAATTCCTAGCTCCAAAGAATTCTTGAACTGCCTTTACCACATCCTTCTTAACCACATTCCAATAAGTATGAAAGAAGAAGGTAGAGAAACCATCTAGGCTAGGAGCTTTATCCCCCAAGAGGGAAAAGAGGGCTTGGAGAATTTCCTCCAGGGTGTGGATAGCTTTCAGTAAGGAATTGTGATGATCTTGCAGTAGGGGGGGATGGCTGCAAAGATATCCTCTTGATCAGATGTAAAGAGGGAGGGATCAGCTATGAGGAGAGAGGAGAAGTAGCAAATAGCTTCCTTCGCTATCTCTTCTTCCTTAGAAACCAAAACCTAGCCCTTTTTGATATTAGATATCCTATTTTTATCTCGATGCTTAAGGGTGGTCAGGTGAAAAAATCTAGTGTTACGATCTCCTTCTTTCAACCAACTGACTCTAGATCTTTGTTTCCAATAAAGCTCTTCCTTAGATATTATGTTATGCAAATCTGAGAGGATTTCCTTTTCCTCCTACTTGTTGTGAGTGTTATATTCAAAGAGCTGGATTTCTTCCTAGATAGAATTGAGTTGATCAGTTTTCTCATCTTTCTCTTGGAAAATGTTGCCAAAGTTAGTTTTGTTCCAAGATTTAATGTTCCTTTTCACATTTTTCAACTTCTGGGCAACTCTGTACATAGCAGTACCATCAACCTCAAAGTTCCACCAAGAGGAGATTTTTCCTTCCAGTAGTGGATGGGAAAGCCACATTTTCTCAAAGTGAAAAGGGAAGGCCCTTTTGCTAGACAGGGGGGAAACAGAGAGAGAAATCAGGTAGTGATCAGAACCCACCCTTGGGAGGGGGGATAATGTGCAAGAATGGGAAAGTAATCACTTAGGAGATATGAGGGCTCTATGGAGGCAAACTTGAATGCTATCTCCCCCAACTCTCCTGTTAGACCAAGTGAGACTTCCCCCTTAAAGGCCCATATCCAAGAAGGCAAGATTCTGAATAAATAATGCAAGGTCACACTTACTGTCCTGATCCAAGGCAAGACCCTCCCATTTTTCAGCATCAAAGAGAGGCAAGTTGAAGTCCCCCATGATAATCCCTTTGTTAAAATTGCAATTGGAAAGGATGTTGAGAAGCTTGACCCAAAAACAATTTCTTTCCTTCTTGGTGTTGGGGGCATACAAGTTTAGGATAAGCTAGGAATCAGTGCTATGGATGTGAGAAACCTCACACAGAAGAGCATTGTGAGTGCTGAAAAGAGTAGATAACTTGAAGGCCCTAGAGTTATACAACATTAGTACTCCTCCAGAAGCACCTTCCAAATCTGAGCCTTTATAGCTAAAAGCTTTATTGAAGGATATCCTCTTAACTAGGTCCCTTTTTTTCCTGTATCATCAAAAGATTGGGTCTATGGTCTCTAATCATATTTATGACTAGATCCTATTTATGAGCCCCGTTGAGGCCCCTTATATTCCATGAAATGAATTTCATTTCTTACTTCCTAAGAAATCCTTGAAGGTTCTTTGGCTCCCATCTGCCAGGTTCTTTTTTGTTTCTTCTTGTAGAAGCTGATTTGAGCTCTTTCTTCTTGCTCCCTTGGGGGTTATCCCAATGTTAGCTTTAACCCTACTTCTAGTAGACGCTAGAGATTAAGGAGGTAGGACTTTGTTCTAGTTCTTCTGGTTCTTTTTTTTCTTCTTTACCATGCACTAGTCATCTAGGCTTACCATCGCACTACTTTCTAATTGACCTTCCCACTGGGCGATCTGGTCTGGATCCATGTTTTTAATGAGAAGATGGAGCTTGGCCTCCAGCACTTTGGGAACAGAAGGTTCTCCCCCCTTTGTCCCAAAAGGGGTCGAGGCATTAGTGAGCTTTTGGGAAAGAATCTTATCCTGGCTCTCCTTTGCTTTTGGAATAATCTGGGCTGAGGCTTCCTACCCCAAACTAAGCTTCTCAGTTGCTTCCAAAAGTGGAGCTTGCTCCATTGTATAACTAAGCTACTTTGTTGCATCCAAAGGTGGAGCTTGCTCCTCTGTAGGTCTCATGGCTTGGGAGTGGGGACTTACCTACATCTTTGGATCCTCCATCGAGGCTAAGGCTGGCATCTCCAAGGTAGGACCCTTCTCAAGGGGGGTAGCACTTGTCTACTCCTTGGGAATGCCCTTCTTAGGGATATCCTTCAAGGCTTTATCCTTCTGACTGATGGCCTTCCTCCCCTATGCCATAGAAATTTTGTACCTCTAGAACAACTTCATCTTACCCTTACCGAAAGGGTAGGATGATTGCTTCTTGGCTTTGTCAGAGATGATTGGTTTCGTGGGCATCTTCTTTGCCACACTGGGACACTGGTAGGCCTTATGACCAGCCTTCAGACAAAGGAAGCATGCAAAGGGGATAGTTTCGTAAATGATTTTCTGGTTGTGCACCCCTAGTTTAGAGTGAAGAGCAATAAACTCAAGCATGTCTATTCCTTCACTCACCCCAATGCATATGCAAGCATAATTGAGATGACATTTAGAGGTAGAGATTAGATCCATTGAGAGTAGTTCCTCGAAGGTCATCATGATCCCCACAAAGATGTCCTCATTCCAGTATTCTAACAACAATTCTAGCAGTCTGACCTACATAGGAGCTTGAACAAAGAAAGAATCATTCAAGCTCATACTGGATGACCACTTCTAAAGCACAAGAGTAGAGTGACCAAAGGCCCATTGCCCTTCACATAGAATGTTGGAAAGGTCTTCCAAGCATGCAAAGTCAAAAGACAAGAATCCTTTTGCCATAGACATGACTGAGACTTGACCTTTGAGAGCCCATTTTTGTTTTATGAACAACTTGACATCATCAATGTTTGGTCTAGGTCCCAAAAATCTTCCAACTAAAGTAGAAGCCATAGCCCGTATGTTGTGATCCACTATCTCATTCGAAATAGCAATTGTGCAAGAACCTTTCATAGAATCTTGGATAGTTTTAACAGGCAAGAAAGAGTACTTACCTAAAGGTTTTACCTCAAATAATGAAGACCATTTTGTAGTTCCTAGCTTGTTTTCTTTGGGAACCAAAGGAATCTTAGCCACTTCCTTGGGATGGATAGCTGGGCCCCCCTCCATGATTTATGATCGATCTCTTGTGCCAAGATCTACTAGTCTACCTCCATCTTGTTGTCTGTGTTCCAGGCCAGGGATCCAAAATTGGCCATCTAAGGAGATCCTACCCTTGCAAGGATTCAAAATTTGAAAGCTCCCACTCCCTCTGCTCCCACCACTCTCACTTTCCATTTTTTAGAACTTAAAATTTTATTAACCCTTGGCTATAAGCACTACAAGCAAGAAGCCCCACTATTTCACCAAGGGTCAATGGAAAAAAATTCTCAATTAAGATCCACAGTAGAGAATGGCCCTGTGGGGACTTAAACCTTGGTTGTAGGCCCTACAAGCAAGAAGCCCTACCATTTCACCAAAGGGACAAGCCCTTTGGTTATGTTTACTTGTGAAATAAAATTTTCTAAGTATTAGATAGTGTTATAACAACATGAAAAATTTGATGATAGAAAATATTCCCTTTGAATATTCACTTACGCAATTAACTAAAGTTGAATGACATCACAATAATGATGTATACTAGTGCACATGTCTATACAGCTAACTGAGTTCAAGTTATGAAGGAAATAGTGATGTAGTGATGATACAGTGCAGAATAGACCATGCCAGCAGAATGTGTTAAATGACTTGAATAATTTTTTTATTATTAATTCTTGATGAGTTGAATCTAAGAATGATATGTGAGACAAATAAGGAAGATTTTACAAATATGTTTAGTATAAGTAAAGAACTTCATTTGAGAAGTTAGTGTGCAATGTGATATTGTGAAATACATGGGTAACCAGTAATTGCAAAGTAATGCAAATGTTGTGAAATATAAATGACAAGTGAATGTGTTGTTATGATTTATGATGTCAAGCAAGGTTATGCAAGATATGATGTAGATTGATATGTGTGTAGTCACTCTTTGTATGAAGAATTTACAATTAGAAGATTTGTGAAGTACAACAAGTGATCTAGTATTGTATGTATACTTATTCTCTTGAAGAACTTATTGTATAATTGCATGTTAGGGTAGTGGGCTCTTCTTGTACACATTTGTATATGATCTATCAAATCCTAACAAGGTTGAAGCAACTCCTAATAGAGTTGAGGCTTCTAACAAGGCCTATTATCCTAATAGGGACTTGAGATAGTATACATTCTTCATAGACTCCTAACAGGGTCAATATCTTTAACTAGATTCTTTATATAGTAAATCATCTTGTGGGTTCCATCCCCACTAGTTTTTTCCTTAGCCAGGGCTTCCCTAGTTAACAAAATATGGTGTTATGTGTTCTCTTCTTGTTTGGTTGTTTATTTTTTTTAGAACTATTGGTTATTTTTCATATGCATATGGAAAAATAATTAATAAAATTTAGTTGTAGGTAAAAAGATTGAAAATACTAATTCACCCCCACTCTTAGTATTATCTATTTCTAACACATAAAATTCCATGATGTGATCAATGGGGTTGTATTTTCCTTGGTATTTTTTGAATCTAGGTACCTCAAAGTATTTTGAGAATAGAGTCATATACAAAATTTTATCAAATGGATTAGGACGTAAGTCCCTTTCTTTATATAGAGCCTATTTCTTTTGGACTCCCAATGCCTCAACTTGTTTGGAAAGTTTTTTGAATTGTTGTAGTAACTCTTTGTTAGAAATATTAATCTTCACTTGGATGTATTTAATTGGGATATTCCAAGGATCCCTAAATGTAGTTTTTCCTATTGTACACATGTGGAGGACATGTCATTTACTTGTCCTTTAGTCCACATGTGAGGACAACTCATTTTATAATTCCTTTATTAAGGAATTTAGTTTATCCTCCTTAAGAGGATCTTGACACTTTGCACACACCTATTATGAATGTGGCATTCATAGAAATTGGAGTTACACATGCGAACACATGCAACTCCTCTCTCATCTCTTTAAAAGAGATGCTCCTTTCTATTTCTTCTCTACACATCATTTTGATGTTATTGTATTGAGCTATTTTTACTCCACCACTTTCTCTCTCTCTCTCTGTCTCTCTCTCTCTCTCTTGGCATTTTCCTACATTCATAATACTCACAAGGGGTTTTCTTTTCTTTCCCCTTTCAAATCCTTGTCTCCATTGTTGAACTATCTTGTTGTATGCTCTTAGATTTTTCTTATCTCATGGTAACATTATTTCACACTTAACTTACTTAGATTTCTTTTCTTTTCTTGCTCTATCTTATCATTTCTTACATGGTATCAAAGCTTGGTTACTAATCCTCCTTTTAAATTTTTGTGTTGAAGGTTTCCATTCATTGGAGCACACCTTATTTGGAAAAGTTATTGAGAGAAGAAGTTTGTGTTGTGGTTTTTAGCTCATCCTAACATCTTGTGTGTGCTGACCATTATTTTCTAACCCTCTTTGGAAGGCTTGCCGCCAAATCATTTTTCTATCAAAAATTACAAATTTTTTTTGCTCTTGTTTTGGAAGGTGTGCCACCAAAATAAGTAGCATTTATTATCACTTATTTCAATAGCATTTAAATTGTGCAATTTTGTGGATTATTTTTTAAATAAAAAAATATTTCTCTAATATTTTCATTGTAGGGAACACTTAAATAATCCTAAGTGTGAATTTTTTTTAACATACAATAGATTAGTTAATACTTATTTATATTTCTTTTTGAAATTTAAAATATTTCCTAATCCATATTTCTTTAAAATTTAAAATATATTTTAATCTATATCTTATTTTAAAATTTAAAAATATATTCCTCTCTAAATCTTTATGAGAATTATTACATATTTAAGTTTAAATATAATATTTAGTATCTCTGGATTTTTCCAAATCTAAACTCAATTTTTTGATTTCTTTTTAAGTTTTTTTTAGAATCTTTCTTTGATTTTTCACTGTTTTATCTTTTTCCCATTCAGCCTTTCATTTATTTAGTATTCCTCTTGCTTAGTATTTTGTTTTTCATTGCATTATCATTTGGAATTCGTTTATGTTCAATCTATAATATTTTTGTTGTCTAAAGTGTTATTTATCTGTTGTCTCCTTATATCAAAGCAACTCTGTTTGTCGTACCCAACTAAGTCTTTGGGCACGTCTATTGTGATCCTTTTTCTTTCTCTTGGGGGTGTTATTTCTTGTCCTCATTCTTGGTTTTTGTTTTGTGTCTAAGCATATTCCTAGTAAGACTTTATCAACCTTTTTCACCTCCAAAATCACTATGCACAAGGTGTTGTGAGTAGCTTCCACTACTCACCTTGCATGAGTTTTGCATAGCTGAAGTGTAGTGGGAAATATTTATGCCCTATTCGGCAAGGAATCTAGGTGGCTAGACATTTTGGCAGGAGACTTCCCTTTGGTAGGACTTTTCTTAGAGGATTTCTTTGATTTCAACTTCTTATCCTCTTTGCATGTCATGCTTCTTATCCTCTCTGCATGTAGCAAGCTTCTTCATAGCCTTCTTCGTAGGCATAAGGAAGAGAGCTATTTTGGTTTAATGTTATTATAATATCTTTTTTCTAGGTCTTGGATTACTATGCTTGTAGGAGTACAGTGCATTTTATGCTTTTCTCATTGTTTGAATAGCTTTTCTCATTATTTTTAATAGCTTTTCTCATTTTTAATAGCTTTTGAATAGAGTTTCTCATTTTATGCTTCCATTTTTTTAATAGCCTTTCTCATTGTTTTTAATCACTTTACTAATTAGTTCCTTTTTTGTTTGACCTATATTTATTCAAACCCATTTTTTTTCTCTTCTATCTTCATCAATCTAAAGTTTTTTTTTGAGTCTTTAAATAATTTGAAGGTAACACTTTAGTTATAATGCTTTCATTATTATTTATTTATATAGTTTTGTTTGGTGTAACATTTATTATTTATAATTTATTATTGTGGTCATAATAGAGAGTTAGAAAATTAATTTATAACTTCAAATCTTGACCTCTTATAAGTTCTTATTTAATCATTAGAAATCCTAATTATAGCTAGTTGGATTCGTATGTCATTCATTCTTGATTAACATAATAATTATTTAATCATTTCATAATGCTTCTACATTATTCTTTTTATGTTACAGATTGATCATTATTCTAACATTTTCTTGCAGGGCTGTATCTTTTTTTTAGTTTCATCAACACATTTCTTTAATTTTAGTTAACTTTTAAGTCATATTTCTATTAGGGGGGAAATTTTTTTTCCATAAAGATGTCAACCTTAATTCTAGAAATGAAACTTAATATTTCTAATTATCACTCCTAGAAAACACATTTTTCATTCATTTTTCATTCTAAACACCTATTTGAGATAGCCACTAATCCTTCTGTTGAACCTGGTTCAACAGCTACCCAAGATGAAAAAGATACTTGGAAACTTAAAAATGAAGAAGCTTTAGGTTTAATTAGTATTTCCATGATTCCAAACTTATATGTTTTAATTGCAAATTGTTCCAAAGCTCATGAAGCTTGGACAATTTTGCAAACCTAGTATGATAGTGCAGATGAATCTCGCAAAATACAGTTACAGGATCAACTTGAAGATCTTAGGTATACAAATTTTAACGCCATGGATGAATTTTTGTTAAATTTGATTCTATTAAAATTCATCTTGTTTGTTTAGGTGTTTAGTTAGATGACATTCAATTCATTCATATTATTCTTAAAAAGTGTCTTCCTAGAAAATTTGAATAGTTTATAACTAATATTCATGCACAACTTGCTATTCCTACTTTAACTACTCAATTAACTTATGTTATTTTTCAAAATTTATTAGGACAAGAAGAAGCTAAGATAATTCAGTTTGGTACTTTTAAATCAATTGAACATGCATTTATGTCTCAGAATTCAAATAGTAATAACTTTCATTCAAATAATAATAATCATCATAATAATCACAATCACTATAATAATAATTCTAATAATAAATCTCATGTCATATATAACAATAATAACAATAACCATAACAATCATCATAATCACATTGCAATAATAATAATAATAATCAAAGGAATCATTCAAATTCCAAACCTCATTGTTCTTATTGTGGCAAAGATGGTCATGTTGTCAATAACTATTTTAAAAAGAAAAATGATAAAAAACCTATGAACAACAATAACCATAATAAAAAATCAAATCATAAAAAAGGTAACTCTAATGGTTCCAATTCTCGTCATGCTTTTACTTGTAGCTATAATGTTTGTAGACCTTTAAAGTGGATTGTTGACAGTAGTGCTTCACAACATGTCACTTCTCATAAGGAAATTTTTTATTCTCTACAACCTGCTATTGCTATTATTCCTATTCAATTAGCTACTATTTAGACTTTTAAAGTTGAAGGTAAGTGTTGTAACTATACCTAATGGTAAACTACATGATGTACTGTATGTACTTGATTTGAAAACCAATATGCTTTCTATTGCAAAGTTATGTCAGGACTATAAAGTTGAATTCTATAAAGATATGTGTTATGTTGTTGATCCTCAAACTAAACAAGTGATTGCTCATGCTAAAATGGATAATGAAAATCTATTTAAATTACATGAATTTTCTAGTTCACAATATTCTTTACATATTTCCCTTGATTTCAATATATGGCATGAAGGACTTGGCCATTTAAATTTGGATTATATTACTTTAATGCAAAAAAGAAATATGGTTCATGGTTTGCCTCACATTATTCCTTCTAATATTGCTTGCATTGGTTGTATGAGTGGTAAGATGCATAGGGATCCCTTTCCAGGTGGTAAGTCATGGTGGGCAACTCATAAGTTGTACCTTGTCCATAGTGACCTTTTGGGCCCCATGGAGAATGACTCCATCCAAATTTCTCAGTATGCACTTACCTTTGTTGATGATTTTTATAGATGAAATTGGATCTATTTTTTGCATAGCAAGGATCAAGTTCTTGATACATTCATTGAATTTTAGTTATATGTTGAAAGACAATCTAGTTTTAAACTTAAAATTCCCAGAATTGATCATGGAAAGGAATATGTGAATAAGTTTTTCACTCTTATTTGAAATCATGTGGAATTAAACATGAACTTACTATCCCCTATACACCACAAAAAAATGGTGTGGCAAAAAGAAAGCATCAAACCATTGTTGAAATGGCTAGGTGCATGTTACATGCTAAGAATTTGCATTATAAATTTTGGGCTAAAGCCATGTTTTGTGCAACTTATCTTCTTAATAGGACTCCTACCAAATCTCTCAAGGATATTACTCCAAAAGAGGCTTGGTCTGGTAGGAAACCTAATTTACGTCATTTGTAAATTTTTGGATCTATTGCTTATGTTCATACTCCTAAACATAAAAGGCATAAATTAGATGTTAAGTCTTCTCCTTATATTTTTGTTGGTTATGATGAAAACACCAAGGGTTATCGTGTTTAGATTCTACAACTAACAAAGTTCAAGTTGCAAGAGATGTTTGCATTGTAGAAAATGGTGTCCATGACTATTCTACTACACATGATGTAGAATTTAGTGGCACTAAAATTGTACTAGTGGAGGACCAACCTCCTTCTCTTAACCCTACTCCTCCTCTTAACCCTGCAACTTAAGCTCCACCTATTATCTCTACTTCTACTAGTAATGATATTCAAATAGCTACTAATGATGCGTTTATTGATAATGATTCTTCCTCTAGTGATGATTCCATTACTACTAAATGTAAACCTAAATGGGCTCAAGGCTTAATTAATGAAAGTGATGACTATATTACTAGATTTAGTGGAATTAAAGCTAGAAGGATTAATTATTGTAATTATGCTTTGATGACTACTATTATGAATTCTAATGATCCTAAGTCTTTTGATCAAGCTAACTCTCAACCTCATTGGCAAAAGACCATGAAAGAGGAATTTGACTCTTTAATAGCTAATCAAACTTGGGACTTAGTCAAGTTACCTCATGGCAAGAATATAGTTTCATGTAAATGGTTATACAAAAAAAAATTGAATGCTAATGATGAAATTAGTAAATTTGAGGCTAGATTAGCTGCGAGAGGTTTTTCACAAATTGAAGGATTAGATTATAATGAAACTTTTGCACCTACTGCTAAAATGCCTACTATCAAATTAGTTCTTTCTTTAGCATCTAAAATGAATTGGCCCATTCACCAAATGAATGTTAAAAGTGCCTTCTTAAATGGTGATTTAACTAAAGAAATCTATATGGCTCAACCTCCTAGATTTGTTAAGAAAGGTTGTGAAAATCTAGTTTGCAAATTGAAAAAATCTTTTTATGGTCTCAAACAATTACGTAGAGAATGGTATTCTAAAATTAATTCATTCTTTATTTGTCAAGGTTTTTCTAGAAGTAAGAATGATCCTAACTTATATATTAAACATACTCAAGATGATATTATCATTGTTATTATTTATGTGGATGATCTAATTCTCACTTCGAGTTTAGATGCTTTGATTTTTGATATTAAGTTTCAACTTAAACAGAAATTCCAAATGACTAATTTAGGTATTTTACATTACTTCTTAGGTATGCAAATTTGGAAAACTCCTAAGGGTATCTTTCTTTCTCAAAGAAAGTATGCTCATGACCTCTTAGAAAAATTTAAGATGAATGATTCTAACCATGTTTCAAATCCATGTAAATTAGGAACTAAATTAATGGCTAATATGAATACTTCTTTTGTTGATGAAACTTTGTATAGGCAACTAGTAGGAAGTTTAAATTATTTAACTCTTACTAGACCTAATATTGCTTATAGTGTTGGTTTAGTTTCTAGATTTATGTCTAAACCTCAACAAACACATTTTAAAGTTGCTAAAATAATATTAACGTACATTAAAGGAACTATTAATATGGGATTATTTTATGATGCCAATTCTACATTTATTTTACTAGGCTATACTAATTCTAATCTATGTAGAGATCCCAATCATGGGAAATACACTTGTGGTTATTGTTTCTTTGTTGGTTCAAATGTAATTTCTTGGAAAAGTAAAAAAGAACACTCTATTTCTCTTTGCTCAACTGAAGTTGAATACAAATGTTGTACTAATGCAACTAAGGAAGCCTTATGGCTTAGAATAATTCTTGAAGATTTGGGTCTACCTCAACAAGCATTGTAACAATCAAAGTGCCATTGCCTTGGTGAAGAATCCAATTTTTCATGCAAGGACTAAACATATTTCTCTTCAACATCACTTCATTCAAGAACAAGTTGAAGACAAGAAAGTTACCCTCCTTTGTTGTAAGGGTGAACATCAAGTGGCTGATATTTTGACTAAACCACTTTCTAAAGAGAGATTTCAATTTCATTGTAAAAAAATGTGTTTAGAACCCTTTGATGTAAGCTCCCCAAGTAAAGATTAAGGGGGGGTGTTAGAGATATTAATCTTCCCTTGGATTTATTTTATTGGGACAATCAAATTGCTATTTTCTTGGTGAAGAATCTAGTTTTTCATGCAAGGACTAAACATATTTCTCTTCAACATCACTTCATTCAAGAACAAGTTGAAGACAAGAAAGTTACCCTCGTTTGTTGTAAGGGTGAACATCAAATGGCTGATATTTTGACTAAACCACTTTCTAAAGAGAGATTTCAATTTCATTGTAAAAATTTGTGTTTAGAACCCTTTGATGTAAGCTCCCCAAGTAAAGATTAAGGGGGGGTGTTAGAAATATTAATCTTCCCTTGGATGTATTTAATTGGGATATTCCAAGGATCCCTAAATGTAGTTTTTCCTATTGTACACATGTGGAGGACATGTCATTTACTTGACCTTTAGTCTACATGTGAGGATAACTCATTTTTATGATTCCTTTATTAAAGAATTTAGTTTATCCTCCTTAAGAGGATCTTGACACTTTGCACACATCTATTATGAATGTGGCATTCATAGAAATGGGAGTTACACATGCGAACACATGCAACTCCTTTCTCATCTCTTTAAAAGAGATGCTCCCTTCTCTTTCTTCTCTACACATCATTTTGATGTTATTGTATTGAGCTATTTTTGCTCCACCACTTTCTCTCTCTCTCTCTTGGCATTCGCCTACATTCATAATACTCACAAGGGGTTTTCTTTGCTTTCCCCTTTCAAATCCTTGTCTCCATTGTTGAACTATCTTGGTGTATACTCTTGGATTTTGCTTGTCTCATTGTAACATTATTTCACACTTAAATTACTTGTATTTTTTTCTTTCCTTGCTCTATATTATTGTTTGTTACACTCTTCATTAGAGTTTTGTGTGATAGTCTTCTCTTCAAGTCTTTTGTGTCTATGAGTAGATCATTTTCTATGGCAAGAACTATGTCTACTTGGTTATAACATTTATGTATCTAAAGAGTCAGATGATGTGTCACTAGGTGGCGGAGGTATGTTAGTACTTCAAAGACAAAAGGATCTTTGTTGTGGTACATGTTGGGGTACTTGTTGTGGTATTGATTGAAATTGTTGTACCATGTTTTGTTGTATTATTTTTTGTGGTTGTTGTTGTGCTATTTACTATGGTTGTTGTTGGGATACCTCTATTGGTTGCATGTGAGACCATGTATGTGACTGTTGTTGTAGAGGTATCTATTGACGTTTTTGTGGCATATGTTATTATTGTAACAAGTGTTGTTGATAGGAAATTTATTTCTCAAGGTGTCTTTGGTATTCCAACTATTTTTTTAGTTTCTCTTGTTGTTAGCAAATATGGCTTGTTGTTGTTGGAATTATTGTTGGTACATTGTGTGCAAGTCAAGTGGATTTATATTGGGTTGTGTATTAGGAATTTTGGATGCTTGTACCACTTGAGTTTTTTATTGGGCTTGATGTTGTTGTTGATATATTGAATGTGTGTTAAGTGGATTTAAACTTGGTTGTGCATTGGAAATGTTAAGTCTTTGTACCACTGTAGGCTTTTTTTTTTTTTTGAAGTTGGTTATGCCCTTTAGAATTCAACATCATGTTTGGGTTGTTGTTTGGATACTTTTGTGTGTTAGATGTTTCTCCTTGGGACATCATATTGATTTTACAATGAGATGTGTTCCTTTTGGGAATGGGTGAAATGTCAATAAGACTCTTCCTTTGTATGCCAATATGGTTTTTTGCAATTGATGTTTCACATGGTGTACTCATGTGAGGCTCCATAAAATTTGATGTCATAACATTTGGTAAAGTTAGGAGCAAGCATGTTGTGAGGCCTCACCCTGACCCATCATAGCATAGTTGATTCATTATTATATTGATACTCATGACTCGATATGTAGAGACACTACCAAATACATTGAACATTATTATGTTATTATGTTATGTGATGTTTTACTTTCATATGTTTAAATTATTCTATTTAATGTTTTATGAATGGCTATACTGATGAAGTAGTGTAGAAAGTGAATGCAAAATTAACACTTTGGTTATACAATTTTAATGGTTAAGAGTATGAGTAGAAATGAGATAAACATCTAGTTATTTGAAAAATAGATGTTTTAATATATGTGATTTCCCTGATAAGTTATATATATACATACATACATACATGTGATTTTCTTGAGCTACTAATGTGTGCAATGAGTGTGTAGGATATTTTAGCCGAGAAATCTAATAGAGAAATGAAACTAAACCCTATGTACCATTTGTAGAAACCAGGATTAAATCTAATGAAAGATGCAAACCCTGTTGTTTGTATTTTATATGTAACATGGTTTGAACGAATGTATCATTTTGTAATCATTAAGACTTAATGTTTTGTGACACTCATAAATTATATATACATTCTAGCATGATAGTTCAGATTAATCGAGTAACCTAAATATCTAAGTTGGACTAGGTTAGTGACCTTTTTGCTAATCAGTTAGTAAACAAGATTAAGTACCCTAATTAGGATTAGCGATTAATCTACATTTTTTGAAGGTTGTGAGAAAGTCCTAAAATTTTCAAAATTTTGTTAGGTCACTAATTAGTCTTAAAGGCCAAAAATTATGAAATCTAAGTACCTAAGGGGTATGGGTATGGGTTGGGGGAATTTTCTACCCCCTAGCCACTTTTTGTTGACTTTTATGGTCACTCAAAAACCCCATATTTGATTTATTATGAAAATTGAATATTTTCATCATGAGTTGGATAACTTTAACTCCACCTTGAGGTTACCCTTATGTCTAGTTGAGTTAGAAGCCTCTAGAACTTTAGGCAAGTGGGGGAGTTATTACTTGTTGAAGGTGTTTGAGTTTAGGATCTTATTTAGAGGCAATTTTGAGAGGGTTTGAGGGTTCACCCAACCTCTAATTTTAGAGAGCAATTTAGGATTGAAGGAGAAGGAGAGGAAAGCAAGCTCATCTCAAATTTGTTCAATTTCTATAGCCCTATTTTGAAGGTAGGAATACTTCACCTCATTTTTTTCATGTTGTGTTTTGTGTTTTATTTTTATTGCATATGTATGTTCATGTGTGTGTTGAGTATGTTTTTGAGGGATTGAAATAGGTTTTCTTAAATATTTTTCCATTGTATTTTGCTTTGAATTTTGAAGGGATTTTATTAACATTACTCACCCTTAGATAGGGTAGAAGTGGCCATGTATGGGAGGAGGTCTTTAGTTGGACTCTGATAGTGTATAGTCTCTTCTCAAGACAAGAAGAGGGAGAGAGAGTAGGGTGTTATGGGCTCCTACTTGTTAGCACAAACCACATTTTAAGTTTTGAAATGTAAGAATGTGAGAATAGAAGTTCTTGAGTTTATAGCCCCAAAAGAGCACCTATTATGGTGTTGTGTCTGATTTCTCCTATTAGAAAAATTCACCTTCTCCTTAGTCTGGTTCAATGTCAAATCTATTACGCAAACTAAGATGTGAGTGAATGTTTGATTTTGTCTTCATGTTATGGTTGGTTGTCTCCCAGTTAGTTTTCATTCTCTCCATGATTGCCATGATGTATTGTTGAATTTTTAATAGTTTTTCTATTGTGGAGCCAAGAAGGAAATTTAGAATTGTTATTGAAATTTAGTTATGTTAGGAGATTTCTCCTCAAGATTGAAATCCTATGTAAAAACATTATTGTAAACTTATTGTGAAAATGGCAATGATGTCAGATTTTCTTCTTGGTTCTTTACCGATGGAGCCTTTGAATCAGGTGGTACAATAGAAAAAAAAGATTGAGTAACATTCTTGCATATGAGTTTCTAGTATTTGAATTTTTCTTTACATATGTTTACTTCAAATTTGATGTGATGATGATTTACCTTACTGTGGTATTATACACTTCAAAATTTCATTCACCAGATTTATGTTAATTGGATAAAATGTTGGCATATAAGTAAGCAATTTAAATTTAAATTATGTCAAGTAAATTTGAAGTTACATGAATAAAAATCACATCTTGCTTTTTCATATTTGATTGAATGGAAATTAATCCTATGTTATTGTACTCACAATGCATTATTATCCTATGTTTAAATCCAATGAGAAAATAAAATAAATATATGATAATGTCCCCCTTGGGAAAATAGCTATGACTGTATCAATCCAATACTTAGAGAAAAAAAATATATAGGTCATAAAAAAATTATCCCCCTTGGAAAATTCTATAAATTAGAAAATTTCAACACTTAGAAAAAAATTGCATCCTAGGAGTAAAAACTCTCTAGATTTTGTATGAGAAAAAAAAATTAATCCCTTGAGATAACAAGAAACATTCCTTTATGATTCTCCTTTAAAATCTTTTGTTTAAATCTATTAAATTATAAAAATTTAATAAACAAAAAGAAAAAGGGAAAAGAGACAAATATCCTAAGACTCACCTAATAAACTTTACACACTTATTACCCTCTTGTTTTCTAAGTCTTAAACTACCCTCCATATTCCTAGGCGGTAGCTTTCAAAAAGGAACATATTGGGTTTAAACAAGTCAATGCAATTAATGGTGACATAACCCATGTACACCCCCCCACAAAATTTGTAGCCCAAATGGACCCATGTGGCTTGACAAGGCAGTGGCAAGTTTGGAAGTGGGCATTAAAGCCAATGCAAAGAAATTTGTTTTAAACATTTTCCACCACTACCGTTTTATGTGCATGGGAAGGGGGGGATAGATTTGCATAAAGGCAAGCTTGGTCAGCGTAAGGACCATTCAGAACTGCTCAAGGGGCTTGGGTAGAGTGTGGCCTAGGGTGGGTAGGGGGAGTAGGTAGTTAGTGTAGCTTAGTAGGATTTGTTTAGTTAGTTGTTAGGTTAGTAGCATTTTGACATAAAGTTGTAAAATTTTAGTATGTTTTTACTAAATTAGTTTTTAAATGTTAGTTATCTTTTAATATGTTAGTAAATTATTTGTTTTAATATGTTAGCATTATTATTTTTTAACTATTGTTTTTAAATTAGTTTTTTTTTTAAAGTTAGTTAGTGTTACCATTTTTTTATAGAAATTTTTTAATTAGAAACAAAATACGTGTGTATGGCTTGATGTTAGAGGATGGAAAGTTAGGTTATTTTTATCACTTGTTTAAATTTGTAGTTTAAATTATGTTAGTTAATTTATCTAATTTTAAAATAATTAGGTTAATCAAGTTAAACTTTAAGTGTTTTAATAAATGACTAGATTCAAATTAGTATGTGTTAATGTAGAGAAGGTGTGTGTTAAAATACGATAGATATTAGATAACGTAATTATTTTGAATAGTAGTTTAGTTATATTTTTTTATGCTAGGTATTATATTAGTTAATTAGCTCATTGTCTTCAATGTATCATAATAATTAGAGTTATATTATTTAAATTGTTATTAGAAGAATTTAATTATATTATTATTAATATTTTGATTTGTTAACATTATAGTGGTTAATAATAAATGTTTAAAATCTATTGAGTGGACCTTACATGTTGATTTTGAACTTAAATGAAATGTCAAGGTATTGTTAGGAGAACTTGGATCTGTCTTACATTGTACCTACACTTTCACTTGTGAAACAAACATATTAAACTTAGTGGAATTAACTTTAAAAAAAAAAAATTATGTGTGTTTTTGCCCTTGCATTTTGGGCATGACATTTTGGTATCAGAGCCCATGTTTCCACACTAGGAACCTAAAACCATTATTCTTCTAAAATTTAATCTAAAATTTAAATTGTGTAGGATGCCTCCCATCACATGAAGCAACTGACGAGGAAAAGGTCATAAGGTGAGAGGTGGTAGAGTATAACAGGAGGATGAACCACCACCTCCACCACCACCACCACTGAACTTGAATCAGGACATCTTGGATGCCCTTTAGACATTGATTGGAGTAGTTCAGCAAAGGTTACTACTTGTAGTATAGCTAGGGCAGTAGATTCTTGAAGAGGAAGCACAAGGACCTAGAGGAGGTGGGCTCGGTGGTAGAGAGAGGAGTAGGAGTCCCACACTAAGGTAGGTCAAGGGATAGGGTGAGCATGAGGGTGATTCGATACATCAGAGAGGACCACCACTCGATAGACCTCCTATACATGTAGGAGATGATATTAGGGAGTTGATACAACTCTAGCCACCATTCTATACTGGTTCCACCAAGGGAACAATAGCAGAGGCCTAGTTGCAGAGCCTACAATGGTACTTTGGATTATGCCCTTATGGGAGTAATTTGAAGGCATGTCTAGCAGTCCATTAGCTAAGGGGAGATGCCCCTAATTGGTGGCATCAGGAGAAGACTATAGGAGGAGTGAGGATGGATACCCTCACATGGGAGTCATTTTTGGAGAGATTTTGGGAGAGGTACCTATCCAAGCACTTCAAATTGAAGTAGACAGAGGAATTTTATTCTCTATATTAGAGGGGTCTCATAGTAGCTCATTATGAGAGTAGGTTTCTCGAGCTCCTTCCATATGTTGAATACTTGAAGGATGAGAAACTATGAGTACATTGTTTTATCATGGGACTAAATTTCTCACTCTAGGGTCCAGTCTGTTTAGCCTTCCCTAACACCATAGATAGGTAGTTGAGATAGCATTAGTTACTAAGGATACTTAGGGTAGATAAGAGTTATGGGATTGGTCTTAGAACTAAAACTCTACCCAATAGAAACTCCCTTGGAAAGGAAATCAGAACTATACAACAGGGTCCTCTAAGCACCAATAGTCTTAGCGGTAGAAACCACATCAACAATAGTAGAAACCCTCATAGGGTTATCATGCCTCCAAGCCTAAATAGTGGTAGTCATAGGGTCCCAAATAAGATCAAAAGGTATAGGCCCCATAGTCATGGTCAGTGAAGACTCAACAATCTTCCACAGGTGGATACAGTGGATCTACAAGTTAGGAGGCCCACAACAGTCTGGATCATAGGGTGTATGGTCTTATACTCAAGGACCATGCTACACTTATGGTGGCATGGGCCATATAGCTAGAGAGTGTCTACAGAGATAGTCATCTGGTGGTCAGAGAGGGGCTTTTTTAGAGCTGATAGTTGGTGATATGGGTAGATCCTATAGAGTTTTTGTAGTGGTAGACAACCACCATGCTGAGCATCAGGCCACAATTATTGAGGCTAAAAGTATAATAGAGGGTCGTATGGTTGCTATTTTATTTGATTCTAGAGCTACTAACTCTTTTATATCTCCATATGTAGTGGATCGTTGTAGGCTAGTGGCAATTAGATAGGATGTTAGTTGGGAAGTAGAGTTAGCCTTAGGAGCTAGAGTGTTAGTTAGTTCCATGGTGCATAATTGCTAGATTCAAATTGGAGACATGTCCATGATGTTTAATCTATGGATTACCCCTCTAGGTTCTTATGATGTTGTCCTTGGCATGGATTGGCTTTATGCCCACAATGCCAAGATGGATTGTCAATAGAAGAGGGTGGAATGTGTGGACAAGTATGGGATCTCTAGAGTGATCTTTGGGGTAAAGAGACCAATATTCCTTCGTATGATTTCCACTATTCAATTTAGATGATGCATGCAAAAGGGATGTCAATTGTTCACTATCATCATTAGTAACAGAGAGGAAGATTCAGAGGGAGAGCCATCCCTCAATGATTTTCCAATCCTGCAAGAGTTTGTAGATGTGTTTCCTATGGAGCTCCCTGGTATGCCTCCACCTAGAGCAGTGAACTTTCATATAAACCTTATGCAAGGAGTCCAACTGATGCAGGAGCATCCAAAGGTATAAGGGCAATCCTATGTCATCCAAAAAAATGTACTTAGACTTAGTTTCTATTTCATTTGTTTTTATTTTTGGATACCCATTTGGGTCAAATAAAGGTTTCAACTCTCATAGTTCCACTATTAGTGTTCTAGGTTAGAGTTTTTAATCACCTTGGGATACGTTTAAATGTCAAAAAAATAGGAGCATTTAATTGAGCCATGATTTTGGTAAATTAGAGGGTGTAAATTTTCCAAATGAATGTAATTGTAATTTAGAGCATTCCAAAAAAAGAATCAGGTCAAAAGACCCCACAATTTGAAAGTTATCATAGTTTTTCAGCTTTTGGAGACTCCTAAGAATGCTTCAAACTTAGGTTAGGGGCATTAAATGACCTTGAATAGGGCCAAAAATGGGGGACAAGCTAAGCTTGTCTGTAGTGCTATAGAGCACTTTGAGAGCTTTCTAGAAATGTAAATGGTTCGTCAATCGAAGCTACGATTCAAAAGTTATGCCTCTCGAAAGTTCGGTTACTATTATTGGATTCTTCTAATTTTGTGCTGACTTCTAATGTGACTTCTAGAGCCTTCTATTTGGTTGGTGGATGCTAACTAGCACTTTCTAGAATGTATTCCTAATCCTTAACCCTCTGGGGTCTATTTAAGAACATTTATGGCATTGTAAAAGGCAGTATAGAGTGGAGTTTGAGAGAAGGTACTGGGAGAAGAAAATATCTCTAGTTTTATGCTATTGTAAGCCCATAGGGCCTGTTTTGGAGTCTATTTCTCTGCACTAAGTGTACTAGCATATTTTTATAGTTAATAAAATTTTCCCTTTCCTGTTGGGTCCATTCTATGCTTGGGTCATGTCTCCATCACAAACCAATATCAAGAGCACCATACAAGATGAGTACTCATGAGCTCAGTGAACTAAAGATTCAGTTGGGGGAATTCTTGGAGAAAGGGCATATTTGACCTAGTGTGTCACCTTGGGGTGCACTAGTAATCTTTGTAAAGAAGAAGGATGGATCACTTAGGTTGTGTATTGATTATTAGTAGTTGAACAAAGTAACCATCAAGAACCAATATCTTCTTCCTAGAATTGATGATCTCCTTGATCAGTTATAGGGTGCCTGAGTATTTTGAAAGATTGATCTAAAGTTGGGTTATCATCAGTTGAGTATTGTGGATATTGATATCCCCAAGATTACATTATGTATGAGGTATGGTCACTACGAGTTCACTGTGGTACTATTTAGCCTCACAAATGCTCTATTTGTATTCATGAGGCTCATGAATGGATTATTTCATACATTTTTTGATAAGTTTGTGGTCATATTCCTTGATGACATTCTAATTTATTCTTATGATAAGAAGGAGCATGAGGAGCACCTAAGACAAGTATTGTAAAAATTGAGAGATAATCAATTGTATGGTAGCTTGTTGAAGTGTACGTTCTTTAGACCTGAGATACATTATTTGAGTCATGTCATATCAAGTGATGGTGTCTCAGTAGACCCATTGAAGATTAGGGCCATCATGGATTGGCCAATGCCCACCAGTGTCACTAAAGTGAGGAGCTTTATGGGACTAGCAGGATATTATCAACGCTTCATTGCTAAATTCTCTAGGTTGGCACACCTAATTAGATCTCTTCAAAAAAAGGGGAAGAAGTATGAGTGGAAAGAGAAGTGAGATAGAGATTTTCAAGAGCTTAAGAGAGCCCTCATGAGTGCATTAATCCTAGTAGTGCCAAATCCTTTTGCAGATTCTGTGGTGTGCATAGATGCATCTTTAGATGGTATAGGGGTAGTCCTTATGTAGGAGGGATGACCTATTTCCTTCAAGTCTAGGAAGTTGAAGACTCGTGAATTCAATTACCCTAATCATGACCTATAGCTTGTAGTAGTGGTTCATGCTTTTGTAAGGTGGTGAAACTTCCTTCTAGGTCATAGATTCAAACTTCATTCTGACCATCAGAGCTTGCAGTACATATTCACTCAATTGAACCTTAATGCTAGGCAAAGAAGGTGGATGGAGTTCCTTTATGAGTATTATTTTTATGTTCATTACATCAAGGGAAAGGAGAATGTGGTTGCATATTCCTTAAGTAGAAGGCATCATGAGCTATCATCTATGACTACTTGCATCAATTTGAGAGAGCAGATCCTACAGCACGTGCCAGCAAATGAGTTTTATGCAGAGGTTAGTTAGATGATGCATTCTTAGAGACCCTTAGAAGGGAAGTATTTAGAGCATTATTTGGAGTCTAATGGAATCTTGCATCATAGAGGATGTATGTATGTACCTTCCATTGGGGGTTTGTGCGAGCTCATTGTACTTGATGCTCACAAAGCACCTTATGGAATGCACCCCAATGTTAAGAAGTTACATGCAGATCTAAGATAATTGTATCATCAGCTAGGCATGAGAGTGTAGATTGCTAGTATTGTTGCGAGATGCTTCAAGTGTCAGAGGGTGAAGGTAGAGCACCATCATCCTGGTGGGCTTCTTTAGTCTCATGAGATTATAGAGTGGAAGTGGGATGCTATATCTATGGATTTTATTATTGGTCTCCCCATGTCATCTCGCTACCATGATGCCATTTTGGTGACAGTTGACACATTGACCAAGGTTTCCCATTTCTCACCTATGCATACTAGATACATAGCACAAGACATGGCTTAGGTGTTTTTGCATGACATTGTTAGACTTCATAGCATTCTCTAGAAGATCATCTTTGATAGAGACTCACTATTCACTTCATCCTTTTAGAGAGAGTTGTAGGCAACATTAGGCACTAGGCTCAATTTTAGTACAGTGTACCATCCTTAGATGAATGCTTAGACTAAGCAAGTGAATCAAGTTTTGGAGGACATATTAAGTATGTATGTGATGGACCATCAGGTAAAATGGGAGGAATACATACATCTTTTCAAGTTTTCCTATAACAATGGGTACCATTCCTCCATAGGCATGCTGCCTTATGAAGCCTTGTATGGAAGACCTTGTAGAATGCCCTTGAGTTGGGATAGGATCAAGGATCAAGTATCTATTGGTCCTCAATTAGTAAAGGAAATGGAGCAACAAGTGACCCTAATTAGACAATGCCTAAGAGAGGCACAAGATAGGGAGAAGAAGTGTGCTAATGTGAATAGGATAGATTGAGAGTATTAGGTTGGAGATAGATTTTTCTTGAGGGTGTGACTACGCAAGAGTTTGATTCGATTTATAAAGGGCTCTAAGTTGGCACCCTAGTTTTTTGGAACATTCAAGATCCTAGAGAGGATAGGACCAGTTGCATATCATTTAGCTTTTCCACCTAGCCTATCACACATCCACTATGTGTTTCACATTTTAGTACTTAGAGGATAGATTTATGATGAGGCTCATATTAAAGATTGGGATGCCTTGCAAGTGGAGTCAAATGGCTAGTTAGAACTAGAGCCTATCAGTATTATTTCCTAATGGACCCTAGCTCTTCGAGGCCGAGAGCTGGACTAGGTTAGGATCTAGTGTAACTATTATGATGAGGTCACAACTTCATGGGAGGATGTAGCACAGATGCAATCACAATACCCATATCTTTTTGATGAACACCAAGAGGAAGTTCATGCCTACTAGGGGAGGATGTGAGGCCTTTTCCTAGCCCATCATAGCATAGTTGACACATTATTATTTTGATACTCATGACTTGATATGTTGAGACACTGCCAGATACATTGAACATTATTATGTTATTATGTTGTGTGATGTTTTACTTATAGATGTTTAAATTATGCTATCTAATATTTTATGAATAGGTATACTAATGAAGTAGTGTAGAAAGTGAATGTAGAATTAATGCTTTGGTTATGCAATTTTAATGGTTAAGAATATGAGTAGAAATGAGATAAACAACTAGTTATATGAAAGATGGATGTTTTAATTTATGTGATTTACCTGATAAGTTATATATATATATAGATACATATATATACATATATACATATATACATATATATAGATATATATGTATATGTATATATGTATATATATGTATATGTATATATATGTATATGTGTATATATATATATATATATATATATATATATATATATATATATATATATATATATATATATATATATATATATATATATATATATATATATATATATATATATATATATATATATATATATATATATATATATATATATATATATATATATATATATACATGTGATTTTCTTGAGCTACTGATGTGTACAATGAGTGTCTAGGATATTTGAGCCGAGAAATCTAACAGAGAAATAAAACTGAACCCTATGTACCATTTTTGGAAACTAGGTTTAAATCTAATGAAAGATACAAACCCCGTTGTTACTATTTTATTTGTATCATGGTTCAAATGAATGTATCATTTTGTAATCATTAAGTGTTAATGTTTTGCAAAAATGATTTTTGCAGTGTCACTTGACACTCATAAATTGTATATGCATTCTAGCATGATAGTTAGGATTAATTAAGTACCCTAATGATCTAAGTCAGACTAGGTTAGTGACCTTTTGATGTTGAGATCAGTGGTCAACCAATGATTTGATGTAGAAACAACTAACTATCCCTTTGCTTTAAAACAATGTCCTTATATCTTCCTCAAGTGTAACTAAAACAATGGACCAACCTACTCAATCTTTGGAACACAAGATAATCATTCAAAAAGTTTAACCCACTGAACTCCACACCTTTGGATCCACAAGACTAACTCCACTTCCAAACTTCTTCAAGTAAGCAAGTTATCCAAGTTGCCAAAAACACTTATAAACCCCATATGACTCAAAATAACTCCAAATATGAAAAATCCTTAACCAAGGGCTAAATAAGGATTTTACAAGTTATATAATGTGTACTCAACTAGTTTTGACCATCCAATTGGCTAGACACAACTCCCAATGCACCTTAGGAGACCTAATTGACCAACTTGTAGCCCTACAATAGCATAAAGAGCTGAATAACTTAATCTTTTCCCAAAACACATGGTAAAGTGAAATCATTTATAGGTACCCTTTTCCAATTATTATAACATAGCAAAAACTTAAATACTATTACTTTGGACTAGTACTGATTGTTCTTGCAAAGTGACTTGGAAATAGTAAAAAAAACCAACAATTTACAAAGCACCACCCCTCTAAACTCAGCCTTATTAGTCCAAAACTTTAGAAGAGTTTTAAAAGGGCTAAAAATGGGAAAATACAAAAGCAATTTACTCCAGACCTCCTGTAACCCTAAAATCCCAACTTACTTTCATTCAAACCCTCAAATCTAGGGTATCACCAATATAATCCTTCCCCAAACTTCTAGATCAAATTGATTGACCCTAAAACTTCAAATTGATCCTATAAGATAATCCAAATCACAAAAATGCCTCCTTGTTTAGGCCAAACTACCACTACTACATTGTACCCATCAATTTCTTCACAAAACCATCACTGTTCTACGATAGTTAATCAATGTTGACAACATTTTTGCATAAAAGGTGTTTAAAATGTATGGTACATGTTAGAAAACCCATCCCATTAAGGTTGGGCCTTGAGAGTTCATGGGATGGTCATATCCTATAAGGAGGCCAAACTGTTCCAAAGAAAGAACTCAAAATTATAGCCTGTCAACTCATACTAGGCATCTAACTTTCAACACAGAATACAAAAAGTGTAGTCAAGATAGAAAATGAAAAATAAAGAACCTTTTAATGCATAACAAAAAATGGAAATAAATTCTAATAAATTTCTACAATATCCATAATGAAATTTAATTAGTTTGCAGAGATTCCAAATTGCAATGTTAGAATGGATTCTTATTATTATGCACCAGTCTGTACTATAGGTCTCACTGCCTTTATAATGGATGTATTAGTATATGAATAGACCTCCTCTACTTGTCACAACCAAATCTTAATGGTTGGAGTCTTAGTTTAAGCCTAAAGACCTCCCAAACACTAATTCCCTCCAAAATACCTTCATAACCATTTGTTTTTAAATATTTGATATTTTAAATTGCAAAATGACTTTCTTTGAACCATGACTCATTTCCTATTGACTTCTAATGATTTTAAACAACTTCTATAACTATTCTACACCCTTCAAACCTATTAAATATCCCTTTAGACTTATTTTGTCCAATTACATTCACCTTTTGGTCCTTTTAGGACATTACAAGTATGACTTTTAGTCCTTTGAGGACATCACAAAATAAACACATTTGATTAATTGTTTGGCCATGAAAATCATTATAACTTCCAATTCTTGTCCATTTGAATTACCTAGGTATCTCCTTGTCCTACTCACTCCTTTGACCTTCATGGTGCATTTGTGTATCTTCATAAAATGACCTTGGTGCCCTTGCACCATGCTCCCAAGGATCAAATCAATCCAAGTCCCTTTGGATTGAGAAGTCTTCTTTCTTGTCTTCTAGTTGTTAATCACTTCTTCAAAAAAATTTGCAGCTTGAATGTTTCCTTTGTTCTCTATCCACCTGTACCTACAATTAAACACCTTGGGTTGATGCCAAGTGTTTCATACTCCAACTAGCATCATGATGTGTCCATGGTATGCAACATCATCATCGACATAATAACCCTGCAATCCTACAACAAAATTATCAGAAAACACAAATATCAATGTTCCTTCATTCAAAAAAACATATGTTGGGTTTCCCACTTCCTTATCCATCCTTTCATTCAACACTTTCTTCTTCTATTCACCCATTCCTTGTGATCCAATGCTGGAAAATATTTCAATTTGTATGGTCTTTTCTTGACCAATGTCTACTGGAGTACCATATTCTGCCCTGTCACCTTCATGTTTGTCATCCAATTGACCCCAAAGGTTCATCTTGGTTAGCATATCTTCAAGACCTTGTCCATGGTCTTCCTCCATCAATTCACTGTCCTCTTCTTCTTCACTGTCATCTTCCTTCCATATCTCCTTTTTGGCTTCAAATTCTTTTTCCAAATCCACCATGTCTTCTTCACATCCTTGAATACTTGTTTCCTCCATCTTGTCAGCAACTATGATGTCATCATCTTGAACCTTTACAATAGCAAGTCCAATGTTCAAAAACTCCTTCCTCTTACCTAGCCTCTTGATAGGCCAACTAACCATCTTCTTCATTTTCATATACCAACTTGTGGCGTTCCCTTCCATCCCTATCTTTAGAGATTCTTCCACTATCCTCATTTTCACTTCAGTGTACCCTCCAATGTCTTTCATGTTTTCCTCCTCATTGTATTTATCTACCATACTTGCAACTTCATTATTCCTTCCTTCCACATCTTTTCCTCTAAATGGAAACTTCTCCATCACCTCTTCTTTCAATAGGATCTCATGTTGATCCACTTCCTCATCTCTTATTTCACAAACATTTTTTTTTTATTCTTGCTTCATCTTCCTGCCTTCTAGGTTCTACAAAACCTATCCACTCCATCAAACCAATGTGACCATGCACTTACCATTTTACCTATCCTTTCCTCAATGGATACATTTCTACCATCTGACCCATATGCCTAAAAGTATCGGTGTTATCCTTCCCACAATGTATAGCCCTCTTTTCCATTTGCCATGTCCTCCCAAGGAACAAATGGCATTCCATCTTTGGAACAATATCAAACCACAAAACATCTTCATAAATACTAATTTTGAAAGGAATGCATGCTTGTTCAGTGATATCCACAATATTTTGTTCATTCCACCCTTGTACCCTGTAAGCTTCTTAAGTGCAATCCTAGGAATATGCAACTTTTCAATCACCTCCATAGAAACAAAGTTGGTAAAAGCTCCATTTATCATAGCAAGCTTACATATTTTACCATAGCATCTGCAATGTGTCTTAAAAAAATCTTCTTCTTCATTGTACTCCATATCTAGGGGTTCCCTCATTATCACCATTCTTGCTATCAGAGAAAAAAATTTAATCACCTTACACCTTCTTCACCAAGAAACCCAATCTAAGATCCCTCAAGCCCAATGCCACCACTTTGGAACACATAGAAGGATGCATCTACTCCTATGTCACATCAAAGGACATCAAGCACTTACCATCTCAAACTAGATTCCAACTCTCCAAACATCATATCCTCAAGACCTTTTTATGCTTTGATATCACTTGATACGGAGATCAACAGTCAACCAATGATTTGATGTAGAAACAACTAACTATCCCTTTGCTCTGAAACAATGCCCTTATATCTTCCTCAATTGTAACTAAAACAATGACACAACCCACTCAATCTTTGGAACATAGGATAATAATTCAAAAGGTTTAACCCATTTAACTCCACACCTTTAGATCCACAAGACTAACTCCACTTCCAAACTTCTTCAAGCAAGCAAGTTATCCAAGTTGCCAAAAAAACCTACAAACCCCATATGACTCAAAATAACTCCAAATATGCAAAAGCCTTAACCAAGGGCTAAATAAGGATTTTACAAGTTATATAGTGTATACTCAACTAGTTTTGACCATCTAATTGGCTAGACACAACTCCCAATGCCCAATTCTTCCAATGCACCTTAGGAGACCTAATTGACCAACTTGTAGCCCTACAACAACATAAAAAATTGAATAACTTAAAATTTTCCCAAAGAATTTGGTGAAGTGAAATAATTTATAGGTACCCTTTTTTGAGTATTATAACATAGAAAAAACTTAAATATTGTTACTTTGGACCAGTACTGACTATTCTTGCAAAGTGACCTACAAATAACATAAAAACCCAACATTTCCAAAGAAGCACCCCTCTCCACTCAGCTTTATTACTCCAAAAATTTAGAAGAGTTTTAAAAGGTCTAAAAATGGGAAAATCCATAAGTAATTTACTCCATACCTCCTGTAACCCCAAAATCCCAACTTACCTTCATTCAAACCCTCAAATGTAGGGTATCACCAATATAATCCTTCCCCAAACTTCTAGATCAAATTGATAGACCCTAAATCTTCAAATTGATCCTATAAGATAATCCAAATCACAAAAATTCCTCCTTGTTCAGGCCAAACTACCACTGCTACATTGTACCCATCAATTTCTTCACAAAACCCTCACTGTTCTATGACAATCAATCAATGCTGACAACATTTCTACATAAAAGGTGTTAAAAACATATGGTACATCTTAGAAACACACATCCGATGAATTTTGGTCCCTAAGAGTTCATGGGATGGTCATATCCTATAAGGAGACCAAACTATTGCAGAGAAAGAACTCAAAATTATAGCTTGTCAACTGATACTGAGCATCTAACTTTCAACACAGAATACAAAAAGTGTAGTCAAGATAGAAAATGAATAATAGAGAACCTTTTAATGCATCAAGATGAATGGAAATAAACTCTAATATATTTCTACACTATCCAAAATGAGATTTAATTAGTTTGTAGAGATTCCAAATTGCAATGTCAAAATGGATTCTTATTATTATGCACCAGTCAGTACTCTAGGTCTCACTGCCTATACAATGGATGTATTAGTCTATGAATAGACCTCCCCTACCTATCATAACCAACTCTTAATATTTGGAGGCTTAATTTAATCCTAGAGACCTCCCAAACACTAATTCCCTCCAAAATACCTTCATAACTGTTTGTTTTTAAATATTTGATATTTTAAATTGCAAAATGACTTTCTTTGAACCATGACTCATTATGTATTGACTTCTAATGATTTTAAATAACTTTTATAACTATCATAAACCCTTCAAACCTATCAAATCTCCCTTTGGGCTTATTTTGTCCAATTACATTCACCTTTTGGTCCTTTTAGGACATTACAAGTATGACTTTTAGTCCTTTGAGGACATCAAAAAATAAACACATTTGATTACATTGTTTGGCCATGAAAATAATTATAACTTCATAAAATGACCTTGGTTCCCCTGCACCACCTTTTTGCTAATCAGTTAGTAATCAAGATTAAGTACCCGAATCAAGATTAGTGGTTAATCTACATTTTTTGAAGGTTGTTAGAAAGTCCTAAAATTTCCAAACTTTTTTTTAGGTCCCTAATTAGTCTTAAAGGCCAAAAATCATGAAATCTAAGTACTTAAGGGGTAGGGGTATGGGTTGGGGACATTTTCCACCCCCTTAGTCCATTTTGTTGACTTTTAAGGTCACTCAGAAACCTTAATTTTTCTTTATTGCGAAAATTGAATGTTTTCATCATGAGTTGGATAACTTTAACTCTGCCTTGAGGTTAGCCTTATGTTTAGTTGAGTTAGAAGCCTCTAGAACTTTAGGAAAGTGGGGGAGTTATTACTTTTTGAAGGTGGTTGAGTTTAGAATCTTATTTAGAGGCAATTTTGAGAGGGTTTGAGGGTTCACCCAACCTCTAATTTTAGAGAGCAATTTAGGATTGAAGGAGAAGGAGAGGAAAGCAAGCTCATCTCAAATTTGTTCAATTGCCATAACCCTATTTTGAAGGTAGGAATACTTCACCTCATTTTGTTCATGTGGTGTTTTGTTTTTTAGTTTTATTGCATATGTATATTTTTGTGTGTGTTTAGTATGTTTAGGAGGGATTGAAATAGGTTTTCTTAAATGTTTTTTCTTTTTATTTTTTTTTTGAATTTTGAAGGGATTGTATGGGTTGTATTAGCATTACTCACCTTCAGATAGGGTAGAAGTGTCCATGTAAGGGAGGAGGTCCTTCGTTGGATTTTGACAGTGTAGAGTCTCTTCTCAAGACAAGAAGAGGGAGAGAGATTAGGGTTTTATGGTCCTCTACTTGTCAACACAAATCATGTTTTGAGTTTTGGAATATAAGAATGGAAGAATGGAAGTTCTTGAGTTTATAGACCCAAAAGGGCATCTGTTATGGTGTTGTATCTAACATCTCTTGTTGAAAAAATCCACCTTCTCCCTAGTCTGGTTCAATTTCAAACCTGTTGTGCAAACTGGGATGTGAGTGAATGTTTGATTTTGTCTTCATGTTATGATTGGTTGTCTTCTAGCCAATTTTTATTCTCTCCATGATCACTATGATTATGGAGCCAAGAAGAAAATTTAGAATTGTTATTGAAATTTAGTTATGTTGGGAGATTTCTCCTTGAGATTGAAATCCAATGTAAAAACATTATTGTGAACTTATTGTGCAAATGAAAATGATGTTGAGTTTTCTTCCTGGTTCTTTCCTGACAGAGCCTTTGAATTAGGTGGTACAATAGAAAAAATAAGATTGAGTAACATTCTTGAATATGAGTTTCTAGTATTTCAATTTTTTTTTGCATATGTTTACTTCAAATTTGATGTGATGATGATTTACCTTACTATGGTATTATACACTTCAAAATTTCATTCACTGGATTGATGTTAATTGGATAAAATGATGGCATATAAGTAAGCAATTTAAATATGATTTACGTCAAGTAAATTTGAAGTTACATGAATAAAAATCACATCTTGCTTTTTCATATTTGATTGAATGGAAATCAATCCTACATTATTGTACCCCCAATACATTATAATCCTATGTTTAAATCCAACAAGAAAATAAAATAAATACATGATAATTTCCCCCTTGGGCAAATACATATGATGGTATCAATCCAATACTTCGAGAAAAAAAATATATAGGTCACAAAAAAAATCCCCCTTGGCAAATTCTATAAATTAGAAAATTTCAACACTTAGAAAAAAATTTGCATCCTAGGAGTAAAAACTCTCTAGATTTTGTATGAGAAAAAAATAAATTAATCCCTTTAGATAATAGGGAATATTACTTTATGATTCTCCTTTAAAATCTTTTTTTTAAATCTATTAAATCATAAAAATTTAATAAACAAAAAAAAAAGGAAAAGAAAATGCCTAACAAATATCCTAAGGCTCACCTAATAAACTTTACACACTTATTAACCCCTCTGTTTCCTAAGTTTTAAACCACCCTACATATTCCCAGGTGACAACTTTCAACAAGGGATAGATTGGGTTTAAACAAGTCAATGCAATTAATGGTTACATAACCCATGTTGGTTTTCAACTTAAATGAAAAGTCAAGGTATTGTTAGGAGAACTCACATCTATCTTACATTGTACCTACACTTTCACTTGTGAAACAAACATATTAAACTTAGTAGAATTAACTTTTTTTAAAAAAAATTACATGTGTTTTTGCACTTGCATTTTGGGCATGACACATGCACTGTGTTGATCTTATTCCAAAGATTGTATGTTTGGCATCCCTAGAGTACAAGTCCCTTTAGGCACATCTTGTTGTTGCATTATGTGATTGAGATCAAGTCTTAACATCCTTTTGGGATATTTAGGAAGAGTTTTTTTTTCTATTTATTGATGGTGGTTTGTCAAACAAGGGGTTGATGTGGATGTTTTCAAATGTACTTTGGAGGATTTAAATGGTTGATTCTTGATGGGATTTTATAGGTGTCATCATTGTGATTGAAAACTCCAAAGTTTTTTTTCCTTTATCTAAGTCCAAATTAATCATGGGTTGTATTTTTTCAAATATTGGGTTGTTTTGATGTTTAGACTTAGGTCCCTCCAAGTTTGGGTTAAATTTGATAATTTCTTAGGCTACCAAAAGTTTAAAGTTTTTGAAAAAAGTCTTGTCTTGGCAAGCCCTAGCCATTTCTTCATCATTAATACCATAATTCATGTTAGATTCATTTCTTAGGTATAAAGTAACTTGTATATTTGAGGTTTTTGGTTTAAAGGTACTTGTGTTAGGCTTATCGAATTTGAAGGGGTGTGTTTGTTTATCCTCGGGTGTGGTTGGTACACTTCCAACTTTGGGTGGTATCCATACAAATATGGGTTCAAAGTTAGGCCTCCATTGAACCATTCCATGTTTAGGATAAGTGTTTGAAGGAAACCTCATAGTAGATTTGTTTCTTAGGGTTGGTTGCACGATTTCTTGATTGTTAGGGTTTTGTGGATACATGCTCAATGGGTTTACAAGTAATGGTTGTGATGCTTTGGTTTTGTCCTTATCAAATGTTTTTTGAAGTGTCTTTATCTTCTTGGGTCTTGGATGAGGTTTTGTTTGTGTTTGTTCCTTAGAAAAAAAGGTTTGATATAGTTCTTTGGGTCTCTAAGTTGATTGTGTCCTTTTAAGTGTTGGCATAATACCTAAGGATGCAAATGCAATGGAGGAAAATCTAAATGGACTCTTTGCCTCCCAAGTGCACACCTAAAATACTAACTACACTCATATAGTACCAAGTGTTCCCTTGATGCACTTGGACACCTAAAGGTAAAAATTTGGTAAGTAAAAGGTATGCAATTGGTAAAAAGAGGTGTTAGGATGACTATATGCAAAATGTAAATAATTTGAGTATTTTTTGAGTGTTTTCTAGGGTTTAGGGATGCAATGCAAGCTATATAAATGTAGATTAGGGTTTGGGAACCTATAATGAAATCTATAATTACCAAGTGTCCTCTAAAACTACCAACTATACACTAAAACTACCACTTGTGCACCTAAAGTGTGTAGTTGGTAAAATAGGGTGCAGTTGGTAAAATAGGGCAAAACTTGGAAATCTCAAAGTGGGTATGCAAGGTATGAGTATTTTATGGATTCTTAGATTTTTAGGGATGTTATGAAACCTAAGGAGGTGCTAAATGAACAAGGGTTTTGATATGAAAGATGAAAATGTCCTAGGGAAACTTATACAAATGAAAATGTAAATGACATTTTGGATTTTGACTAAAGGGGATGAGAGTGACTCTATAATATGCAAGGTGAAGATTAGGGTTAGACTTTGGACTAGGAAATGATGTTGGAAGCTGATGTATGCAAGTTGGACCATACAAAGGGAGGTGTGCTAAGGTTGATAATGATGTTTATAACATGCAAAATGAGGATAAGTGATCAAGGAGACAAGTTGGTTTATATGCAAGTTAATAGAATTTGATAATGGAAATGATGGTAAGGTTTTGAACAATGCAAGATGAAGTGATTATAAGTCAAAATGACATCTAGGGAGACTAAGAATATGATAATACTATGACAAGGGTGGGTGAAAAGGTTTTCAACTTATGATGAAATCTTTGGAAAGTATTTTGTCTAAGAGTTTAACCTTGTGAAGATGGACATTGGATCTTGACCAAAATGAGATAAAAGACAAAAAGATCAAGTTGATAAAGATTCCAAAGTAAAATCAATCAAGAAATAGAAAGATTTGGACCAAATAAAAATGATAGAAATGACAAAAGGACTAGTCAAGATCCATCATCCATCAATAATAGGACATAATCTAGGACTTATACTTTGTTTAGATTTTGGACTAAGTTCAAAGATTTTGGATTCCAAATGATGTTTAGGGTGATAAAAAAGATGCTTATGTAGATTAGATATGCAATGTGAAAAGGTCATAAGATACAAAATGAAGTTTTTGGTGCAAGATATTGTTTTGGGTCATATGTAGAATGAGACCTATAGAGGCTTCTAGATGCAGTTTTAGGGTCCCAGAATGTAGTTTAGAGTCCTAAAATGGCCTTGCTAGTTACCAAGTGCACTCTAATAGCACCAAGTGTGATACAATAGTACCAACTATGCCTATGGTGAACTTGGGGCTAGTTTGAGTAGAATTGGTAGTTTTATGGCACGATTGGGAGAATGGGTTGAATGGGTTGAATGTTGATTCTGAGTTGGGTGATTGCTAGGTTGCTATACCAGAAAGATAGGATGCTGGTGATGACGTTATGATTGGATGGGAGATGAAAAATAAAGGTTATTACCTAAGTGAAGGAAATGATGACTTGGACATGTAGAATGAAGATTAGGATATGCTGAGATAGGGGGGCCTATCCAGGTACCTAAGGACACTTCTAAAGTCTCAAAATTGTGTATGGAAGTATAAATTGGGTTATTAGACAAAAAAATGCACTCAAATAGTACCAAATACACCCATGGTGTAGTTGGGGCTAGTTAGAGTGTAGTTGGTAGTTTCAGAGCATAGTTGGGAAGCTGGGCTAAAATTAAGGTGATTCTGAGGTTTCTAGATTAATGTGATAGTGAGCCAAATAGTAGAGGATAGTACTAAGACTAGAATGAATATGAAAAGTGATGGTTAGGACACCTAGAAATATGGTTAAAGTTTGAAAGATGAAGGCTGGGCAATGTAAAAATGCAAATGGGAGATGCAAGATGTCGATTAGAGGTTGAAATGCAAAGACTATAGGATGCAATGTGAAGCCTAAGTAATTCACTATGAATGATGAGAGATGCAAAATGAGGATTAATAGGATATAAAATAAAGCCTAGATGATGCAAATATAAGGCTCAAACTATGGTGAATACAAGTGGATGCTATGCAAAGATGAAATCTAAGTTATGCCAAGCACTTCTAAGGTTATAATCTTCCATATTTTCAAAGTCTTGAATATTTTTGGACAAAGTTTGCAACATCTTGACAAGAGGTGTGATGTTTTAATGATATGTAATGTTTTGTCAAGGTTTTAATAGTATCCAAGGTATAAATTTGCAAGTTGGATTTTATCTTGGTTAATGTTTTACACACACACAAGACACAATAAGACAAGAATACTTGTTAAAGTGAAAAGATGCACCACAACCTAGGGTTTAAGTTTGTATCCATTCAATTTACACTTGATCCAAAGTTTAGTCATGCTTATATAGAGTGGAAAACTTAGAATCTTGGCACTAAGGCTCCCCTTTATAGTGCACTCACTTGTCAAGGCTACCAAGATCTACTTCCCAAGGGGCATGACCTCCCAAGGGATTGTTATCTCTACTAAGGACCATGAGAATGTGGGATGTCTTCATGGGAATGGGTGACCCCCTAAGCCAGTCGATAGAAAGGTTTTTGGCCTCTAAAAAAAGTATTTAGTTTGGGAATTCCAATCAAAAAGTGAATGATAGACTTTCTTAGAAGGTCTCCCAACCCTAAGAACTGAGGTTTGATGCACCAAAAGGGTACTAGAGGAGAGCTATCATGAAACAATATTGTTGACATGACATCAATTGTATCAATTTTTATATAGTGGTTGGAACATTGACCTAGCTTTGGCCCATTATTGCTTTGAGGTCATCCCCTAGGGCTCACCAAGTGGTGAGTCCTAGGTCCAAGGAAGCCCTCTCTATAGAAGCTACAAAGACTTTTCTTAACCCAAGATCCATGAATAGTGAGGGGAGAAGATACATCCATGTAACTCCTAGGGCTCTAAACAATGCATGAACACCAAGCAGTATAGAAAGTTCATTTTAGTGCACCAAATGAAGTGTTATCTAATCTAGAAAATTTACACACATAGTTTAGACAAGCACATAGGGTCTTCAACAATGTGCTGCAAATAAGCATTAGTAGTTTGTAATGATTATGTATTCATCCAAAAATTGCCACATGTTAAAAATAGATCATCAATAACATGAAAACATCTAATCTAGGTTCTAGAAGGAAACATGAATCCTAGATGTAGATTTTGAGTGAAATGTGTGCTTTCTATGAACCAACTGTACTCTAACAGAGCAGACCATGCCCTAGAAGAATAGAATGACTTAGAATGTCCCTAAGTGCACTTAGATAGTGGTAACTACACCCATGGTGCACTTTGATCCTAGAAGGGTGCAATTGGTAGTTTCTAGGTGTAGTTGGGGGACTAGGTGTAGGCTATGGTGAAATGGTGCAATAAGACCCAAAAACTAAAACTTTGAAATCTACTTGACCAAGTGTGCCTAAATAGTTTAGACTACACCCATGGTACATTTAGGGCCTAGAAGGGCACAATAGGTTATTTTAGAGCATAGTTGGTAAGCTGTGAACAATAGATGGGGGTTATAGTGACTCCTAAGCCCTTAAAACAACCTCCTAGAGGTCCCAAGTGTGCCTTGATAGAGAAGAGTGCTCTGTATAGAAATAAGCTAAAAAAATACATAAATGAGAGCATATAATCATGTTACTAGGCACCCTAATTAATCTAGATGTGACAAGGAAGTGTAGATAGCCTTTATACCCTCCCAAGTGAGCTCCTTCCTTGCACCTACAAGCACCAACACAAGAAAACCAAGTTAATTAAGCATGATCTTCATGTTAGGTTCACCAATTGTAGGACCAAAAAATGGGATAATAAACATAGATTGATACACCCTAGTCTACCATGAAATCCAAATAAATAAAGAAAGCAACACAAAGTTAAAACTCTCTCTTTTATTTGTAACTCCCATGTCCTTCTTTCTTCTCCATATGATGTAGCTCCAATCACCTAAAATGCACAAAATCAGGAAGAAAAAGTCTATAATAATGATATGAGAGTACTAGAAGATGTGATTTGGAGAATAAGAGAGACCAACAACCAAGGTACAAAAAAGAGAGAAAGAATGCTCAATTTATAATCAATATGCAAGATGAGAGCATTGCACTTATCACCTTTGATATGCAACTTGGTAAGGGATTCCTTTGAGAATCCATGACACATATGATGCAAGATGCCAAATGTAGGATTTTATGACACTTAGAAGTCAAAAATGGATAAAAATGAAACAATAGCTATGACACATCATGTGACACCTCAAACCCACTTAAAGCCAAGAATCTATGACAATGGAAGCCAAATATAGACATGCATAAGGGAACAAGAATATACGGATTATGACATATTGTAGAAAAGTGTAAATGGAGAATCCATGATGTGTCATGCCCATGGGTCATGATGATGTCAAGATTGTGTCAATATTATGTGGAATATCTGAATTAAAATTCCATATATCCGCACAAATAGAAATTAGGAATTTAGAAATTATGAGTGGAAAATGGGACTTAGGAAATTATGAATTTCCATAGTTTGTGAAGATGAATAAATAAATTAATAAAATATCAATTAATTGAAAAGGTTAGTTAGGAAGAATAAATAGTGAAAAGAAATAGGATTAAATTATGGGTTATTTAATCCTATAGAGAAAATTAGTAGATGATTGGTCAATTTGATTAAATAAGTGTAACAATATCCTTTGATGAAAATGTGATGATTATGTAGATTGACTAGGATGATGATGGATAGAGAAAAGTCATGGTTAGATTGATCGATTAATTAAAATTGATAACATGCCAAGGACACATGACATGAATTGAGGACATGTAACATTTAACCAATATCATAAATGCTATAGGATCGAGATTGATTGATATGGTTTATCATATTGATATCGATGGACATTGTCAATGTTATAAAAATGGCTTTGATGATGTCATGATGTGACACTAAGGGACTCAACAATGTCAATGATCAAATAACAAGAATGATAGTTTGACCTAGCATTGAGAGTCATGATAGTACTAAGGTTAGATTGATAGGTTTGATAGAATGATAGGTTTTTGAGGCACTAAAAGCCACAAAAATGACTAGGATTGGATAGATGATGATTGATTTAAGGTATCTAACATGTTTCATGATGATTATGGTTGATTCTAGGTCATTTTGGGTAGATTTGGGGTGATTCCATATTGATTTGATATGATTTTTGAGTTGATAAAATGATTTATTGGGTTGATTGGATATGATTCTAAAATGATATTTAAATGATGCACAAGAGGATATGAATGATAAACAATATTGGTGAGATATAATCAAGTTGGCCAAAATATTAGAATTAGTGAAATGAGGAAATGGGATGAGTTAGTATGAAATAATGATGAAATCGTAGATGCAAAAAATTTTTGAGCATCTACATTTTTTGAGTGAATTGTGTACTTTCTATGAACCAACTATACTCTAACATAGAAAACTATGCCCAAGAAGGCTAGAATGACTCAGGCATGCTAACTATGCCCATGGTGCATTTGGGGCCTAGAAAGGTGTTGTTGGTAGTTTCTAGGCATAGTTGGGGGACTAGGTGCAACCTATGGGGAAATGGTGCCTGAATAGGACACAACAAGTAAAAATTTGAAATCTACTTGACCAAATGCACCCAAATAGTGCAAACTACACCCATGGTGCATTTGGAGCCTAGAAGGGCATAGTTGGTTGTTTTGGAGAATATTTGATAAACAATAGATGGGGGTTATGGTGACTCCTAGGCCCCTAAAACTACGTCCTAGAGGTCCCAAGTGCACCTTGATAGAGCAGAGTGCTCCCTAAGATAGTAAGCTAATAGAATGCAAAAATGAGAGCATATAATCATGTTACTTTACCCCTTAATTAATATAGATGTGATAAGCAAGTTCAGGTAGCCATTATACCCTTCCAAGTGAGCTCCTTCCTTTCACCTACAAGCACAAACACAAGAAACCCAAGTTAATTAAGTATGATCTTCATGTCACATTCACCAGTTGTAAGACCAAAAAATTAGCTAATATCTAACATACTATGAGAAAATCACAAACTCAATAAACATACATTGATACCCTCTAGTCTATCATGAAAGCTAAATAAACAAGGAAGGCGACACAAGGTTAAAACCCCCTCTTTCATTTGTAGCTCCCATGTCCTTCTTGCTTCTCCATATGATGTAGCTCCAATTGCCTATAATGCATAGAATTAGGAAGAAAAAGTATATGATAATGATATGAGAGTACTAGAAGAAGTGATTTGGAGCATAAGAGAGACCAAATACCAAGGGACCATAAATGAGAGGAAGAATGCTCAATTTATAATCAACACACAAGATGAGAGCATTAGACTTGTCACCTTGGATATGCAACTTGGCAAGAGATTCTTTTGAAAATCCATGACACATATGACACAAGATTCCAAATGTAGAATTGTATGATGCTTAGAAGTCAAACATGGCTAAAAATTTAAGAAGATCTATGATGCATCATGTGACACCTCAAACCCACTTAAAGCCAAGAATCTATAGAAATGGAAGCCAAATATAGACATGTGTAAGGGAACAAGAATATATGGATTATGACATATCTTAGCCAAGTGTCATGCCCATGTGTCATGATGATGTCAAGATTGTGTCAATAGTATGTGGAATATTTGAATTAAAAATCCATATTTCCACACAAATAGAAATTAGGAATTTGGGAATTATGAGTGGAAAATGGGACTTAGGAAATTGTGAATTTCCATAGTTTGTGAAGATGAATCAATTAATTAATAAAATATCAATTAATTGAAAAGGTTATATAGGAAGAATAAATATTGAAATGACATAGGATCAAATTATGGGTTATTTAATCCTATAGATAAAATTAGTAGATGATTGGCCAATTTGATTAAATAAGTGCTACAATATTCTTTGATAAAAATGTGATGATTATGTAGATTGACTAGGATGATGATGGATAGACCAAATCTATGGTAAAATTGATTGAATGATTAAAATTGATAACACGCCAAGGACACAGGACATGAATTAAGGACACATAACATTTAACTGATATTATAAATGCTATAGGATTGAGATTGATTGATATGGTTGACAATAATAACATTAAAAAACACTGTCAATGTTATTAAAATAGATTTGATGATGTCATGATCTGACACTGAGGGACTTGACAATGTCAATGATCAAATGACAAGAATGACAGTTTGACCTACCATTAAGAGCCATGATAGCAGTAAGGTCAGATTGATAGGTTTGATAGACTGATAGGTTTTTGAGGCATTGAAAGCTACAAGATGACTAGAATTGGATAGATGATTATTGATTTAAGGTATCTAACATGTTTCATGATGATTATGGTTAATTTTGGGTGGTTCTAGGTAGATTTGGGGTGGTTTTGTGTTGATTAGATATGATTTTTAAGTTGATGAAATGATTTTTTGGGTTGATCAAATATGATTCTCAAATGAGCCAAAAGATTAGAATTAGTGAAATGATGAATTGGGACAAGTTAGTATGAAATAGTGATGAAATTATAGATGTGAACCATTTTTTAGTGTCTACAATTCTAGATAAATAACATATGTTGAGCACAACATGTAAGTTAAAGCATGCCAAGTAAAAAATGAGTTTCAAGTCACTCATGTGCTGAGTCATTCAAGTGTTGAGTAGATAGTATGTGTCAAGTGATTCAAGTGCTAAGAAATCAATGCATGTTGAGTCATTTAGATGTTGAGTAATAGCATTGAAGTCATAGTTAGTGCTAAGCACCAAGGACTTTAGATGTTAACATAGTCTTGACATAGTTATTTGTATTGCCACAAACTACTATGTAAACCATTTTTGAGTTGACTTAAGAATTGATTTACAATCTTTTGTTGAGAAGGAAAAATCTTAATCGTGAATCCCTATGTATTACATGTGTCTAATTAGAAAAAGGGAAGTTTTAAATGGCAATATGTGTGAATCACAACCATTGATTTATACCTAATCCTAAGTCACCTAGATCTTCTTAAGGAGGAGGAGACTTAAATGTTCTAAAGAGAGATAATGTAGAATTAGAGAGAGAAGGAGAGTTTTGCATGGGAAAAATAGGGCATATATGGTGACCATAGTACTATAATTTAAGTTACAATGGAAAATTAGTTAAAGGATAATAGAGGAAGGAAATAGTGGATAGTAGAGAGAAATCTAATCAGAAAGGATCAAGTACACATTAGTGTAGAGGTGATCTAACATCAAGCAATAGAGTGCTAATCATATGATCATTGTTGAGACATTTGAATAGGTGAATCAGTTAATTCTCTTAACAAAGTAGTCCTAATAGGTTTTATTGAAATAATCTAACAAGGTGCTTACTTAATTGTGAGTTGAAGTCCTTTGATCAAGCACACTTCTAATAGAGTATTGAAATCCTTTAACAAGGTAGGACTTAATAGTCTTTGTAAGTTTTTAACAAGGTAGACCTTTTATAGGGTAGATCATGTTTCATGATCAAATATTGTAACCCTCATTAGATACACTTTATTACTATAGTAGTGAAGATTTTTGAGTGTCATCCCCACCCTAGTTTTACATTGTCATTGGAGGGTTTCAAGATAATCATATCTTTTGTCTTATATCTGTGACTGCTTACTTGTTTACATACTTTAGATATAAATTGTTTACATGGTATTTCAACTTACTTATTGAATTGTGAGATGGATGTATGGTGAATGCCTTTGTGGGTAAAAGTTTCAATCACTAATTCACCTCCCCCTCTTAGAGTTTACCGTTTCTATTGTAATTCCAACATTACCCTACTAAACTAGACTATGTTCCTATAGCAATGGTTAGTCATGTATTTGAGTGTGTTCACTTATGTGTTTTAAGTGCCTTTTCATGATGTTTAATCAACCATTATTAAATACTTAAATAATTAGAAATGAATTATGCATGTTACATTACTATGTTGTTTAGTTGATCATATCTGCATGATGATGCCTTTTGTTTGAGATGACAATATGTTTATGATGACATCTGGTTATCTAATATTTGGACATATCCTCTTATTACATTATAAGTTGGATTTAATACTATGGTTATTTACTTCATTCTTGCTTTGAGATGCTTTATGCAAAAGTAAGTGATGTAAATATATTATTTTAGCATAATTAAATAAATTGTTAAATTAGGTTATTTAATGCATTTATTTCTTTGGCTATATTATTATATGCAACTGCACTTGATCATGTTGTTTAGTGTGTAGGATTTATGTCCCTAGTAGTGGTACATGGAGTTAGTGATTCAACAATCATATTTTTCCATCCTTATATGGTTGATGTATCCTTATTTTAATTGTTTAAATTAAACCTTTTAGTGATTTTATAAATTTGGACTCTTTTACATTATGTGATTAGACCTATGAACATGTTTGTGCATTTAGAGGTTCACATTATTGTGAAAGTTGTTAAGGAATTCTATGATTTTGGTTTAAGGGAATTTTGGAATCTATTTTGTTTAATTTTAATCTCTAATAGTGTTTCCACAGATGAATTCCAATTACTTGGAATAGCCTATTTTTATTTGGGTTAATTTAGGGGTTAAATAGGTTATCTAGTTACTTACCCTAATCGATGATTCACTCAAAAAGTGAGTAAGTATCCAAAAAGGAAATTAATTCCTCACTTCTCACTTTTGAATTAGAAAGTTTGAGAATAAAACACAAAATCCTTCATTGTGGGAGCTATGGGATGGGATAATCACAAAATCAATTTCATTGGATCTAGCTTGGGAGAGACCTTGGATTGTCACAATTTTTGGCTACTTCTACAAGATTTTTATTTTATGGTTGGATCATCACTTTTCTATAGGTGATACGGTGTTTTTTAGAGTGCGACCGAGGAAGAGCCCCATTTTTTATGGGAAAGGCTCTAAGTCAGCACCTCATTTTATTGGACCTTTTGAGATCCTAGAGAGGATTGGTTATGTTGCTTATATACTAGAATTGCCACCTAGCCTATCATGCATCTATGATGCTTTTCATGTTTTAGTTTTGAGGTAGTATATTCCAAATGTGACCCATGTTCTTGATTGGAATGCTTTGTAGGTAGAAAATAGGTAGCTTACTTTGGAGCCCATTCATATCCTACAATAGCAGAGGCTAACCTTGCAAAATTGGGACATCAAGTAGGTAAGGGTCCAATGGGACCCGACCAATGAGACTTCTATGACATGGGAAGATTCTACATGATTGAGGGTATTGTACCCCTATTTTTTGTCAACTTCCAAGAGTAAGCCTATATTGGTGGGGGAGGATGTAGTGCCTCTTTTATTTGTAGTCTATACTTTGTCTATTTTTTATTTGAGAGATGCTTGATACTCTTATTATATGTACTTTGAGATTACTTGAGGGTCAGATATTATACTTTGATTTAGTATCATAGATGCTATACTACTATGCTATTCATTTTATCACATTTGCACATGTTGATTCCATTTTAAGATGATAGTAGTTCTATAATGATATTTGATTATCTAGTATTTGGATATATTTTCTAATTATGATATGTAATGAATTTTATGCTATGGTTATTTACTTCATTCTTGTCTCTTTATGCTTTATGAAAACGTGAGTAATGAGAATGGTTTTTTAAGTATAATTGAATAAATGGCTAAATTGGTTATTTAATGCATTTATTGCTTTGGCTATGTTATTATATGCAATTGAACTTGATTTTTTATTTTAGTGTGCAAGATTTATATCCTTGGCAGTGACACGTGGAGTTAGTGATTCAGCTATTCATATTTTACCAATGTCATCCCTATATGGTTGATGTATCCTTATTTTAATTATTAAAATTAAACCTTTAGGTGATTATTAAATACAAACTCATTTGTATTATGTGATTAGATTAGTGAGCATGTCTATTCATGATGGGGACACAACCCAACAACCAGAATAGACACAATAGAAAGGTGGAATTATATTAACTGAGAAAAGAGGCTAGTACAAACAGTGCAGAGAAAATAAACTTCTAAACATGCCCTGCGGGCTTACAATAGCATAAATCAAGAGAATATTTCTCCTTTTAGCACCTCCTCTCAAGCTCCAATCCGAACTACCTTTTACAATGCCAAAAATCTCCTTAAATAGACCCCGGAGGGTTAAGGACTAGGAGTACATTCTAGAAAGTGCTAGTAGGCATCCACCGACAAAATAGAAGGTTTCGGAAGCTGCGTTAGAAGTCGGTGCAATTCTAGAAGAATCCAGAAACGGTAGCCGAACTTCCGGGAGGCATAACTTTTGAACCGTAACTTCGATTGACAAACCGTTTACATTTTCGGAAAGCTCTCAAAGCGCTCTATAGCCCTATGGACAAGCTTCGCTTGTCCCCCATTTTTTGACCCTTTTTGAGGTCATTTAATGCCCCAAACTTGATTTTGAAGCATTCTTAGGGGGTCTCCAAAACCCGAAAAACTGTAATAACTTTCAAACCGTGGGGCCTTTTGACCTGATTCTTTTTCTAGAATGCTCTAAATCTCGATTACATTCATCTAGCCAAGTCACACCTTCTAGGTCACCAAAATGATGGTCAAATTGCATGCTCCTATTTTTTCAGTATTTTCAAATGCACTGATAGTTGAACTATGAGAGTTGGAACCTTTATTTGAGCCAAATGGGTATCCAAAAATGTAAAGACATAAAATAGAAACTAAGTCTAAGTACATTTTTTTTGGGTGACACAGGATTGCCCTTATACCTCTGGATGCTCCTACATCAATTCATTTAAAGGTTTCCATTGTCGTGAAAGTTGTTAAAGGTTTTTCTATGATTTTGGGTTTTTGGGCTTTAAATCTTTTTGAATTTAATTTTTGGCAGCTTTTCCTTAGGTAAATTTTCATTGAGAGGAATAACCTTTTTTTTGGGTTGATTCAAAGTATAGCTAGTTTAACTAGCTATTTTCTCTAATTGAATATTCACTTGAAAAGTGAATAAGTATTGAAAAAGGGATTTGTTTCCTCACTTTTCAATGTTACAATTGAGAAATTGGAGAACTTTTCTAAAATCATCTTTATGAAGGATTAGTTTTCTACTCGTTTTGAGAGCCGTGAGCATGGGATTTTCATGAGGCCACTCTCATTAGATTCAGCTTGGGTAGACCTTGCTTTTCCATAACTTTTGATAGTATCAGTAGGTATTTATTTTATTAGGCTGATTTTAGTTTCTATCCCTTTTGTTTTCAGGTATGGCTTTCCCATTTTCTTGTTTCTACTTTGTTTCAGTGTCTATTTTTTGGTAGCATTTTGTTAAAATTCTAAGAACTAGTGCTTCCCCTCCATTTTTGTTTGCTGATTCTACCTAGTTGGTAAGGTATGAACATTTTCCCTATTTTTGGGATGGGAGTTTGGGGTTTCATTCCATTATGTTGGTCATTTATGCATATAGTGTCTAAACTCAAATATTATTAGAGTTTTGAAGTTTTTCTATCCAAAGGCCAAATGGGTTTTAATTTCAAAGTTTTCCAGTTTTGGGGGTTTTTAATGAATTTTGTGTGCCACCCTATTTTCTTGGGTTTTCTTGGCATCATGTTAGTCATGGACCTAGGTGATCTATTTGGATGTCAGTCAGACCACTATTGCACTTTTATGTTGCATTGGGATGCATGTCACATCTATCCTTCTAAGTTTGTTTTTAGTCGAATGACTTTCTACATTATGTTCTCATCCAGTCCTTATGTTATAATCTTCATGATGGTGGTGCACCACACATGAATGCATGCACGTACTTTTGTCAAGTGACTTTCTTAGTCTCAATCTTTTGTGGTACTTACTACAGTGCCTCTCCCATTTGACTTCTATAAGTCATCCTGATGGATGCAACCTTGTTGATCTTTTGTTGTGTTGGATCATGATTGTGACCATGAGTGGTCTACACTGTGGAGGTGTCTGGATTTATGTTTCTATATCAGTTGCTTTATTTATGCTTTGACTAATTTATGAGATTATGATTTGATTTATGGTTCACTGAGGTTTGTGTCAGTGCTTACCAAGATTGATGTGGTATCATGAGGTTGTTCCGTGATTACCCTAAGATGTGTGCAAAGAGTACACTGTGTACTATTACCATGCTACACTGGACTAGGTTCCTATAGCAGTGGGTAGTCATGTTTATGACTATGTTCACTTATGTGTTTTAAGTGCCTTTTTAATGTTGTTTAATCAATCATTATTAAATGCTTAATTAATTAAAATGGGTTGTTCTTGTTGGATTCTTTGGTTCTATGTTGCAAACATTTACCTTGTTATATTTTGATTTGTGAGATATCTGTACTTATGTGATGTTTTACATTTAAGAAGACTTGAGGGTCAGATGTTATACTTTGATTTTAGTATCATAGGTTTTAGACTACTATGTTGTTCAGTTGATCATATTGCATGATGATGCCATTTTGAGATGACAGTGTGTTTTATGATGATATCTGGTTATCTGGTATTTGGACATACCTCTGATTATGTTAGGTGATGGATTTAATGCTATGGTTTTTACTTCATTCTTAAGTTTTTATGATTTATGCGAACATGAGTGATGTAAATAGTTTATTTTAATATAATTAAATAAATGGTTAAATTAGGTGATTTAATGCATTTATTTCTTTGGCTATGTTATTATATGCAATTGCACTTGATCATGTTGTTTAGTGTGCAGGATTTATATCCCTGGCAGTGGCACATGGAGTTAGTGATTCAACCTTTCACATTTTACCAATGTCATACTTGTATGGTCAATGTATCCTTAATTAAAATTTTAATTTAAACCTTTTGATGATTATTAAATCTTAACTCATTTGCATTATGTGACTTAGACCAGTAAGCATGTTTGTGCATTTAGAGGTTCGCATTGTTGCAAAAGTTGTTAAGGAGATTTTTGTGTTTCTGGGTTTTCAAGCTTTTTAATTGATTTATTTTAATTTCTGGCAATTTTTTCATAGATGAATTCCTATTTATAGGAATAGCCTATTTTTGTTTGAGTCAATTCAGGGTTTAACTAGGTTGGCTAGTTAATTGCCCTAATCAATTATTCACTTGAAAAGTGAATAAATATCCAAAAATAAATTTAATTCCTCACTTCTCACTTTTGAATTAGAAAGTTTGAGAGTAAAACCCAAAATCCTCTTCATGAAGATTTATTGTTTTGTTCATTGTGGGAGCTACGGGCATGGGATCATCGCGAGGTTGAGCTCATTGGATCTACCTCGAGGAAACCTTGGATTGCCACGATTTTTGGCCACTTCTACGGGTGTTTTATTTTTTGGTTCAAATCTTGTTTTTCCCTTTTGGCTGTGAGGTAGGGCTTTCCTATTTTATTATTTTTTCTCTATTTTTTCTTCTATTTTTGGTAGTTGTTTGTTTGGAGGCTAAGAACTAGTGTTTCCCTCTATTTTTATATGCTAGTTCTACCCGGTTGGGTAGGTACGAAAATTTTCCTATTTTTTGGGATGAGGGTTTGGATTTTTACTCAGTTATGCAGGCTATTTTTGCATACGATGTTTGAATTTGATTATTTTTGGATTTTTGAGATTTTTGTACCAAAAGGCCAAATGGGTTTTAATTTTGCAGTTTTTTCAAAATTTGGGATTTTTGCCTCATTTTTCCTACCATCCTATTTTCTTGAGTTTTCTTAGCACAATGTGGGTCATGGACTTGGATGCTCCATTTGGATATCAGACAAACCACTATTGAACTTTTATGTTGCACCCATACTCCTGATGTTGTGTTCAGTTGAGTGATTTTATACCTGATGTTATTATTTCTTTTAGACCGTTGCTTTTGTTTTATGAGCACTAGGATACATGTAGAATCCATACTCTCAGATTGAGGTTGATTGCGTGAGTTCATGATGTTTGGTCTTGTTGCATCATTGGGATTCATGTAGAATCCATACTCTCAGATTGAGGTTGATTGAGTGATTTTATGATGAATGATTTTATTGGCTTTGAGATTCGTGTAGAATCTGTCCTCTTGAGTTTCTTTTGGTTGGGTGTTTAGTTTTGCATTGTGTTCTCATCATGTCCTTGTGTTATGATCTTCATGATGGCGGTGTGCCACACATGAGTATATTCGCGTACATTTGTCAAGTGACTTGCGAGGCTTGTTCTTTTATGGTACTTTTGTAAGTTATGATCATTGGGGTTGGGATGGGAATATGCATGCCCACAGGCACTTGTCATAGGATGAGCATGGGTAGCATAGGGTAGCATATAGAGGGGACTTCTATCTCGCAACCCAGCATTGGCAGAGGAAGCTTTATATAAGTGATAACTAAAAATATGTGTGAGCACCTGATTAAGTTTGAGGACACAATGTGTGAGCACCCATTTAAGTTTGAGGACACACGATCCGAGCTTGGGCTTTCTCATGCCAAGTAACTCTCCATTATGTTAGCCCCTACTTAGTAGCCTATTAAGTGTCTGACCAGGACTTGTACTCCTTGCATTATCTTAGGTTCTTGGTTTTAGCCATCATATTGCTTGGTGTGAGTCTTAGCCATAGATGTTTTTTTTTTTGTTTGTGTGTGTGGTTGGATCATTATCTCCATCAGCACGATGGGTGTCAACCTACGGGTGCCATACGGTTGGGTGGCGTAGCTACCTTCACCACTATTAGGGACTGGTGTACAAAGACAGTCTTGTCCTAGTGCAACCATTGCTGGATATTTTCACTTGATGCTTCGGGTTGTGGAGTATGCTTTCTTGTAATTTATGCTTTCATTGGAATACTTGGATATCATGTTTAGATGATGTTAGTTTACTTGACACATTCCCATATTATGATGTTTAGCATATGATTAGATGATGTGAATTGCTATAGTAGCATATCTATTGCTTATTGATGTTTAGCATGTGATAGGTGATGTTACCTATTGTAGGATTATCTTATGCTTTTCTACTGCATGTTAGATTCCTTATGCTTATATTGTTGCATGTTTTAGTAGTGACATCCCTATTACGACAGTACTGACAATTTGGTCGGTGGCTTGGGAAGTTATGCATGAGGGATGGCTAGGATCCATGATGGTCATATGATGCCATTGATGGTTGGGAGGAACCGCGTACTTAGTTTGTTTGTTCAGTTCTTTGTGATGTTCCTTCTATTATTTCCCTTCAATGTATGATTTAGATGGTTAGATTTTGGTTTTTTGTCTTCTAGTTTGTTGAGTTTTTTTGCCTTGAGATGTGGATTTTCCTCGAGATGTTTTAGCTTGTTGTTTGTCCTTAGAATTTTCTTTCTTTTTCCCTAGAGGACCATGTGTCAGCATGGTGCAATACAATACAGTGTTGCACACCCGTTTGAGGAATGTTGTATGATACTTTATAGTATCGTACACCCTCAGAAGAAATGTTGTATGATACACTTCCAGTATTGCATGCCCTTTGGAGAAGTATTGCCCAACCCCTAATTATGTCGCCCTCCTTCTGCAGAAATATCATGTGATACTAGTAAAGTATCACATAGTGCTGATAAAGTGTCACACAGTTTTTATGAAACTTACGCGGGTGGGCAGCAAGCACTTTTTGGTCCAATTTGAACTTTTTAGGGATGGTTCGGGGTACCCTGTTAGGTGTTCTTCAATCCCTTGGTGTTGCTTTTTGATTTTTTTTGTGTGTGTTTCTATAGTCAGTCTCTTGGGGTTTAAAATATATCATTTAAGTATCTTATACTTAAGATATATTTTAATATATGCTATGAATCTTTTGAGATAGGTTTCAGACCTCTCGGAGATAAGTGAAAGATTCTAGGAAATTTTAGGGCTTCAGAAATCTAAACTTAGCCAATTTTCAGGGCTTCAAGATTTTAGGCTTAGCCAAATTTTAGGATTTTGTATTTTATCTCAACTAGCTATTTTGTTGATGGGTGGTTGGTTCTTTGAGCCCTCATCATGTGTGTGGTCTTTGTTGGCTTTGTTTGTGTGTGTTAGTTTGGTAGTGGCATTTAGAGATTCGTTGGTTGCCAGGATTGTGGTGAAGTCTTCTATTGTGATCTTTATGATCCCTATATAATGTCATGTGCATTCATACTTGTAAAAAAAAAATTCTTGGCTTGTATTTCATCCTTGTTTCCAAGGATCTTTGAGTAGTGAATTACATCTGGTATCTTAGCCCATGTTGAAACATTAGGATCTCTGTGCTTATGTTGCCCATATAGTTGTTGCTGCATTGGTTGAGTGCAAGTGTCTTGGTGAGAACTTGTGATCTTTGTTTCTTTGGTATCTACTTGTGATGGACTTGCTTGTCCAGTAGAGGCAACTAGATTTGTGTGAGGAGAAGGAAGTAAGTCTTCCTTGTTTTGTTGATGGTGTCATTGTGCCTTGTTTCATTGGTTGCTTGTGTGACCCTTTTTGGATGGAACCACTAATTGGTGTCCATGTGTTGGCCTTGTGTGCCGCTTCTCATTTCTCCTTGTGGAGAAAGGTGCATTGTTTCCCTATTTTCCCCTTGTTGTAAGTAGATAGATGAATCTTATTTGTGACTCTGTGTTATTTCATTATAATAATGAAATGGTTCTTTCATTGAAAATAAGTGTTATGGTGAATCATTACAAAGAAATAGGTTTACATTATATCCTTGGGTTAATGACTTAAGTCCCCAATTTGATTGCTTCTTAAGCTTATGTAAAACTATATTAATTGGATGGATATCTAAGTGTCGTATTGCATGGAAAGTATTGTTGTCTGCATGTGCATGAGATTACTAATGGTATACTATTTGAGGTGTGTGAGTGTGTTCTCTAACATTTCTAGGATGATGTATTCCTTAGCATTATGTGGTGATTTATCCCTCTTGTGTGATTGTACTCAGTCATCACCTATAATGTGATTTGTTTGATGCCTTATTTTATTTGGCTAGAGGTACTTTCCTCATGTTGTTGGGCTAGCACTGGTTTTTAGTATATTCCTCTCTTGGAGTAGTCATCAAATCTTATCTATTGCTCTCTTTGTAATAGTTGTCACATTTGACTTATTGTTGAAATGATCTCTTTTTGATACTTACTATTGGAATCAACAATTTCCCCCATTTGGTCTTTTTGATTATGTTTCATGATGACTATTTTGGATTTTTTTTACTATTGCCCAGTTGTGTGTTGTGACTCTCAAACCTCTGGTAGTACGTTCAAGGGATAATATCATGGAGAACATGCTAGTGTGTCTTTGTTAGATTTAAAGTTGTTATTGTAATTGAATGGTTTAAAAGATGAGTAAATGGAATGTTATTTTTTTGAATGAAATTGAAAGATATGTATTTGTTTTATGGTAAGTGACCCTTGAACCCTTGCTTTGAAAACCTTTCAATTTCATTGTGTATTAGTGCTTATATTATATTTAATTAATGAAATTATGAAAGAGGAGTAATGATGGTTTCAATGTGTGAATTACCTTTCATTCCATGTCTTATGTTGTTTTCGGCATGTGTGCTCTTGTGTGGATTTGGGCATTTTGTTCGTCACTCATCTTGGTGGCCAAGACTGTTGTTTTTTCCTTTGTGGTTTTGTCTTGAGTGGTGACTCAAACTCTTAGATCTTAGGAATCTTGAAGCTCCATCTTGTTGTAGTCCTTGTCAATATCTTTTTGATGCTTTTTGGATTGAACCAATTCGAGTCCAAATGTGAAGCTATGGCTTCTGGAGTTGCTGATTGAGGTTTTGAGTACCTTTTTGAGTAGAGACCAATTCAATCATGACATATCATATTTATGGCCATTGGAGAAGTTTAAGTCTTCATTTTATTCATATGGAAGAGTTATATTGTCTTCATAATCTACTAGGTACTTGTTGGAGTTCGTGCTAGAGTTTTTGTGTTTCATTTTGTATTGACCCATGCTTATGAGATGAAGTGTGGTTTGTGAGCTTTCCTTGTTTGAGGATGATGTTTCCTTTTCATTTGGGAGTGACTTAGTTCCTTGATGAGTCTAGATTCTCCTTTTTGGACGTTGGCTTGGGTGCACCTCTGTATCCTTTTCTCTCTTGTGAGAGTAGGCTAGCATGGTTATGCCACTAGCTTAGTTAGTGTTCTCTTGTGAGTATATTGATGGTTGGTGGAATTGTGAGTTCCCTAACATATCATGGACTGATTTAGTGTAGAGGTTGTGAGAGAGACTCCCTCTCAGTCCTAATACTCTATAGTATCTTTCTCCCTAAGCTTATATCTTCATGTGGATTTTCTCAATCAAGTTTTCTCTTTAACTATTGACTTGATGTTGGAGATTGAGTTTAGTGGTAAGTTGGGTGTAGTTTTTCTAGCATGGTGCTAGAGGGACATGGTATCGATGGGCACATGTTACCATCCTATGAGTTCATATGCAGATATTGCATGATTTTGTCCACTGATGAAAGTCTTCAAACCTTATGAGAAGGTGATATCTTGTCTGGTTGGGTTATGTTACCCTAGTTTCCAGTGGTAGTTGAGCTTTTGTGCCTTGGTGAGGTGTCATTCTCCTATGCTTGGTGGTGTGTAGTCTTTTGAAGTGTGTAATTTTGTTGGTAAACTTTAATCCTCTTTGTTCTAATGGTGAGTTTACGTGGATTTTAGAATGATCATGTGTGACATGATAGTATTCTTGGGAATTTTGGGATGGTTAATCCCCATGATACCAATGCTTATTGGAAGTGAGTTGTGTTTTGACCTACTTTTGCGGTCATATGGTTGGTGCATGTCATAGTTGGGCACCAGTTGATGAGGTAGAGAGGGTTTTTCCTTACCTTGTATTGTTGACTTTATGGCTAAATGGGTTTTTCCTAGCACATAGAAGGTTCCTTATGGGGGGACCTTGTGTTTGTGTGACACCTTTTTTCATGTGGTTAACCTATTTGGGGGGTTAACAAGATGGTTTGAGAATGTTGGAGTGATCTAGTTTGACTTGTGGAGAGTTTGATGAGTCATTCCTTTTGCTTAGTTTTGGATTTTGGTTCTTGTGTGTTTTGGTTTCTATTCTTGGATTGCAGGCTTCTAAGAGTAATCCTAGTCATGTTTTTGTATCAGTTGCTTTGTTTATGGTTTGACTAATTTATGAGATTATGATTTGATTTATGGTTCACTAAGGTTTGTGCCAATGCTTACCAAGATCTATTTTGTATCATGAGGTTGTTCTGTGATTACCTTGAGATGTGTGTGGAGATTGCACTGTGTACTATTACCATGCTACATTGGACTAGGTTCTTGTAACCGTGGGTAGTCATGTTTATGACTATGTTCACTTATGTGTTTTAAGTGCCTTTTTAATGTTATTTAATCAATCATTATTAAATGCTTAATTAATTAAAATGGGTTGTTCTTATTGGATTCTTTGGTTTTGTGTTGCTGACATTTACCTTGTTATATTTTAATTTGTGAGATATCTGTACTTATGTGATGTTTTACATTTGAGAAGACCTAAGGGTCAAATTTTATACTTTGATTTTAGTATCATAGGTTTTAGACTACTATGTTGTTTAGTTGATCATATTGCATGATGATGCCATTTTGAGATGATAGTGTGTTTTATGATGATATCTAGTTATCTAGTATTTAGACATACCTTTGATTATGTTAGGTGATGGATTTAATGCTATGGTTATTTACTTCATTCCTGCATTATTATTCTTTATGTGAACATGAGTGATGTAAATAGATTATTTTAATATAATTAAATAAATGGTTAAATTAGGTGATTTAATGTATTTATTGCTTCGGCTATGTTATTATATGCAATTGCACTTGATCATGTTGTTTAGTGTGTAGGATTTATATCCCTGGCAGTGGCACATGGAGTTAGTGATTCAGCCTTTCATATTTTACCAATGTCATCCTTGTATGGTCGACGATCCTTAATTAAATGTTTAATTTAAACCTTTTAGTGATTATTAAATCTAAATTCATTTGCGTTATGTAACTTAGACCAGTAAGCGTGTCTATACATTTAGAGGTTCGCATTGTCGTGAAAGTTGTTAAGGAGATTTTTTGTGTGTTTGGATTTTTTGGCTTTTTAATTGATTTATTTTAATTTCTAGCAGCCTTTCCATAGATGAATTCCTATTTATAGGAATAACCTATTTTTGTTTGGGTCGATTCAGGGTTTAACTAGGTTGGCTAGTTAATTGCCCTAATCAATTATTCACTTGAAAAGTGAATAAATATCCAAAAATAAATTTAATTCCTCACTTCTCACTTTTGAATTAGAAAGTTTGAGAGTAAAACCCAAAATCCTCTTCATGAGGATTTACTATTTTGTTCATTGTGGGAGCTATAGGCGTGGAATCATCGCGAGGTAGAGCTCGTTGGATCCAGCTCGGGGAAACCTTGGATTGCTGCTATTTTTGGCCACTTCTGCGAGCATTTTATTTTTTGGTTCAGATTCCCGTTTTGCCCTTTTGGTTGTGAGGTAGGGCTTTCTCATTTTATTGTTTCTACTTTTTTTTTTGGTAGTTGTTTATTTGAGGGCTGAGAACTAGTGTTCCCCTCCATTTTTGTATGCTAGTTCTACCTAGTTGGGCAGGTACAAATATTTCCTTATTTTTTGAGATGAGGGTTTGAAGTTTTACGCTGTCATGCTGGCCATTTTTGCATACAGTGTCTGAATTTGATTTTTTTGGATTTTTAGGATTTTTGTGCCCAAAGGCCAAATGGGTTTTAATTTTGCAATTTTTCCAAAATTTGAGATTTTTGCCTCATTTTGTGTGCCACCCTATTTTCTTAGGTTTTCATGGCGCAATGTGGGTCATGGACCTAGATGATCTATTTGGATATCAATCAAACCACTATTGTACTTTTATGTTGCATTGGAGTGCATGTTGCATCCGTACTCCTGACGTTGTGTTCAGTTGAGTGATTTTATACCTAATGTTATTGTTTCTTTTAGACTATTGCTTTTGTTTCATGAGCACTAGGATTCGTGTAGAATCCATACTCTTGGATTAAGGCCAGTTGAGTGAGTTCATGATGTTTGGTCTTGTTGCATCATTGGGATTTGTGTAAAATTCATACTCTTAGATTGAGGCTGATTGAGTAATTTTATGATGAATGGTTTTATTGGCTTTGGAATTCGTGTAGAATTCATCCTCTTGACTTGCTTTTGGTTGGGTATTTTGTTTTGCATTGTGTTCTCATCATGTCCTTGTGTTATGATCTTCGTGATGGTGGTGCACCACACACAAGTATGTTTGTGTACATTTGTCAAGTGACTTGCGAGGCCCATTCTTCCATGGTACTTCTAGAAGTTATGATCATTGGGTTTGGGATGGGAATATGCATGCCCATGGGTTCTTGTCATAGGATGAGCATGGGTAGGGTAGGGTAGCATATGGAGGGGGATTCTATCTCGCAACCCGATGTTCATGGCACCATGGGTTGGTAGAGGAAGCTTTATATAAGTGATAACTAAAATAATGTGTGATTGGTAATAAAAACTTAAGATAATAAAATGTGTGAGCACCCAATTAAGTTTGAGGACACAATGTGTGAGCACCTATTTAAGTTTGAGGACACACGATCTGAGCTTGGGCTTGTTCATGCCAAGTGACTCTCCATGATGTCAGCCCCTACTTAGTAGCCTATTGAGTGTCTGACTAGGAATTGTACTCCTTGCATTGTCTTAGGTTCTTGGTTTTAGCCATCATATTGCCTGGCATGAGTGTTAGCCATGGATGTTTGTTTTGTGTGTGTGTGTGGTTGGATCATTATCTCGTTCAGCATGGCGGGTGTGAACCTACGGGTGCCACGTGGTTGGGAGGCATAGCTACTTTCACTACTGCTAGGGACCAGTGTACAAAGATGGTCTTGTCCTAGTGTGACCATTGCTAGATGTTTTCACTTGATGCTTCGAGTTCTGAAGTATGCTTTCTTGTGATTTATGCTTTCATTAGAATGCTTGGATATCATGTTTAGATGATGTTAGTTTACTTGACGCATTCCCATATTATGATATTTAGCATATGATTAGATGATGTGAATTGTTGTAGTAGCATATCTATTTCTTATTGATGTTTAGCATATGATAGGTGATGTTATCTATTGTAGGATTATCTTATGCTTTTCTACTAGCATGTTAGATTCCTTATGCTTATATTGTTGCAATTTTTATTAGTGACATCCCTATTATGATAGTACTAATGATTTGGTAGGTGGCTTGGGATGTTACACATAGGGGATGGCTAGGATCCATGATGGTCTTATGATGCCATTGATGGCTGGGAGGAACCGTGTACTTAGTTTGCTTGTTCAGTTCTCTGTGATGTTCCTTTCATTCTTTCCCTTCAATGTATGATTTAGATGGTTAGATTTTGGCTTTTTGTCTTCTAGTTTGTCAAGTTTTTTCACCTCAATATGTGGATCTGATACTCCTTGGTGTGGAGGTTTTTATCTATGTTCTAGCTTGTTGTTTGTCCTTAGAGTTTTCTTGCTTTTTTCCTGGGTGACCATGTATCAGCATGGTGCAATACAATATAGTATTGCATGCCCATTTTAGGAATTTTGTATGATAATTTATAGTATCACACACCCTCAAAAGAAATTTCGTATGATACACTTCTAGTATTACATACCCTTTGGAGAAGTATCGCCCAACCCCTAATTGTGTCACCCTCCTTCTGCAGAAATGTCGTGCAATATTGGTAAAGTATTGCATAGTGCTGATAAAGTGTCGCACAATTTTTATGAAACTTGCAAAGGTGGGCAGCAGGCACTTTTCTATCCACTCCAAACTTTTCAGGGATGGTTCGGGGTACCCTCTTAGGTGTTCTTCAATCCCTTGGTGTTGCTTTTTTAATTTCATTGTGTGTCTTTTTGTAGTCAATCTCTTGGGGTTTAAAATATATCATTTAAGTATCTTATACTTAAGATATATTTTAATATATGTTATGAATCTTTTGAGATAGGTTTTAGACCTCTCAGAGATAAGTTAAAAATTCTAGGAAATTTCAGAGCATCAAAAATCCAGACTTAGCCAATTTTTAGGGCTTCAAGATTTCGGGCTTAGGAAAATTTTAGGATTCTCCATTTTACCCTAGCTAGGTGTTTTGTTGATGGGTGGTTGGTTCTTCGAGCCCTCATCATGTGTGTGTTCTTTGTTGGCTTTGATCATGTGTGTTAGTTTGGTAGTGGTGTTTAGAGATTTGTTGGTTTTTGGGATTGTAGTGAAGTCTTCCATTGCGATCTTTGTGATCCCTATATGATGTCATGTGCATTCATACTTGTAAAAAAAAAAAATTCTTGGCTTGTATTTCATCCTTGTTTCCAAGGATCTCCAGGTGGGGCATTACACTTACAAAAGTTATGATCATTGGGGTTAGGTTGAGAATTTACATGCCTATGAGCACTCATCATTGGATGAGCATGGGTAGGGTAGGGTAGCATATTGAGGGGGGCTTCTATCTCATAGCTTGGTGATAATGGTGCCATAGGTTGGTATAGGGAGCTTTAATTAAGTGATAACTAAATGAAATGATGGGTGGTAATAAAACTTAAGATAATAAAATGTGTGAGCACCTGATTGAGTTTGAGGACACAATACTAGAGCCTTCTGTCAAGGAGTTGAATCTACATGATCCAAGCTTGGGCTTGTCAACTCCAAGAGACTCTTCATGATGTTAGCCTCTACTGAGTATCCCATTGAGTGTCTGACCAAGACATGTAGTTTATGCATTGTCTATGTTCTTGGTTCAATCATCATACTATTTGGCATGAGTGTTAGCCATGGACATTTCCTTTGTGTGTGTTTGTGGTTGGATCATTATGATCTCCATCAACATGATTAGAGTGGGCCTATGGGTTCTATGTAGTTGGGAGGCATAGCTACCTATACCACTACTAGGGATTAGTTTACAAAGATAGTCTTTTGTCCTAGTGTGACCATTGTTGGATATTGTTACTTAGTACTTCGAGTTCTAGAGTATGTTTTCTTATGATTTATGCTCTCATTGGAATTCTTGTATATAATTTTTAGATAATGTTAGTTATTGACTCATTTCCTTATTATGATGATTAGCATATGTAGATTATGAGTTTATTTTTAGGATTATCTTATGCTTTACTTCTAGCATGCTAGATTTCCTTATGCTTATATTATAGCATATTTTAGTAGTGGCATCCTCACATGATAGTACTAATGATCTGATTGGCAGTTTGGAATTTACGCATGGGGGATGGCTAGGGCTTAGATGGTCTTATGATGCTATTATGGTTGGGAGGAACCACATACTTAGTTTGATTTTTTTGTTTATTATGATGTTACTTTAATTTATTGTGATGTTATTTTACTACATTGCAATATTTCTTATGTACTTTCCTTTCACTAATTGTTAGATGGTTAGATGCAGTTTTTGTTCTTCGGTATTGTGTTTGAGTGCTTATGCCTCAAATTATGGATCTAGTATTCCTTGATATAGAGAAACTTTATTCCTTAGATTTTTACCTTATTTCTAGTCTAGTGTCTTGGATTCTCACATTAAATTGTACTTTCTTGTACAAGAATGCAAGATCTCGCATGGTGTGTTGGGTTTCCTTCATGTGGCCTTGGCACCTTCTTGTGTGAAACTTGACACCAGTTTTGAGTGTCTTAGATATTTGGCCAAGTAATTTCTTGCACCATTTAGTGTACATCCTTAGATTTGAGGTATATTCTTGTATGGCATGCTACACATCCTTGTGTAAGAATCTGTCAGACTGTGGTCCTCATGCAAAAAACAATGGGTGTCTCCACTAGTTTTTAGGGATCAATTTTTGGTGATTCTAGTACCCTTTTGAATTCCTTAATTTTTCATGCTTTGATAAATCTTATTTTCTTTGTGTTCTTCTCATTTTTGGTTTCCATTTCCTATTGTGTGTGTGTGTCAATTTAGGTAGTGGTGTTTAGAGATTTGTTGGTTGTCAGGATGGTGGTTATGTCTTCTATTGTGATCTATGTGATCCATGTATGATGTTTTCATGTGCACTCATAATTGTTCAAAAAAATATTATCTTGGCTTGCATTTCATCTTTATTCTAAGGATCTCTGGGTGGGGCATTACATAGTAGACATAGGGGTGGATCTAATATATTTATATGAGATGAAAATACATCCTTTCCCATAGTTCTATTAGAAATAATAGTCCATCAATATAAATGAGGGGGATGGGTGAATCAATTATATAACAATATAAAACATTTATTCTCTTATGAAAATTCAACCATTCAATAAAAATAAACAACAACCATAAAGAGATGCATACACACAATTACACCAGATATGTTGACTAAGAAAATCCTTGATTAGAGGGAAAATTCTGGTGGGAATTATGCCCACAAAATGATGTACTAATATGAATATTCCTTGTTAGAGGATGGAACCTATTAGTATTCTATTACAACACTTAGTACAAGAGTCCCTATTGGGAGATTCCAACCCTATTTGGAGTTGAGGAAGGCAGTTGAACCCATTGCCCAAACAACTTTAGGATAAGATCAATGAACCCACTATCCAATTAACCTTAATAATATTTCTTTTAGAATAACAAATGTGTAAAAAAAAATTTCTTCTTCCTCTTGTCTAGTATGTCAAACTTCTTCACCTTCAAATCATGCAATCAAGTCTAAAACTTTGTAACTATCAATAGTAACCCTTAAGGTCACTTAAACACATTAGCAAAAAACTCTACTATATTTCTTCTAAATGTGCGACTCTTCTTTGCTCAAAAGTCTTAGTGATGATTTCTAAAACTCAAAAAACATCTTTCCTTTATACCACACTCAATATTAACTCCTTGAGTTAGCTTCACACTTTATCATTATATGTGAATTAAATGAAATACACATTTAATTAATGTTGTTGGCTCACAATTATACAAAAATTTTCACACGTGTGACTTTTATACATGCACACTTTCTGACATCATTAGTAATCAATATACTACCTCCAATTAATTGTGCAACCCTTTATATCAATTACAATGAGCTATAATAATCATATAGTAGGAACTACTTTCCTAATGCTTTGTTTCCATGCAATTCTCTATATATCAACCATATCTTCCATATATTGTTGATTCAGGTTCTATGCACTTGCCCAAGTGACAAATACATACTATAGTATGTACTAGTAATTTTGCATAAGAAGATATGTAATGCATTTTCCTAAATACAAAAATCATAGTATACTACTCTGTCAGTCTTTTACAAACTCATTACTATGTTGTCATTAGTGACAAACATAGTTATAGATACATCATAACAATGTTCTTCAATACTCCCCCATAACATCAACATTCATGGTAACAAGTTTGCACAACCAAATGCACCACCTATAGTAATATAATAGGGGGAGGTGGTGGAGATGACAGAGAAGGTGGAGGTAGGGGTGGTAGGTATATGGAGGTTAGGAATAGATCCAAAGCACCTAGGAGGATATAGACACATTCCTAGGCTACAAGAGATGAGGAGGGAGAGGGGGAGGAGGAGGAGGAGGAGGAGTATCTATTGAGACATAAGAGAATGGAGCACAAAGAGCCACGATAGGAGAAGCCTACTGGGGGAGATGGAGAGAATGACCTAGATGATAGGATTCGGGCCCTAGAGGTAGATCTATAGGGGTTGAGGATGACCATAGCAATTAGAGATTAGTAGATAGTATATTCTTAAGAAGAGGTAGATATGTGAGATCAATAATTGAGAGATAATTTAGAAGAGGCCAAGTGTGAGGTGGAGCAATAGACAACTAGGGAAATCTACTACCATAGGGTATACATTATTGTAGTTCCTATGGATCAATGGGTACCAATGTACTTAGAGATTGTTCACACATTAGATCAGCCACCATTGATGACACCAGTGGCTCCCCCTCAAGCTCTAGCTACTCACAAAGGAAGTAGGTAGTCTTAGGTATAGGACTAGGTGTAGGTTGATGTTCTTGTGACATTTTGTTGTGGCATATGTATTTTGAGACATTGATCTAGATTTTAGATCCCATATTGTATATGTACTTTCACACATTTGATATATGAGATATTGGATTCAACTAATGTATTTGTGTACTTGTCTCATTGTATGCTCATATGATGGATGTTGTATATGGATTTTTTAGCATTTTATTTTATTTTTCTATGCAATGTTTCAATTTTTTCTCATGTTATATGTATGCTCATTTTTATGTACATGTTTAACTTCTTATAGATCTCTCATGGATAGTTTTGGATCTCATGTATATGATGTAGACACATGTTTTGAAAATGTGATGCTTAGATAGGATTAGATTTGATGATTTAGATTAACCCCTGGTGATGATAGGATAGCAAAGAGGCAACATGAAAGATCAAGAAAATGAAAATATATGATCAAGAAGTGAAGAAAATATTAAAGCAAATAGTTGACGTGTCTGTGAAAGATGAAGTGAGAGCTCTCCCCATATGCAAAATGAAAGACTAGCTAGAATGTACCTATGATGCAAAATAGTATGCAAAATAATTTACTTGCAAGGGATGCAAAACATTTAGACTATAATTTCATCATTGAGCATTATTAGGGACATTGGAAGATCATACAATCATCACTAGTATAACTGTGAGGATATGAATATGATCTATGTTGGGTAAAGATGTGGGAATCCAACCTAAGCATAAAAGACATGTAGATCAAGATGACTAATGCAGTTAAATTTCGTAAGTTTAGTATACCAATATTACACATGTATCAAGCATAAGTTCCAAGATAACCCCTAGGTGTGGTCTTACAAAAAAAGAAAAGGAAGATATATTGTAGGCTCAATGTGTTAAGGAGGACATGCATGAATATTCCAGACACCTTAGGCTAACAAAGTATACACACAAGAAGAAAACAAGTAAAAAATGCCCCATGCCCCCAGTCTTCTTGTCCATGACATCCTTGAAATAATATTAGCAAGGGGACACTCAGAAAATAAATCTTCATAAATAACACACAAATAAGATAAAGTTCTTCATGGCTCAACAAGTTTATTTTTTAAGTGCATGTGTTTAAGTCACATGGCCATTTATTCAAGACTCAATTCTCATAGTGAGAAATTTCCTAGGATCCTAGACTCTAGAAACTATTTTGCATGAGTTTCCAAAGAAACCCTAATTCAAAAGAATACCCTGATAATATAAGAAGTTGTTCCCTCGAGATGAGGGTGAAGAGATAATTCCAAGATAGGAAATGTGTTGTGGAGTGAATGATTGAGGCTAATAGATATATGTGTGAGAGTCTCAAGTAGCACCTATTTCTAGGTTTTCACCACTTGGTAGATTTTTTAGGACTTTTTCCAATTTTTTTGTATTTTTTGAGTTTTCTTTAAAAAATTTGGTGATACATTGAAGTGCCTATTGCTAATTTTTCACTAATATGATCATTTTTTTGGACATTTTCTAATTTTTAGGATTTTTTCAAGATTAATCGATATATACAGATAGTTGAACTATGAGCCTAAAGCATAGAATTTCTTCAGATGTAGAATGTTGATAGGGTCAGCTAGTTATTCCCCTTTAGAAGTAGAAAGATGATAGACACTAGATCCAAGTGTTGTTGTAAAAATGTGAGGACCAAATGAGTTAGGCTCAAATTTCCCTTTGTGTTCCTTGTTTTGTTGCTTCTTGGGGTTGTCTCAAAGAAAAAGCTCACCCATTTGGAACTCACAAGGATGAACCTTTTTGTTATAGGTAGTAGAAATCCATTTTTTATAAGCTCTCATAAGATTAAAAGAATTCTTGTAGAGCTCATTAAGGGTTTCTAGCTCTTGTATCCTCATAGCCATATAGTCTTCATCAATTATCAACCCATGTAGGGAGACTCATTGTGAGGGAATCTTGACTTCTAAGGGTAGCACAACCTCAAAACCATACACTAGCAGAAAAGGTGTAGCCACTATAGGAGTACATATAGTGGCCTTATAAGCCCATAGTGCTAGATTGATCTATAATTTCCAATCTCTACCTGACTTATGAACCATTTTGTGTAGGATTTTGAGCAATGTCTTATTAGAGACCTTAGCTTAGTCATTTCCTTGGGGATAGTATATTGAAGAATAATGTTGTGTGATCTTGAATTTCTTACAATTTTAGGTCCTTATTTCTGAACTATCCTCCATTATCAATAAAAATGGAGAATGAGATTCCATAGCAACAAATAATGTGGTTGAGAATAAATAATAAAATATGATTTTCTATAGAAGCATTTAAAGGTACAACTAAAACCCATTTTGTGAAATATTCAATCACCACACTAATGAATTTGTGACCACTAGACAAACTCAGGTGAATCTTTCCCACCAAATCAAAGGCCCACTACTGAAAAGGCCAATATATAATAGAAAGTATAATCTTTCATCTAGGAGCATGGATTGAGTTACCATGCAGCTAATATTTCTTACAAGATTTAGCATATATAATAATGTTAGCCTACATGGTTTGCCAATAGTAGCCCACCCTAAGTATTTTCTAAGCAAGTGCAAGGTCATTAGAGTGTACAACAAAAATTCTATCATGGACTTAGGTGAATGCCTTTTCAAACTCTTCTAGTTCTAGACACGTAAGAAGCATTCCGTCTAGAACCTTTCTATACAAGTCACTAGAGACCAGGGTGTAGTGAGAGGCATTGTGAAGGAGTTGGAATTTTTTATTTTGTATGAGACTTTTAGGAATGATCTGATCATATAGTTAAGAGAAAATGGTGGAGTAACATGAGGATTCATGATCAAAAATAGTATAGATCATATGATTGTCAGAGGAGTCATATGCATGGTGATGTAATTCTTTCACCAAGAACTCAAAACATGATTCATGTTCTTATAACTAAAGAATAGATATTAGATTGGCCATAGCATCTAAAAAATTATTTTCTACCTTAGGAATTTGTTGGAATATCATAAAGGTGAAATATTTTTGTAGGGCATCAATCAATTTCTTGTATGGTACAAGCTTGTCATCTTTGGTTTGATAATCATTGTTAACTTGGTTAATAACAAGCTGAGAGTCTCCATAAATGTGTAGCTCTATGATCATCCATTCTAAAGCCATTTTAATTTCATTTATTAAAGCCTCATACTCTATTATATTGTTAGTTAATGAGAATAAGACCTTGGAATTATGTAACCATGAGGTGTGATAAAAAAATGTCTGTGACAACCCCATTCTAGATGTAAGAACTATTAAAGAACATCTTCCAGGTTCTTTTAGTGATATACATGATGAAAGCATTAGGATATTCAATCTATATAGGAGTTGTATCTTACAATGGAAAATTAGCTAGTTGGTTAGCTATGGCTTTCCCTTGATATCTTTGCATTCAATGTACTAAATGTAAAATTTGGAGAGAATTATCATCCATTTAGCAAGATGGTTGGTAAGCACAACTTTACTCAATATATATTTGAGGGGATCAATCTTTGTGATGAGATAGACTATGTGAGCCAACATGTATTGTCTAATCTTTTGGGAGGAAAATACCACTACAAGGAAAGCCTTCTCAATGTTGTTGTAGTTTATCTCATAAGCCACCAAAGTGCAACTAATATAGTAAATAGAACGCTCTTTTCCAATTTCATCATTTTGAGCTAACAGTGCTCCTAAGAATGAAAATGTGGCTAAGATATATAGTGTCAAAGGTTTTCCTACAATGGGTGGAATCTATATTTCCCTTGGTACTCCAAATCTAGTGAATATGCATTCATAAAGAAACTCAACAACCTTGTGATCACTAGCATGTCTCATAGCTTTGACTTCAATCCATTTTGTTGCATAATCTATACATACTAAGATATAAGACTTTCCATGATAAGAGGGCTTAATAGGTCCAACAATGTCAATATCCCACTTGTCAAAGGGTGTGACAACTACCTATGGCTAATTTCATCAGTCTTTGTGGGACATCCCATACATTAACACCTATCATAGTGCTAAGTATGCTTTGTTGCATCCTTATGTAAAGTAGGCCAGTAGTACCAAGTTGTCAAGATTTTATAGGTTGTCCTCTTTGAAAAAAAGTATTCTCCACATGGCTCATCATGGCATGCCCGAAGCTTGTCATAAGTTTTGTCTTCTCAAATACATATGCTTGTGACTTGGTCTAGTCCTATATGAAACATAAAGCCCGAGATCCAAGAGAAGTTAAAAATCTTCTCAACTAACAAACAACATTGTTTAGGAGAAAAGTGAGGTGGCATTCTCCCTATAGCAAGGTAATTTTCCAAGTTTGCATACCATGGGTTAAAAGAATCAACAGAAAACAAGTGCTCATCTAGAAAACTATCATTAATTGTTGTAGGATCATCTAGCACTTGTAGTTGTGACAAGAAATTGGCCACTACATTAGCCTTGCCTAGTTTTTCTATGATCTTTACATCAAAATCCTACATGACGAGTAACTAGTGTGCTAGTCTATCACTAATAGTAGGTTTATTCATTAAGTATTTAATGGTTGAATGATCAGTATACACAAATAATTCATAGCTTGTAATGTAGTGCATAAACAACTGCTAGCAACTCTTTTTTAGTAGCAATATAATTCAATTCTACTCCTTGCAAATTTTTACTAATATGGTAAATTACATGTTCAATAATACCTTCTTTTTGTCCTAGAACTTCTCCAATAGCATAATCAAATGCATTTGTATGGATATGGAATGGAAGCTTCCAATTAGGTCCTCTAAGAATAGGTGTTGTTAGCAGAGCATCCTTTAACTTCTAGAATGATGCTTCACATTCTTCTGTCCATGCAAATTCAGCTTCTTTCTTCGACAAATTGTACAATGGTGTTGCAAGTTGGCTAAAATATTTTATGAAACTTTTGTAATAACTAGAATGGACGAGGTAACTTCTAACATGCTTCTACTTAGCTAATGTGGGAAGTGTGTTTATAACTACAATTTTTATAGGATCAACCTAAATTCCAAAAGGTGAAAGATAATGTCCCAAGCCTACTACTTCCTCCATCATCATGTAGCACTTTTCACTATTAAGAGATATTATAATCTTGACATCTGTAAAGAACCTTTTCTAAGTTAGCTTGTGCTCCTTCAAATTTTGCTCCATATGTTGTAAAGTCATCCATATAGATGTTAGCACAATTAATAGAAATGTTAGAGAAAATACCTAACACTACTCTAGAAAGTAGTAGGGGCATTACATAATCCAAATGGAAAGACTAAATAAGAAAAGGTTCCCTAAGGATAGGTAAATGTTGTTTTGTCCTAATCTTCTGGTGATATTTGTATTTGATTATACCCACTGAAGCCATCTAGGAATGAGAAGTACTTTTTACCCAACAGATTATCAAGCACTTGGTCAAATGAAAGGCAGTGGAGAGTGATCCTTCTAAATGGCTTTGTTAAGTTCTCTATAGTCAACATAGACTCTCAACTTTCCTCCTTTATTTGGTACAATGACAAGAGGAGAAAGCTACTAACTATCAGATAGGAAAAATAAAACCTACACTAAGAAGCTTTTGCAACTTGGTCTTGACTATGTCTCTCAAAGAAGGGTTTACGCTTCTTTGAGATTGCCTTATTGGCTTGCATTTTGGGCCTATATTATTCTATGAGTACAAAGTTTAGGATCTAGGTCTATCATGTCAGTGTAATCCCATACAAAAACTTGCAATCTTGTAAAAGCTTGAGAAGATTGGACATCTAAAACTCAGTGAGGTTTTTATTAATATTTAGTTCCTTTCCTAGAGAAATTTCAACTCTCTCAACTTTTTCTAACATCAACACTTCTACTATGTATGGAGACATTATCTCATGAGGTAGTAAAGTGGGAAGGTAATCAGGTGTTGCAGGAGACTAAGATGTGGTTTTCTTGGATAGTATTGTTTGAAGGGAACAATTTGGATCATCACAATATGACTCCTTATAACCATTTTAGTTGGTAAGGATTGTTATAAGAATGGCACCTTCTTGTTGGGATACCATGAATGGATTTCTCTTAATGACCATAAGTATTTACACAAAGCTTACTTCAAGAGCAACATCTTCTAAGTTGGGCCAAACAACTTCATCAAGTTCACTTTGGGGTTTTGCTAGAGAATACAAAGTTAACTTCCTAGTATTTATTCCATCTAAAATGGTCATTTTCCTAAATGGATGCAATGAAAGCATCAACCATGGCTAATCGAGGCCTTCCTAGGATTAATGGGTAACTTCCAAGAGTGGCTTTGGATGACAAGACTATAAAATCTGAAGGGTACTCTAAAGAATCTAGAGTAATAACAATATACTTCACCATACCATCAAGCTTGACCATGGAATTATCAGCTAACTGCAATATTATTAGTGTGTCCCAAAAACCAATGATACTAAGTTTCAATAGAACTTCTCTAGTCGTAACATTAATTAATGCAACTAAGATAATTAAAACATTTTGAATTTGGGTACCATTAATGAAGATGGTTACAAATGGACTTACTGGGTTTGAATACTTAGGCATGACAACTTTACTTAGCATGAGATTAGAGAGCTAGCCTAAGACATGGATAGTATTAGGGTCTTTCTTTTTTCCTTCTAAGCTACTTGATACAAGCCTCTTTAATTTCTTTGGTAAATACTAGAATTTCTTTAAGTGCATCGAACAAGGGAATTTGCACTATCATTTGTTTGAGTTGATCAATCAAATCAGTGGCAATAGGATTTTCTTTTAGAGAAACAACCTAAGACTATATCTATGGATAAGGAGCATTCTTAGGCACTAATGTAGTTTGAGCAATAGGTGGGACATTAATAGGCTGGCTCACAAGTATATCCTCAGTCAAAAACTTTAGTTATTATTGGCTCTTTGGGTGTAGGTAGTGTAGTTCTTGATCTAAGATGGATATCATTTATAGGAAAAGAATAGGCCTACTACTTATTATTAGGATTTAGAGTTGATTTAGTTGGAAGCTAAATTTTCTTTTGAGGAGTGTTATTTTCTATAGGAGGTGGTGTCATAATAGCTTGCTACTAAGGTGGAGGCATTAGTGCTAGTTGTTGATTAGGTTGATTAGGTCCTCACTGAGGTTGTGGTTAGCAATTATTCTGAGGTGGTCATTGATTATTCCATTACAGTTGCTAATAGGAGTTATATTGTCATTTGTATGCATTAAATAGTGGTTTCTACTAATAGGCTTGGTTATAGTATGGCTTTTGATTGGACCAATTATGATTCCAATTTTAACCTTGAGGAGCAAAAATTTGGGGGTTTTGGTTTGGCCAATAGCTACTATTATTATTACCAAAATTATTCAGTACATGCAAAGGCATACCTTATCTCTAAGCCCATGGATGCTTTTGAGAAACATAGAAAATGTCTTCATTCTCCTTGTCTACAGCCTTGAACTTGATGGGCATTGAGTTAACATACATAGATGTAACCATCTTACATTTGAAATTTCTTTTCCTCTCTCTGAAATGAGAACAGAAATCAGCAAGCACAACATCTAACTCTTCCTTCTTCCTCCTTGCTTGCATACTATCCAGTTGAGTGGTGAAATCATTAATGATATCCTACTTGAAATTAGATAGTAGATTAGACAGCTCCATTTTAGATACTCTAGAACCTCCGTCGGACTTATGTGGTAGGTTTTTAAGTCCCCTAACCTTCTTCAAAGTGGCCCTTTAGTAATTTTCACATGTATTCATTATGTCAACCCATGCTTTTTGTGTGATATCACCTCTTTCCATCAAGTCTAAAGCCTCAAGATACTTCCATCATTCACACCTTTAAAGAAAAGGTGCTTTTGAGATGCTTCATTTAGCTAGTGTTGAGGATCATGTTGTAAGTTAAACATGATTCTAGATACATAATCCTCTAGTGTTTTGTCCTCCTTCTAAGACATTTTAAGAATGTCATCACCTTTCAAATCTTGACCTCTATAGAACTCTTTGTAATTTGTAAGAAACATTGTACACATGGCATCCCACTCTGCTACAACATTAGCACCCAACCTCATGAACCATCTCAAAGAAACTTCTATTAGAGTTGATAGGAACAACTTCAACTTGTGGGCAATAGTGGCATAGTTGTAACTTTTGGCAATGAATATCAAATTCAAAGAGAAAGGTCTCAGGGTCTTTTGTAGAGAGGCCATAAAATTTGGGAATTGTAGTAGTAGCTATGTTTTATAGATTCTAGTTTATTTTCTGTTGAGGTATAGGAAAAGGAAAGGGAGCTTGAGTAGCCATTATGGGAGGAGGACCTTCTGGTGATGGCTGATATACAACAAGAGCAAGCAGATTATCTTGATATTCAAGTTCAACAAATAGGTTGTTCAAATGTAGTGATCCTTCAAATGATGAAGAGGATATGTGTTCCTAAGCATCAAAAAATGGATTTTCAAGAGGTTATTCTTCTTTGTTCTCACTTTTTGGTTCTTCAAATTGAGGATTAAATAAATCAAATGGTTCTCCTTGATAGTTATGGGGAAGAAATCTCCTGAGGTGATATCTTCTTCTAGGCATAAAAAGTGCTTAATGAAGTATTGAATTCAAACTAAGACTACAACTACAAGGATTAGTTTGAATTAACACCATCCCTAGAAGTGGCATCAAAAATGCTTGGCCAAATAATGGTATTAGAAACCCAACTACTTAATTTAGGATTGGACACCCCAAATGATTCCTAATGCACTATTTAGCCTCATTTAATTATCAACCAAGGATGTAAACTTAGAATGGCATCTATAAAGTATATGCTTTGAACCTCCTCTTCTAAGCCTATTTAAGGAATTTAAATGCTTATGCTTTAGGAAAACTAAGCTAAAAGTAATGAGAAAATGTATTCTAATCAAAGCAAAAATTATAGTTAGGAACTACTCCTACTGATTGTGCTATAGGAATGGGCTATAATTCTGGTATTAGTGGCTACAAGAATAGTAGAGTTCTAAAACATATAAATGAATAGAAAATAAACTCTACACTAAAAAATAAATTCACTTATCAAGTGGGCCCCCTTTGAATGAATGAATGGAAAGTACAATCAAGATAAAAGTTGCAAACTCGAATTGAACATTCCATTCATCCATAAAAATGATTACACTTGATTGAAATAGTATGCAAGATTTCTCTATTAAAAACCAAATTGTTTGACTAACTCCAGAAGAGTCACAATAGTCAATTATTTAAAAGGAAACTACTACTAAATTTCTAAACCTATGATCACTTCATAATGAGGATCAATTACAACTCATAAAGTTTCATAATAGAAACATTATTGACCATGAAAAATCCTAGAATATAGCACACACTAAATTTGTGTGTTGCATGCAATAGGAAACATTGAATTACTTTGCAAAGATTGTGAAATTATGGTTGGATTTGATGACTCTTGCGCTAGTATGCCACTCCTTTGAATATCCATGTTCAACTCCTACAAGATAATTAATGGACACACATCCAACCATATAAATATATATCCACATCATCAATATTAGGAAAAGATGTTATTCTTAATTATCACTCTTGCAAACCTACAACTTCAGGAGGTAACTACCCAAAACATAGCTTAGGAGAGAGCATCCATTAACATGATGTATAACTATTATATTCACCTTTCTTGTCCATGAAATTAGGTATATATTATGTCTTTAGAGATATCCACATTCCATCTTATGTTCACACACATATATAATCATATACACAGAAACCATAATTTTATCTGCTTAAAACCATAAATGTATGTCTATGTGTAATCAAATGTCTTAGAAAGAGGATAAAAAGTGTTGAGAAAGATCACTAATTTAGGAGCCCATCATTAACTCTCAATTTCAATAAGTTCACATAAGTTTGTATGAACTAGCTCCAAGATTTCTTTAGAATGATAGTCCTTTCTTTTGAAACTTGTCTTTCCCATCTTACCAATTTGACAAATTTTGCATAAGCCCTTATCAGGTTTCCTCAAGCTAGGAATACCTCTTACTCTTTTCTTCTTGCTTATCTTGATTAGATTATCAAAATTCACATGACATAAACTTTTGTGCCATAACCAACTTTCCTCTGCTTGAGTAATAAAATATGAACTTTCACTAAGATCTAGGTAGATTAGGTTACCTTTTGTTTGATTGCTAGACCCAACTAGATTTCCTTTTCCATCCATTAGTTTGGCCTTTCCATTCATAAATTCTACATTGAATCTAATGTTATTCAACTATGCCATTCTCAGTAGATTATGCTTTAGTCCTTTAACCCAATAATCATTATCACATCTGAGTTCAATGGTTAATGAGATACAAGGTTCATTGTTTCCAAATCTCACACTAGGCATCATAATGTTCCATGTGTTCAATTTTTTTTTATCACTAGTCATATGATGTGAGTAGCCACTATCAATAATCCATGTATCATTTTCATTTACATGAGAAATAAGTGGCATTTTATCTCCTTTAATATTTTATTCATCTTTTACAACAATATATAACATTTCATCATCTTCACTTCGATCTAGATCTTTATCCATAAAACAGGAATTCTTACGTTTGTCCTTGTAGTTTTTGTAGTTCTTGAAATCCTTCTTACCTTTATACTTTTTGTGCTTCTTTTCATCTTTGTCTTCTCTATTTGAACATCTTGCAACAATGTGTCCAACTTCTTCACAAGAAAAATAGATCAAAGAAATCTTTCCTTTGAACTTTCCTTTGCCTTTTGGATATCTTCTTGCAAGAAATGCCTCAATAGTTTCAAGATCACTCTCAGAACTATCTTCCTCTTCACTTTCATATTTTTTGGCTTTTGACCTTTTGGCTTTCTTCTTGAGTAACAACTTGGCTTCAAATGTAGACTCAAGATTTCTATAACTAGGAACATAATTATCAAAGTTATCTAGCTCAAATGTTGTCAATCTTCCAACTATTGCATCCAATGTTATGTCATTCTTTGAATTGCAACTCATTTATTTAATTATTGATACTCTAATTTCGTATATATGAAGAAGTGTTCTAAGAAATTTACTTACTATTGTTTCATCTTCAATCTTACTCCTAAAGCTTTGATAGTACAAACATTGGCTTTGATTCTTTCACTATATTTTGTAATGTTCTCATCTTCTCTCATCTTTATTTGATCAAATTTTCCTTTGAGACTTTTGGATTTAGCTCTTGTTACATAATCATCTCCTGCATAGATGGTTTTCAGCTCAATCCATATTTCATAAGTATTTCCAAATTCTTTTGACCTCATGAAATTCAGCATAGTTGAGAGATGAAGCAATATCAATCATCATGATGTTATGACTTTTCTTTTTTACAATTTCTTCAACAGTCATAGTTCCAACAAGTGTTGTGTATTTGGTGTCTAGATACTTTAGCCCTAAATCTCCAATGGTTTCCAAATGTAGCCTCATGATTTCTTATGATGCCTTGAAGTTATCTCTATTCAACTTTGGGACATCCCTTCTAAAAGACATTGTGATCTTTAGCTTAGGTCCTTGAAACCTTTTCTATAAGTACCAAGAAACTTTGATACCAATTATTGGAAATATAAGAGGAGTAGATAAGAGGGGAGAAGTGAATTAGTTACTACAAAAATAAATCTCAGATCCTTTAGATGTCAATAAAAATCAAAATATAAACTCTTATTAAACTGTATTTTGTGGCAACCACAAATGCACTTAGTTTATACTAGCAAATGTTCTAAGTTGAAAAATATTGGGAGTCAAATTTAACTTTTTAATAAATAAATATACTAATCTTAATGTGATTAACCTTATAATTAGCTTAGTTTCATACACATGAAAGAAATAGCATGAACACAAGTGACACCAAAATTTAACATGGAAATCTAGTTTGGAAAAAACCACTAATTGCAACTAGTTACTAATTTTTACTCTTCTGAAGTGAGCCCTATTAGAAGCCAACCCTATTAAAGGTTACAAATACATTGTTAGGTGTGGCCTTTTTAGAGTATTTTATCACCCTATTAGGAGTGGCCTTGTTATAGATCTTTAAAATACTTCAAATAGAAATGTCACGTTGTTAGAGGATTTATAAATAGTTGTTAAGAGATTTAGATTACTTCTACAATATTTAGAGAGTAACAAAGAAATGACCTAATTTTTGATGCAACTAAATTGCTAATTTCATATCTCAAATTTGGCTTGTATACTTGATCCCTCCTAATTGAATGTATCTTTGCAGCTCAACAAGGATATTTTCCTTATCCTTCCAATTTGCTTCCCCTAAGCATCTTTAAATCTTCTATTATGTTTCACACATTCAATCCTCAAATTTACCTTATATTTATATCTTACAAATTGTCAAGTTGGCTGAAATATAACTTTGAATACTTAATATTCATCTCCTCAGTTGGCTAGAACCAACAATCAAATCAATTTAACTCAATATGCAAAAATAAGGAAAACCTTTGTTAGCCAACCTTGCTCAGTAGACACTAACTTATAAATGATTTTCTTGTGTTAACCAAGTGAACTTGGTTAACATTGCATATTTGCAAAGTTCTTTTGTTAACCAAGTGAGCTCAATTAACACAGTTCCATCGAACATTTCCTTTATTAATTGAGTGAACTTGGTTAACACTCAACTTCTACAAACTTTCCTTTGATGCCCAAGTAAACTCGATGGACACTATCTTCTAAACTTTGTAAACTCTAGAATGCTTGGTAGACATAGGAAACTATCTTCATTATTTAAGTGAGCTTGGCATACATCGGCTGACAATGATATGACATTTTGTGTAACATTAAAGACAATACACAATTAATCAATTGTTTTCAACTTGGACTTTTCCATTTTCACTCTTTTCTTTTCTAGAATGTCTTCACATTCAAAGAAACTTTTCAACACCTCAATCTAGTGAAAGGAAAAATCTACATTCATTTTTCCATTAAAAATTGGCAGCTCCAACTTCTTTTCCATGGTTCTTTTTCCCATGTATTTGATGCCATTCAAGATGTGCCTCTACTCTTTAGGTACTTCTTCATCCTCTAGAGGGTCATCCACATCTATATTCCTCTCATCTTTAAAAGTTTTCTCTTTACCCTTATCTATCTTAATTTCAAGGTCAAAATTTGTGACCCTTATGTAAGAGACATGGCTCTGATACAAACATGTCTTCTTCTTTAGTAATAGACATGGCTCTGATGCCACTTGATGCAATGGAGCCAACCATAAAAGTTTTCAAAAGACTGAAATGAGCCCTCAAGATCCTCTTCATTGAAGTATTGAACAAGAAAGTGCCTTTTTCATTTCAATTTTCCCAAACACTCATCTCAAGTGTTCAAATAGGTGGTTCAAGTTTCTCATAACCCAACCTAATCTATGCAATCCTAATCACTAGGATACCTTAATTCTCTAAGAGAAGTAATCAATAGTTGATTACTAGTCACAATTGACAAAATTTGACACAAATCCCCTAAAAAAAAAACTAGGACCAAGGGAGACTCAAGAATGGATACCTAATCTATTTAGCTCCTAAACAAGGTGGGATGATGGATGAATCCATATGATGCAACTTCTTTCCAATGGTTGCTTCAATTTCCCTACCTTAGGTGTATAGCCCTTTAATATTGTAAAACAAATTTAAAATGAGAAAACTCCACACAACCCCTAAGTTAAATCATGGATTTGGATGCACTTTTGGATCTTATGAAACATATCTAAGCACCAAGACTTGGAAGTGAAAGAAAATCAGGTATTCAACATTTTCTCTTTTGGAAAATTAGCCCTATTAGGCCTCCATTTACAAAGAAAACCCCCAACTTAGAAATTGTAACATGAAAGTTATAAATGATTTCTAAAGTCCTAGATACACATGAAAGTTATAAATGATTTCTAAATTCCCAGTGACTCCTCCATATGAAGTTATGGGAGTTGATGTTCAACAATGTGGGCATGCACATGGGTTTGCATGCCTAGGGCATCAATTTCCTTCTTGCCTCTAGCAAGTTATCATATGAAACCAAATGAATCTTAAATTATATGTTCAATACTTGGATTTCACCAAAGGCCATTAAATTCCCATGGTAAAATGCCAAGATATGACTAATTTTGTATGAAACCCTAGGTCTAGGCAATGAACTATTATAGTATTTTAAAAATGTAGATTTTTGGAGTTAAAAAAATTTAGGACCTCAAACCAAATTCATTTGAAATCTAGTTCATCCAAGAATCCAAAAATATGATGTAATCACCTTTTTCTTCCTATACACATTCGTACAACCTATTACAGCGTCAGATTTGGAGGAAAATAGATATGTTGTTATTGATTCAAAGAAAAATTACACATTATGTTCCTATCACCCACCCATAAAAGGGCTATGCAGGAATCATCAATGGTTAAAACAACATTTCAATTCAATTCTGGCCATTGGGGAGTGAAAATACAAATTTATAACTTTATGCTAAAAGCTGCTTAACAACTTTTTAGCAACTTTGCAATAATTGATCAAAATATTATCAAAACTTAACTATATGATCCAAAATGGATCAAAACATGTCAAAAACATAGAAATAAGGAAATATACTAAAATATAAGGTTCTTTGACACCTTTGACCAATAGTTGACCAAGAGGTTATAATGTGCCAATCTTGGAACTAGGTCTTACAATTGGGTCCAAATAGATAACCTTCATTACTAACCTATACTAATGGTTCCTAGGACCTTCAATAAGTCCTTAAAGCATATAGAAACACTCAAATTTATTAGGGTGCTCCTACACAAACTATTACTTATTTTCCCAAGAAACTTAGATCAAAATCATTAATGACCATCAGATTATGAAATTCCTTTGGATACCATTCAGGTGTGGTTTTTATATCAAAGGTTTTTTCTAGCCAAAAATGTGTTATATTTAGAGTTTCATGGGCTAGAACATCTTATCTTCCTTGCTTGATATTGGGGAATATTTTTGAAGGATATGCACATGTTTCTTTCTTTATACAATGGTTGCAACCATACCTTTTCCATTGGTGTTTATATCCTTTTCCCTTCCTATTATTTTGAAAGGTATGAAAAAAAATTCAAACTACATCTATGATGAAATTCTTATTTATCATAGGGCTTCATTTTTGACATTTCGGTCATATTTTTTATTAGTGACATACACTTATTTAGATTGTGAGTTTGAACTAAGCATATTTTATAGTTAATAGTGTTAACCAAGAATTTTAGTTGTTACCAAGGTCTACAATTGCTATCGAGTCCTTTGGAAAAATTCTAGTGTATGCCAAGCAATTACTGTTAGAAATGCTTTAAAATAACTAGGGGGGTAAATTAGATATTCAACGTCCAAATGTCCAATTAAAACTTTTTCATCAAGTAAAATGAGATTATTAAATTGTTCATTCATCTAATCTTAAACTTTTCTTCTTAGTAGGTTACTATAAATCAATATGTAAGCATAACACATGAAAGATCAACACATAACACAATGATTTACATGGAAACCCAATTTGGGAAAAACCACCAGTAATATGCTACTCAATTCTCACTCTTCTAAAGTGATTCCTTTTGAAAGGCATGCCTTGTTAAAGGCTACAACACACTGTTTAATGTGACTTGGTTAAAGGATATAACCACTCTATTAGAAGTGGGTCTGGTTAGAGGACTTTAGAACATTCACTTGGAATACCACCCAATTAAAGGATTTACAAATGGATATTAAACCAACCTAAGTCCATAGGATTTTATTCTAACTGATACAATTGCTAGAGAATAACAATAAGGGGTTTTGACTTGATTATAATTCACAACTTATCTTGCAAATTCAGATCATAGTTTAGCTCATAACATTGCCTAGCTTTCAGTCTCTACAGCTATGATAGCTTGTCCTCCTTTCAAGCTTTGTCTCCTTGAGTCTCCATACTTGATGTACTAGTGCATTCTTCTTTCTAACCAAAGCAAAGCTCTGTGATCTATTCTTCCTTCTTCTCTTGATGTCTTCTCCTTGACACCTTTCAACCACTTTGCAATTTGGCACACTAGCAACTCTTACTTCTTGGCCTATAACTCCTTAAATAGAAGTCTAGAATTTCTTTTCCTACTTGATTCTTCCCTCCTTTCATTCCAATTTGAATGGATTAGGTAGGATTCATTGAATCCAACCCATATCTTGTTCCTTCAAGAAACATCATGAAGAATCCTCTTGAATTTTCTCAAAAATAGTTTACATAGGATTCTGTACCACCAACTCATCATCCTCATCCTCCAACTAGTTCACAAAATTTAAAATAAAAAATTTGTCAGCTCAGATTTGGAAAATCTTTGACTTTTCCAATAATGTAGTAGCTTGGCACTATTGAAATTTTGGTGCTTGGCACATACTGTGTTACTCGACACCAACTAAGTTTTACTGATGCTCGACACCTACTATGGATTCACTCAGCATCCACTAAGTTTTTCTAATGCTTAGCACCTATTACTTTTCTTAGCACCTAAACATGCTTGGCTCCTTCTATATCACTCAACACACTAGATTATTTCATTTTCTTGATACTAACTAATAATCTGCTAGACTTGAACTAGCTTGCTTGGTACTCACTAATGAACTTAGTTAAGCTTTGTTGTCAACCTTGTTGCAACTTATTCCTCCAATGTTTCTAAGTGTGGCCAATCTCTTTATCTTCAAGTATATTATTAATACATCACTTTACCACTATCTTAATTGATCCTTGTACTTTATTACAAAACCATAACTCAACCTTTCCCTTAGGTACTCTTTTACATCTTGTTGATTAAATCCTCTTCATCAATCAACTAAGTGATAGTACTTGGATCTTATAAGAAATTGTCATTCTAGCAAATAGCAAGTTTGACATCAATGGAAAAACAATGATTGAAAACATTTTTTATCAACAATCTCCCTCTTAGCAATAATCTTCTTCTTACAATGATCTTTTCAATTAGATTTTCAACAATTTCCCTCTTTGGCATTGATGGAAAACCAAATTGATCAACCAAGTTATCAAAATACTAACTAGTTTAAAATAGTAAATGAAATTCCAAAAAGAAAATTGTGTTGCCATCAATTTTCACAACTCCCTCTTGATCTGTTATTCTAATTTCTTTGCTTCTACTTCTCCCTCTTAGCTATTGTTATCTCTTTCTTTCTTTTCAACTATATCTTCCAAAACATTAGTTTTGTCTCTCTCTTTGTTGTGGCTTACCACTATTCACTTTGATCTTGTACTACTCCTGATTATTTCTCTCTTTATATTCATTGATCATGTTTTGCTATTCTAGAATCAGCTACTTCTTTCTTTGTCCATAAATCTGATTAGTTTCTTGGTGCTTCTCCCTCAACTGTTGATCAGTCAATTGCTTCCCCCTCTGCTCATTTGATCCTGTAGATTTGATTAGTTTCTTGCTACTTCTCCCTCTATCTAATTGAATGTTGTTGATCAAATTTTGTTGATTAGTTTCTTATTACTTCTCCCTCTTTGACCACAATTCCAAAGACACATTTTCTTAGCATCTTAACATGCTAGTGCAGCATTTTTAGGTACTCCAATTTCTCCCTATGTCACCTTGCTTATCACTTATTTAGAACTTCATCACTTTAATTACTCTAGGCATGATCCTAAAGTAAATATCCTCTGCATCAATTTGAAATATACCAACAATCAACTCAATAGAGCAACCTTGCTTTATCTCAAATAACCTTGGCTAAGGGTATCACCCCTAACTTACCTCTAAGATACTCAAAAGAATCTTTAGGTAGTGCTTTTGTAAAATGTTAGCAATCTGTTCCTTTGATCTTACATATTCCATCCTTCTTCTTTTTTTCCACCAATTCTTTTACATAATGATACTTAATCACAATATGCTTTTTTTGGCATGCATCACATGATTCTTTAAAATGTTGATAACACTTGTGTTATCACAAAAGAGTATCACAGGTTTAGTTACCTCTTCCTTCATACCATGCAATAAATGTTTGATCCATATAATATTAGTGCAGTTGATAGTAGCAGCTACATATTTAGCTTCTATTATGGACTATGAAGTACAACTTTACTTTTTTCTAGTCCAAGTAATCAATCTTTTACCTAAGAAAAGTGCTCCTCCACTAGTTCTTTTTCTATCATCAATATTACCTCCCCAATCTGCATCAGTGTAGGCTTTCAATTAAAACTTGTTACTTTTTTTGTTGTATAAGCCAATGTCATTAGTTCCTTTTAGGTACCTTAGTATTCTCTTCACTACCATTAGATGATTTTCTCTTGGATTAGTAAAAAATCTTGCCACTATTCCAACAGCTAATGCAATGTCTAGCCTACTATGTACAACATACCACAACTTTTCAATCATTGATCTATACATTGTCTGATCCACTTCAACTAATTCATCTTCTTGGATAACTTATGTCCTATTACCATTGGTGTATTGACTGGTTTTGAATTTTCTAATCCAAATGTCTTGAGTATCTCCTTGATGTATTTTGATTGGGTCACAAATATGCCATGCTTCAATTGATGTACTTACAATCCAACAAAGAATTTGATTTCTTCAAACATTAACATCTCAAACTCATGTTTTATTTGATCAGAAAAATCTTTGCATAGAGCATCTTTTCCTCCAAATATTATATCATCAACAAAGATTTTAGATATCAAAATATCTTTACCTTTTTCTGCCTTGATGTATAGGTTGTTGTTGTCATCTATTCTCTCAAATCCTATCTTCACAAGATATTTTTGTAGTCTCTCATACCATGCTCTAGGTGCTTTTTTTAAACCATAGAGTGCTTTATGCAATTTTCAAACAATATCCTTGTTGCTATCATCAAAAAATCCCTCTAGTTGTTCTATGTAAACTTCCTCTTCCAATATTCCATTCAAGAAGGTAGACTTTACATCAATTTGGTAGACTTTGAAACCTTTATAAGTAGCATATGCAAGTAGTGTTCTTACTCCTTCCATTCTTGCAATAGGCAAAAATGTTTTCCCATAGTTTATTCTTTCTTCTTGTGCATAGCCTTTGCAGACTAATCTGCCCTTGTTTCTTGTTATCTCACCATTCTTATCAAGTTTATTTCTAAAGACCCATTTGGTATCAATTACATTTTTATCAATTGGTCTTGGAGGTAGGGTCCAAGTTTTATTCTTCTTAATCTGATCTATCTCCTCTTCCATAGCTTTATTCCAATTATCATCTTATAGAAAAACTTTCACTATTTTGGGTTCAATCTTGCTCAGTAGACATGATTCATTCCTTAGTTTTTTTCTTGTCATTGGTCTAGCTTCCTTGTCACCAATGATTTTTTCTGTAGGGTGATGTCTTCTCACATGTTTGGATGGTCTTGGTTTTGTCCTTCTTTCCATGTTTGGTTCATCAGCTTTAGAGTCACTTTGCACATCACCATCTAGTATTTCATCATTTCTAGCATTTGTACTTATTTTAGAATTAGATTGTGCATTTTTTCATTCTACAACTCAACTTCTAAATGCAGCTTGACATTCAATGGTTGTGAATCGGCTAATATTGAAAATTTTTGTTAATTCTCAACTTGATTAGTAGCTTCATCTTCAATAGACATTCCTTCATAGAAGTATACAAAAGATCTATAATCTTCTAGTTTCTTGGATTCATCAACTTGGGCTTCTGCATGCTCATCAAAATTTACATTTGCACTCTCCACAATCTTGTTAGTGTTAGTATTCAAACACTTATATGCTTTGCTTCTAGTGGAGTATATAAGGAGTATGCCTTCATCACTCTTTGCATCAATATTGTCATTTCTAGTATCCTTAAGAATATAGTATTTATAACCAAATACTTTGAAATATTTTAAATTAGGTGAGTGACCATACCATAATTTAAAAGGTGTTGCATTTTTTTCTTTCTTGACTTTACTCGATTTAGGGTGTAAACAATAGTACTTATAACTTCTCTCAAATACTTCAAAGCAACATTTTTCTCCATCATCAAGGTTCTGACACATTCTATCATTGATCTATTCCTTCTTTCTATAATCCCATTCTGTGGTGGAGTTCTTGGTGCTAATGTTTGTCTCTTGATTCCTTGGTAATTGCAAAATATCTCAAATTCTTTTGATGTAAACTCTCCTCCTCTATATGATCTCAAACACTTCAGGCTCTTTCTTGTTTCTTTCTCAAACTTGGCCAAATACCACTTGAACATTTGCAATGCATCAATTTTTTGCTTTAAAAAAATGTCAGTCATCATCTTAGAATAGTCATCCACAAATAGCATTATATATTTGTCTCCTTGGTAGCTTTGCACTCCTATTGGGCCACATAAGTTAGTATGCACTAACTCTAATACTTCTTTGGAAGTATAGGATTTTCTTTTGAAGCTTGACTTGGTCATCTTCCCTAGTTGACATTGTTTGCACATTGTATTTTTAGGCTTCTTTAGCTTAGGCAAACCTCTAACTTTCTTCTTTTTGCTAATGCTAATCAGATTGTTAATGTTAACATGACACAACCTTTTATGCTATAACCAAACATCATCAAGTCTAACAATGAGATAGGTTGCATCTTCCATATCTAGGTAAAATAAGTTACTCCTATTTTGTTCTCCTTTTCCTATCAAATTTATGTTAGTGTCATAGATTTTGGTAGTTTTTTTTCCAAATTCTACTTTACAACCTATATTGCTTAACTATGATATACTCAGTAAATTGTAGTTCAATTCTTCTACATAGTATGCATTATCACATGAAATTTTCTCTATAAGTTTAATAGAACCTTTTCCTTTGATCTAGCATGGTTCATCATTTCCAAATCTAACACTATTTTCATCATACTAGGTAAAGGTAATAAACTTACTTTTGTCTCTTGTCATGTGATGTGAGTATCCACTGTCTATGATCCACTTGTCATTCTTATTCACATAGGTTACCAATGTTGTTACCTCATCTTCATCTAATTCATCCTTCATGGCTACATAGACTACTTCATCATCATTCACATCAGAGTCCTCTTCAATAATGTAGCACCTTTTACCTTTGTCCTTGTAATCTCTGCTATCATCTTCTTTTTTGTTCTTGTACTTATTTCATTCTTTGTAGTTCATTGCAATTAAAACAAATGATAGGAACCTTGCCTTTGAATTTACCTTTGCCTCTACAGAATCTTCTACCTAGTAGTGCTTCCAATTATTCGACATCCTCTTCATTTGTGATGTTGTCACCTGATGCATGTTTTCTTTTTCTACTCTTCTTCTTTGATTTCACCTCGTTAGTATCTTTCAATGATAGCTTAGCTTTGAAAGTAGATTCAAGATTCTCAGGTCTATAGTTATCATAGTTTCATAATTCAAAAGTAGTGAGTCTTCCTACTATTCTTTCAAAGGTTAGTTGATTTCTTGGTGTCTACCTTAGCTCTTGGATGGCTCAAACTCTAATAGCATAGATGGGGAGAAAAATTCTTAAGTATTTTCTATTGATAGTTTCATCTTCCAAATGACCACCTAGACTTCTTTTTGCACTTACCACTTCTTTCATTCTAGAGGCATATTGTGTAACATTCCCACCTTCCTCCATTTTCATGTCATCAAAGTTTCCTCTGAGGCTTGCTCTCTTTTCTCTTTGAACATTTTGATCTCCTCCATAGATATCTGACAAGTCTTTCCACATCTTGAATGTAGAATCACGTTTTTCAATGTCATCAAATTCAGCATCGCTGAGTGCAGAGGCAATCTCCAACATTGCTTAATTATGCTCCTTCTTTTTGTTCAAATCATCTGCAAAAAGGGTCCAGTTGTATCTACATGTTTCACTCCAATTAAGGTTTCTACATAATCACCTATTGATCCAAGTTGTAGTTTCATTAGGCTTTTCCATGTAGAAAAATTGTCTTTGTTGAGCTTGGGAACTTCTCTCTTGGACATCTTGATCTTCTTGCTTCTAGTACCTTTAAACTAAATCAACAGATGGCTTTGATATCAATTGTTAGAAATACTTTATAATAAATGAGAGGGGGGTTGAATCAGTTATTCAAGGTCCCAATTTCTAATTAAAACTTTTTCATCAAGTAAAATGAGCCTATTAAACTATAAATTCATCCAAGTTTAAACTTTCCTTCTTTGTAGATTACTGTAAATCAACATGTAAGAATAACACATAAAATATCAACACATAACATAGTGATTTACGTGGAAATCCAATTTGGAAAAAATCATTAATAACATGCTACTTAATTCTCACTCTTTTGAAGTGATTACCTATGAAAGGTCTGCCCTATTAAAGGCTATAACACACTATTAAATGTGACCTGGTTAAAGGATCTAACCACCCTATTAGAAGTGAGCCTAGTTAGAGGACTTTAGAACATTCACTTATAATGCCACTTGGTTAAAGGATTTACAAATTTCTATTAAACAAACCTAAGTCCATAGGATTTCATCCTAACTAATACAATTTCTAGAGAGTAACAATAAGGGGTTTTGACCTGATTACAAATCACAACTTATCTTGCAAATTTCAGATCATAGTTCAGCTCATAATAATTTCTAGCTGTCAATCTTTGCAGCTCTAACAACTTTTCCTCCTTTCAAGCTTTGTCTCCTTGAGTCTCCATACTTTATGTATCAATGTAATTTTCTTTTTGACAACTAATCAAAGTAGAGTCTCTGTGTTCTATTCTTCCTTCTCCTCTTGATGTCTTCTCCTTGACACCTTTCAGCCACTTCACAATTTGGCACACCAACAACTCTTACTTCTTGGCTTGTGATTCCTTAAATAGAAGTCTAGAATTGTTTTTCTTGCTCAATTCTTCCCTCCTTTAATTCTAGTTTGAATGGATTAGGTAGGATTCATTGAATCTAACCCATATCTTTTTCCTTCTAGAAACATCATGAAGAATCCTCTTGAATTCACTCAAAAATGGTTTACATAGAATTTTGTGCCACCAACTCATCATCTTTATCTTCTAACTAGTTCACAAAATTCAAGTTAACAAACTTGTTGGCTCAAATTTGGTGAATCTTTGACTTTTCCAATAATGTAGCAACTTGGCACTATTGAAATTTTGGTGCTTGGCACATACTATGTTCCTTAGCATCAACTAAGTTTTACTAATAATTGACACCTACTGTGGATTCACTCAATATCCACTAAATTTTTCTGATGCTCAGCACGTGTTACTTTTCTTGGCACCTAAACATACTTGGCTCCTTTTGTATCACTTGACACACACTAGATTTTTTCATTTTCTTAGCACTAACTAAAAATTTGCCTAGCTCGAACTAGCTTTCTTGGAACTCACTAATGAACTTAGTTAAGCTTTGTAGTCAACCTTGTTGCAATTTATTCCTCCAATATTTCTAAATGTGGCCAGTCTCTGTATCTTCAAGTATATTATCAATACATCACTTTACCATTATCTTAATTGATCCTTGCACTTCATTACAAAACCATAACTCAACTTTTCCCTTAGGTACTCTTGTTACATCTTTTTGATTAAATCCTCTTCATCAGTCAATTAAGTAATAGTCAGTTTGACATCAATGACAAAATAATGATTGAAAATATTCTTTATTAACAATCTCCTTCTTTGCAACAATCTTCTTCTTACAATGATCTTTTCAATCAGATTTCCAATTGTTACAACTATTGAGAAGATTAGTAGTGTAAATTGAGCATCTCAATTTATGTCAAGTTTGCCAATACAAACCAAGTTGTGCAGTGGTTACCAAGTTTGTAATTGATATGATGTGATTCAAATGTTGACCAAGCTACTTAGTGTTAACCAAGTGACTCAGTTTATACTGAGCTCAAGGTGATAGTGTTTACTAAGCTATGGAGTGGTAACCAAATGATTTAGTTTATATGACAAGTTTCACAGTATTCATCAAGTCACTAGTGCAAATCGAGTTCAATACTACTTGGAAGTGATTAGTATAGATCGAGCTTCTACATCTATTTAGTGCATGACAATGCCAAGTAGTGATAGTGTATGTCAAGTATCATTTCTCACGGAGTAAATCTTTAAAGCCTGCATTTCTACACTTTGGCCAACTTTGTAATAGTTTGTGTAAACTTGTATTGTGGTTGACTTTGTAATTATGTAATTGGATTGATATATATATGTAATGTATTGTATCACATCTAAAGTATATATGGAATTGAAGAGAAAGTAATGTAATCATTATAAAAGAGAAAAAGTTTGAATTATAAAGGCTACAATAGTATAAAAAGTAGTAAAGATTCATTTATCACAGCAAGGTTATTTGTACACTCAAGGGAATCTCATTTAGCAAATCAAGTTGTAGATCAAAGATCAACTACTACTTCATCCTAATAGGTGAATTAGTCAAATCCTTTAACAAGATAGACCTAATAGTCTTATGAAATCTCTTTACCTTGTGCATACTTTATTGTATGTTTATAAATCCTTTCACAAGGTGGATCTAGAAGTCCTTATTGCTCCTAATAGGGTACATCATTAGAAGTGATCAATGTAAGCCTTAACATGCCAAATTTATACTGCAGTACTAAATCTTGTGGGTATCATCACCACCCTAGTTCTACTTTCTATTTAGAAGGTTTTAGGGTCATCAAATCTTGTGTCAAAGTGTTATCCGTGCTTTCATGTTTTCTAAGTTTTTCATGCATGAACTTAGATCACAATTCATATAAAGGATTAATTGCTATTGGGATAAAAAAATTAGAATTTATTGATTCACCTCTCCCCTCTTAGAAACTTAGCTTTTCATAATATTTCCAATAGTTGGTATCAGGGCATTATGGTTCTCAGAGAAAAGTTTAACGGCTTGAGCAAAGACCAAAGGCCATGAAAATATTTAGACTTGACAAGGCTATTAACAATGAGAAGCTAGATTTGGAAATGGCTATTGTCCAACTCAAGAAAGAAAAGGAACAACTCTCTCAATCCTTGAAAAGAAGAAAATATCTTACAATTCCAATGAATGATCATCTCTACATTGAAGAAAGAATTGAAGACCTTCATTCAAAAAATCTAGATGAAGCCAATGAAGTAATCAAGGAACTCCTAGAAAAGAATGGTTCACTATAAGAAGAAGTAAGAAAACTAAGAAGAGAGCAAGAAATTCAGTCAGTAAGATTATGTGAAGTTATGGAAGAGAAAAACAAGATAAGAGAAGAGATAGAAGAAAAGAACAATGAAATCCAACACCTATCCCATCAACAAACATACTTCATTAATCAGCTCACCAATGCAAATGAAGAAATTATGAACCTAAGATCAGAGAATGAAAGATTGCAAAATGATCTAAGCATTGAAAAGAAAACCAATGAAAGAATGTTGAAATCCCAAGTAGGCATGAATTAGTTGAATGAGAAAAATTTTTATAGATAAAAAAGAAAAGCAAGAATTGGATACACAAAAAGAGAATCATCCAAGCAAGGAGCTCAAAAGAATCAAAGACCTACTTGCAATCACTATGGTAAGATAGGTCATACTTCAAAGAAATGTTGGAGTAATGGAGAGTCAAAATTCAATAGAAAATGCTCCAATTGTAATCAACATGGTCATAGAGCTAATAAATGCAAAGAGAAATCTAAATTTGAAGTTAAATGTCAGAAATGTAAGAAGTATAGGCACAAATCATCATAATACAAAACCAAGATATTAAATCTAGTAGAACAAATTGTGAAAGCTATATTTGGTTGGGACTACAACACCTCATGAAGATGTCATTACTATGGAGAATTTGGACACATTGTTATGAATTGTGTAAAACATCATTTAAGGAAAAGAGATACTACTAAAAGATGTTTCATTTGTACTAAACTTGGTCATCTTGCCAAGAGCTACATGAACACTGAAAGAATTGAAGATAAAAAGAAGGCAAAGGTCAATAACATCAAAAAATAGATGAGACATTAATGATTTCCAAAGTCTACCAAGAATACAAGCCCAAGCAATGATGAACAAGTCACTCAAGAATTGGGTGACTCCACCTTTTCTAATTGATTTCTCAGAAAGAGAACTAGAACTAGGCTACCAAAGAGGACATCTAAATAAGTTCTACTTGTCAAGACAAAAGATCCATATCAGCATTCAAGATGCAAAAAGGATCACCAAGTAACAAATAAAATTTATCACCAAGCAAGTTTAGGTTACTATCTTACAAGCAAGGATGAGTTATAGACTTTATAGAGCAAGGTCAGAAGTAATCGAGATGCATATGGTTATCGAGTCATGAAGACTTCACCAATTGTTTAATAAAAGAAAGTGGATGATGGTCTATCAAATTGATCTAACATTCATAATAAGCATTTATGGAAAAAATTTGATAAAAGGAATGAAATTGAAGTCATTTTTATTGTGAAATTTTCAAGAGCTATTGCATAGTGCAATCTTCAAGAGTATTTAAATGATTTGAGCAAATTGTTGACTAGACCTTTGAATTCTCTCAAACCCTATCGAGTAAAGATGGCATCCTATAATACCAAGGTAAAGCAAGGTTAAAACATGCTAGTTCATGGTGTGGAATGAGAGGCACCAAACTTCAAGCTCACTCCTATAATCGATGAAACCATACAACCAAGTGGAGAATAGTCTCAAATCCCTTCCAAGGTACTATCAATTAATGCCATTCATTCTCATTTCAAATGTGTGATTGAAGAAATTGATACACTAGAAATGTATGAAACCCTAGAAAGGTTATGTATGAATGGTAGTTTGAAACTTGAACATCAACATCTCAAGGCCAAAGGATTAACCCATATTCCTCACATGCCTCATGGATTCCAAGTGAAATGGATTAGGTTTATTCTTAGTTGAATGCATAATGGACAGGTATGGTTGGAGCAACCAATTTTGATCATGAAGAAGATGATTAATTGGATCAATGATCTCCCGATGCTGGCAAAAGATAAGATGACCAAAACCCTAGGTTGAGCTGAACTAGAGAAGAAAACCTTGATAGAGTGGGATGGAAGAGGTATGAAAATAATTAGTGTAACTAATAAAGAATTGAATTTTGGCATCCATATCATTGCACACAAAATCTACAGTTCAGGTAGGTTGAATAATGTGTCATGTGAAGTAGTTGACCTAGCATGCAAAGTCATCAAGAAAAACCTTTCTCTTGACCTTGCCAAGCTAAAATTGAAACAATTCAACAAGAACATGGAGAGCATCAGAAAATCAAAGAACAATCCATGTAAGTTTGGCTCCCTATTGACATGCTTATTTTTTTATGTTAAGAAATTCTTCCCTTCAAAAAGCATTGTGGTATGGAGAAAAGATGTGCCTATACTTTATCAAATTATTCTAAATCTATTATTTAGAATCCTTGAGAAATTAGTTGAGGATTCTAAGGATGATATATGTTTTACGGTAGATAGTGATAAAGGATGATGATGAAGCCAAAGCCATGATAGAATTGGAGATAAATCTCCCTCAGGTGATAAATAAAGGCAAAAAGAGAATTGTAGAATTGAAAGCAAGTTCAACTCTTTTGTTAATTGAGGGAAAAGGTGAGGATGAAGAAGTAGAGGATGAGGAAAAATCAGAAGAGGAAGAGCCACTAAAGAAAAAGGATGAGCTAATCTTTACCAATCCTACTAAGCCATCCACTACAATGTTCACCAAGAGATCCTCCAAGAAGAAATTAGACAAGGAAGGAGAAGACATAGTATTTAGGAAACCTCTACCCACCTTCTAAGATAAATTGAAGTATTTACAATAGGGGCTAGCATAACCAACTTCAAGTCATTGAAGTATGAGATTAGGACTAAAGTAGAACATCAGTAGATTGAAGATCTGGTGATGGATAAAATGGGTAAGTGGAAATACTCACCTAATTAACTTAAACTTTAGATTTGTAGTGTTTTGATGGATAAGATTAATCCAAGATGGGAATTTGCAAAGAAAACTACTAAAGATATATATGAACAAACCTTGAGGTAGCTTATGCCAAGTCCAATTGACAAGGAAGTGAAGGAATCCATGAAGAAGAGTGAAGAGAAACTAACCTTGAAATTCAACACTTGCCTTGTATTAAGAAAAACATAGAGCATGTTGTGAAGAATGAAACAAATACATGGAAAAATGTATGTCTTCTTCATAAACTGGGTGATTTTCTAGTCACCATAAGTGACAAAGATGATGATGTTGATGAAGAGGAAAATAATGAAGAGATAGCAAATTTTGATAACATTGATAATGAAGAGGAACATGAACAAGAGGCTACTGAGGAAGAAACTTAGGATGCAAGAAAAATTGACCCAGTCAAGATTGTTGCAATGGTTATAGCCTCACTTCCTCATTCTCCAAGCAAAGTATTGACAACATCAAGTATGGAGACAACCTCTATAGGATTGATTGTGTCCAGCACTCCAAGCATAACTAGCCAATAAATCTTTGAACCAATACAACTCAGCACATCATTTATTGAAGTATCAAGTGCTTCATATACTAATTTGTAGACTCTTCCCTCTTTAGCTATGATTAAGACATCATTTTTGGACACAATAGTTTTGGATACATCAATTTTTTCTTTAATAGGTACTCCCACTAGTATTTATACAATAAGTGCAATATCAATTTTTGTAGCAAGCCCCACTATTTCTACTATTATTTCCATTCCAAGTACACAAGCAATAAGTGCAAGGAAAGTTAAGACCAAGCCTCAACCTAGCACAAAATTTTTGAGATAAGGTAAAGAAAAGGAGGAGGATGTTGATCTTGATGAGGAAATTGTGATCCCAAATTGGGATATTTAAAAAATTACTCATGATCAAATGAAAACATTTCGAGAATTACTCCAAAAGAAAGCCAAATTGCAAAGGCAAAGAGAGAAAAGAGATAAAGAATTCAAAATCATTAAAGATGCCAAGAATATTTTGGCAGAGGCTATAGGCATAGAGATTGATTCTTCTTAGCCAATTTTGTTTCAGTTGGTAGAAGCAGTTTAGAAGTATGATGAGGATGTAGATGAAAAGATAAATTACTACAAAAAGTAGAGAAAAAGTTTGGAAATAAAGTGTTGGAGTGCATTTCTCAACAAATACCAAGTAGAATTATCTACTATTTTGGGTTCTCTAGAAACTTCTTGTACAAATGTAACTCTACTTTTTGGTAAAATATATGATATTCCAAGCTTTACTACATAAATAAAGGAAAAATTGTCCAAGTTCGATGAAGATCTCAAAGCAAGTGCTCAACAATTATAGCTTGACCCAAGTTCAAGCTTTATACATTTCAAAAGGATCATATTTTTGATAGATGTGCAGGTTGAATTACTTAGAGAAGAAGTAAGAATAAGGTCTATATTAGTAGATATTTAGAATATGGTACTCCCTAACATGGATGTACTATAGAAGCATATTGCTTATTCAAAAAATCTCATCCATGATAATAATTTCTCTTTTTTAGACCATATGACTGAACTTTTAGAAGAAGTGTAGGTGGTATTGCACACAAGCAAGGTCTTGGAAGAGAACTAGGACAAGACTTTAGAAATCATATTGAAGGTACATTCAAATTTCTTGTCTCATTTTGGCATTACTATGTAAATAGACATAGCATAATTTTTTGGCATTAATGTCAAAAAGGGGAGAAGATATTGGAAAAGATATTGGAGAAGTTATAATAAGATGATATAAAAAGGGAGAAAGATGTAAAAAGATAGGGGAGAAAATTGTATGAATGTGTAAAGAAACATCGTATCTATAGTATACAATATAGTAATACCATGTATAGAAATGTATCCTTTACAAGAACAATTTTGAAAAATCTCAAAATAGTATACTCTACCAAGTTGGAGACATAAGGAGGTGATGGATAATTCAATTTTGACTGATAAGTGTTTTTCACTAATACCAAATGGGGAGATTGTTGACATTCCAATCATGTTTGTTATTAGTGATATACACCTATTCAGATTGTGAGTTCAAACTAAGTATATTGTATAGTTAACAATGTTAACCAAGTATTTCAATTGTTACCAAGTTCTATAGTTGCTACCAAGTCATTTGGACAAATTCTAGTATGTCGAGTAGTTACAACTATTGTGAATATCAACAGTGTAAACTGAGCATCTTAGTTTATGCTAAGCTTACCAGTACAAACCACTTTATGCAGTGGTTACCAAGTTTGTAGTTGATGTGATACAAATCCAAAGTTGATTGAGCTACTCAGTTTATACTGAGCTTGAGGTGATAGTGTTTACCAAGCTATGTAGTGGTAAACAAGTGATTCATTTTATATGATGAGTTTCACAGTATTTTCCAAGTCACTAGTGTAGACTGAGATCAAGACTACTTGGAAGTGATCAGTATGGACTAAGCTTCTATGTCTACCAATTGCATGATGATGCCAAGCAGTGACAGTGGATGTTGAGTATTAGAACCTCACTGAGTCAATCTTTAGAGTTTGAGTTTCTAACTTTGGCCAACTTTGTAATAGTTTGTGTAAACTTGTATTGTGGCTGACTTTGTAATTATGTAATTGGATTGATATATGTAATGTATTATTTCACATCCAAAGTATGTATGAAATAAAAGAGGAAGTAATGTAATCATTATATAAGAGTAGAAGTGTGAATTACAAAGGCTACAAAAGTATAAGGAGCAACAAAGATTCATTTATCACTGCAAGATCATTTGTACACTCAAGGGAATCTCATTCAGTAAACTAAGTTGTAGATTAGAGATCAACTACTGCTTCATCCCAATAGGTGGATCAGTGGAATCTTTTAACAAGGTAGACCTAATAGTCTTATGAAAATTTCTTTACATAGTGCATACTTTATTGTATGTTTATAAATCCTTTCACAAGGTGGATTTAGTAGTCCTTATTGCTCCTAATAGCGAAGATCATTAGAAGTGATCAATGTAAGCCTTAACAGGCCAACTTTATAGTATAGTACTAAAGCTTGTGGGCATCATCCTCACTCTAGTTTTACTTTCTATTTAGAAGGTTTTTGGATCACCAAATATTGTGTCAAAGTGTTATGTGTGCTTTCATGTTTTCTAAATTTCTCATGCATGAAGTTAGATCACAATTTATATAAAGGATTAATTACTGATTGGGATAAAAGTTTTAGAAGTTACTAATTCACCCCTCCCCTCTCAGTAACTTAGCTTGTCATAATATTTCCAACACTTCATATCTTCCTCTTACATATCCTTTCAAAGTTTTCAAAAAAGGTAGAATCAAACTGCATTCCTCACACACCTGATTCATTTTCACAAAGGTGTGAAATGTGTCCAAGTGGTATATTGGTGATCATTTCCATTCCCCATAAAATTTAGGCATAATGTTAAATAATTTTGAACTCAAATTGTCTAGCTTATAACTAAATCTCCTAAGGTCCAATGACCTAATACCATTAGGGATTAAGAGTTTCCCCTAAAATGGATGATGCATTAAACAAAAAATTTCCTTCAATAAGAGAATATGATATCCTTTCCTAAATTCTCTCCTTCAGTAGAGTCACTCATCATTATAGAGTCACCACTTCTCTTTGAGGAAAATACCCCTTTCTGGGTCTTTGAAGCTCCTCCAACACAATATTTTTTGAACAAAATATTTTCACTTCTTCCATTCTATGAAATTGAAATATATGGGTAACTTTACTATATCAAGTGTGAGAGAATCTCCCCAATAGAGTCACCAATCTATTGGTTACTTAAATTTTTGGTTAAAATCCTATGATCTTTTTACTCAATGTCAAGATGTTTAATAAAATTTGATCAATGAATGGATTTTATCCTTAGAGAATCAAATACCCCCTTCTCTTTAGGACTTGTAAAACCTAGGTGGGTGTACCTTCAATATGATCTTCCAAAGTATTTTAATATTCTCTTGGCATATGGTTGTTCTGGGTGACAATACTTAGATACCCTTCAAGTACTCCCAGATATGGTGTGCTTTTAGATTGGAGATCTTATTTACCATTTGGAAATATCACAATGCAATTATTTATGCTAACAAAACACTTGCATCAATGTTGCTATGTATGCTAAATAATGTATTTATAACAATGTCATGTTGCAAGTTCAAGTACAAATAGATAAAGTGGCTCTAGAGGTGGCTCACTTATAGTAGCTTTTGGCTCATTGGGGAAATGCCCCCTATATGGTAGCTTATGTTCTATCAAATTTGGCCTCTAGAAATCATACTCCTTCTCATGGTCACCATTGAGGATGTAGCAATTCTACTCGCCACTCTCACACACCTTGCTCTCAATTGCACCACTCTCCTAATTCTGGTGCTTTTGGTCGACATTGCTCTTTTGGAGGATCTGGTGGTCGGCACCACTTTGCCTTGCCTCGTTAGAGGTCTAGCTCGGGGTGGTCCCCAATGGAGCTCCTCCTACTACTCCTACTACTGTTTGGCCCTCTGTGCACTCAGACCCTAAGTGGGTGTTTCCCTAGCTAGACTTAGCCATTTCTCCTCCCAAGCCTAAGGGAGAGAAAGATGAAGATAATGTTGTTGTTGCTAATGATGGATGGGCTCCCCATGAGCTATCTACTCACCCCACCATTGGGTGGGGCTCTAATGATAACGATCCTCCTCCTTTAGCTAGAGTTGTACTGGCATCTTGAGGATTTTTTATGTTTTCTAAAGTTTTTTTTGATGAATAGTTGATATTTGGCCTTTGGCTGTATGAACTCATCAACAAATCCTATTTCCTCTAGCCTCTTTTTTTGTGAATATGTAACTTTATTTTATTTTATTTTAATACAAGGATGGGACTATTCATTAAAAAAAAATGTAGTTTAATACTTCTTGATGTAGGATTTTGAATGATACTCTTGAAAATGGCAAGTAAATTTCTAGGAGAAATTGAGATTACGAAACAAATTCTTATGGAATATTAATATTTGATTTGAGGAATATGAATGGATGTATTTGATGTATGTAACTGAGGAAAATAACTTCATTGACTACAAGAATATATTGACTTAAATTAAATGAGAAAGAACGTTTCTTAATCCAACATTGAGCAAATGGAGTCAACCTCACATAATCTTACTATTATCAAGCCCTTAGAGATAGTGTACACACCATAGCTACTAGATAGAGAACTTAAAATACAAACCCTAATTTAAATAATTTTAACCCCAACTAAAGGAAATCAATTAGAAAAATATTTCATTCATGAAATATTTGATAACTAAGAACATGCACTAATTTCAATCCATCAAACACTAGTATGAATCCATGAAGACAATGTAGAATCCAAGCAATTGAAAAAGAAATACCCAAATTAAGAATTCAAAAAAAGAATCTTTGTATTGCTTCTAATATAAGGAAATGCAATAGAGAAGTATTAGTTGCATATATCAACAAGGAATTTCATAAGATTTGATTTGTTTTCTATGTCATATGTAATAATAATATCCATTGTTGTTCTATCAAGAACACTATCTATTAAATTTAAAACACACACACATAGGGGGGGAGGGAGAGAGAGAGAGAGAGAGTTCTTATCTTTAATATATATTATGACTATTTATCCTAATCAATATCTTCTTTTTCTTTTTTTTGCCTTCTATTGGTGTCACCTCAAGGAAAATCATGAAAATCATGTAATCATTCATCCATTTCAATTTGAGCATGTGTTGGCCATGTGAAACCCCTAGGATAAATATCTACAAATCCAACCATTTCTTTCCTATTAAAACTCTCACATAAATCCAAAATTTAGTGAACTTTTTTTCTATGGTGATCATTTCATCCAATAACTTATGAAACAAATCCATTTGAAAATATTTCTCTCTTTAAAAATTGACCATAGCTCTTTATGGTAGAATAGCTGACTCATTTCTCTAACTTTTCAAATATTTAATTCTCCCCTCACTTTCCTTGATTGTGGGAATATATAAGTGATACTTAGAAGTAATTGTTGGAATTAGCAATGGGAAAGTAAAATCTAAGAAGGGGGTTGAATCAGTCCTTCAAAATTTTACCATAAAAACATTCACCACACATCCATCTTACGATTTGTATGTAATTGAAATAGCTAGCTCATCCATAGAATGAAAATAAATAACACATGACACAGTAAATTTTTTACCTTGAAATGCTCCAATGAGAAGGTAAAAAAAGAGTGGGCATGACACCTATAAATCATCACTACTATAGTTGTAAATTGCATCTAATCAAGGTTACAATTATTTGATCATAAACTATGATCTACCCTATAAAAGGTCTGCCTTGTTAAAGGCTTACAAAGATTGTTAAATTTTACCTTGTTAAAGGATTTCAACACCCTATTAGAAGTGTGTCTAGTTAGAGGACTTCAACTTACAATTAAGTAAGCACCCTGTTAAAAGATTTAAAAAAGCCTACTAGGACTACTTGGTTAAGAGGTTTTATTGATTCACCTATTAGAATGTTTCATCCTTGATCCTTTGGTTAGCACCTCTCTGCTATATATTAGATCTCCTCTTTCCTGATGTGTACTTGATCCTCTTAATCAAATATATTACTTTTGTCCTCTCTCTACTTTTCTTTGTTCTCTCTAACTAATTCTTCAATTCATATATCTATCAAAAACTCCTTAGTCACCATGAATGCTCTCTCTATCCTTAGCATTCACCCTTCTCTTCTCACTTGCACATACAAACTCTTTAGGGTTTTCCCTACTTAAGAAGACTTAGATGAGCTAGGGTTAGGTAGGAATCAACGTTTGCAATTCACCCATTTTTCCACTTAGAGCATTCCTTAATCTAATTAGCTACATATTTTTCATAGGGATTTGTAATATACTTTCATATATGTCTTCTAGAATCATAAAACAACCCTCAAGTCAGCCCAAAAATAGTTTACATAGGATTTTGTGCCATTATAAATAACTATGTCCAAAATAATTTACTTCGCACTTGAAGCCTCTGATGCTTAGCATCCATTACATCTTTAATATTGTAACTCATATTTTGAATGACTCAACATCCACTATTCACTTGGCATTTGAATCACTCAGCGTGTATTAGATTACTTGTCACTAGAGTGACCCTACACTAACTCTCTACTTGGCACATACTAGTGCTTGGTGTATGTGGAAAATGTGGGCCTTGATCTTCACACACTTCAACATGACATTATCTAAGAGATCATTCCAAAATAAACATGGGATTATTCATCCAAGATGTCCAACAATTTGATTTTTTTCCTTCTAACTAGATTGATAATGCTATTGTTCTAAAATTGAGAAGCTAGCAACTAGACATCTAGAATGAAGGATTTATAGCTAGATGAGATGAGATATTATGCTAAATTTATGCAATTAATCTAGAAATAAAAAGAACAACTTATACTAGATGAATGCATTTTAAAGCTAGAATGAGATTATTATGCTAGAAAATGAAGAGCTATGAATATAAGAAAAATGAGAATTTGAGCATAAGTTCAATACTATCAATTATCAACCTCTATAATGAGAAATTGAAGGCTTCTTAAATAGAATCCTAGAAATTGATTAACAGTCAAGATCAAGTAGAACAAATGGTTGAGATTGGAAATGAGATTTAGTTAGAGTGGAAACTTCCTTGTGCAAATGAAGTTAACTAATTCACTTCTAAGTGAGAGAAATAGTTAACTAATTCCATAATTCTAATCCACTTAGAGTTTCCATTTTCAAACTAAAGAGATAATTTGGAGAGTATATTTAATTAAATAAAATAGATTATGGCCTCATAAATGCATAATCTTAATTAATTGAATAGTAATATTCAATTAATTAAAATGATGATATATCTTATTAAATCAAATACATTTAATTCCCTTGTGGTGCAGGGGCACTTGAGGCACTTTAATGACCCAAGGACAACCAAAGGACTCCAAGCATGAAGAAAAACCAATTATATTGTGGTGGAATCAACTAGGAAGTTTTAAAGCCTATCATGACATAAAAAAGCAAAATATGTAAATCCTAGGTCTTAAAGGCTCAAAAAAAAGACTAAATGGACATAAGGATGTAAAAAAGGATCACAATAGGATAGATTAGTATTTAAGAATGCTTAATAAGACCATCTAAGTCATTTGGCACAGCTAGATTAGTTTAATTGCTTTAAACAATCCCAAATTTGTAATGTTGTTAATTCAAATTTTTTAATTACAATAGTTAGTTGGATTTTGGAAGGAAAAGAGTTTTCATTATGTTTTAGGCACTCAATCACTCCTAAAATGACCAATGGTGGTTAGGAAGGTTATAAGGAACTTTATATATTGTGGAGGAGTCACTTGTATGGACAGGGAACAATATTTGTATAGATTGTTCACAGATTTGAAAGAAAAGTCTTCATTTTTATGAATTTGCTCTTTTTTTTTGGTTATGTTAAAAATTCATTGAACCTTAGATTATACACTTCATTTCATACCTAGTTTAAGGGATTCTCAATAGTTTTTGCATTCATTGGTGTTGATTGCAACAACATTTTTAGATTTTCCCAAAGCAAGTCTTGACATAAACCTTACAAGAATGGTCATTCTATGAATGCATGCTTGATTCTCATGGAATGACATTAACTACATCTGTATTATACCATACTAACCCAATAACATGCATTTTTGAAGGAAGGAGATGAGTTTCTTGGTGATCACCATGCTGATTTGAAGCATTTTGCTTTGAAATTTCTTGGTTTGCTGCAGTAATAGGAGTTTGACCTTAAGGAAGGGTTATTTTTATGTTGGAATTCATCTATTCATTTCAAATATAGGGTGTTCCAACCTTTGGTTCTTGAAGAATGTGCTGGATGAGTAGAGATTGACAAAGCCCTATATTTTGAGGGTTTGAGGGCATGATTTGAGGCTTTTGTGTTTATAGAGACTATACACTGAAAATGTTTTCATATTCCTCTAATTGGGTCCATTTTATGATACTTTAGAAGGTTCTAAACTTTGGGGATAAGTTTATCATATACTTCCTTTGTAAAGTGACCTCTTTTGTGTGTTTAAAGACAAGGATATTGTGTAGAATGACCATATTGGTCCAAAAAAATCACCCTTAAGGTTTATATATATGTTATGTATCTCTAAAAAGTGTATCCAAATCTGATTTTTATTTTCCAAGTCCTTTGGGAAGTGTTTGATTTAAGGGCTAAAAACCATTGCTACTATTATGATTTAAGGTTAAGGTCTAGAAAGACTAGTTTTGGGTTTGGATTGTTGGGTTTTGTTGAGAGCCCTATAACTAGTTGGTCCACCTTATATTTGATATTTTAAGACCATTAAATCACCTTGGAACAATCCATAGGTCTTGGTTATCCATCTTATGTGTTGGAGGCTTTGTAGGTCAATTCCTTGCATTGGAACATTGTGAATCTTGTGTATTCTTTGTTCTTGTTGTTTGGACCTTGTAGCCATCCATTGCATCAAGTGGCATTAGAGAACAAGCTAGTAGGTCCTTGAGTAGGGGGAAAAAATAGTTTCAAACATGCCTCCTAAGGGACAAATGGCTAGGGAGATAGAAGATTTGAGACGAGAATTGGAAAGGTTAAAAAGAGAGAAGAGGGAACTTGAAGCATGTAAAGAGAGGGAAGAGAGACAGTTACGAAGATAAAGACTACAACTAATTGCAAGGATTGAAGCCTTGGAGAAGGAGAGGCATGAACCTAGAAGGGAAGTGATCCATGAGGAAGATCTTAGAGAGAACAATGATGAAGAAGGAAATCATGATGCAAGACAAGAATGAGAGGATTATGAAGCAACAAATGATCCTTATGAAAGAAGATTTTTAAAGTTGATAAAGGCAGTACAAGGTACTGGATTAAAGATAGGAGTGGATTTACCCATCTATCATGGAAAGATGTAGATTGAAGAAGTTCTTGGATGGATAGAGGAACTCGAAAACTATTTTGACCTAGAAGACATAGAATTGGACAAAAAAGTGAAAGTGGCAAAGGAAAAGTTAAGGGGAACAACCCTTACTTGGTGTACAAGTTTATATAGAATGAAAGAGTGGCTAGAGACCTAGATAAGATTTCAAATTTGGATAGGTTGAAGACAATGGTAAGAAGTGAATTTTTTTCCATCAAACTTGGCTATACAAATGAAGATGAGAAGGAATAACTTGAAGTAGAGAGACATGGATGTCATGTCCTATACTCAGAAGTTTCACACCCTGAGCATAGTGGGAGGAGTTGAAGAAGAAGATGAAAAATTTGCAAGGTATATGAGTGGACTAAAGTTCAACATTCAAGATGAGATTGGTTTAAACATTCCTAGGACTCTTGGGGAATGTTTCCAATTAGCTATCAGGGCAGAGGAGAAGTTGAAAAGGAAGAATGAGAGGCAAAACAATAGAGGAGGATCTTCATTTCAAGGAATAGAGGGAAGAAATTAGGCTAATAATTCAACCAATCAAGACAAAGACAAAGGGTTTACATCTAAGACAAGAGGAGGTTATAAAGGAGGAAGATTTGGAGGTGGAAGAGGAAGTGGAGTCTTTAGAGGAAGATGTTTCCATTGTAATGAAGTGGGCCATCAATCATTTAAGTGTCCTAAATGGATTGATCCAAATAAAGGCAAAGAAAGGAGAGTAAACCTATCAAAGGAGGAAGAAGAAGAATCTAACATAATACTACACAAGGAAGGGAATGTCTATGGAGGATCAGCATTACCACTAGCACAAGAAGGTATCTTTAGATCTAGTTGCTTGGTAAAAGGTAAGGTATGTACTTTTATCATTGATTTGGGGGCTCATAGTAATTTGGTTTCAATTGATATAGTTTCTAAATTGGGTTTCGCATTAGTAAAACATACTAATCCTTATAGTGCCACTTGAGTAAACATGGAGTTGAATGTAAAGGTTAATCAAAGGGCTCTTGTAAATTTTTCAATTGGTCCATATCAAGATTAGGTTTGGTGTGATGTTATGTCAATGAATTGTGGGCATATGATATTAGGAAGGCCTTGCAAAATTTCTAGGAGAACTTTACATGATGGATATTCTAACACATACATTATGAATAAGGGAAAATAGAAATATAAGTTACAACCATCCACTTACAAAAGCCAAGAGAACCCATCACTATGTGTTTCTTTGATAAGATACCATTGCAAGGTCAACATAGAGACAAGAGGGACACTGGGAAGCAATTCACAATCATAGGCCAGACTATCCTAGAAATTAGAATACCTTGGGAGTATTAAAATCAAGGTTTAAGGGTCATGAGTACATAAAATTAGGCACTATCCACTGTCCTATCCTTGGGCAGCAACACACTAGTTAGGGGAAGAAGTTACTAGTGTTTGGAGGGTAGAAAAGGTGGCACAAAGTTCAGACAAAGACTCAAAAAGTTGTAGTAGTGGCACATCCCATTGGTCCAAAGGAGGACATCAAACATAAACATGTTGGTTTTTATTCTAATTCTTTTCTTAATGTGTATTCAAGTTAGAGGAAGAGATTTATAACGTTGGGAGATTTCATACAGTAGTCAAAATAGTAGTATCATTAAAAAAACACCATTTTGGCAAATCTCATTCTTGGGGAAAGAATATTTTTAAAGGTGGGGAGGTCCACTTGAGGCACTGTAGAGAACCAAGGACAACTAGAGGACTGCAAGCATGAAGACAAACCAATTATATCATGGTGGAATCAATTGGGAACTTTTAAAGCCTATCATGGCATAAAAATGCAAAATATGTAAATCCTAGGTCTTAAAGGCTCAAAAAAGAGACTGAATGGACATAAGGATGAAAAAGGGATCACAATAGGATATATTAGTATTTAGGAATCCTGAATAAGACCATCTAAGTCATTTGGCAAAGCTAGATTAGTTTAATTGCTTTAAAAAATCCAAAATTTGTAATGTTGTTGATTCAAATTTTTGAATTACAATGGTTAGTTGGATTTTGGAAGGAAAAGAGTTTTCATTAAGTTTTAGGAACTTAATCAATCCTAAAATGACCAATTGTGTTTAGGAAGGTTATAAGGAACTTTATATATTGTGGAGAAGTCACTTGTATGGACATGGAATAATATTTGTATGGATTCTTCACATATTTGAAAGAAAGTCTTCATTTTTATGAATTTTCTCTTTGTTTTTGGTTCTATATGAAACCCATTGAACCTTGGATTATTCAAGGGCATTCATACATGTTTATACACTTCATTTCATACTTGGTTTAAGGGATTCTCAGTAGTTTTTGCATTCATTGTTGTTGATTGCAACAACAATTTCAAATTTTCCTAAAGCAAGTTTTGACAAAAACCTTAAAAGAATAGTCATTCCATGAATGCATGCTCATTATCATGGAATGAAATTAACTACATCTATATTATACTATACTAACCCTATATCATGCATTTTTGAAAGAAGTAGATGAGTTTCTTAGTGATCACCATGTTGATTCAAAGCATTTTGCATTGAAATTTTTTGGTTTGTTGCAGCAGTAGGAGTTTGGCCTTAAGGAGAGGATATTTTTATGTTTTAATTCATCTATTCATGTCAAAGACAAGGTGTTCCAACCTTTGGTTCTAAAAGAAAGTGTTGGATGAGAAGAGATTGACAAAAGCCCCAGATTTTGAGGGTTTGAGAGCATGATTTGAGGCTTGTGTGTTTACAAAGACTATACAATGAAATTTTTTTCATATTCCTCTAATTGGGTCCATTTTATGAGACTATAGAATGTTCTAAACTTTGGGGATAAGTTTATCATATACTGCCTTTGTAAAGTGACCTCTTTTGTGTGTTTAAAGACAAGTATATTGTGTAGAACGATGATATTGGTCCAAAAAAAAAACCCTTAAGGTTTATATATGTTATGTATCTCTAAAAATGGTATCCAAATCTATTTTTTATTTTACAAGTCCTTTGGAAAGTGTTTGAGTTAAGGGCTAAAAACCATCGCTATTGTTATGATTTAAGGTTAAGGCCTAGAAAGGCTAGTTTTGGGTTTGTAGTGTTGGGTTTTGTTGAGAGCCATAAAACTAGTTGTTCCACCTTATATTTGATATTTTAAGACCATTCAATCACCTTGGAACAATCCATAGCTCTTGGTTAGCCATCTTAGGTGTTGGAGGCTTTGTAGGTCAATTCCTTACATTGGAACATTATAAATCTTGTGCATTCTTTGTTCTTGTTGTTTGGACCTTGTAACCCACCACCATCCATTGCATCACCTTGTACATTAGCTAAAAAGTTAATTTTAATTTAAATAACATATGAGTACTTATAATTAAATTAAACTTAATTAATAGGTTCAATGTAGCTAATTTGAGTCAATACTTAGGAATTAAATAGAGTGTAATTTATACAAATTAGGGATTTTCTATATTTGACACTTAGGTCAAGTATAAATTATTAGAATCAAAATTGCCTAGTAAAATAGGGCTTAGGATTGATCAAATAGACTCGAATTGGTTTAGCATGGCAATGTGCCAATTTTGGGATATTACACTTGGCACATACTCTATATTTCTCTCTACATGCATTATCTCACATCTTATGCTCAACATACACTACTTACTTGATATGCACTAAGTATTATTAAGTAATGACTTAAGTGTATTGTCACTCATATGTCAAAACCAAAATGAGATCAACAATCTCCCCCTTTGGCATGAGCAGAAAAAACACTTTGTCATACATATATAACCTTAACTTATAAGCATAACTTAGATAATCTATATTCTTTACTCAGCTCACATACAAAATATCAAAATATCAAAATTTTGCAAAAAAATGATAAATTATCAGTCATACCTTAAAATTTCATAACACCCCCTAAGTTGATTGTTCTTTTTTATATTTGAATCTGATACTCTTGTTTAGTAAATTTGTTGAGTTGTTGTCTTGCTCTATTTCTGCATTTACTCCCCTTTTGTGTATGCTCTCCTTTTTGTCTCAATGCTCTTTTGTTCAATATCCCCCTTTTCTGATACTTATGCCATGGGTGGTACATGAATAGTGTGTTTGTCCAAAAAAAATTATGGACCTCCATTATAGTCTTAAGTGATACATCCCAGTTATTGCATGCTACCTCTAGAGATTGAATTAAACATCTAGCTTGGCACCAAGGTCTACTAAGCCATCATGAGTGCAAAGATGAGAATCTTTCTTCATCAATATTTTAGTAAAGGCTAGTTCTTTGTGAAATGCCTCCATGTGTGGGGTTAACATGGCTTGAATACTTATGAAGGTAGCCCAAATGTTTGCATCTTGGGCATGTAATGTAGCTAGTTAACCTTGAGTAGATAACAATCTTTAAAAATGAGTCTAGCTTTGACCTAGAGATAGTTGTAAGATATTACCTATAGTCTTTAGATCTCCCTCCAATCATTCAACATCCCTCTATGCTTCTTGTGTGAATAAATTCACATCACAAAGATCTTTGTATAGATAAAAGATATTCTCCAACACCTTTTCATGTCTTCCATCTTGGTTGCTAACTCAATTGTTTAAGTACAATGGCACTAGATATCTTTTCATCAACCTTTGTTTGAAACTTTTTCTCAAACCATTCTATAAGTTTAGTATTTGTATCTAGGTCTACATCACTAATCTTATCAACCATATTCATCAGTTGCTCAGTAATAGGTTTTTCCTTATTAGGTGTTGGGAGGCTAAATGCATTAAGAAATATTTCTTTGATGTCATGTAGAACTTGTCTTTCCTTATGTTCCCTTTTGAGTAACTCTTGGTACTTCTTTCTTGTTAGAGCTTCCTACAATATACTCATTTCTTCTATGGTGATTTTTGTAAGATCAAATTTGGAAGTTCAATCATCTCATATAAGTTGACATCTCCATAAGATGTTCCTTCTCCAATCTTAGATGTATCAGGACTAGGCCTTTATGATTGTAATGGTGTAGCATCTACACTAGGCCTATGAAGAGTTTGAGTAGGAAAAGGGGATGCAAAGATTGGTAGGGAAACTAGTGTATGAATTGCTATTTGTTCCTCTAGTTTTGTAGTCAAAACTAAGTCTTCAATCCTATTAAATTTTTTCTCTTTTATCAAAAATTCACCTTGTTTCTATGAGATAGGTATAGGAAAAACTTCTTTCCCTATATGGACATGTGTCCCATCTTGCTTAAATAACAAAACTACTTGCATTGAAGCATTTGACACTAATGTACTAATAACTAATGTTATTGTGTCCTTCACTTGATATAACACGATGGGAATTAAAACATGTGTGTGACACTCTATAGTCCTTTTGTACTTTTGTTTTTGTAGATGTAGGGGGCACACTAAATGTGTCAATTTTCTTTTCCACTAGTGATGCTTTGTCAATCTTAGTCATTCTTACTAATAAAGGATTAGTGCATAATTTTGTAGCTAAGGCAAAATATTGTGATATTTTTTCAAGTCATCCTCTCTCAAAGAATTGATGTTTTCCACTATATTATCAAAAACATCCTTTATCTTTATTGTGTCCTATTGACTTGCTTGGTCCACATGAGAGCAACTACCACTCAAAATATGTACCTTAGGTACATTCTAATCTTGTTGTTGCTCTTCTTTAGTTGTATCCTCTTCATCTATTCTCTTTTCAATTCCTTCCTCGTGTCCATCCTTGATAGATACATCCTTAGTATTCTTTACTACCTCTTGATCATATTTTTCTTTACTTATCTCCTTAGGTGCTTGTTCACTAGCCTTTACTATCATCAACCCATAGACAACTTTCCATATTTAGGTGCTATGTTTGACAACCTCCTCAATATTATTCTATAAAATATTAAAGGCTCTATATTTTGGAGAAAATCTCCCCTTATATTTGTTTATGGCCTTATTCATTGTTGATTTATCCAAATTTGACATTACTCTAGCTAGAGTAGTCTCCCTTATATGTATTTTAGTTGTTAAACTATATTGCCACCTTTTCTCAATTCTGCCATATAGACTTTTGGGTAATGAGTTGGAAAGATCAATAGGATTGGTCTTAAATGTGGCCATCATCTTATATACATACTCTTCCACCTTATTCATGTCTAACTTTCCAAGTTTATCAAACTCAACATGTGTGAACCCTAATAAATCTACATTATTCTTTATTTTGTCACACAAGTTATCTAAATCAGAAGAGGGACTATGGCTTACAACTTGGAATTGACTATTGTCATCTAGTTTAGTCTTCTCCTCATCTAACTTGGCTAAAGCTACATAGTTTCTCCTCTTTGGATTATCTTGTTGACTCTTCTCTACAATAGCAATAGTTCTTTTAACTTTAGGCTTCTAAACTTCTTGTGTCTTCTTTGCACCTTATGTTAGCCCTAGTAATAGGTATTGCTAGCTTCTATTGTGTAGGCTTCACAAATTTATTTGAGTCAATGTTGGCTCCTTATCTTTACTCTTCTTCTTTTCTAGTGGTTTAGGTGCTTCCTTGGCTTCTTCTTCCTCAGCACCTTCATCATGTTCTACTTCTTCTTGGTCCTCTCCTTGACCTTGTGTAATTATAAATGGGGCTTGGGTTGGTTGATCTTCTTCATCATCCTCATCATCATCATATTCTTCTTCTTCTTCCTTTTCATGAAATCTTTCCTTAAGCTTCTTCACAAGCTTGTTTTTCTTTCTTACCATAGAAGTTGTCTTTAAGTCTATTGTGATTCTTGATTTGGCTTCTTAATAATTTCTAAATGAGGTTACATCATTTTCTATTTCTTGTGCCAATAGTGATGTGATGGTTGTTGATGTCTCATCCACATTGATTTCATAAGGAAATGGCTTGAGTTGTCTGACCCTTAGAATAGCTACATGAGCATATGTATAATTAGCATCATCTAAGAAGCAAACATCAGTGTAATGTTTCTCCACTAGTGATACTAGAATCCTTAGTCTTTGTTTCATAGTCTTCTTAAAATCTTCAAAGTAGTAGTCATAATTGTTTTAGACTTTTCTCCAGGTTGTTCTATCAACTTTGAAATCTACATTTTTATTGGCCTATTTTATTTCCACACCACCTTACCAAATGTGGGAAATGTGTTCTACACATAGAAAAATATGCAAACTAGTAATGAACCAAATTTTCTTTATGCACTCTTTGTATTTCTTATGGCTCCCAAGTTTTTTGATAATTGTAGGAGTTACAACTCGGCAAGGTCATAAGTGTGGTCCTTCTTCACTATCTTGTAGCCTAAATCCATTGTCATACAAGACAAGTTGCTCAATTTTCTACATTGAAAGAACTTGTGAGAAATTATTCTCATTGCAAATAAAAATAGGGGATCAAAAATTGTGTCTATAGTCATTCCTCCTTTTTCCATACTAACCCTATATTCTTCTCTATTATCTCCTTAGCATCACTTTGCATGGTCTTAGGTCTATCAAGGGTAGGTTACCCTTTTACTTACTTGATGATCCTTTTTGTGATCCCAATAGACCTGAATGGGTGAAGTTCTCTAGAGGTATGAGCTAATTGATCATCGTGTTCTTCTGGGTGATCCAACTAGTTGCAAGATGTTTAGAAGAAGGGGATGGTTGGATTATTGTCTTAGTCTAAAAGGATTTGATGAAGAGGTCACTCTTCAATTCATGAGCATCTTAAAGGATGGCATTACAATAGTTAAGGGGCTAAGAATTGAGTTCACAGAACAGGTGGTACCTGAGGTCACTAGGTTACCCTAGGAAGGGGAAAATTGGGATAAAGAATTTGACCTATAGACAACTAGGGCATAGTTTAATGTACACCAAGATCCTCCACTAGAAATTGACAAGAAATAGGGTACATGTAGATTATCCTTGCTGATGGAGTTTATCTAGCTAGTAGTTTTTATCATCTAGAACTTTACCTATGAAGGTTGTTACAAATACCTACATGCCCTACATTTTAAGATTTTGGCTCACCTACGACATGATTGTAGATAGGTAAACCTTCCAAATGTCCTATTTAACATTGTTAAGAAGCAAGCTTCTTTAGTATGAAGCATGTTTGATTCAAAGAAATTAGAAGTTTGAAGCATAGATTAGAAAAATAAGGTTGGTTCCAAATTGATGATACAAAGTCCAATTGATAAAAAAATTTAAGTTATCTCCAGAATGAAGCTTAACCTTAGGGGATCTAGATAGAATACCTAAATACCAAGATTGATAAGATTTTTAAAGTTATCTCCAAAATGAAACTTAACCTTAGGGAATCTAGATAGAATGCCTAGATACCAAAATTGATAGAATAAAGATTAACAAACTTCATAGAATTGTTCCCAAAATGAGAATCAATTCTTAGGAGTTAGGATTAGACTGTCTCAATACCTGTCCATTTAGAAGATAACAAAATTAATCATGATTCATAGAATTATCCCTAAAATAAGGCTTAATCCTCAATATTTATTGTTAAACTATCTCGATACCTATCCATTGAATAGTGATTGAAAGTACTAGCTTAGAATTATCTCCAAAATGAAGCTTAATTCTCAGCAAGAGTTAGGATTATCTCCAAAATGAAGCTTCATCCATAGCAAGAATTGGAATTATCTCCAAAACAAAGCTTAATCCCCTAGAGTCCAGATAGAAAACCTAAATACTAGTACATAAAAGAGATAACAAGACCTATCATGAGTCATAAAATCATCCTAGGAATGAGGCTTGATCCTCAAGAGTCAAGGTTAGATTGTCTCGATATTTGTCCATCAAACTACAACAAGGACCATTATAAGTGTGATCAGTTGATCAAAAGATGAGATAGATGACATAAGATTGTAGATAGAGGGGAACAAAGATAGCTTGAGTGATGAGATTCCCTAAGTGATGAGGACATAAGATTCAGATTGAGTTAAAGCTAGTTTTGAAAGATTCAATGATGTAATCATCGTACCCCCTCAGGAGTGAAATCAAAAGATGACACACCAGAACAGTGATGTAGAGCAATATATTGAGAGATACCCAAGAAAATTGAGATGCATAAGAATGTAGGAAAAATCAAAAGAGTCTCAAGAAAATTTGAAGTTAATTCAGAGTGTTTCAAGTTCCAAAAGACCAAGTTTGACCAAAGTTGACCAAATTTGACTAGAGTTGACTTTTCCAAAAAAATTGAAAAATTTGAAGAAAATTTTATTTGAAAAGATTCCAAAATTCACAAAGTATTAGAAAAAATAAACTATACAAGCATTATATCCGTCGGTCCCAAACATTTAAAATACAATTTTAAGTTGTTAAGTGTGTCAGATTTTGAATTTGATCTTGAAAATGGGTTTAGAGCAGCCAAATGAGCCAAGGAGTAATTTTCATGCCAATTAGAGCACTTTGAAATATTAGGTCAAAACCTATATAAGGCCCAAAAGGGTCATTTTCAATTCATTTGTACATTTATCTTTTGTGATGAAGAGAGCTCTGAGGAGAGAAAGATGGTGGTCCTGTGCATATGCATTGATTTGAGCACTCCAATGAGTCATTGATAATCTCACTTTGCATTTCAAATTTCATACATTTTGAGTCAATTTAGCATATTTTTAGAACATTTTCAATATTATCTTGCTGGTTTTCACATGAGGATGTCATTCCTTGTGCGATGCCAAACTTCTTTTGTGCACAGAAGTACCAAGCTAGTACTTCTTCATCAGCTACTATGGTTTTCCTTGCATGGAAGATACCCATCTCTTGTGTGAGAAACCCTAAACTTAGTTGTGTGTTCACTGAGTACTTTGAACTTTCTCACATGAGAATGTGTTTCCTCACACAAAAATCTGGTGTAAATTACAAAGTTTAATATTTGAAAATTAATTTTCTCATTGATATTTTTTTCTTTCATTCATCATTTTCACCTATCTGACACTTATCATTTTCTTATCAATTTCATGTGTGCAGGTTAGCTTTTTTGATGTTAGATTCAGATCACATTAGCCACCTTATGGAGCCTTGTTACAATAGCTAGATGATGTTGACATGGCACATATTGATGCCCTTGATTTGTCATATCTTTGTTAGATTCCCACATTGCTAGTGAATCACAACCTATTAACTATATTGATTGAGCATTTCCATTTGGAGATGACCACCTTCCATCTACCCTAGGGAGAGATGATGATCACTCTAAAGGACATTTATAGGATTCTACAAATCTTGTTCCATGGGCCATGGGGTAGTATATGACACAATGCCATGGATAGGTACAAAGGCACTTAAGGCCATTTTTTAGGAGGATCTTATCATGGGCAAAGCTATCACTTGGGATGAGCTAATGTGTACCTATAGTCCCACCCATAGTTTGGAAATAGTATTGGAGATATTCATCAGCTACTTTTTGATGCCTGATAGAGGCCAACATGGTTTAGAGTGTAGATAGGGATGGATATTACAGTTGATGCTAGAGGCATTCGAGTGATACAAATGGGGTTAGTTCATGCTCACCCATATGTTCCATGAGATGCATAAGATCATTTATCATGAGAAGAAGATCATGGCCACTGGGGTCTATGTTCTTCAGGTATGGGCCTAGGAGCATTTTCCCATTATGAGACTAATTTTCAGAGATGAAAGATAGCCTCTAAAGCCATATATATGTAGATATCGAGGCTAGTTAACCTAGAAAACTCTAGGAAAGACTGAGTAGTGGAGAGGTCAACTAGATAACCTAGTAGCAATAGTGTAGAGATCATGGAGAGAGATGGAGGCTCGGGATGATGCACCTACAGAGCTAGGATATATGTTTGGATCTTGACCACTGATTGGTCACTCCATGTAAGTTATAGAGAGATTTGCACTAACATAAGTTTGGAAATAGTATGGTCAACCACAAGACATCTCATAGGAGTATTTCTCATATGTGAGGTTCATGACAGATTTAGAATATGGGTGGTCAATCAAATTAGACTAGGGCCAGTTGATGATGAATGTGCATACCCGAGTGGTGACCCAGTAGGAATACATGCTAGTGGTAGTAGTGGGGGGTGACTCCAGCATATTAGGCACATTTTGTGAGTCATCCTTTCCCTCAAGTCATAGACCCAGTGGGTATGGTCATACCCATACAACTAATGTAAGCACCACATACACTACAACAGTAGCCACAATAGGAGAGACCAAGATAGAGGACTTAATAAATTCCTATTCCTCCTTGACATATGGGATTAGATCCACATTCTAGTGGTAGTGGGACAAGATATAGACACCCTCATGATGAGATGGGATTCCTAAGAGCCATCAGAGGAGACACACAGAGGCCTCACACAAAGGAGCAGCCAAGCTAGTAGGTAGAATAGGTGGCAGTTGATGAGGAGATGTAGGATCAACCTGCTACTCAGCCACAGGGTGGAGATATCTTAGCACAGACCTAGGATTCCCTTAGGAGATCTAGAGTTTAGGTGAGGACAACATAGCAGTAGTTGGGGAAGATGCATATATAGCTTGTTGTGAGAGATACCAAGATATTAGAGCGAGTTCAAGAGATTTGTGGCTTATGAGAGAAGCTGGAGAGAGAGGCTTGCAGGTTAGAACAACAATAGGACAAGATTTAGCTATACCCAATGAGAGCAGCATACTATTATGTAGCATATGTTGTGATAGTACCTAATGAGGTAGAGCAAGTGCCCTAATTTTCCCAATATGTGAGAGAGTCATGAGGTGCACGATCTCCAGTGAGACTAGATATGCCTTCACCTTCTCCTCCTCCACCAGCAAGAGAGTAGGGAGAGAGATAGAGTTAGCTTACCTTCTTCCAATTTTTCTCTAGCTATGTATTAAATGGTGTGCCAACACCATTTTGTATCAGATTAAGATTGATAGCACTTGAGTAGCATTTAGTTTTGTAGCTATATATACAATTGACTTCACATAGACACACACACACACACACACACACACACACACACACATATATATATGATATTTTTTATTCGAGTACCTTTGCATGTGTCATCTTTCTATCTTTATTATTTTTTGTACATGAGATGTTAATGCTATAATTATAAATGCAAATTTGATATGATGTATGAATGTAGTGTAGATGAGATGAATCATGATAGAATGTATGAAATGCAGAATGTGAATGAACTAACATCACATGTAGTGTTCCATTTTGTTGATAGTGATAAGTATCCCATAAAGATTGAGAGGACAAACCAAAGAACCAAATCCTTGTTTGGTTGTGAAAAAATGTGATACTTTGAAGAAACCAACAATCCCTCATTATAAAGGATGCAAGTAAATTAGTGATCAAACCATGTTCTTATGCAATACAATCCTATGGTAGATGCAACCCTAAGTCTGGTTACCAAGCTTCAAAAATTATCATCAATGAGTATTTAGCTAAATCCACAAATTTAGTACAACTCCCACTAACATTTCAATCATGGGAATATGAACTCAACATATATCCCTATTTTTTGAGATTAAATGTAAGCATTTGAGGCATAAGAAGCTAGAATGACTAGAACATTGATCCCTTTTGATATAGCAAGTGAACATAAGCATCATAGCATAAATACTAGGGTGACCAAATTTTTTTTTGATTGTAGAAACACTAGACACATAAGGGATCATTCTTATGCTAAGTAATCAATAAGTATTCTATCCACAATGACCCTTGCATTCATAACCTGAGACAAAAGTGTGCTAAGTATACTCATAGTAACATTTATGTTCACTTAGTAGAATGAGAATTAGTATTTACTATAACATAGAGAATTCACTCAAACAAGAAAAGAAAAGAATGAACCTCAATGAAGATTTTTATTAAATGAGTTGAGGTACATAGGACCATCCAAGATGAGATATAGACTCTTATAGTGGACACCCCTTTTATATGAACACTCTGTATCATTGAAACTAGATCAACAAATAGAAAGCAAAGAAAATATCATGCCCTAGTCCTTGCTACTCTAGTGAAAAGAGACATCCTTGAGTTGCTCAAAGAGACATGATAAAGAAAAGAAACAAAATAAGTAAAGAAAAGCTTAGCATAACACAAACCATGTCAATGTTTTCATTTTAGTTTCTATGGTATAGGATTGATGTCAAGTGTCAATGTTCAAAACATATGTGAAAGAAATCTCTTTAGTAAGGTGACAATAGTTAATAGATGCAGTTAGAATAACTAGTGACTAAAGTCAAAGAGGAATCTTTAGTATGAAGAACCTTATTAGGAAACTGAGTGACAGTAGATAGACATAATTAGGACAACTGGTGACTAATGCAAGAGATATCTTCCATTAGAGAAATCTCAAAAGTGACACTAGTGATAGTAGGCAGATGTAATTAGAACAACTGATGACTGTTGTGAAAGAGATCTTCTATGAGAGGCATCTTAAGAGTTACACAAGTGATAGTAGGAAGACATAGTTAGAATAACTAGTGACAATTAAAAGAGATCTTCGGTGAGAAGAATCTCAAAAGTGATAAAAGTGAAAGAAGGTAAATGTAGTTAGAACAACTGGTGATTGATGTGAGAGAGATTCCTATGACATTACAGGGGTTGCCCCTAAGTAATAACAAGATTCAATCCATGGATGCATGTGCAAAAGGAGAAAACTAAAGCAAGAAAACAACTATACAAAGAGCTAGAAGATGTGCTGCAAGATATAGCATTTTGAAACAAGAGGCACCTATTTACTAAGTTTTCACCTTCTTGGCAAAGATTTTTTTTTTTGCTAACATGATGCATGTTTGTTAAGTTTTCATCAATGGAACTTTTTTTGTTTTTCAATTTATTGATATTTTTCTCTTTTTTGATTGTTTTGTATTTTTTAGTTTTTCAAGTGTTTTTGGTATTACCAAGGTGCCTATTGCTAAGTTTTCACCAAGATAATAATTTTTGAGGACTTTTTAAGTATATATGGAGAGCTTTTGGAATTAGATCAATTGTAGAACTACTTTAGATGGAGAGTATTGATGGCCTCCTTGAACACCTCTCCCTTGACTATAGGAAGTTGGTAAGCACCAAATCCAAACACTATAGTAATTATTGCTAATTCTTAAGTTTTTCTCTTAGAACAAGATCACTGACTTGGAAATCATGTGGCTTAACTTTCTTATTGTAGCTTCTAGACATACACTTCTGAAAAGCTCAAAGATGATCACACACCACTTGTTGACATTCATCTAACAATTCTAACTCTTCAAGCTAAGATATTCTATAGTTATCATTAGTAATGAGGCCCTTCATCAAGATTTTACAAGTAGGAATCTCAAACTCAATTGGAAGCACAACATCCACTCCAAATATCAAACCAAAGGGCATTGTACCCGTTTGAGTTTTGATAGTTGTTTTGTAAGCCCATGAAGTTGGATTAATCTAAAGGTTCCAATCCCTTCCAGATTTTTTAACTATACAATGCAAGATCTTAAGGATTTCTTTTTTGGATGCCTCTGCTTGTCCATTACCTCGAGGATAATAAATAGAAGACCAATGTTGCATGATTTTGAACTTTTTGCACAACTCCTTAAGATCCTTGTCTTTAAACTATCCTCCATTATTAGTAATGATGGAGGAAGGTACACCATACCTACATAGTGAATACCTCTATGGTGTTATGAAAAAGAGCTTGGCATTGGATCCCTATTGTGTAAAGGAATCATCAAAGAAAATTACCTAAGTTTAGTGCATTAACATGAGGATTGATTCATTAGGAAAGTTAATGTTTAGCTGAAGAAGACTCTACATTGGTGCTTCTGCTAATTGATCAGCAATCGCTTGTCCTTTGATAGCCTTTCTCTCAATATACTAAATTTCAAACATGCTTAATATCATGACCTATTTAGCTACCCATCTTGTTAGAGCTACCTCAGTGACTAAGTATACTAATGGATCAATTTTAGCAACCAGTCACATAGTATGAGTGAGCATGTACTGTCTCAACTTTTGAAAAGTAAAGATGACTACCAAGCAAGCCTTCTCAATGATGCTATAATTAATTTCATAAGAAATCAACATGCAACTCAGATAGTAGATAGGTCTTTCCTTGTTATCATTGTCTTCTTGAGCTAATAAGATACCAAGAGATGACTTTGTTGCTAAGATGTATAGAATAAGAGGCTTCCTATAGATAGGAGGCATTAAGATTGGTGGATTAGCAAGGTATTTATTTATTTGTGTTAAACTCTGATCATAATCTGGACTCCATTTATATTTCACACCTTTATGTAGAGTCTTAGTAAAAAGTTGTGACCTATCTACTAGTTGTGAGATGAATCTATGAATGGATTGAAGTCTTCCCTGTAAGCCCCTCATTTGATTGACATTACAGGGTGGAGGCATGTCCATGATGTCTTGAACTTTCTCTGGATTGACCTCAATTTCTTTTACAGAGATAATATAATCAAATAGTTTCATATATGTTACACCAAATGCACATTTCTTAGGGTTAAGTCTTAGACTAAATTTCTCCATATGTGCCAGGATGGGTTTCAAATCTTCAAGGTGAGTATTGAGTTTTTTTATCTTAACCAAGGTATCATTGACATAATCTTGTATGGTCTTATGCATCATTGTTGGAAATATAAGAGGAGTAAATAAGAAGGTAGGGGTGAATTAATTACTACTAAAATAAATCCTAGATCCCTTAGATGGTAGTACAAAAATGCAAAAAAAAAAACTAAATACTATTGAATCTTAGTAAATATGGGTAAAATATTGTAACTTAGTAATAACTAAATTAGCTTGGTAAATGCTTAACATATAAAGTTTTAGTTTTTATCTATGATTACCATTACTTTAACTAAGTTGTAAACATATAAAAAGAAATAACATGAACATTCACCAAGATATAATGTGGAAACCCAATTTGGAAAAACCACCAATTGTAACTAGTTACTTTTTTCACTCTTCTAAAGTTAGCCCTGTTAGAAGCCAACCCTATTAAAAGTTACAAAACACACTATTAAGTGTGACCCTATTAAAGGATTTAATCACCCTATTAGGAGTGGCCTTGTTAGAGGCCTTGAGATAATTTAATAGAACTTCCACCTTGTTAGAGAATTTGCAAATAGCTATTAAGCCAACTCTGTTAAGAGATTTAGATAATTGCTACAATTGTTAGAGAGTAACAATGAGATGACCTGATTTGAATGCAACTTATTTACTGGTTATAGATCTTTATTTTGGCTTGTACTTGATCCTTCCTAATTGAATATAGCTTTGCTGATCCACAAGGATATTCTACCTATCCTTCAAATTTGCTTCCTCTACTCATCACTAGCTCTTCAATAACATCATCATGTATCGCAATTTGAAATCACAACTTGACCTTATAGTTATATCTTCCACTTTGTCAAGTTGGCTCAAATACAATGTAGAATAATTAATATTCATCACCATAGTTAGCTAGAACCAATGGATAAATCAATTAAGCTTAATACAACAAAATGAGAAAATCCTTCATTAGCCTAGCTCAGTAGAAACTAACTCAAAAATAATTTGTTTCATTAACCAATGGAAGCTCGGTTAACACTGTAAACTCATGAAAATTCTTTGGCAACTGAGTGAGCTTAGTTAGTACTAGTTCCATCCAACTTTCCTTTATCAACTGAGTGAGCTTGGTTAACACTCACTTTTTGTAACTTTTCCTTTGATGCCTGAGTGAACTTAGTAGATATTACCTTCTAAACTAGGAAAAAATAAGAATGCTTGGTAGACACTAAGAATTGTCTTCACTACTCGAGTGAGTTTGGCATATACTAACTGGTAATGATTATGACATTTGTGTAACATCAAAGACAACACACAATTAAACAAATGTATCCAATAATCTCCCTCTTTGGTATTGATGGAAACACAACATGTCATAGTACAATAAAATTTTGGACTTAGACTTGAGAACTCCCTCTGTCAGTATGAGCTCTTCCTTTCACTAGATTCTATCTGCAATAACTACTACCAAGTTCATTTAGAACATTCTCCCTCTTTCAACAAATGTCTTCTTTGGAAAACTTCTCCCTCTCTAGTTCCTTACTTTATTGTGGTTTCAAAAATTTCTCAAAGATATGATAGTAAACTGATCCCTCTTTGACAAGACATGTCAAAGAAAATAATTTTGTAAATACCAATGTACTTTAAGTACTGATTCATTTGCAATATGCCCTTGCTAATTCTACACCAACTGGTTGATCTTCAATAGGTTCTGGTTGATGCATTCACTAAACTTTATTTAGTGAATTTCAGATAAGGGAATGACCCCTCACTTACTTCTTAGATACAAGAATACATCCTTAGGTAATGGCTTGGTGAATATATCTACAATCTATTCCTTTGTATTCACATATTCCAATTTGACTTATTTTTCTTACACTAGCTCAATGTGCTTTGTTTTGGAATGCATTGCTAGATTTCTTGATATGTTGATTGCACTGGTGTTATAACAGAATATGACTACTAGATCTTTGATCTCTACCTTCATTCCTTCCAACAATTATTTGAACCAAACAATGTTAGAATAATTGACTACTGCTGCTATATATTTTACATCTTTTTGTGGATTGAGATGTACAATTTTGCTTCTTGCTTGTCGAAGACACTAGTCTTTTACCAAGAAAGAATGCTCCAACACTAGTGTTTTTTTTATCATCAAGACATCCTGCCGGATCAGCATTAGTAAATACTTTCAAGTCCAAATTACCTCCAAGTTTATACCATAAATCATAGTCTTCAGTACCTTTCAGATATCTCATGATTCTCTTGATTGCCATCATGTGATTTTCCTTGAGATTTGTTGAGAATCTTGCTACTATTCCAACTGCTAGAGCAATATTAGGTCTTGTGTGTACTACATATTGCAATTTTTCAATCATTGATTTGTATGTGGTTTTATCTACTTCTTTAGAATCATCATTTTTGGAAAGCTTATATCCAGTAGACATAGGAGTTCCAACTAGCTTGAATCTTCCATTCCAAATTTTTTCAATATCTCCTTGATGTACTTATATTGAGTGATGTAGATACCATTTTTGTTCTACTATATCTACAATCCAACAAGGAATTTTATTTCACCAAACATGGACATCTCAAATTATATACTCATTTCCTCTTAAAATGCTTTCAACAGGTCATCATTTCTAGTAAATAGAGTATCATCAACAAATACTTCTACCAACACAATCTTCTTGTCTAGTCCTTCCTTAATATACAGACTATTGTTATCATTTATCCTTTGAAAACCAATCTGTACCAAGTAATTATGAAGTCTTTCATACCAAGCTCTAGGAACTTTCTTAAGACCATATAATGCTTTATGTAACTTGCAAACCATGTCTCTTTTGTTAGGATCTATAAAACCTTGTGGTTGTTCAATGAAGACTTCCTCATCAAGAATTTCATTCAAGAATGTAGATTTGACATCCATGTGATATACTTTGAATCTTCTATGTGTTGCATATGCTAGTAAGGTTCTAACTCCTTCTAGTCCTATCATGGGAGAAAAAGTCTCACCATAGTCAATACCTTCTTCTTGAGAATAACCTTTGCACACCAATCTCACTTTGTTTCTTGAAACTTTTCCATCTTCATTTAGCTTATTTCTAAATACCCACTTTGTACCAATTACATTTTTATCCTTGGGTCTAGGAACAAGAGTCCAAGTTTTTTTCTTTTCTATTAGTTCTATTTATTTATTCATTGCTTCAATCCAACTTTCATTTTCTAGAGCATCTTTAACACTTTTAGGTTCAAATTTAGTAAGTAAACATGTACCTTTTAGTTTGTCTCTTGACATTATTCCATCTAATTTGTCTCCAATGATTTGATTAGGTGCATGATTACTTTTGATAAATCTTGCTAACACTAGCTCTTTGGTCTTTGAATGAGTTCCACCATCTTCATTTTAAATTTTAGTTTCAAGCTTGGGTTCATTAGGCTCAGTTTGAACTCACTTGGTAGCCTTTGATTGTGACTTGGGTCCTTCAGATTGTAGCTTTTAGGTTGCAATGTCTACAACTCAATAACTATTGGGGTTTCTAGGGATTTGAGAGATGAAGCTTCTTTTCTCTCAGATAGATTTGGTAGGGTATTAGGTTCATAGTAAACAAATCTTCTATAATCTTCTGGGTCCTTTCTTTCTTCTTCACTCTTTTCTACAAACTCATCTATTTCTGACATGTGCACTTTCTATGATTTTGTGAGTAGACAAATTCAAACATCTATATGCTTTACTTCTATAAGAGTATCCTAGAAATATGCCTTCATCACCTTTTACATCAAATTTTTCTTTTCTATATTTTTTCAGTACATAATATTTGCTACCAAATACTTTCAAGTAACTTACATTAGGTTTGTAGCCATACCATAGTTGATAAGGTGGTTTTTTGAATCTTTCTTCAACTGTACTCTGTTCAAGGTATGAACTATGGTACTGATAGCTTCCTTCCAGTATTTGAGAGAAACATTCTTTTCAATCATCAGGGTTCTTTCACAATTCATGATAGATCTATTTCTTCTTTCAGCTATACCATTCTGTTGTGGTGCACCAGGGGCTAATACTTGTCTTTTGATTGCACTTTCAATGCAAAAATTATTGAATTCATTAGAGATTAATTCACCACCTCTGTCTGATCTTAAGCATTTCAACCTCTTACCAATTTTATTTTCCACTCTTGCTAGAGACCACTTGAATTTTTGAAAGGCTTCTAATTTTTTTTTTAGATATATTGCTTTCATCATTCTAGAGTAGTCATCAACAAAAAGAATGATGAACTTTTCTCCACTATAGCTTTCTATTCCAATAAGTCTACATAAATATGTATGAACAATTTCAAAGACTTCTTTTGATTGATAGTCTTTTCTTTGAAGCTAGTCTTTCCCATCTTACTAATTTGGCAATTCTTTTATAGACCCATGTCAAGCTTCTCTAGACAAGGAATACCTCTTGCTCTTCTATGTTTTCTTATCTTAACTAGATTATCAAAATCCACATGACATAGTCTTTTGTACTATAACCATCTTTCCTCTATTTGAGCAATAAAACATGAACAATCACTAAGATCAAGATAAAATAGATTACCTTTTGTTTGCTTGCCAGATCCAACCAGATTTCTTTTTCCATCCAATAGTTTGGCCTGTCCATTCCTATATTCTACCTTGAATCCAATGTTATTCAACTTTTCCACACTTACTAGATTATGCTTTATTCCTTCAACCCAATAGGCATCGACACATATAAGTTCTTTAGTTAATAAGATAAATCCTTTTCCTTTTATGTTACAAGGTTCATTGTTTCCAAATCTCACACTACCTCCATCATAATATTCCATGTGTTCAAATTTTGTTTTGTCACTAGTCATATGATGTAATAGCCACTGTCATTAATCCATCTATCATTTTTGCTAATATGAGAGATAAGAGCCATCTTATCTCTTTCATCATCAGATTCATCTTTCACAACAATATATACCATTTCATCTTCACTATTATCATAATCTTTAACTGTAAAATAAGATTTCTTACCTTTGTCCTTGTAGTTCTTGGAGTTATTGCCTTTATGCCTATTGCTTTTCTTCTCATCCTCAATTTCTTTATTTGGACACCTAGCAGCAATGTGACCAACTTTTTTACAAGAAAAGAAAATTAGAGGAAGTTTATCTTTGTACTTTCCTCTTCCTTTGAAATACTTCCTTGCAAATAGGGCTTCAACAACTTCAAGATCACTTTCTAAAAAAATTTCTAATGTTCCATCTTCTTCACTTCCTAATTTGACTAGATTTTCATTTCTTACCCTTATCTTTGAGTGAGAGTTTAGCTATTAATGCAAATTCAATATTCTTTGAAGTAGGAACATAGTTATTATAGTTGTCTAGTTCAAAAGCTATCAATCTTCGAACTAGAGCATCCAAGCCTAATTTGTTATTTGGATTACATCTCATTTCTTGAATAGTAGACACTCTAATTTCATAAATAGGAAGAAGATTTTTTATTACTTTACTTGCAATAGTTTCCTCCTTAATGTCTCATCTAGATACTCTAGTCACACTTACACTAGCCTTGATCTTTTCCACATATTTTGCAATGTTTTCATCTTCTCTCATTCTTATTTGATCAAATTATCATCTAAGACATTCTACTTTGGCTATTCTTAAATTTTCATCTCCTCCATAGATATCTTTTAGTTTGTTCTACATTTCATAAGTATTTTTGCAATCCTTTACCTCATCAAATTTAGCATAACTAAGAGTAGATGCAATATCAATCATCATGATATTATGATTCTTCTTTTCAGCAATATCTTCAACAGATAATGTTCCAATGAGAGTATTGTATTTAGCATTAAGATATTTGCAACATAAATTACCAATGGTATCTTAATGTAACCTCATAAGTTCTTGCCATGCTATAAAATTGTCTCTATTTAGCTCGAGAATTTCTCTTTGTAAGACAACATGATCTTTAGCTTAGGTCTTTGAAACTTTTTTTGTAACCACCAAAAGCTTTGATACCAATTGTTGGAAAAATAAGAGTAACTGAGAGGTGAAGGATGAATTAGTTACTACTAAAATAAATCCCAAATTCCTTAGATGTCAATACAAAAATACAAACTAAAAAATTAAATCCTGTTGAATCTTGATAAACATAAGTAAAATGTTGTAACTCGGTAATAACTAAATTAACTTTGTAAATGCTTAAAATATAAAAATTTATATGTTGTCTATGATTACCATTACTTTATTTTTAAAAATATAAAAGAAAATAACATTAACACATATAACACTAAGATTTAATGTCTAAATCCAATTTGGGAAAAACCACCGATTCCAACTAGTTACTATTTCTCACTCTTCTGAAGTGATCTCTATTAGGAGCCAACCCTATTAAAGGTTACAAAACAGATTGTTAGGTGTGACCTTATTAGAGGATTTAATCACCCTATTAGGAGTGGCCTTGTTAGAGGTCTTGAAAAATTCAATAGAATTGCCACCTTGTTAAAGGATTTGCAAGTAGCTATTAAGCCAACTCTATTAAGAGATTTAGATCACTACTAAAATGGTTAGAGAGTAACAATGAGATGACTTGATTTTAATGCAACTAATTTACTAATTATAGATCTCTGTTCTAGATTGTACTTGATCTTTCCTGATCAAAATTAGCTTTGTTGCTCCATAAGGATATTTTGCCTACCCTTCAAATTCACTTCCTCTACTCATCACTAGCTCTTCAATAGCATCATCATGTATCACACTTTGAAATCACAACTTGACAGTATATTTATATCTTCCACATTACCAAGTCAACTCAAATACAACTTAGAATAATTAATATCCATCACCATAGTTGGCTAGAATCAATAGATAAATCAATTAATCTTAATACAATAAAATAAAAAAATCCTTTGTTAGCCAACCTAGCTGGATAAAAACTGACTCAGAAACAATCTCCTTTGTTAACCAACAGAAGCTTGGTTAACATTACAAACTCACAAAAATCTTTTGGTAACCAAGTGGGCTTAGTTATCACTGGTTCCATCCAACTTTCCTTCATCAACCAAGTGAGCTTGGTTAATACTCACTTTCTATAACTTTTCTTGATGCCCGAGTGAACTCAATAGATACTGCCTTCTGAACTAGGCAAACATACGAATGCTCGGTAGACACTGAGAACTATCTTCACTGCCCAAGTGAGCTCAACATATACTAACTAATAATGATTATGACATTTGTGTAACATCAAAGACAACACACAATTAATCAATCAATAAAAAATCAACATGCAACTCAGATAGTAGATAGCTCTTTCCTTGTTATCATTGTCTTCTTGAGCTAACAAGATACCAAGAGATGACTTTTTTGCTGAAATGTACAAAATAAGGGGCTTCCTATAGATAGGATGCATCAAGATCAATGGATTAGCAAGTTATTTCTTTATTTGTGTTAAAATTTTATCACAATCTTGACTCCATTTATATTTCACACATTTATGTAGAGTCTTGGTAAAAGGTGTGACCTATCTGCCACTGTGAGATGAATTTTTGAATGGATTGAAGTCTTCCTTGTAAGCCCCTCATCAATTGATATTGTGGGGTGGAGGCGTGTCCACAATTGCTTGAATTTTCTCTAGGTCAATGTTGATTCCTTTTGTAGAGATAATGTAACCAAGTAGTTTTGTAGATGTTACACCAAATACACATTTCTTGGGGTTAAGTGTCAAATTGAATTTCTCCACATGATCTAAGGTGGGTTGCAAATCTTAAAGGTGAGTGTTGAATTTTGTGGTCTTAATCAAGGTATCATCGACATTATCCTCCATGGTATTATGCATCATATCATGAAAAATTGTAGTAAGTACTCTTTGATACATGGCATCATGTTCCAACAGAAGGTTCCCCATGTACAAGTGAAAGCAGTCATTTCTTGATCTTTTGGTGCAATTTTGATCTTATTATAACCATAAAATTTATCAATGAGTGAGTACATTTCATGTTCGATTGTCATATCCACTATCATATCAATTTTGGGGAGTGGAAAATCATCCTTCAGACATGCTAAGTTTAGATCTTAGAAATTTATATAAACTCAGATAGATTTGTCATGTTTGGAGACTTGAACAATCTTTGATATTCATTCAATGTAATCAATAGCATGGATGAACCCAGCTTTCAAAATATTTTCTAATTCAGCTTTGACAAGTAATACAACACGAGGATGCATTTTTCTAAGTTTTTGTTTGACTAGTTTAACTTCTAGCACAATAGATAAATGATTCATTATGAGATCAGTATCTAAACTTGGAATGTTTGAGTATGTCCATGCAAAATTTATCTTTTCTCTCTTGGAAGAAGACAATGAATTTCTCTTTTTCTTCTAGAGATAATGACCATTCAAGATGTATCATGTGAGGTTGTTCATATGTTCCCAAGTTGATTGGCTATGTTGAAGCTTTGTTTGTTGGTGGAAGATGTTATAGGTTTGACAGTGTTTAAGTAGCAGGCAAAAGCATAGCCATTCTAGAATGTAACGACTTCACTAGATGCATTAGAATTCTAGTATATGAGCTTTGGATAGGTGAGTGAAAGAGATGTGGTGGGTTTGATAGCATTCACAATGTAATTATCAAATGCATGGACAAGAAATTGGAGACCTAAAGTAGCTTCATCCATAAGTGTGTTTAAATGCCTTTGAGTGCTAACATCATTAATCAAAGACTTGATGACACTATTTGGATGAGACTCATCTAACCTAACCATAGACAATTCACCTATTTTGAGCTAATTTTCATAGACATGCACTTGATCTATATCTTTATCTATAGTTGCTTCTGAGAGAGATCCATATTCACACTCCCAAAAATTTGTGCTACATGGGAATAGACTGTAGAATTCCGAAACAGTGATAGGGATAATATCTCCTTCATCATCTAGATTTTTAAAAAGTTGATCAATGGCTAAAGAATGAATAAACTCTCCTTGTTCTTGTTGAATATGGGTACAATCAGTAGTGTTGTCAAAAGAATGACTATCAGTATCTACGGTGCTGACACGTGGACAAAATCATCTGGTTCCACAAAGAATTTAGCAAGATCAGCAGGATTTGTAAAAGGATAAGGATCCTTATCATCAACATCATCCTTATGGTCAGCTAACTTAGCTTGTGACTCATAGTCAGATGAACATTTAGATTTTAATATAAATTTGTTAACCCTTAGATGGAAGGGAAGCTTCTTGAAGCCTACCTAGGCTAGATGTATCTCGAGACCTTCTAGTTATCTCTTTGACAGGATCAATCAACCCATTTTTATTGCATCCAATTAGACCATTCCCCTTGTAGCCAAATAATTTCATGAGTTTAAGAACTAGACTAGGAGTAATTTCACAAGACTATTCTATGAGATAAACTAGAGTTTCCTCTTGTACATCCATGTAGCAATGGCTCTATTTTCATCTTCCTCCTCAAGAGGTATAGTAGCTTTAACAAAGGTACCATTTTACTTAGTTTGAGGTATCATCAAATAAGGTCTCTTCACTTCAAATGGTCTCCCATAGTGATAGGGAGACTCGGGAAGAGATGTTAAAGATAGAACTAGTTCTATGTGATATTCACCCATTCTAGTTTCTTTTAGCTTGAATGACTGCTTGATTTTTTTTAGGTTATTATCATGATGGTCTATAGATTCCCTATTAGTAGCTACAATAATTTTATTATATTTCAACATGTTACAAGTATAGCTAGTATTTGTAGGTATTCTAACTTTAGAGCCATGAAATAGAAACTTTACACATTGACGGGAAGTGGAGGGCATAGCTCGCATTTCATGTATCCATGGTCTCCCTAGCAAGATGTTGTACACTAAGGGAATGTTGAGGACTTGAAAAGTGACATCCCTTTCAATAGGACCAACTTGGAGAGGCAATACAAAAAGACCCAAAGATTTACACTTGACCTCGTCATATGCCTTGATGGTTATCTTGCAATGAGGATCAATTGACTCTTTAGAATAGCCCAATTGTCTAAGCAAAGCATTGGAAAACACATTTTTGGTGTATCATAACTTCAATATGTGGTTGGTTATGTAAATGACTCAATGAATTATCATCCTCATTAGAAAAAGACATATAGTAAGGTGAGGTCAGATGACCTACCATAGATTGGAACCTATCAAGATCAAGACCTTGAGGTTCATTTGCCTTAGTGAGGGCATTTTCAAGGATCTTCCTATGAGAAGAAAAAATTTTGAGCAATTAAAAGATTGCAATTTGAGCATTTTTTCATTGTAATTGATCAAGGATACTACAGTTAATAGCTATAGAATATGTTGTAACTTTTGTACCTTTGCCAAATGAACCAGCAAGAGGTTTGTCTTTGTGTTCTAACTCAGGAGTAGAAGGCACAAGGCCTTTGAGTACTATCTTGGCATGAGAACATGTAATAGCATTGGTACAAGATTGTGATGGTTCATTTTTAGATGTATTGGATGTAGTGCCCCTTAAGACAAATAGTGTCTTAGGTTTAGTGTTGTCCTATTTCTCCTTGATGGTGATAACATCACAATACTCAAATTCCACTAGTTCAACCATGTGAACTATCTAATAATCATTAGAGTACATATAGTTGACCTTGTTATGAGGTTTTTTAATTGAGTTTTCTTCCTTTTCATAGTGTACTAATGGCTCCTTGAAAGCCTTGTTATTTATGTTCTTGTTATTTCCATCTACCACAATGTCACCAACATCAATTAGGTCTTGAACTTTGTGACACAAATTGATGCAATTGCTAGTTTTGTGACCTAGTGGTATTCACAAAATTTAGTTTCATTCCACCATGGAGGTTGTGGTTATAGATCATAAGGATGAGAGTTATCTAATGGATAAATGAGCTTGTTTTGTAGCAAGTTCTTATAGACCACATCTAGAGGTTCACCAAGAGGTGTATATTCTTGTTTTTGGCATGTGACCCAAGATGAGTTCTTCAATTTGTTTCCAAATGTATTATTGTTAGTAGGAGGATTATCGATGTTTTTAGATTCTTTGAGATTTTTTGTAAGTTTGGAAGTTGCCTTAGCAGGTTTAGGAGCAATTTTGTCAATGGATCCATCATGCACAACCTATTGGTTCTTGTTCACATACTTGGATTTATCTTTATTAGAGGTTTATCCCTATTTGGTGTCCTTTTGAAGGGTTATTTTATCCTTTCTAACCATGAATTCTTCTATTTGGATAGCTTGTGTGACCATGTCATCAAAGGTGCATGGACCTTGAAGTTGAACTTTATACCCAAAGTCAAGTGAAAGATTATCAATGAAGGTGTCAAGTTTTTTGGTTCCATGAATCTTTCATGAATACATCAAGTGTTAGAAAAAATAGTTCACCAAGATAACTTGGGGGAGGGGGGTAAATTAGTTATCCAAAAAATAAAATATTTATTTTCCATAAAAAAAATTAACCATTCAACCAAAATAAACAACAACTATAAAAAAAATTCTCATAAACAATTACACTAGATATGTTTACTAGGGAAACCCTTGATCATAGGGAAAACCTCGTTGGGAATGATGCCCACAAGATGATGTACTAATATAAATATTCCTTGTTAGATATGGACCATATTATGAGTCTATTACAATATTTAGTAAAATGAGTCCCTGTTAGGAGAATTTGAATCCTAGTTAGGAGTTGTGGTATAATGTATGCAAGAAGAACCCACTGCCCAAACATGCAATTTCAACTACAAGAAGAGTTCACTACTCAAACAAGTAATTTACTATTATCTTCCTTTTACTTTTCTCTTTCCTCTATCTTGTCAACTTAGATCAATCACTATCAAACATTGTAGACTAGGTCACAAACCTTGGATCCAAATACCAAACCTTAGATCACTCAGAAAAATCTCGCAATGAAGTTTCTTTCACTTCCACACTACTCTGCTCAACTTTACATTCTGCACTCTCTACTTCTTATCATCAATTCATATTCCATTCATTCAATTACCATGATAAAGGAAATTTTCCTTCCTTTATACCGAGTCTTCAAAAAAAATTCTGGAGTTGGTTCTTAGATCTTCTCAATTATTTATTATAGGACTACATTAAGAACATGTTACACTTAGTGATAACATTAATCTTCCACCTTGCAACTTGAACAACCTTTTGTACATGCAACATTATGATGAGTAAGCTTATCCATGCTATCCTCAACATGTCTTCTCTATGTCTTAAATCTTGATCCTCAAGATATTAACTTTTCTAAGAGATATAACAAGTTTTACCAAAACATGCCTCTGTAAACTCTATCTCAGAACAAACATCACCAAAACTTACATAAGTTCTTCTCGACTTATCTTTTATTCTTTTGACATTAATTGCATATGCCAGATACTTAGAAGTATCTCCCAAAACCTTGAGTGGTTATAATGCTCAACTAGACATCCGTACCAACTTGATCTTTTTGTTGTTCTTTTGTTAGATACCATAGAAAACTACTATGTTGAAATCAATGACAAACTTAGTCATGAATGTAACATATCATCATAGTAGTACTCCCCCATAGGAGTATCATCATCATTCATGCTTCTAACCAATCTTCCAAATCTTCCTACAATCTCCCCCTTTGGCATTGATGGCAACATAGATGAAAATCATCTAATTCAAACAAATACCAACAAAAGACTATTCATCTTCAAATCCTCTTTATCAATTATTCTCCCCCATTTATATACCTCAATGTTCTCTATACCAAACTATCATTCCACACACTATGATTATGTTGAACATCTTCCTCAACATATTGTTTTTCATGTCAAACTTCTCCCCCATCGACATCAATGTCAAAGGTAACCAACTCTATTGCATCAAACTCTACAACAACTAATACTTACTAGCTTGAGTGTCAAAAGACACTGTCTAGAAAAATATCCAATAAGAGTCCTAGATGACTCTATCCATCACATATACTCCCCCATTTAATAAGTATTATCATTTAGTCCAAATAAATAATGGTGTCCTATTACTCTAGAATAATGCACTCTTGCATCTTCTACTCTAATGTAGGAAGGGGTATAGCCCCAAGCATATCATGCAAATACTCAAAAGTCTCTTTGGGAAGAGGCTTAGTTAATATATCTACAATCTACTCTTTAGTGCTCACATACTCCAATCTAATTTTTTTTTTCTGCAACTTCTCTCAACATATGATACTTAATAGAAATGTGCTTAGTCCTCAAATGCAACACTAATTCTTAGACATATTTACCATGCTTGTGATGTCACAATGTATAATAACAGGTTCATTGATTTCTATCCGAACATCCTTCAACATCTACTTCATCTAAATGATTTGATTGCAATTATTTGTTGCTACAACATATTTTGCTACTATTATGCTTTGAGATGTACAATATTGCTTCTTTCTTAACCAAGAAAGCAATCTTCTTCCAAGAAAGAAAGCTCATCCACTAGTGCTCTTTTTATCATCCATACTGCCTACCCAATCTACATCAGTATAAGCACTTAGAGTGAAATCATTAGATCTATCATACCATAATCCAAACTTAGATATTCCCTTTAGATATCTAAATATCCTTTTAACTGCTACATAATGTGCTTCTTTGGGATCAACCTAGAATATTGCAACAATTCCAACTACAATTGCTACATTTGGCCTTATGTGAGTTAGATATTGCAATCCTCATAATCATAGATCTGTACTTCTTTTTCTCAATAGTAGGTGTCTCATCCTTTGTAGATAACTTGTGTCCAATTACCATAGGTGTTCTAATGGGTTTGCATGTTTCCAAACCAAACCTTTTCAATAATCCTTTAAGTACTTAGTTTGAGAAATAAAGATTCCATCTTTATTTTGTACAATTTGCAATCCTAGAAAATATTTCATCTCTCCTAGCATACCCATTTCAAATTCTTTCTTCATCTCTTCTACAAACTTCTCACTTTCTTCATTATTTCCTCTAAATATAATATCATCAACAAATATTACCAAAATAATCAAACCATTATTAGTTTCCTCCAATACAAATTAATATCTATCATGCTCAATGTATACCTCTTCTTCAAGTTCTCCATTCAAATATACTGACTTAACATCCATATGATATACTTTGAATTTCTCTTGTGTTGCATAGGCTAAGAATAATCTTACTACTTCTATTCTAGGCACTAGAGCATAAATCTCCTCATAATCTATTCCTTCTTGTTGTGAGTAACCTTTACATATCAATCTTGCTTTATTTCTTACAACTTCACCTTGCTCATTCATCGTGTTCCTAAATACCCATTTAGTTCCTATCACATTCTTGTTTGCTAGTCTAGGGACCAATTCCCATGTTTCACTTTTTACTATCTAATCTAATTCCTCCTTCATAGCTTGTTTCCAATAGTCATCTTTAAATGCTTCATTTGCATTCCTAGGCTCAACTTGAGATATCAAGAATAGTTCTTCATTGATTCTGTCTCTTGTCATCACACCTTTGTCTTTGCTTCCAATGATCTATTCAGATGGGTGATTCTTTATCATATTCTTTCCTAAAGTAGGAGTTTCTATCTCAACTCTTCACTCTACTAAAGGTTCCAAGATTTGTTCCTTCCTCAGCCCTCCTTCATTCTACAAATCATTGTTAGTCTCAAAAAATACCTTATCATTCCTTGGCTCAATAACAACATCATCAGCTGAATTGTAATCAACTATTCTCTCTTATATACTAAATTTCTCATCAATCCTTACATCTACACTTTCCATAATAGTCTTGGTTCACTAATTATAAGATCTATAAGTCTTTCTTTTCAATGAATAACTAAGAAACATACCTTCATCAAGCATCAAACTCACCAATGTCATCATCTCTCTTTATGTAACACTTACTTCCAAATATTCTAAAATACTTAACTATAGGTGAGTTACCAAACCATTATTCATAAGGTGGCTTGTTAGTGTCCTTCCTGACTTGCATTCTATTCATAGTGTAGACTATTGTATTTATAACTTCTCTCCAAAATGTCTTAGATACATCATTCTCTGCTAGCATAGTTCTTACAGCTTTTGTAACTAACCTATTCCTTCTCTCTACAATACCATTCTATTTAGGAGTTCTCAAAGTTGATAGTTGTCTTTTAATTCCATTTTCTTCACAAAACATGTTAAACTCATTTGAAGTAAATTATTCTCATCTATCTAATATCAACCATTTAATCTTCATACCAGACTCATTCTCAACTGTATTCTTGATTATTTTGAACTTGTCAAATACCTCAAATTTTTCTTTAAGAAATGCAACCCACATCATTCTAGAAAAATCATCAAGAATCATGAAATACCTTTCACCATAGAATCCTTTAATCTTTGTAGGACCTTTGAGATCTATGTGTACAATCTCCAACTTCACTATAGTGGTAAACTTCTTGCTGGAAAAAGAAGTTATGCTATGCTTAGCTAAAACACACTCCTTGCAAATTATGTTAGTAGGCTTTACAATCTTAAAAAAAGTTCTAACTGCAAACATTCTACTAGTCCTTATAATATTGTCAAAGTTTATATGAAAAAATATATTATGCCATAACCAATTATCATCTACCTTTGCAACCAAACATGTAATTTCAGTAGGATTCAACTGAAATACATTACCTCTAGATCTAATTCCTATTCTGGTTACCTTTCAATCCTTATCTTTGATCATGCATGTCTTTTTTGTGAATAGCAACTAATAACCTTTGTCCACTAGTTGTCCAACACTCAAAATATTTTGTTTTAAACCATAAACAAAGTATACATCCTCAATGTTAGTTTTACCATCAAGAGTTATAGATCCAATACCTTTAACTTGGCATGTTGCATTTTTTCCACCCCTAACAATTCCTCCATCCTGACTTTTAAAGTCAACAAATTTGTTCAAATTACTAGTCATATGATGTGAACAACCACTATCAATTATCCAATTAGGTTTCTTCTCATCTTATGATACCAAAGCTACCTTCTCTGGACTTTCTTCTTTGATTACCATAAATCTAATTTCATCATCACTAGCACTTAATGCTTGTTCTTTAGAATCATTATCTTCATTTGCATACAAACATTCTCTATCTTTTCTAGGCTTATGACTTCCCTTATACTTTTTCTCCATTTTAGAAAACTTAGATGCATAATGACCATATTCATCACAAGTCCAACATTTAAAGAGTTTCTTATCTCCTTTTTCTCTTCTTACCAAAATGGCTATTCCTTCTTCAATCTTTATATCTTCTTTAGATCTGTTGCTTCTAGCAAAATCTCCTCTATCACTTGTGCTCCTTGATAAGTTGGGTCAAATATTCAAAGCACTAAAAGTTGTCTCTATTTTGGTCACTTCTCTAGACTGTCTAAGTTCATTCTCAACTACTTTAAGTCTTCCAAGCAATGTCTTCTTTTGTGAAATTTTTAGTACAAGATATCAACAATTGTATCATCTAAACAATTGAGTTAAATAGTGGTGTTAAAGTCTTCAATGTCTTCCATATAACCTCATCATCTTCTTTGGTTCCTCCTTGAGCTTTAATACCTATATTAATTTCTAATATCCTCCCTATATATGTTCTTACATATTCATCTTTCATCATTTTAGCATCTTGAAGCATACAAATCCAATTTTGTAGCCTCAACTTCTTAGAATATGCATCAACCTCAAAACTATTTTCCAAAGCTTTCCAAATCAAAAGTGAAGTAGCAAGTGATTTTATTGTATTGTACTCAATTTTAGGAAGTATAGTTAATAGTGCTTCTCTAGCTCTCACATCACACATGAAAAGATCTCTTTCTACTTTAGTATAAGTTTCCAAGCCCTCTTCAATAATGATTGTCTTCTCTGATTTCGTCAAGATCCAATATCCCGAACCCATACAAAAAAAACGTGCCTTCATCTTTTCTTTCCATCTATCATAATTTGTTTCATCAAACTTTAGATTATATTTCTAAACATATTCACCATGGATCTCCCAAAGTTGTTAAACATTATCTTGAAGGACTTGAGGCTCTAATACCAATTGTTAGAAACAAAAGTCCACCAAGATAACTGAGTGGGGGTGGGGAATCAGTTATCCAACAAATAAAGCATTTATCTTCCTTAAAAAAACTTAATCATTCAACCAAAGTAAATATCAACCATAAAAAAATATTCATAGATAATTACACCAGATATGTTGACTAGGAAAACACTTGATTAGAGGAAAAACCTTGGTTGGAATGATTCCCACAAGATTATGTACTAATATAAATATTCTTTGTTAGAGGATGGACCCTATTGGGAGTCTATTACAACATTTAGTACAATGAGAGTCCTTGTTAGGAGACTTTAAATCCCTATTAGGAGATTCTAACCCCATTAGGAGTTATGTCAACCCTGTTAGGAGTTGTGGTATAATCTATGCAAGAAGAGCCCAGTGCCCAAACATGCAATTTCAACTACAAGAAGAGCTCACTACTCAAACAAGTAATTTACTGCTATCTTCCTTTTCCTTTTCTCTTTTCTCTATTTTTTTAACCAAACCAATCACTATCAGACCTTATAGACTAGGTCATGAACCTTGGATCCAAATACTAAACCTTGGATAACTCAACAAAACCTTGGCAATGAAGTTTCCTTTGCTTCCACAATGCTCTACTCAACTTTACATTTTGCACTCTATATTGCTTATCATCAATTCATATTCCATTCATTAGATTACTATGATAAAGTAAAATTTCCGTCCTTAATACCAAGTCCTCAATACAATTCCTTGAGTTGGCTATTACACCTTCTCAATTAATTATTATAGGACTAAATTAAAAACACGTTACACTTAGAGATAACATTAATCTTCTACCTTGAAACTTGAATAAATTTTCATACATGAAATATTATGATGAGTGAGCTTAGCCACATCATCCTCAACATGTCTTCTCTATGTCATCAACCTTGATCCTCAAGATATTAACTCTGCTAAGAGATATAACAAGTTTACCAAAACATGCCTCTGTAAACTCTATCTCAAAATAGGCATCACCAAAACTTACATAAATTATTCTAGACTTATCCTTTATTCTTCTAATGTTAACTACATATGCAAGATACTTAGAAGTATTTCCCATAACCTTAGTTGGTTATAATCTTCAACTAGACATCCATACCAACTTGATCTTTCAGTTGTTCTTCTGTCAGATACCACAGAAAACTATTATGTTGACATCAATGAAAAACTTAGTCATGAATATAAAATATCATCATAATAGTATTCCCCCCATAGGAATATCCATGCTTCCAACCAGTCTTCCAAATATTAGAAGATAAAGTTGTCTCCATCACTGAAGGAATGTGATGAATGGTTTCCCAACTTTCTATTTAAGGTTACACAAGTCTAGTATGTTAACTAGATGTTGTATGTTGTGTGAGTATTGTTAAATAAATAAGTTAGCAATCTCATTGAATGTTTTTATACTAGTAGGCAACTATGAAAACCATTCCATGGATTGACTAGCTAGACTTCATGTGAATAGATGCATGATTATCCATAAATTCTATAGACAAGGTACCAAATTCTCACAAATGATCTTGGGGATCAGAAATTTCAAAATATTTATCAAACTTGGGTAGTTCAACTCCTCTTGGAAAAGGAGGCATGTCTATACTCTTGTCAAAATGAAATGGACAAAGAGTGTCTAAGGTGTATGTCTTTGTAGGCTTGTCCTTATCATGCATCATTTGAGCTAACTTTTCTTGCATGATCTTCACTTGTTTTTGCAAATTAGATATTTCAATTTATTCTTTAGGTGTAATGATTATTTCAAGATTAAAGTGATGGGTTAGCTTGGCTCCCTCTTGAGAAAGTTTGAGAAAGTAAATTTCTCTTTCTCTTTGTTAAGCAAGATTTCCATGACTTTTTAAAAGTGTTTTTCCTTACAACATTGTTTGACATCTTCAAGATGTATCTCTTTGTTTTCCTCATTCTTATCAGTAAAAGGTTCTTTATATCTTTCATTCCTCTAGTGATCTTGTTCTCCACTATGTTATCTATTTGCTGGGTCTTGGTCAACCATTTTAGGAATATGATAAGTTTCAATGTATGTTGGTTGAAAAGGTCATCTAAATAAGAATTTAGCTATGTTGTTTGGAGACATATGATCTTTTCTAGTTTTAGGATCCTCTTGCTACAAGGGATTCCTATTTTACTATAAGTTTATGGAAAAATTTCTCTAAACATGAGGTGGTCTAATAGGTGAAGGAGATCATGAGGACTCCTCACTAGATGTACTAGAGATAGACCATGTATAAGCTAAGAAGTAGCCTCTACCATGATTACAACCCCTAGCTTTACCTCATCTAATTCTATGGGGATGAAACACATTTCCACTTCTTGTTGCCATAGTCGTAGACAATGACAAAGAGCAAAAGCCTAGCTAAGGACCACGCTAGAATGTAGCCTCAAAGTGAGATAAGAGTGTTGTATGCTCTAAGTATGATTCATTTGAGTAATGGCTAGAATAACCATGAATTATGACTATCGTAACACAAAGTATGAAAAATATGAAAGACATAATAAGATAAGTGAGTGAGGAGACTAGATCATGTATAGATCACAAGTTGTTAGCTAAGCAAGAAGTCATTGTTTGACACTATTTATAGATAGAGAAGTGATCAAATGTTGCAAACATAGATTAGACTTGGAGTTCAAAAACTCTAACATAATAGTTTGATAGTTTCAGGACAAGTTATCATGTGAGGATTCATAGAGAACCACATGAGAAAGTACAATAAAGTAGGTGACATTATAGAACAACAAATTTTACCTATTTTATTGCACAAGAACTTGCACAAAATCACATGAAGATTTGATAGTTTGATAAAAAGACAATAATTTGGCATCAATATGTATTGTTTGGAAAAAATTGGTGTGGAGATTTATAAAGATTTATGTGAGGATGTGCAGAACCCTGAGAGGAAGTATTGACAGGGATTTTTCTCGCACAAAAATTCATAGAACTGGGCATGAGAAAAGGGACAAACTAATAGTTTTTGACTGAACTCAAAGAGATTTTCAATGGTTTCAATAGTTCTAAATAGAAGGTTGATTATGTTTACAAGTTTTAGATAGATATCAGCATAGTTTTCAAGTCTTGGACATCATTTTGGTTTTCAAATAGACAGTTGTTTTTAGACATAGGAAGCAAGTAGTAGTTGCAACTCAGAGGGATGGGGAAGTCTTGACCTTTTATTTGTTTGACAGATTTGGACATGTTTAAAGGCTTGAAAAAGACATGCTTTATCCCTATAACCAAAAATGGTAGAAGAAGTAAAACCTTTGTCTCACAACTTATGTGCATGTGTTCACCTCACATGGCTCTGTCACCCCACTAGAGGGCACCTGTGTTTTTTGTGTATTCCAAGGACTCAATAAAATATACACTGAATGAGCACCCTTATGGAAAGGGTCAAGAATGTATACCACCTTCTAGCATCCAAGTACATTCCTATGGTGAGTATCTACATGAGAGATTCTTTCTCTTCCTTGCACAAAGATTATGCCCCCTTTTAGAGGTGAATTGGGTGACAACTATCTAAGATTTGATTTTTTTTCTATGTCATATGCAATAATAATATCCATTATTTTTCTAGCAAGAACAATATCTATTAACACACACACACACACACACACACACACACATAGGGGGAGAGAGAGAGAGATATCCCTTCTTATCTTTAATATATTTTATGAGTATTGATCTTAATCAATGTCCTCTTTGTTATTGTTTGTTGCTTTTATTGGTGCCACTTTAGGGAAAAACATGTAATCATTCACCCATTTCAATTTGAGCACATTGGGCATGTGAAACCCCTAGGATAAATATATAAAAATCCAACCACCTCTTTCCTATGGAAACTTTGACATACATCTAGAATTTAGTAAACTTATTTTCTATGGTGATCATTTTATCCAATAAATTATGAAACAAAAAAAAATTGAAAATCTTTTTCTCTTTTAAAATTGGCCATAACTCTTTGTGATAGAATGGTTGACTCATTTCTCTAGCTTTTCAAATCTTTGATTCTCCCCTTACTTTCTTTGATAGTGGGAATATATAAGTGATATGTACAAGTAATTGTTGGAATTAACAATGGGAAAGTAAACTCTGAGAGAGGGGGGGTGAATTATTCCTTCTAGACTTTAACCATAGAATATTCACTACACATCGATCTCGCAATTTTCATATAATTAAAATAGCACATGAGATAGTAAATATTTTACCCAGAAACCCTTCAATAAGAAGGTAAAACTAGAGTGGGTGTGACACCAAGAAATCTTCACTACTACAATTTTAAAGTGTTTCCAATTAAGGTTACAATTATTTGATCATAAACTATGATCTACCCTATGAAAGGTCTTCCTTGTTAAAGGCTTACAAACATTGTTAAATCTTACCCTATTAAAAGATTTCAACACCCTATTAGAAGTGTGTCTAGGTCTAGTTAGAGGGCTTCAACTTATAATAAGGTAAGGACCTTGTTAAAGGATTTACAAAAGCCTACTAGGACTACTTGGTTAAGAGGTTTTACTAATTCGCTTGTTAGAATTTTGTGGCCTTGATCCTTTGGTTCGCACCTCTCTCCTAGATATCAGATCTCCTCTTTCCTAATGTGTACTTGATCCTTTTGATCTAATATATTAGTTTTTTCCTCTCTCCACTTTGCTTTGTTCTCTCTAACTAATTCTTCAGTTCATATCTCTATCACAAACTCCTTAGGCACCATGAATGCTCTCTCTATGCTTAAAATTCACTCATCTCTTCTCATCCACTATTCTCTTGGCATGTATTAACTTACTTCTCACTAGAGTGACTCTACACTAATTGTCTTCCTGGCACATATTGGTGCTTAGTGTATGTGGGAAATGTGGGTCTTGATCTTCACACACACTTCAACATGATCATTATCTAAGAGATTATCCTAGAATAAACATGGGATTGTTCATTTGAGATGTCCAACAATTTGATCTATTGCCTTCTAACTAGATTGATTATGCTATTGCTCTCAGACTAAGAAGCTAGTAACCAGACATCTAGAATGAAGAATTTATAGCTATATGAGATGCAATATTATGCTAAATGTATGCAATTAATCTATAAATAAAAAGAAAAATTTATACTAAATAAATTCATTTTAAAGATAGAATGAGATTGTTATGATAGAAAATAAAGATCTATGAATATAAGGAAAATGAGTATTTTAGGATAAGTTCAATACTATCAATTATCAACCTCTATAATGAGGAATCAAAGGCTTCTTAAATAAAATCCCAAAAATTGATCAATGATCAAGATCAAGTAGAACAAATGATTGATATTGGAAATGAGATTCAGTTAGAGTGGAAACTTCCTTGTGAAAATGAAGTTAAATGATTCACTTCTAAGCATGAGAAAGAGTTAACTACATTAATTTCATTTCCAACTCTAGTCCACTTAGAGTTTCCATTTTTGAACTAAAGAGAGAATTTTGAGAGTATATTTAATTTAATAAAATAAAATATGACCTCATAAATGCATAATCTTAATTAATTGAATAATTAAATTCAAAAAAATAATATGAGGATATATCTTATTAGATGAAATGTATTTAATTCCCTTGTACATTAGCTAAAAAGGTACTTTTAATTTAATTAAAGTATGAAGACTTATAATTAAATTAAACTTCATCAATAGGTTTAATGTAGCTAATTTGAGTCAATACTTGGGAATTAAATAAAGAGTGTAATTAATACAGATTGGGGATTTTCTACATTTGACACTTAGGTCAAGTAGCAATTATCAGAATCAAAATTGCCTAGTAAAATAGGACTTAAGATTGATCAAATAGACCAGAATTGGTTTAGCATGGTAAGGTGCCAATTTTTGGGTATTACACTTGGCACATACTGTATTTTTTTCTATGCATGAATCATCTCACATCTTATGCTTAGTATGCATTAAGTGCTATTAAGTAATGACTTAAGTGTATTGTCACTCATATGTCAAAACCAAATTGAGATCAACTATCTCCCCCTTTGGCATGAGTAGAAAAAACACTTTGTCATACATATATGACCTTAACTTATGAACATAACTTAGATAATCTATATTCTTTACTTGGCTCACTTACAAAATTTCAAATTTTCAAATTTTTGTAAAAACCTAAGTTTATTATTCTTTTTTGTATCTAAATCTAATACTCATGTTCAGTAAATTTGTTGAGTTGTTGTCTCCTCTATTTCTACATTTACTCCCCTTTTGTGTATGCTCTCCTTTTTGTCTTAATCCCTTTTTGTTCAATATCCCCCTTTTTGACACTTATGTCATAGGTGGTACTTGAATAGTGTGTTTGTCCAAAAAAAATTAGGGACCTCCATTTTACTCTTGAGTGATGCATCCCAATTGTTGCACTCTACCTCTAGATATTTAAATTGAACATCTAGCTCGACACCAAGGTTTATTAAGCCATCATAAGTGGAAAGATGAGAATCTTTCTTCATCAATATTTTAGTGAAAGCCAGTTCCTTGTGCAAAACCTTCATGTGTGGGGTCAACATGGGTTGAATACTTATCAAGGTAGCCATCTTGGGCATGTAATGTAGCTAGCTGACCTTGAGTAGACAACAATCTTTAAAAATGAGTTTGGCTTTGACCTAGAGATAGCTGTAAGATATTACCTATAGTCATTATATCTCCCTAAAATTTTTCAATAGCCCTCTATACTTCTTGTGTGAATAAATTCACATCACAATGATTTTTGTATTGATAAAACATATTCTCCAACACCTTTTTCACGTCTTCCATATTGGTTGCTAACTCAACCTATTTGAGTGCAATGGCACTAGATATCTTTTCATCAACCTTTGTTTGAAAAATTTTCTCAAACCATTCAAGAAATTTAGTATTTGTATACATGTTTGCATCATTGATCTTATCAACTATATTCATCAGTTTCTCAATAATAAGTTTTTCATCATTAGGTGCTAGGGGGCTAAATGCATCAAGAAATATTTCTTTGATGTCATGGAGAACTTTTCTATGCTTATGCTCCCTTCAGAGTAACTCTTGGTGCTTCTTTCTTGCTAGAGCTTCATACAATAAACTTGTTTCTTCTATGGTGATTGTTGTAACATCAAATTTGGAAGTTTAATCACCTAATATAAGTTGACATCTCCATAAGATGTTCCTTCTCCAATCTTAGATGTATCAGGACTAGGCCTTGATGATTGTAATGGTGTAGCATCTACACTCAACCTATGAAGAGATTGACTAGGAATAGGGGATGTAGAGATTGTTAGGGAAACTAATGCATGAATTGCTATTTTTTCCTCTGGTTTCATAGTCAAAATTGACTCTTTATTCCTATTAGATTCTTTCTCTTCTATCAAAAATTCACCTTGTGTCTATGAGATAGGTATAGGACTAACTCCCTACCCTATATGGACTCATGTCCTATCATGCTCAATTGACAAAACTACTTGCATCAAAGAAGTTGGCACTAATGTGCTAACATCTGATGTCACTATGTCCATCACCTAATATACCATAATAGGAATTGAAGCATGTCTATTAGTGGTGACAACCTATACTCCTTTTGTACCTTTTATTTCTATAGATTTAGGAGGCACAATAGATGTGTTAGTTTTCTTTTCCCCTATTGATGCTTTGTTAATCTCAATTGTGCTTACTAATATAGGAGTAGTGTATAATTTTGCAACTAAAGTAGAATCCTATAATATGTTTTTCAAGTCATCCTCTATCAAAGGATTGATGTTCTACACTATGTTATTAGAAACATCCTTTATTTTTATTGTGTCTTGTTGACTTGCTTAGTCCACATGAGAGCAACTAGCACTTGAAATATATAAGCTTCTTGGAATTCTCATGGAGGGAACAGAGGAAGAAAACTAATCAAGATGAAGAAAGTAGCCTGATTACCTTACAAATGTTTCTTTTTCAGCTATTTAATAAACATGTGTGAACAAAAACCCTATGGGAAGAATAGAAAAAGAAAATGAAGAAGTTAATAATAGACCAAGGTGGAGAAATTATAGAATAAAAGAGCAATTGGTGAGATAGAAGAAAAAGAAGGATCATGCCCTTAAGCTGGCTGACCAAATAATTACTTGTAGACCACCGCCTAAGATATATGTGATCTATTTAAAAGAACAATTCCTCTTATTCCAGTTGATGTTGACCCTCAAAGATATAGATACAGAATTTAGATCAGCTCAGAAATTTCATGGCTTATACTAGACCCTTCCATCATGGCAGCAAACTTTACTCTCTAAATTGTATATGCATAATTTCATTATCCCTACAAAAACTCAATGAAACCCTCTACTTTATATAGGGGATATACTCTTTAGGACCCTAATGTCTTGGATGCATAATGAAGCCAACTATGATAGACAACTGAATAATTATAGAGAATAGCAGAGAACAGAACCCTTACCATTAAGAGTAGAAAGAAATACACCAGAAGAAATCCTTAGGGATTGGTTTAGGCTGACCTATGGAAATTTTCACAAGAAATAAGAAAACATATCTTCGAGGCTAGAATAAAAGTGTATGTAGAGTATGAAAACATGCCTTGTTTTTTCTTTCAAAGAGCCATGCCTAGTGCTAGAAGTAGATGGAGTAGATTGCCCAAGGAATTTAGAAGGTCAAAACCACATAGCCCTATCAACCTTGAGGCAACCCTTCACCATGCACTAAAATACATACAGTTGGGAAGGCAAATTAGACAAGAACTCTGATGTCCATTAACAATGTAGCCACCCATGCTCCTTTGGCCCATGTATGAAATCAACTCTAAATGACTTGATAAGTTGCAGGAGGATCACATGAGGGAAGTTTGGGAAAGAACAAGAGGATTCTACTACACTTTCAGGAGTCACAGGTGAGGGACGACTGAGGTTGGAGACTTTCAATCAATTGCTAAAAGATGTAATGCTTGAGGACAAGCATTAAACTTACCAAGGGGGAGATGATGAGGCCAATTATTGCCTTTATTTTACATGAATTTTAATAGTTTTTTTTAATACTACCATGACATTTGTGAACTCATAACTAGTTGAACTTATGATAAAGTCAAACCATGGGTAGATGATTATGTCATATTTTACCAATATTATACATATAATGTAGTATTTCACATAACCATTAGAATGTATGTTCTAATATCTAGATTTAGTTTGATTATTCTTATTTGTGTAAATATTTCTACATTGCAACTAACTTATTGGGAAATGAAGAAGCTAGAGAGCGGTCAAAAACATTCAAGAAGGAGCATCAAGGCCCAACTATGGCGAAGGAATCATTATGGAACTAGTAGATACTACTACAAAGTAGGAGCCATTATTCTAGGAATGCAGGGATGAAGTGTTGCTATAGTCCGTCTGCCTTTAGTATTTTGCTAAATTGGTTGCCCAAACTTTATTGCTTATTCCACTAGTAGAATTTTGACAAATAAATGACTACATGACTAAAACTATTAGTCACAAGACTAGATATTTTAGTCACATGACTAAAAGTGACCAAATTCTAGTAATATTATGCAATTTATAAGCATAAGTGAGTAAATAAATGACTAATTTGGTCATTGGGAAGAATCACAAGGTTAGAAAAAAGGCACCTGACTAAATAAATGATAAAATAAATGACTAAAATGTTGGTCACTAATAATTAGTCACCCCAATACAGGTGAGTGTATAGCCTAGTTGGTGTGAAGATGAGTCATGAGGCATAGTTATTATTCACCTACTAATAATTTCATGGCTATATTTTATGATTTTATTTCTCATACATTCTCCCTTCTCCTTTGAAAAGAAAGCTTAAATATCTCTAGGATATGCTATAAGAATTATGTGGGTTGTTTACTCTACCAAACACTAGATAGAGTGGCTAACAAAGACCTTATATATTTTCTTATTTTTTTAATACGTACAACTACTATAAATTATTGTTATCAATATGTATAATTACATGCGCTAATAAAAATTACTAAATTAATGATCGTTACTCCTTTATACTAGCATTTACTAGTATCATAGACCTATATACTTAGAAGTTGCATTTCATAAAATAGGTTTATTGTGCCAACAATCCAACCATTATTCATTAATATCTCTCCATGATAATTATTTTCATTAGAAGGTTAAAAAATTCATTCAAATGTTTTGTAATTATATACTTTTCCCTATACATAAATGAATGACTTGCATTTCTCCAAAATCAATCTCTAGTCTTTTATCAAAATTTTATTGAAAATACAATATAATAAATATTAATCACAATAATATATGAAGAACATTACAATTTCTACTATAATATATACAAATTAAACTATTTCTAAAGTATATTAATAAAACTATATATATATATCTTGATTGAACAATAAATACTATTAAACATTTTTAATTAGAGATGATATTCTACTTTTTAAATATATTGGAGAAATCTTAATTTTGTTTTTGTGTGTGTGTGTGTGTGTGTGTGTGTGTGTGTGTGTGTTTTATTGATGAAGTGTTGTAACTTCTAAATTTTAAAAAAAATCAAGTTTAATTTAGAAACTACTTAAAGGAATATGAAACAAATCAAATTTAATTTAGAAACATACTTAAAAAAATACAAATCAAATTTGACTTAGAAAATTTCTAATGTTTACCTATTTTGATTATATTTTCTTTATTTTTGAAATTGCTTGATAATATAGTTTTATTTTTATTGTTAAAAAGACTTCTTGGTATTACATTAAAAAAAATCAATTTCGGGTAGCGAAACTTCTAATGGCAAACTGAGTAGTAAATATTGGCAAATTGAGTAGCAAATTTATGCATTCTAAGCAGTAAAACCCTAATGTCCTTGGTAGTGCAACATAAATATTTTTTTCTTATGTGGAACAGTGATAATATATTATTTTCAACTCTGATTTTGGATGAATCAAAGATAAAAAATTTGCTCGAGTCTCTATGGATCTGACATTGTGTATTTGATCAGACATTGTGAATCTAGTGGTGATGAGTGGAATTGAATAGTGAATGTGATTTAATCATATAGCGTGATTGAAAACTAGGGTTTTTATGTTGTGCAAAGCTTTTGATCAAATCTGCTCCTTTCGATCCACTTTTGATTTTTTATCGGGTCTGTGCCTAGGGCTTTGTCAAGGTGGAAAACTCCAGTAATGCCAATACTAATGGTGTATCCCTTTCTACATCCAACATTAAAGTCTTTAAAATGTCTGATGTGAATGGTAATGGCAAGACCGCTGAGCAAGTACCAGGTAATACATTTTTGATGGTGGTCAAATCTGCTCCTGGTAATGGCATTAGTAACCCAGTCTCCCATACTAGTGATTGACCTAAGTCTTTTTTTGAGGTTGTGAGTTGATCATTGGTCATTAGTGATAGGGAAAGGTTTGAGTTTACAAGTGCAGCTAACAATGATGTCTCTGAATCTAGTAAGACCCCTTCAACTTCTTTGTCTCCTTTTGCCATTGTTCCCAATCCTGAAATGTTGGATGAAATTTTTAAGGAAAAAAATAGATTAAGAGATACTGCAATCTTTTTCTTAGCTGTTGAAGTTGATAAATGTCCAACAAGGAAATTTATGGATGACTAGTTCCATCATTACTAGAATAACAAACTTGGGTTGCATATTTCTTTCTGTAGGCAAATACAAAAGGGTTTATATGTGATTTTCTTTGTGAATCATGATGCTCAAACAAAGGTTCCTAAAAAACAATATTGGAATGTGGATTCAACATCTTTTAGGGCTTGGTCACCAGAGGCCATCCATGAGGAGATTCTCGCACTTTTAGCTCCAAGATGGATACTGGTAAAAAACATTACCCCTTTTTTGAGGTGCTTTTTTCTACATTTTCTTGAGCCTATTGGTAATATTATTTGAATGGATGAAAAAGTGAGAGTCATCCTGCATATGGATGCTAAAATTCTTATCTCTCTCTTGCCTGGTAAGGACCGTCCTACCAATATTTCAATTAGCATCCTTAATTATGTGTATATCTATACTATAGAGGTTTTGGGGGGTTTGAATGCCTATTTTCTCTACCACAAAGAAGGCCACCTCCATAAGGATTGTCTAGTCATTGGGAAAAAACCTAATCCCTCCAATGATTTAGCTAAAAATATGGTTAATCCTCCCATCACTAGTTATCCTCCCCTTGAGAATGTTCTCTATCATTTAACCCCTGCTTCTTCTTCATCCTCATTACCTCCCACCAAAACCCCTAACCCCACTAATGTTTCAACTAATGTTGTTCCTAACATTGTTCGGCCTGAGAATGTTTCAACTAAAATTGTGCCTAACCCTCTCTTTTCTATTACTATTCATTCTGAGAACATTTTGTGTAATACCACTCCTACATTTGGAGGTCTTCAAATGATCCCTAGTCTTGATTTAGCTATTGATCTTAATATGGATGATGGTTTTATTGTTGTTAGGGATGAGAAAAAAAGGAGAAGGGGAATAGTATCTTTGTGCCTAAAACTTCTTGCCCCAATAACACTAATAATTAGCATGTTAAAATGTTAACTGGTCCTACTTTGACTAACATGAATACTATTAGCCAAAATGTTGATATCAATCGTAAGCCCCAAACTAGTAAGTCCTCTCAAAAATTATCCCAAAACATCTTCCAAGAGATTGGGGAGGATTATGAATTTGAAATTATCCCAGCTATTACTATTCCCCTGAAGTCTAGCAAAGGATAGTGCATGGATGTGGATTCTTTATTAGATATCAAAGATAATGTTAATACCTACTCTCTTGCTGCCAGGCGAATAGGAAGACCACTTGGTTCAAAAAATAAGCCATCTGTGCCTAAACTAGGGGATTCCTCAAATAATTTTTTGGCCCTTTTTGATCAAGAGGGTATTGCATGCTCCTCCTCTAACATTTTGTCTCAATGAATTGCCTATCTTGGAATGTGGGGAGTTTAGAATCCCCTGTTAGAAAATTTGTTATCAAGCAATTGTTAAATTCTCTACATTCTTTAGACTTCTTTATGATGCAAGAAGTTAAGTCTGTGGGATTCACTTTGGATTCCAATCTCAATTTTATTTGGAAAGTGCTATTAAGTTTTGCACTAACCATGAGAGAGGTAGAGGAGGAATTACCCTGCTTATTAGTAATAAATGGGAAAAACATATTACTAAGAATGGATGTTCTCCTTGTTAGAGAGCAGTGTGGGTTACTTTGCAGTATGATGACAAGACTTTTGAGGTCTATGCTATTTATGCTTCAAATGACCCTAAGGAAAGAATTGAGCTCTAGAAATGGCTTATAGATCTCCCAAATTTTCCTTGGCTCTTTGGTGGAGATTTCAACATGATTGAATCTCAAGATGACAAGTCAGGGGGCATTCCCTTTCATTGGAAGGATAATGAAAATTTTTATTGGAATAGATTTTTAAACTCTAACTATCTTTTTTA